>LR990932.1:11557359-12757359 GCA_905163415.1 Noctua fimbriata
GACTTTTCTGTGAAATATTTTGAATTGTAAACAGTAGCGTAGCGATCTTATTTTGGTGTCGCGATTTGTACGTCAATTCGTCGTAGAGGGCGCGTTGGTCAATTATGCATGCATATTATGATACTGAGACTAGTAAAAAATTTAGAAACTATAATTTTATAAATAATTTTCCAAAACAACGGTAGTTGACTAATTGGGCTTGCCTCCGTTCTGACCTAGCGGCACGCCACTGCCTTTACCAAACTATGTTGGGGCTTTTAATTTTACCGGATGCAGCTGATCCAGAAACCGAGGTGCTAGTGAAACTTTATTGCTTTCTAATGGAAATGTTGAATAATGCTTTGCCAGCTCACTACTTTTTTCATTGCAAAATACTACTTCTACTGATTAGCTCTAAATAATTTTGACAGTTGTTAGAGGATCTAGAGCTAGTTATTTGAAATCTGATAAAGTTTTTGACGGCAGGAATAACACGCCTGCTCCATAAATCAGGTAGTTCTTTGGAGCCCAAAACATATAGACCAATTACGTGGCTTCCACACTATAAAGTTTTTACATCCCTTTTGAGAGCTAAAATTACTGTAAAAGGTGTAAATAGACCCTTGACGAAGCCGAAAGGTAGTTGTTCTCCCCGTCTTTGCGATATTTTTTTTGTTCTAGACCATACCTGGGAAACTTCTGGTTACGGAGATATTGGGGGTCAAAGTTCCAACTTTTTCACAAGTTTTTTTTAAACACTTGAAAAAAAAGTCGATTGTTTGATGTACAGAATGCTTAGTTGACGGCTATGTAAAGGGTCTGTTTACACCCTGTATATCCACTGACTTTACGCGAATGTCGAAGTATTACGGATAAATGGCTTCATACCCTCACGTATGAAGAATTAGAAAACCCGCAAAACTGCAAACGCACCCGAGGGGTGTGCGTTTGCATACACACACACACACACACATCACACTCGACACACATACACAATCCTTCTATACAAACACATAATCTCACATAAAACGGTTACAAAATTTTGTTAATTTTAAGGTTTAATTTTTTTTTATTGCCCCACACTAGGAATTTCTCCTGTATCGTGGGTGCGTTTACAAACATTTAAATTCACATACACAAATTGTTAGTTTAGTTTTTATTTTATTTTTATAATTTAAATTTTCAGTTTTAGTTTTTAATTTTACTTATGTCTCGACTATTCGGAGGTGGGCGTTAATGACTGTAACACAGTCTTTATACTAATGCAGTTGTTATGGAACACAGAGTTTTTGTAAACTGAGATTTTTCTTTCCCATAAAAACTATTATAAATAAAAATTAAACTCTTCTATACATATAATTTTAATCGCATCCGTACCTTATCCGTTCCACGCCTGCGCTGCGCCTGCGCCATGCCTTCATCTTACGCCGTTTCTGTATAATTTATGCCTTACAAGTAGTCACAAGTTGCAACTCGTTTACCGACATGCCGCTCGTCGAATAAAAAATAAAGTTCTTAAAACGTTCACGTTCTTGAGAAACTTTTAGAGGAAAACCGAAATAACCCGGTATTAACCGGTATCTTTTAAACCGGTTTCGACCCTTCAATGAAACATCATCAGGGAAGTTAGTTGAAATTAACTAATATAAAAAAAAAACTTACTATCCAACCATTTTGTCGCCAGCAGTTTGTACACAGTAGTAGTTACTTTGTCAAAGATTAGAGTCAACTAAAGAAAGTAGTGTTATTGTTAGTTAGTGGAATGCGCTGTATCCATTCTTTATTTGTTTGTTTATTTATTTACGAATATCCTTTTTACAGTTAACACATGTAGCTCTGCAAAAATATTTCTCATATTTTGTCTATGGTTTCATATAATTGGCAGAAAATATATGGCGATTCTAGATAACAAGACTTGATGATTTATGGTATGCCATGGTATGTCACACGATGCCGCGACGACACCGCACCGTCCGTGTGCCCAATTCGGCGAAATCATGTCGTGCCGTCGCCACAACACACCGTGTGTACAGACTCTTCTTCTAAACGTCCCTTTGTGCCTATTGGCCTTGTTCTGTCTCCTGCTGATTAATTTCGTTGCGGGATCCAAGACAATTTTATCTCTAGGATTCGTCGAGCTTCATTGTCTCGGCGCTTTTCTGGTGGTCGCCACTGTTGATTCTGGCTTTCTGGAGTTAAAAAGTTAAAAAGAGAAATTGCAAATGTATAGCAAATATTTTACATTGTTAACAATACATTTCATGGTAATAGGCTTATCCCCAATAAAATGGAAGTTAATATACCTAACTGTCGCAATCTGGGTGTACTGTACGCATCTGCGCATCCCCCTCAGAGCATACAGCCGTTACGGTATGTTATGATATTGTGTAAACAATAAACATCCAAGCGATTTCAGCAATCACGACAGTTTTGCTGTCTACTATTGAAGAGTTCCGTTTTGTAACTCCGAAGATCAGATTCACCAAATTTAAACGGGACCACCGCGGAATAATATTCTTCCACATTAAAAAAAAATCATCGAAATCGGTTCACAATTGTCGAAGTTATCGATAATATAAAATTTGTAGGGTTCCCCCGATTTCTTCAGGATCCCATCATTGGATTCTGACATGATGACCATGCGACCACATGGCAAGTATACTGTTTCAAACAATGCCCATAAAATTTTATGGGTGCCCTTAATTTTTCTGGGATTGCATCATCTGATCCTGACTTATACCTTCCATCATCAGCTCAGCAACATGAGGTGATGATTACCCGGCACAAACATCTGAATTGTGTTAGAGAGTATATGAAAAACATTGTATGTGCCTATAAAATTTGAGGGTTGCCCTCGATTTCCCTGGGATTTCATCATCAGATTCTGATTTGGTGACAATGGGACTACCTCAGGAGTATAGGCTTTCGAATAAAAAAAGAATTATGAAAATCGCTCTACAATTGGCGGAGAAATCAGTGGTACATAAACAAAAATACATACAGTCGAACATAGAAACTCCTCCTTTTTTTTAAGTCGGTATAAAATTGTCAAAGGAGTTTTGGTGAAACATTAGTGAACCGTTAACAATACATGTCATGGTAATAGGCTTATCTCCAATAAATGGAACTTAACATACCTATTTGTTCAAATGGGGGTGTACTGCAGACTGTACACACCTCAGAGCATTCAGGCGTGATGTTATGTTATGATTTTGTGTAAACAATGAATATCCAAGCGATTGCAGCCATCGCTCCAGATTTGCTGTCTATTATTGAAGAGTTCCATTATTAATCTCCGAAGATCAACATCAGATCATCACCAAATAAAAAATGGGACCACCGCGGAATAATATTCTTCCAAACAAAAAAAGAATCAACAAAATCGGTTCACAATTGGCGAAGATATCGCTGAACATAAACACAAAAAAAAAAAAAACAGTCGACTTGATAACCTCCTCTTTTTGGAAGTCGGTTAAAAAGAAGCTATGTTCAACAAACTCAAAAGACAGTTTTATTACAGCATTTTCGGGAGCCTTTCACTGGTTTTCAACTAGGTTCATTCTGTGGGTAGACCAAAAGAATGTACGCCTGCGGCTAGCAAAGCAGCATGTAGTAGAATGTATCAGTGGGTAGAAGAACAAAGCAGAGCGTAACAACTTGTAGCCGTGCATACAGCAAATAATCGCTATTAATATCTTTTTTGTTGTTGTTTACGCTATCGTAAAGTATTACTCACCTAACAGTAACTGGGCAGTGGAGGTCAGATAGGCAGTCGGTCCACGTAAAATAGCAGCAGCTGCTTCCGGTCAAAAAAATATAGGCCGATGATGAATAATAATATGGTTTACCGATACTTGGCACTTACCTTATTTCAATACGAAGTGATTTCATAAACCATAATCTTGAAACCCTAAGAAAAAAACAAATAATGCAATAAAATGTCACCCTCAGTCTTTACTGATGTAGGTTCTCTTTTCATAGGGACTGAATGCCATGCCATCTGTTATATAAGTATATTCATCATGATTGTGTCTTCTACTACATTCTCCTGCTGATGATTTGTCTGTTATTTACCCAATTTGAAGAGCGCTTGCTTCAGTTTCAGTGGCTATAATTTGGCGATAATTATTCATCCCATTTACAAAATACATTCTTACTCAAGCATCTCATAAAGTTGGCTGGGATGGAGTGGATGCTGTAGGAAAGATTTCTTTTTGTACATATGCGGGGCATCTTGCAAGAGGTCTACTCGTATGTCCAGCAGTAAACTGCAATATAATGAATTGATTAATTCATCTAAACGGTGTAAAAAGACTCTGCACTTGGTTGGCTTTGGCCTGGGAGCTCATGTTGCCGGCATAGCTAGCAGACGACTAGAAGAAAAAGTTGCTAGAATCACTGGTAAGTGGTACCTTTCTTTTATAAAGGATATAAAAATTTCAAAAATGCAAGACCCTTAACGAAGCCTTAAGGTACTTGATCTCCTCATCATTGCGCCAGCTTCATAGACCACTTCATTCTTGTTACCCTTGGGTCTGACAAGTTTCATTTTATTATATTAATATAAAGGGTGTAAAAAGACCCTTAACGAAGCTGAAAGGCTTTTGTTCTCCCCGTCATTGAGATATTTTTTTTGTTCCAGACTATACCTGGGAACCTTCTAGTTACGGAGATATTGGGGGTCAAAGTTTCAACTTTTTCACAAGTTTTTTTTATTAAATTCCTGTTTTAATGCAAGATTTTACCCCCGTACTATTTAATCCATCCATCAACACAATGTTTTGAGTGCGTTACATTGATTCCTACCGTAAAACGTGATTTTTTTACAACAATAAAAAAAATCATTTCCCAGCAATAATTTTTGCGTAAAGTTCCTTAGTTTGATGTACATGGTGCTTTGTTGACGGCTTCGTGAAGGGACCGTTTACACCCCGTATTCGTTATTAAAGCCAATAATTAAAGGATTTATTGAAGAAGTCCCTGATTGCATCCTCACCACAATCAATTAAATACATTTGGATTTGCCGTATTTGATTCTGGATTATACTTAGGAACCTTCTAGTTATGGAGATATTAGAGGTCAAACTTCCAACTTTTTGTCTTTTTTAACCGACTTCAAAAATGAGGAGGTTCTCAATTCGTCGGAATCTTTTTCTTTTTTGTATGTTCACCGATTACTCGAAGACGCCTAAAGCGATTTCGAAAAATCTTTTTTTTTTGAAAGAGTATATCCCCAAGTTGGTCCCATAGAAATATTGTCATGATCTGCTCATTCTCTTCGGAGATATGGAACGAAACTCTTCAATAATAGACAGCAAATCCGTCGTGATTGCTGCAATCGCGTGGGTGTTTATTGTTTACACAACATCATTTCACCCACGTTTCGACAGTTAGGTATTTTAATGTTATGTTCCATTTTATTGGGGATAAGCCATGAAATGTATTGTTAACAATGTAAAATAAATGCAAAGCAAATATTTGTATAGGATATTACAACTAAAAATGGAAAAATATAAAAATAAAATTGCAAAAAATAAAACCAACTTCAAAAACGGTCAAGTCGGTGACAAAAAAACTAAATCAAACAAACGAAAGTCACCGACTTCAGAAGCTAAAGTTATTTTTCACTTTTTTGTGTTTTAGAAGTCGGTTTTATTTTTTATTTAATTACATGTCGTATCCCGTCGTTAGTGTGGACATAACATGAATCGCAAGTACGCCGGTGGTGACATCACGCGACCTACTTACAAGTCTACCCACACCACAGCGTGCTTCTACGGAACCCCGATTTTCAGCTCGAGGCATGGGCGACATTCAATGTCTGATCGCGGCGGAGTTGCGACGTCTTGGAACTGTACCCGATTCATTGTGCCTCGTGTTATTGTGTTAAGTTGTAATCTCTAGTAATTCGTTAGTTTTGTTAGAAACAGTGTATCGCACCCAATGGGTTTTCATAGCACGAAACCCATCGTCTGCCCACATGATGTACTTGCCTAACAGAATAAATCCTGACATAGCCGACATACATAATAGCGTTGGGTTTAATGTCTGGACTGAATAAAGTAAGAAATGGGTACATTAACAAATTGTCAACATTAGTTTTTTTTCATAGTAGCTCAAGAAAAACCAAGAAAGGAAATAATAAAAACTTTGGTGGGCCCGATCTATAGATCGAGCATACTTCTGATCGTTTTAGGGAATCGGGAAACACTCCAGTTTTTAAATAATCGCTGAATTTTTTTCCAGAGGATGTACGAGAATATTTTAATGTTGTTTTAGGAATCTACTGCTGATATTGTCACATCCTGGTGCACTGTCTGTTTTTAGACCCATGATAAGATGTCCAATCTCGTATTTGTCTGTCTCAATTAACTTTCCATATTTTTTTCTTGTCGTTCTGAGCTTCCAGGATTTGGCTTTTTTCGAATGCTCTTTTTAACCTTCGTAACAGATTATTACAAAAATTTCTGTATCGTTTGTAGGTAATTTTCAAGACTTCGTTATCCGTATCAGTGCTTGCCATTTTGTATAGGTGGTATCTGTTTCGCATGCAACGTAGTAGTCCTGGAGTTAACAAAAATTTTAATCATTTTTTGTCGTCTAGAGAGTGTTACAATTATTATACTGTTTACAATTACTTTTTGTAAGGATTGTGTTAGGTAATTTAGAGTGGTGTTTGGGTTTTCTGTTTGATAAATGGGGTCAAAATTAATACGTAAAATGTCTTGTGCTATTGCTTTATCATTAATTATAGCCTTTGTTGTAGTTGCATTTTGCCGTAGTTTTTTTTTTAAATTTACACAAAATAAAACGGGATGGTGATCCGTTAATTACCGAGTACTAACTGGGTTGTGGACGTCAGATAGGCAGTCGCTCCATGTAGATGATGTGTTAGAAGATGAAAGAGGCATTATGATGTTTTAAGTTCGTTTAGCGTTAACAGTAGTGGGCATTATACGTTCAAAAATAATCATTATTATATTATCAGTATTCATAAAATCAAACTCAAATTAAAAAAACAGAAATTTTATTTTTAATTTTATTTACTAACATAGTTTTAAGGTTCTATTTACTACTGTGACACTGACCCTTGTTAAGGGGTGGTCAGCAGGTAGGTAGGTAGGGGTTTTAAATAACAAGAGTTAGCTTGAAGAACACTTGCTATTTATTTGCCTATTTGTGCGTGGCCACCTCAAGTCCGGATTACAACGATAGAAAAGGCCTGAACACTGAAAAACTGGCCTGAACCGTCTCCACGGCGGTGATGGTTGGGACCATCATCGCCGTGGAGACCCGTTGGTTGCGGCCAAGTCTGTGTCGGGACAAGCAAGCTGTCGGAACCACGTTCCGTAGGTTCAAAGGTCACAGTGTCCCAGACAGGAAGATAGGAAGAAATACAGCAGGAAAAACTAGTTTAAAGAAGTTCTAGGAACACCTTACAGTTGGTTCTTCTAAAATGAATACGTGGAAACTTACCCTAGAGGGATTTCGCGATGTATTTAAAATTGATTTAGGTAGGTACGATCGGACCGAGCGACACAGCCGTCACCTCTGTCACAGTATATATATATACAGTATTGTGACTCGGCCTTGTCCTTGAAATAATTACCTACAGCCGGGTGGTACGTTCGCAAGTGACAGGGCTGCCGCGCTTACAGTATTTTAATTTCATCTAATTAGTTGAGTTTATTTTTAGTTTTATGATTGTAAATACAATATTTTTTTATTTAAAAAATGAAGTTCGTGTGAATGAAATAAGAAGTGTTTAATAAAAAATACAAGTTGTATCTTTTGATTAGAAGATTTAAAAAAAAATGTAAATTCGAGACTTTTTTAACGCGAGCGTAGGTACCTAAACTTGTGTGTCACTTTTTCACCCTATCCACTTATTTATTAATTAAACCAGGTATTTTAGTCGGTGGAAAAAGCTACCTATTAAAAAATAAACAAATAACGAAATAACAAGTTCCTATTTCAATCAATATTCACAAATTACACGCTTACTGCTTACAAAACCATCACAACATTCGTTCGTTAGTGCGGCGCATTCGTGACTTCTTGGGTACTAAGTGGGTACCAGACAAATCAAAAAATCTAATCAAATATGTTTATTTGTCAGAATATGGTACAAATAGATGTTACAATATTGGTTCCAGCATATCCTGCCATAATATGGCGTACAAATATATTTTTTTTTTACAAAAATAAAATAATACAAGCTTACATTACTAACCTCTTAATAAGTACCAATTAGAGAATAAATTTGAAAAATATATTAATAAAGATTGAGTTTGAATTGTAGTAGTAATAATAATTAATAATAATAATAATTTGTTGATACCTGAGGAGGCTCTCGTTAGGCAGCTGGATCAAGGGCTTGATTCAGAAAGCGGTACTTTTGGACACGGCTCGTATTGTTAGGAGGTTCCTCTCTCTGGAGCCCTGACCGCCGGTAGCTTGGACCCTGTTCCCGATACCGGTGGGCTACAATTTTTATATTTTTAAATGTTTTTTTATATATTTTTTTAAGGAATATTTAAAAATGTAAAATAATTTGTAAAAATTTAAATAAAGGAAATAATTTGTTGATAAAATAAAATATTTAAAAAACTCGAGGCGTGTAGGTATGACTCGCGTTCCGACCGTTTGTATGAAGATATAGTACTGTATATAGATATTATAACCGTGCCTCTGTGCTTTCAAAACGACTGGTCATCGTCCTTACCGAGCCCAACCGAATCGCCACTCCTTGGCAGCTCGGCGACGCTCGGAAATGATCGTTTCAGCGTTGCGCGGGCACATAGAAGCGAGAACCTTTGTAGATAACGTTAGTAGTAGTATTTACGTTAGTTGGTTCCGTACAATATATTTTAATTTCAATGTTTTGTTTAAGTATTAGGTTTACTTAGATAGATTTTTAAAGGTTATTTTGTATAGTGCTGTGTAAATAGTGAAGCTTTAAGTGTTGTTTGATTTCTTATTATTAACATGCAAGGTGCAACGTTACACTACCACAATTTGTATTTTATCATATACTAGCTGTTGGCCGCGACCTTCGTCCGCGTGAAATTTTGCCTATAACCTTCCTCGACAAATGGGCTATCCAACACTAAAATATTTTTTCAAATCGAACCAGTAGTTCCTGAGATTAGCGCGTTCAAGCAAACAAACAAACAAACTCTTCAGCTTTATAATATTAGTATAGATATGTAAGTCTGTAAGGTAAAAGGCAGGAAGGCAGCAGGTTATCTATGGGACAAAGTTGCCTAAAAATAAATGAATGTTGTTGTTAAAGTATTATAAGGAACACATGACATTAACATAAAGTAATAAAATACTGAAACTTATTTCTTACACATTTTTATATTGTTTTGTTTTTTCTTTTTTCTTGCAAAATTTGCATTGTTGTTCAAAAATAATAATAAAACACAAATAACACGTTACTTTAGAATTGACAACAATTAAAATATTTTCTTCAAAAAACATTAATTTTGTCTATTATTCAGTATCATCAGTCTCTCGAGTCTTTCTTGTCCTATAATAGAAAAAAAATAAGGCTTCTCTTAAAGATACACAAAATCACGCTTGTAATCCCCGAAGGTTTAGGCCGAGGTGTGCCTAATGGTAGGCCCACATTTCGCCAGTTATGTAATAGGGGGAGCGCCTATTGCCATCAACCGGGCACAACTCTAGACCCCGTGGTTGCTACTGACAAATTCCTGATGGGAAAATTCAAAAACTTTTTTTTTTCAAAGTGGGCCTGCTCTTGACCTCGATCACGCCTGATAGAAAGCGATAGATGAGGTCTATGAGGGAACGAGCATGCCCAGAAGATGACTGTTCACTTTTGCTTTGAAGGCAGCCGGGCCTGGGAGGGAACACAGATGCCGGCAGAGAGTTCCACACTTTGGCTGTGCACATAATAAACGTGGATGAGAAGCGCTGAGTACGACTCGTCGGGATATCAACCAAGTGTGGATGGTACGCCGCAGTGCGTCTGCTATTCCGGTGGTAAAAGGGTGATGGTGGGATCATGTCGTGGAGCTCCTGCGCACACTCTCCGAACTACAGTCTGTAAAAGACCGACAGGCAGGCAACATTAGGTTGTGAAGCGTAGCTACCAACTTCTCGTCGCCTATAAGCCTTTTAGTTCTGCATTCCACCGTGTCAAGTGCGGCAAGCTGGTATTTTGCTGAACCATCCCACAAGTATCTGCAATAGTCCATACAGAAACGGACCTGTGCTTTATACAAACTTAAAAGCTGTCCAGATGTGAAGTATAGCCTCACCTCATTCAGGATGCCCAGCTTCTTAGTTGCGGTCTGACCTTTTGACTCGATGGTTGAGCCGAAGTTGAGATCCGATGTTAACTCCATGCCCAAAAGCTGTAGGCGGTCGGTAACTGGTACAGATGCACCTCAGAAAGTAGGAGATAACTGGAACTGGCTCCTTTTAGCAGTGAAAAGTCATGCCTGTGTTTTTAGAGCATTGAATTTGACCAGATTGTCGTCACCCCACTGGGAAACGAGATCTAGGGTTAAAGTCATTTACTCCACCGTGGGCTCTCTGAGAGTAGCTGTTTCCCCTCCGCTGGCCTTTGCACTGGGCAGGTATCTTTCTACGACTGTGCTGGTATCTTTCTAACACTTTGCCAGAACTAGGAATCGAACCCAGGACCTCATACTCAGCAATCGCGCTTGCTATCACTTTATAAATTAGTACTTATATTAATTACCAAAATTAAAATACATTAAATGTTTTAATTTTGGTAATTTGTTACTAACCTATTCCAGTTAAATTTCCAATCGGTACGGGGTTGTTTTTACGATCCATTTCTAAAATATATCGTCCGCCAAGAAACATGGACACTATTAGGGCACTCCATAAAAGAATTCTGAAAAAAAGGATATATTCTGAGTAAGCAACAAAACATATAACACTAGCACTTTGCCCGCGAGTTCGTCCGCGAAAATTGTCATAGTTCGGCTAATTTGCATGATATAAATATAATTTATAGCCTATGTTACTTCCTGATAATTTAGCTTTCTGTTGGTGAAAAAATGGTTAAAATTGGTCGAGTAGTTTCGGAGCTTATTCGGTACAAACAAGCAAAAAAATCTTTCCTCGAGGCTGGTGCAGCGACAGATAACGCTGCACCGGTCTTAGCTCCGGCAGTGCATGGTGGCGGAATGACGGGGGAGGCTATAGCTCCCTACCGCCGGCCTCGACACCATCGAGACGATCCGGCTAATAATCGACGACTGGCTCGGGAGAAAGCACGGCTCCCTGACCTGACCGCTCTCGGCACGGCTGGTTCGGGAAGTACCTGTGTCGCATAAGCAGAGAACCGGGTGCGCGGTGCTATCCCTGCGTCCACTGCCAGGGGGATACCACGCGGCATACGCTGGCCGAGTGTGAAGCGTGGGATGTGTTGCACCATGTCGTCGTTACAGAGGTAGGGGAGACCTGTCGCTGCCGACCGTTGTTCGCTCGATGGTCAGCAGCGCAGAGTCCTGGGGTGTGATGATGTCCTTCTGCGAAACCGTCAGGTCGCAGAAGGAAGCTGACGAATGGGAGAGAAAGATGACGAGCTCTCGCCCATCCCGCAGCAGACGCAACGGGCGTCGGCACACCGCCGGCCCCCCTAAACAGGTCCAGGGCGATAGATTCTTCGACCTGGTAATGGAACCCAAGGCCTCACGCTCAGTGTAGCACTTACTTCCACTAGACCAACGACATAAGTGGCTTACAAACCTAGCCAACTAGGAACATGAGACAAGAGGAGGAAAATATCTTAAGAAAAAAAATGAAATATAAGGCTAAAGGTCACTATTCTTAACAAAAAATACTTTGAGGCTGTTCGTTCGTTATCTAATGAGAGTAAAAGTCGAAAGGCACTTGTTCTCTCCGTCAGTACGATATTTTTTTTGTTCTAAACCATACCTTCTCGGGAACCTTCTAGTTACGGAGATATTGGAGGTCAAATTTAACCTTTTTTTTAATATAAGCTTTTAATGTCGTTACTTTAAATACCTTCACGACCCTCACACTATTCCATGCATCATACATTGAGTCCTACCGTAAAACGTAATTTTTAACCCCAAAAAAAAGCCGTTTCCCGGCAATATTTTTTACGTAGAGTTGCTTAGTTTGATGTACAGGATTTCTGGTTGCCGGATTCATGACGATCCGTTTACACCTTATATACCTTAGTAAACTTTTATAATTTGAATAGCGTAATCAGCCTTTAACGTTCCCACTGCTGGGACACAGGCCTCGACTTTATGAGAGAAAATGGGCTATAAACCACCACGCGAGCCCAGTACGTGTTGGTGGATGGCACATGTCTTCGAATTTTTGGTTCCAAGACTTGCCGGTTTCCTCACGATGTTTTCCTCCACCGTTTTTGAGAACAGTGGTGATGACATAAATTACACAAAGTAATGCACCTGCTCGGGTTCGAACCCACGACTCGTAAGTCAGGACCGCTACCACTGGGCCACCGCTGCTCTGCTCTTAATTTGAATAATCTCCCTAAACCCAGACAGATTGTAAATACTGTATTCAGTTACATCTAGTTAGATTGGAAGCCGACCCCAATAAAATTGGGATAAGGCTAGGCAGATGAGGCTGCGCTGGTGACGATCTGCTCTTTGGTAGAGCTTCTAATCACAAAACACCATGACACAACCACACACAGTATAAAAAATGTATGCGTTAATAATTCACACTTACAATCCACCAAGAACCATTTTGTTTTACTTTACTGAATAAAATTATTAAATTAATTAATCAAGCGTTTCTTTGCTACACAACATGCTTGGCCGACGTTATAGTCGAAATACGACATTCTCTCATGACATAGCAGTGTTTTTATTAGCTCTTTATAATGAATGAATGTGTGAATATTTCTTCAATATAAACATTGCTTTGGTAGATGTAAAGGAACTGGTTTAAATTACGCCAAATATTTGTGCGATAACAGGAAAGAGAGTATCAATTAATCAACTCAGAATATCGCTATCCACTGTTTGATATATCATCATCTTCCCAGCCTTTTTCCAAGTATGTTATGGTCGGCTTCCCGTCTAACCGGATGCAGCTGAATACTAGTATTTTACATGGAGCGACTGCCTATCTGATCTCCACAACCCAGTTAGTACTAGGGTATGGGGTTATGGAGTAATACGTGGTAGCCATAGTAGTACCCCTTGGTAAGACTATTTGTCAGATTTTCGAACCACTGACTACCTCGACTGTCAAAGATCTAAAAATGACAGCCGTGACAAACGTCTTAACTTGCTTTTACGAGGCACGGAGGAAACTCGGTATGTAATGGGCAATCACCTAACCACGGACCGTCCTATGCAAGCGCGGCTTAACCTAAAGAACGACCAGAGCGGCTGTTATTATTTAGCCACAAGCTCCTCTCTAACTGCCTGTCTTTAACTGCGCCACAACACCAGGTTATCCTATAATGCTGCATAAGGGGCGGAATTTCCTATATCAACCTTAAAAAAACAGTAATCACTCTTTCTGTCATTCTTAATGTTATTATTTTATATTTACAAGGTGAATGTTGCGATAAAATTAAACCTCAATTAAAAATAGAGAAAAGTGATCTTTAGAAAGGTCTCTTATGTTGAGGCCAAACGAGCGTAATTTTTTGAGCTGTGTGTCGCGTAAAATGTGCCGCGGAATTTCCGTTGCATTCGGTTTCATACTAGAGTCCTGTTTGTAGCATTTTACGTCGCCGTGTAATACAACTTATTTTGCGTTGCCGTGTGGTACTCTCGTTTGGTCTCAGCCTTATATAGCGTATACCAGAAAACTGTGGTCATATTTCGGCGTATGATTCTGATCTTCAAACTGAACAACTTTCTTCATGAAACCACCATCTAAATCGCGAAAAAAAAATATCAGCTATAAACGCTGCATAAGCCGTGGAAACAACACAGTTTTATTGAGAATTTTATATTATTTTAATTCGGCTATGGTTGTGGCGTGAGTTTTTCAATCGCTCCTTGAAAAATACTTACTGGTATTTATTATTTATATTTATTATTTATGTTCGAAAGAGATACCGCGGCCTTACCTCCCTGGTATGGCAGAGTAAGGAGCTTCACGGACGCTTTTGCCGGGCCCTGCATGGGCCCAATGTAGACCTATCAGCGTCCGTACCCTTTTTTTTTTTTTTTATTGTGGTAGTAATCAAATGACCCCCCCCGCTCTGGGCGGAGCGGAAGGGAGTGTCAGACTTGTACTGAATAAAACCCATCCATGTTCCTTCTTTGCCCTTTGAGTTCCAGAGCCGCGGTATCTCTTTCGAATAGTCCCGCAGCCCTGGCAGGCATCGGCCCATGCGGACCCCTACGTAGTTGCTGATATCTCTTTGAGGCGCGTGTGGAACACGAACGCGCCGTCAAGTAGTCCCCGACCACACGACGAAGGTAGGTCGGCACCCGGTGATACCGGAGTGCCTCCCCAATGCAGCTCCAGGGCATGGAGTTGAATTTGTTGGCGATGTCAAGAGACACCGCCAAGACGACCCCGCCCCGGGGAACCGCGTCCCCCGTCATGAGGGCTGTCACGCGCATGATGGCGTTCACCGTCGAGCGCCCCTTGCGGAAACCAAACTGGTGTTCCGCAAGATCCGGTCCCATCTCCATGAGGTGCTCGGCGAGGCGGTTAGCAATAACTCTTTCAAAGAGCTTGCCCACCTCGTCGAGCAACACCATGGACCGGTATGCGGACGGAGAGTCCGCAGGGCGCCCTGGCTTCGAACGTCTTCCAACGAAGTGGGAACTGGCCTCTCTCCAAGCATGCGCTTAGGAGCCCTTCCAGTCGGGGCCCGAGAGCCTCAGAGGCCAGGACCCAGGCTTTGCCAGGCAAGCCATCGGGTCCCGGGGCGGTATTTCTGGCTTTCGCGTCCGTACCCTGGCCACGTTCCGAGGACCTCTTCGGAGGAACTGAAGGTTTTGTCTGTGCAATTAAGAATGAAGTTATGATTTCGAATAAGTACCCCAAATTTTTTGTGAAGGACTGCACGGTTGACATATGTCGGGCATGCCGCCGTCCTGGCGAATCAATCCGTCACATTATTTCCGGATGTTCTCGTCTGGCTAACGGAGATTACTTGCATAGACACAACCTTGCAGCCAGGATTATCCATCAGCAACTTACTATAAAATACAGCTTTGTGGAATCGGAACTGGCGTACTATAGGAATGTGCCCGATCCAGTTCTCGAAAATAAGCAATATCACATTGTACTGGGATCAATCCATCATCACTGACAGGACTATTGTAGCCAATAAGCCTGATATAGTGGTGGTGGATCGATCAGAGCGGCGCACAATGATTGTTGATATAACGGTCCCGCATGATGAGAACCTCATGAAAGCCGAGAAAGATAAGCAAATCAAGTATCTTGACTTGGCTCGTGAGTTTGTCGACATGTGGGATACCATCATTGTGCGTCATTGTACCGATAGTCGTATCAGCCCATGGCTTAATTGCCAAGTGCCTCGATCAATACCTGAGGAGGCTCTCGTTAGGCAGCTGGATCAAGAGCTTGATTCAGAAAGCGGTACTCCTGGACAAGGGCCGTATTGTTAGGAGGTTGCTCTCTCTGGAGCCCTGACCTGTAGTTTTAACCCTGTTCCCGTTACCGATGGGCTACTGTTTTTTTTTCTATTTTTAAATGTTTTATTTTTCATATGTTTTTTTTTTAAGAAATATTTAAAAATGTAAACTATAAGTAAGAAAAGTAAATAATAAATAAAAGAACACCCGAAAAAACCAGCACACATAATATTTAATAACTAGTAAAAAAAAAATTGATTACATCCTAAACGATAGTAGACAATAATTCTTAATACTACCTACCTGTGAATTTTAAACTTACATGCTGCATAGATCTCTTCGCACTCGAATGGCGTTGATAAAAAGACGCTGTTAGCAAATGTTTTTCTGTGAAATATATTGAAGAACCTGAATAAGGAAGCTGAAGTGGCAGTGGGTTTGCCATATTAGCCGCAGAACCGATTGCAGTTGGATAGACGTGTTCTTCAAACGTAAGGTGGGGCGCCCTCGGGCTAGGGGGAGCGACGATCTCCGCAGGCTGGTTGGTAGCGATTAGTGTTGCCGAGAATCGAGCTGCAAGCGATTGGAGAGGACCTTTTCAAGCAGTTGCAGTTCACCGTTTCACATAAGCTGATGATGAAGATGACGATTCTTCAATTATATCTTGATTCTTCAAACAATATGATGGCTTTAGTTACGATTTTAGTCACGCGCCAAAAGGTCCTTGTACATCTTATAATTTCATTCTTGTTGTCGTAATTGCCATGGTTACTTAGTTAATTTTTGACATTAATGTTGTGGGTAGTTAGGAGTCTAGGGGTCGTAGCAGTTGTGGAATTTGCATCCGAAACGCTCATCAAATATTTTGTCGTCCAATAGGCGCCGAAAGCCAATAATCCAGTGATAATTATACTGGAAAAGAAAATTGTATTGAATTTATTAGATAGATAGAATATTATATACAGGGTGTAAACAGACCCTTCACATAGCCGTCAACCAAGCATTCTGTATATCAAACTAAGTAACTTCACGCAAAAATTATTGCTGGGAAACGACTTTTTTTTTTGGGGTGTAAAATGTCGTTATACGGTAGGACTCGATGGAAAGCACTCTAACCATTATGCTGATGGATGGATTGAATAGTACGGGGGTCGTGGAGGTGTGTAAAGTAAAAATATTACATTAAAAACATGTATTTAAAAAAAAACTTGTAAAAATGTTGAACTTTGACCCCCAATATCTCCGTAACTAGAAGGTTCCCAGGTATGGTCTCGAGCAAAAAAATTATCGCAAAGACGGGGAGAACAAGAGCCTTTCGGCTATGTTAAGAGTCTATTTACAGCCTTTATTATGTACACCATACAAATTACAATTTACATAAAAGAAAACATTTCACATAGACACAATGGGCGGTCTTATCTCTAAAAGCAATCTTTTCAACACCACCTTTAGAGGAACAGGGAGAAACAATACAGCAGGTAATTTGTGGTGTAATATTTAGACAATAATACACATGCTTACATACATAAAGCATATCTAAGCTAATCTACATATAACGGGTCTTTCATTGAGCGCTTTCTATCTTTAAATTAAAATAAAACAAAGTGTGTGTGAGATATCACCGAAATGTTTTATACATTTGAAAAGCCTGGCAATGACTTTATGTATAGAATATGGCATCGTTCAAATGTTCGCCGCGGCGTCGCTGGGTGGCTCGCATCCGAAATGTCTAATTTTTCATGAAATTCACACGAAATCGACTGCCTCGGATTTTCCTGCACACTCTCACGGCCAGCGGAGATGTTTTCGGCAGATTCGTCGACGTTTGGGTGTTGGTTGATTGTTTACTGAACCAGTGGGCTCAAATTTATCCACCACACTACAAATAGTATTCTTGGTAGGATTATGGCGAACCGTGCGGAACGTTGAACACACACTTTTATAAAACAATTTTATCATTTGTGTTGTTGAACGCTATATCCATCCATGGCGATTTGGCAAAACAGACTGTATAAATCAGAGCCAATATGAAAGATGTATCTTCAATAATGTGGCCTCTATCAACTGTTAAAGTTCGAAAGTCCCTATTGGAAGACCCTCAAAATCAAAAAAATCTAAATCAAAATCAAAGCATTTATTTCAAATAGGCCAGTTACAGGCACTTTTGAATTGTCGAAACAAAGACAACAATGAAAAATAGCTACAGTCCCAGTCACAAGGCATAAAAACTGTGAAAGTACTGTAGTTGCCCATTCCCTAACGTAGATCTCTATGGAGAAGAACGGGCAAGAAACTCCATGGACACTCTTTTAAATCAGAATACTTTTACAATAACTTGGTTACAACATTTGGATGGAACATTATGTGAGAACGATGTAGCAAGATGTGTACTTTAAAAGTGTCCATAGTAAAAATAAAATAATTAATTCAAATAAACCGTGGCAACCAAGAGATGACCAGTCACAACTGACAGCGCCCGTTCACGAACATGACGCATGTATCGGCACCATTCAACTCAACCATATTGGGAACGGAAAGGGAACTAAATGATCCGACACACGCGCCACCATCAGCGAGACATTTGAGTGAGCATGACATACTCTCAAGAAAATACGTAGGTTTCCAGCGAATGACAGCTTTCCTATGGATTAGAACCGGCAAGAAACTTTATGGTTAGGAAAGTTATAGAAACAAATGCATGGCGTTATAGAAAATTCATAGTCCGTATCTATAAAGTGAATGACTCAATTCCTAATAAACGCTGCTCCAAAGTTAACACCAACGTAAAGCCGTTCTTAGGAGCACAAAAATGCTTTTAATTTTAAGCACATAACACACTATGAGTTACTTTTAAACGTTTTATTTTTTATACGACACTATACAGGGTGTAAACAAACCCTTTACGAAGCCGTCAACCATGCGTTATGTACATCAAACTAAATAAGTTTAAGCAAAAATTATTGCCGGGAAAAGATTCTTTTTTTTTTTTTGGGAGAAAACTCACGTTTTACGATAGGACTCAATGTAGCGCACTCAAAACATTGTGCTGATGGATGTATTGAATAGTACTTGGAGGTCTTTAAAGTAAAAATCTTACATTAGTATTTTAAAAAAAACTTGTGAAAACGTTGGAACTTTGACCCCCAATATCTCCGTAACTAGAAGGTTCCCAGGTATGGTCTAGAACAAAAAAAAAATCGCAATGACGGGGAGAACAAGTGCCTTTTGGCTTCGTTAAGGGTCTTGTTACACCCTTTATAGACTACTCGAAATTACTACTTATTACATATTTCGTAAATATAGTGTATAAATTATATCCTAAAGGGTACATACAAGATCAACAAATATAACACAAGTATAAAACTATGAAATTAACGAAAAACAATCACTTAGGTTTCAGAATCAATAAATTATTAGAAATCCACGATTTTGATTGCACTCAATATATTATCAATCACAAAAATAAAACACTTGTTTTATGACACTTACAATCCGAAAGGCATCTTTGCTATCTCTTTTTCTTATCGCTTAGTAGCCTCCTCACACATGTCATGTGCAAACTGCATTGAGTTGTAGTATTACAATAAAAACAACGAATACCTTTTATAGCTGATCAGTATGAAGTGAGCGCTACACTGCGAGCAGAAGCGATGTTCACGCTCACCAAAGACAACTTTTAAAAAAATAAGCCCAAAAGAACAAACTTTGTTCTTTTTCTCATCCCATACACACAAAACATCACGCCAGTAATCACCAAAGGGTAACGCACAGGTGTATCTGATGATACATCCGCATTTTGGCATTTTTTGTTAAAGTATCATATAATTGGGAGCGAACCTACTTCGATCAACAGGGCACAAATCTAGACTTTGGTGGCTGCTACTGAAAAATTCCTGATGGAAAAACTAAATAATACTTTGATCGACCTGGAAATCGAACCCAGGACGGCATGATCAAAGTCACGCTCGCAACCACTAGACTAAAGCGAAAGGCATTAAAAAAAAAAAAAAAACTTTTTTCTTTTGCCCATTATATCGTTTCTTAGATTACTAGTCGTAGCAGAGGTCGAAAAGTATCCCATGGGATCGCACTGTGGGGATAAAAGTATCCTATCCACAGGTCATGGCTTATCACACGTTTATCATTATGTTGTTCAGAGGTTAAAAGCTACTAGACATACAAAGTTACTTTCGCATTTAGAAAGGACTCCTTATTAAGCAGTAATTTCGAGCCCTGCACTGCCTACAGCTGCTCTTTCTGCACTTACCTGCACTATGTAGCATTACAATTTAAAAATTAATACATTCGCTGATAGACAACGCAAAGCTTGGCTTCTGGACCTAGCGGTTTAGCCTTTTGTAATGAAAGTAAGCATTAAGAAAGTTTTTATGCAAATTCATCCCCCAAACCGTCAAATGGAGGATGACAAATGGTTAATGAAAAACTAAGTAATTTCTGATCTTGCTCTATAGTGCATATAGGGTGACTGGTAATTAGTGAACGATACTTAAACACGTGATTGCACTCACAAACAACTTTCCCAAAGAAACATTTTTTTATACTCATTCACTTTTATCACAACAAAACTTACAGAGCGGGCTTGCGAGCCGCGCGTGTGCTCTGCCTACCCACTGTTGCACGGTACGATAGTAATGACAGCGTCACGCGGCTAACAGCTGATAGGTCAAAGGCGCGCACGCACGAGTTTCATACGGCTGTTGTGTTATTGTGATAAAAGTGAATGAGTATAAAAAAGAAAATTCTTTGGGAAAGTTGTTATCATGAGTACAATCACGTGTTTAAATATCGGTCACTAATTACCAGTCACCCAGTATATCACCAAACGGCTTTCCACAATTTGCCTGGGGTGTGCCTTCAGCTTTTTCGGGCACTTATGCGTTTGCCTAGGCTTGGTCTGGAAAGGCTAATGATACTGGGCCAAGTAAAAAATAAACCCGCTTAAGGCTGAGCAACGGAAATATGGGCAAACATGATCAAGAAGACTGTGAGAGGCAGCCTGTACCAAGCGGTTCACACCACAGGATACAGGTTTTATGCGTGGTTAATCAAATCAAACTTGTGCTGAAAATGCCTAAGTGAATGGACTTTAACTTTGATAGCTCATTTTGTGTCATACAAAAGTTTGTTGTATTGATACCAGCTATCAATTAATATAGGTTGTATGTCTGGCCGCTCCTTTGAAAAAACAAAAAAATGGTGGTTGTTTGGGCGGCCATTTAATTCAAACCCCTTTCTTACGTTTTTTGCAATTTGCAGATCACTGTCAGGGCTTGGAGAAGTGTCATTATGTGGTGGTGATTCTCGGCATTGAGGGACCGACGAAGAAGATATATTTGAACATTCTTTATAGCATTCACTGTGCACAAACGTAATTGTTTTACTGAGCTAGTTTTATCAATATTTGTATAAACACGTATTGTATAGTAAATACAGAGGCTGAATAATAAATCATCAGTCATTGTATCCATTTATTTTTACTCACAGACCCAAAACTTGTTATTAATAACAACTTTGTCAACTGTGTGACATTGCAGCTATGAAAAATGCACCTGGTATTTACTGCCCACGAAACATAAATGTATAAATTTTTTTTTTATCAGCCTGCTCTGCAGCCTTTGCCCAGCAGCCATGGGGGAGGCCTTTGCCCACTGCTGGGCAAAGGCCTCCCCCATGGCTGCTGGGCAAAGGCCTCCCCCATGGCTTTCCAATCCTGCTTACAATTTGCCCTCTCTGACTAATCCGTCAAGAACGAGTCCAGATCGTCACGCCAGCGTTTCTTGGGCCTGCCTCGGCCACGACGGCCGTCTTCAGGCACCCACTGTATGACTATCTTCGCCCATCTGTCCGGGTTCAAAAAAAAATGTAAATGTATAGTATATATTTATTTATTTATTTTATTAGTAGGTACAATATGTTTATTCTATACTGATTTAGTTATGTTTGTCTAAGTCGAGGCTTAATTTATTATTTTTTAACACTGTGTCTACGTTTCTTGTCTATCTATCCAGTCCCAGGTCTGCTGGAAAAGAGCGGTACCTATTTTTTTTTTTTTCGGGTCGGAAATCATCAAATGACCCCCTCCGCTCTGGGCGGAGCGGAAGGGAATGTCAGACTTGTACTGACTAAAACCCATCCATGTTCCTTCTTTGCCCTTTGTGTTCCAGGGCCGTGGTATCTCTTTCGAACAGTCCCGCAGCCAATTAGCGGTACCTTTGCGCTCTTTTGTCAGTAATGTTACATCGGTTGCTTTACGAAGATATTCTAGATTACGCGCGAATTTCGAATGTTCCACTATGAGACTGTCTAAAAGATTCGAGTTCAGAATGTCCTACTATGGAACTGTCTAGAAGATTTGAGAAAGTTGTGGAACTTTCTCGAAGGATGATGTTCCACTATAAAACTTTGAAGAAGGTTCCTGAAAGTTGTGGAACCTTCTCGAAGGATCGGTTGGTATATAAATAGCCATCGTGTTTGCGGGAGCGGTCAATCTGATTGCGATACAAGTGCGACATCTAAGCGAATAGTGATCAGTGGTGTATTGGTCTTTTGTAATTAAAAAAGTTATATGTTGTTTAATCGGTAGTATTTCATTTATCCCATACCCGGCTTGTAATAGTTTGTTATTTCCTGTATATGGGTTTTAAATAAATAAATAAAACATCTTCGAATAGGTTTCGTTCTTCAAGCTGTTTGTGTTTTCATGTCAAAGCTTTTCGTTGTTGTTAGTGGACAACAAAGAAAACTCTTGAAAAGAAACAACGCGTTTTGCTAAATAATATTATATTTCAGGAACTGTAATAAATTATTTACAATTACAATCCGGCGAAAAAAATGGGTGTACCTAAAAATAATTTCCTATAAAAATTTAACATTGACTATGTAGATCACTGATATTCAGTTGTGCCCACTAGCAAACCTCTTTGCTCGATCCCTTTTGCTTTCTAAAGCAATACGCAAGTCAAGCAGTCAAGCAATATTACCTAATGCAGGCCTAATCTGGACTGTCCGATCAAATCCATCAGGCCAAACCTGTAATACCCGTAATCTCGAACTGAAGATGCAGTCCACCATCGAGCGGAATTTCAATCGATTCACGGAAATCTTGTTGTGCCTTTCAAGGCGTAGTTTCCACACAAGCGGAGATAGCTGAGCGGAATCGAGATGTGCGGAAATCGACGAATCACATTAGTTGAAATCCACACCGCAAGTCTCTCCAGGGACCGGTCGAATCTTGCAAGTCTCCTTTCCGCTCCGCTTATATCAGGTTTGGTGGAGACAGGGGCTTGAACACTGAGCACCTTCGGCCAAATCCGGCTGCGCCTTCAACCCAGATTCGTCTGGCTGGTAATCATAGTTTTTTTTCGCTGTAGGATTATTGCTTGCCCATTATCACTAATAAGACAAATTCGGTGAACTTCACGCCACCGGCAAGGACACACAGGATGCCTATCACATAGTACTCTCTGTCGTAATCACGTTTCCTGTGCGCTAAAACATAATTTTGCGCTTCGCCACCCTCTAACCGTAGTCTTCTTCTTTTTATTAAACGTAACGTCTCAGAAATTATCTGCAAAGAATTAAAAATAGAAACTTCAATGAATTATGGAAATTATTTTAATATTTTTTAACAAAAACAAAACCACATAAGTATTATAAATATACAAGCAGTATCCCGAATCCGTCCGTTCTTCTGGCATACAAATAACCTATGTCAATCAGAAATAGTGTAGCATTCCAAAGGTAAATGAATTTTTGTAATTGAATCAGCATTTTCAAAGATGTCGTCGATGCCAACGAACAGATTAACGCCACTTTGCACCTTTTTTTGAGAAAAAGAACCCGTAAGCGATTCCAAAACCGTTGATGAGGTTAGGTTAGTACCTAACCTAACTATCAGCATGTGGGCTACGGGGCTTTCTGGTCCACTCTGACTTTAAATGGAATGGTCAAGAAGTTGGGAAGTAAGGTGTAAAATTACTAACCAGAACAATTCCAGTTCCCCACAGCAGCAAAACTCCAGTAACCAAATAAAACCCAGATACAAAAGTATCCAGTTCTTCTTCTACTACCTGAGACATCAAGAGACCAATGGGTATTATTATTTGGCTCCAGATTGTCCCCCCTACCAGAGTCTGCTCGTCAATGTGTTTTGGCCTTAACTGCAAACCTGCCCCTGCCCATAATCCAGCTGCTGCTATCACTAAAAAAATACTGGTCAATTCTAAAAACAATTTAACATGTCGTATCATTAGTGTGTAAAATTGGGTACAAATGTAACTTATTTATGCATTTTGGTCTGTGAACAATTGTTTTATAAATTGGAACATTGGTAAATTTACAAAATGTTTACTAATCATAATAAATAAAAAAAACACTTGTGACAGATTTCAGAATTGACATTGATTGATAGTAAACATCACGTTCATTTTATTACTGTTCAGTTCACAAAAAAGTATATGACAGCATAATATCTGTCAAAGGAGAATGGAAGAAAAAAACATGTTGCGCTGGCTCCGAGTAACGTGGGACAAGGGGAAAGGGGAAAATGATGATGTCAGTGTTCATTTAGCCATAATATGTATTAAAACGCGGAGTAAAAACTTTTATGAAAAACAATTGACACATACACACTGCAATCCTTGAAGAAGTTTCCCAAACATTGTGCGCACCCTGGCGGGACAAGGCCATTTTCGTTGGTGAAAAGATGTTAACTAATCTACGATTAGCCGACGACATTGTACTTTTCTCTTCTTCGGCGACTGAGCCTCATGCTACAACAACTGAGCCATGCCAGCCTCCTTAAAAGGAACATGACCGACACAAAATTAATGGCGAAGCGCAAAGTAGACATATAAGGGGTGTGGAGGTTTAATATAAGTACAAATACCTTGGCCAAATAATCTCCTTCGAGGAGAGACATGACAAAGAAGTGGGTCATCGCACCGAAAACGCCTGGAAGAGCCATTGGTTGATGAAAGACCTAATGAAATGATCACTTGCACTTCTCAAAAGGAAACTCATGGACAGCCTATGGAGCGCAAACGTAGTCATTAACGAAAAAGAAAAATAAAAGAAAAAGTTGGCACTCTGGGTCTGTTAGCGAGCAATGGAACGAATTATGGTCAGTGTCGATATTACTTACCGTATTAAGAACAGAATACTTTGTTCCAAAACACAAATTGCAGACGCAGGCATCACAGCTGCGAATTTAAAATGGAACTGGTCAGGCCATATCTGCTGCATGACGCATCAAAATTGGGCAAAAATATTTACAGATTGGTTTCCGAACCAGAGAAATCGGCGTCGCGGCAGACCCAGAAGGAGATGACGTGATAAGCTGAACTCTGGCTGAAATAGCCTTCCAGAGAGAACAACGTAAAAAAGGAAGCGAGGCCTTTGCCCTGCAGTGAGACACAACAGGGTTATAATAATTATAAAAAAAATAAAATGCTTAAATGGTTAGGTCACGTTAAGAGAATGAGTGAAAACTGAAAAGCGACTAACAAAAGGTATTAACAAGTGGCAACGCCGGCAGGGCACGCCTCAGCAATATCTATAATGTGGTATAGCGGTGTGGAGGTGGCGTATGTAACCTTTCAATTGAAACATTTTTAATTTACATAATTCAACAGATCACGGAAACGATTCTGAAACAGAATAAAATTGTTGTTGTTTCCGTTATGAGCATAATTACGACATCTTCGATTAATTCTAAATCTTATTTTGTTTAGGCTACCTTTTATTAAATTCTTCTTCTTATTCCTCTTAGACCGTGAACACCTTCTCTCTTTCAATAATCATCATCATCATTTCAGCCAAAAGACATCCACTGCTGGACATAGGCCTCCCCCAGGTGTCGACCGGTCCCATGCGTCTCGTATTCAGGGGATCCCCACAACGTTCACCAGGTCATCGATCCACCTTATGGGAGGCCTTCCAACGCAACGTCTTTCGATTCGCGGTCGCCACTGTTCTGTGACCAATGTGACCTGCCCACTTAAAAGAAAATTCCTAAATAATAGGCTTGTGTCCACTAAGAATAAATCGGGTGCATTGGCTTTTCTGATGATCAATTATGATTTATAGAAACAAACTATCTAAAATATTCAATAGAAAAAATAAGGATTATTAATATTTTTAAAGAAAAAAAATCGATAAAATACACATTCGGTCACGTGACATTAAACGCTAATCAAAAATCGTGACGTCACGCCGTGCCAAACAAACGCCATTACTGTTGTGACATTTGAACAAGACTCGAACGAACCGAATTGATAATAACTAGATAATAACTAGAAAAACATATTGCAATAAATATAAAAACATTAAATTGGACGATTATACGGCACAACAACTTAACCTTACCATAATAAAAACTAGAAAAATAGTGATTTTGCAACATTCGTTAGTTGTACAGCTCGGATTTTAGAAATAGGTTGATAGGTGTGAAGGTACTTACATTAAAATGATCTTCACAAAAGTACATTCTTGAATCTAAAGATAAACTATGAGGATCATTTCTCCTTGCAAGGTTTAATCACTTTTGTCGAATTTTTACACTGTTTGGCACATAAATAAATAGTTTGTTAGGCATGTTTATAGCTGTGCTTTTACATTGGGGTACGATACAGTGCTTGTAATACGAAGAATTCATTTTAAATTAAAGTTATACGAACAAAACTGATAACTCCCATAAACACTCAGTTTGTTTGGCACGGCGTGACGTCATTCACGTTGACAGACTGTAAATTAAAATCGGCATATTAAAACGCAAAATAAATATTGTAAATGATCGCCTTTTTTAAAAATAATATATTTTTAGGGTAAATTAGATAAACAGGTAACATTTTAATATTATTTTGAAATTTAAGTCAACTAGCCTATTGTATTTGACCAGATATATGAACGTGGACGAGGCGCAAAGTGTATGTAAGCATCGTAGCAGGTGGCGTTCTGTAGTTTCTGCCTACCCCCAAGGGAAAAAGGCGTGAGTTTATATATGTATATTATTATATATCTTTATTTCAATCACCTTTGGATCATAGGTACAAATAAATTACATTAAAATCAATTCCAAATTAAAATTAAACACATAATCAAAATAAAATTAAAAACAAAATCCAAATTAAAATTAAAAACATAATTAAAATTAAAACATAATCAAAATAAAATTAAAAATAAAATCCAAATTAAAATTAAAAACATAATCCAAAATAAAATTAAAAACATATACATACACGTATACGTTTTAATTAGAATATTTCAAATAAAAAAGGAAAACTATCAATACTCGGCCCTATTTTACAAATAAATAATTGTACTCTTTAATGCTCCGCCGACCCTAAGTAAATAGGGATGAGGGCAGAAGAATAATGGTAATGATGATGATATTCTATAATGTTTGACTTGCAATTTGTTAAATCGTTTTTTTCCGGTATAATATGAATAATAGTCCCAATTATTTTTATTGTATTTTGCAGGTATCATGGCTTTTACTTACGTTCATCATTTCAGAAATATATAGGGTTTCAACATGAACAATTTACATGTCATTTTCATGATATTATCGTGCTTTTTCGTACTAATGGATTCAGCAAAAGAATATGTAATATTTTTACTTATTTGTACTCGTACTTATTTTCATATTTATCTTAGTTATAATCAGAAAACTATTCATTTTTGGAAAAAATGTTTTGAGTAAAATCCTCTGTGCCATTCTTCCTTGTGACTTACTTTTTATCTTTTTCAGGGTTTATTCAATCTATCGGTGAAAAGTTTCGATTTCTGTAAAGGACCAAAAATCAAGGATTGTGTGGTTGGTTCCGTCAATGTAACTGCTGATAGTACTATTTCTGTGGAACTGGACGTTGTTGAAAATGCTGCACTGGATAAAGTAAGGTTTTCAATTTTATTATACAAGGTGTAAACGGACCCTTCACGAAGCCGTCAACCAAGCATTTTGAGGCCCTAGCACAAGTATTACGTTATTCTTAACGTAAATACGTGGATACTTAAATTGAAAATACAATTATCTTACAGCATTTTAGTTAAATTATTTGCAACAAACACAATCGGTATCATCCATAGATATGAATACATTCTTAAAATTATGAAAATAATATTTGCGAAACGAGTATTTTAATTTAAAATCGACGTATTTACGTTACTCGCGCTAGGGCCTCAGTACATCAAACTAAGTAACTCTACGCAAAAATTATAGCCTGGAAACGACTTTTTTTTTTGGGAGCAAAGACAAGTTTTACGGTGAGATTCAATGTAACGCACTCAAAACCTTGTTCAGATGGATGCATTGAATAATACAGGGATCGTGAAGTTATTTAAAGTCAAGTTTTAACATTAAAAAGAAGGTAGTATTAAAAAAAAATTGAAAAAGTTTGAACTTTGACCCCCAATATCCCCGTAACTAGAAGGTACTACTAGGTCCTACGTATGGTTTAGAGCAAAAAAAATAAGTTCAAAAACTAAAGCCCGACTACTGAAAAATCACGCTCTAAAAAGTAAGAAACAATAAAATATTCTCGTCTGAAATTTGTATGTAGGTACTACATACCACTCAATATTTATCGTCTATTTAATAAACGTCTTACACGCTATAAAGGGTGTAAATTGACCCTTAACATAGCCGAAAGGCACTTGTTCTTCCCGTCATTGCGATAATTTTTTTGTTCTAGACCATACCTGGGAATCTTCTAGTTACGGAGATATTGGGCGTCAAAGTTCCAACTTTTTCACAAGTTTTTTTTTTAAATACATGTTTTTATTTATGCTTTCCATCGAGTCCTACCGTAAAACGTGATTTTTCATCCCAGAAAAAAAAGTCGATTCCCAGCAATATTTTTTGCGTAAAGTTACTTAGTTTGATGTACAGAATGCTTGGTTGACGGATATGTGAAAGGTCTGTTTACACCCTGTATGTATATTGTATTGTATTTTATCAATATTCACAGAGATGTTCAGAGGGTAGCCGTGCGAGATGGTATGCCACTTTGCCCTAAAGTTTATGATCTCTTACTATTGTTAGTAATATACATTCTACATTTTTTTTAGGGTATGTGGCATACAGCCACGGTTCTGGTGAAAATATATTACATTATGTGTGATAGACATTTCCTGATCCTACAGACCGGATCGTCTCCTCACGAAAGAACTCATCAACGGTTAATAGCAAGGACAAGAAACTTTGTATACGCGTTCGATTTTGACAGATAAACATGATTTTCTATGTGCATTTTTAATAAAAGCTTGTATTTTTTAATAAATAAAAATACGTTTAATTTTTCAGGCGAAGGTGATATCATTTTCAACAGAAAACAATCAAACTCTACGGATGGCATTCAACAAGCCTTGTGACAATTTGTTCCTGAAGCCAATTTTTCAAGCTTTGTTCAATGCCAGCAGTCGATGTGTTGTAAAAAAAGTAATTAATTTATGGTTTTTATTTTTAAATTTGTACCTATTTATTTGGCTACGACTAAACCCGCGTCCTAATCAAAGCGATCGGTCGCGGAGACGTGATCGTCACGATCATGTCACTCAGCGCAAACACACGTTCGAAATCGCCGATCAAAATGAATGCAGCAGCGCGGCACCACAGGCGATGTGTGTGCTCACAACGACGGTCGCTATGGTTAGGACACAGCCTAAGGTAAAGAGTAGGTAGGTATGCGTTTTTCAAAGGCTCGACACCAAATAAGTGAGAACACTACCATTAAATTTGTATTTTTTTATTTTTTTCAGGGCCTCTACAAAATCAGCATGAATCTCGAAGATGTTTTTCATAAATATTACGGGGGAATGTATCTGTATGGAACACATATATTTAAATCAGTGTTTTATAGTAAAGACTGTAATTTTTTATGCGTTAAATCAGTTCTAGTTTTAACCCCCCGAAAATAGCTGGTAATAAAAGCTACACATAGATTATTGCGTATTATTTTGCAATCACCATCGCACAGTATATTTTTTGACCGAAAAAGCGGTCCCCTAGTTTTTATTTCAGTATTCGATACTATATACTACATATTTCAAATGGAAGAGTAAAACTCCTGTGTTTCAAATATGGCCGGACGGTAGTTTTTTTATATACTGCTTTGGACATGTTAGAATTCTTTCGATCTTTCATGCAGAAGTTACTTGGTAGAATTTTAGACAAAGTCAAGATTCAAGAGACAGTAGTCTGCAAGAGCGAGCGAGGCGAGATCAAAAATTTAAAACACTACCTTGGTACCAGGTTAGAATTGTTTCGACCCTTCATACAGGAGTCACATGGGCGACTTACAGATAAAGAAGGCTGCAAGAGCGAGCGATGCGAGCACGAAACTTTTTACATTATGCCTTGAATTAATTCAGATATGTAATTTGAAATAAAAATATTCACATGCTCCATTTATTTGCAAACTTATGCATGACATAATTGCCTATTAAGGCTTCGGAGCACGGGGCTCCTGCTCCTTTTTTCTGCGGGAGCTTCTGTGATAAAAGTTTCTTCGCAGGGTCAATGAAGATGAGTAAGTTTGTAAAGGCAGCAAGATTACTTAGACACTCATTTTTAACCTTAAAAATATAATAGTGAGAGTGTGGTTCTACTGTACGCTACAATTTGTTACGTACGAGTCTCAAATAAATTTTGAATAAGTCTGAAAACTAGAGTTATAAAATAGAATAATAAAATTTATTTCAACCAACACAGGATCATAAAATTCAACATAAAATAACACATCTTAAACTACAGGTACTTACCTAACACTGAATATTTCGATTGCTCAGCAAATGAACCATACAGCAATGGTTGTGGTACTGGAAATCAAACCTCTGCGCGAATACCTTCAGGATACCGCAGGAACTGGATCGAACGCGGACCAGGACGTGGACCAGGGGTGTGCACCGCTTTCACATAGTCGTGTAGAAACAGTCTACTTGCGACTCGGCGAATATCCCTGTTGCGCCACAAAATCAGTGCAACCTCATCAGCACCCTAAATGCATTTTTATATTGCACACGAAGGGCATTGTACTGTACGCGCGTGTATGAGACCCATAGGCTGCTGGTGTCGAAAGTTATGCAATATGCTCTGCACAAAGTCGTATTCACTTCATTGGTACAACGAGCAAACCTGTACAAAGCTAGTAATTAATTAATTTATTATTTAATTCTGTGGCAGCTGCCTCCCCCCCCCCCCCCTCCTGTCGACGAAAAAAAAAACCCAAATCTAATGGGAATCCTGAGTAACCTGACCCCTCGATACCGTGGCATACCGGTAGCTGCTGAGACATCTCGCGGCTCCATGGACGGCAGGCAGGAATTTTATCAGCTAGACTGAAAGTTTTAAACTTATATTGTCACTTACGGGATATTGTCCGGGTTCTTAATATCGGGAGCTCAAAATAATGAACAATCACGGAAGATATCCCGTAAGTGACAGTATAAGTTTAGTTGTAAACCTCTCATCATCATCATCATCATTTCAGCCGAAAGACGTCCACTGCTGGACATAGGCCTCCCCCAAGAAGGGGGGTTTTGCCATAATCGCCACGCTTGGCAGGCGGGTTGGCGATCGCAGTATGGTTGTTATAAAACACAGAGAACGCTGCTGCCCATTCTCTGGTAAGTCCCTTAGTCGCCTCTTACGACACCCAGGGGAAGATATGGGATGGTGCTATTCTTTACGTCCGGACACCATACAGAACCTCTGTGTTGAGATATTTATGAATCATGTAATTTTTTACGTTCATACAATATTAAGAATATTTCCGCTTTAGTTTTCTTTAACGAAACCATACCGGTACTGACGTTTCAGAAAATTTAAACGACATTTTGACGGTTTCATAAAACAGCAGGTATGGTTGCTCCATGAAATCAAAATTATTTTCAGCTGCATCCATTTGGACTGGAAGCCAACGCCTACAAAGTTGGGAAAGGCAGATGAGGATGATGACAAATAGATAGAAATCATTGTTGTAGAACTTCATAATATAATATAATACTTGATATTCACATTCTGCTTGAATATTTTCAGGCTCATCCAACCATAGCACTCAATTATATTTAAATAGTTAGTTGACATAATCATGAATGAGAACCTAATTGCTACTATTTTATAAAATATAATAATAGGCTTCTATTTACAAACGTTTAATCCACCATTTGACACAAAAATCTAAAATATTTTCAAGGTTATCGCTATAGCGTTAGGTTCAAGGTTGATTGGGAAAATTTGACATTTTCGGGTAGCTTGATGTGCAGGCGTCTGTAACATCTCAGACAATCATCTGTATTATTCTCACATGACCTGACAGACAGTTGCAGGGATCCGCTGGATGCGAGACGCACGGGACCGGTCAATGTGGCGACACTTGGGGGAGGCCTATGTCCAGCAGTGGACGTGTTTCGGCTGAAATGATGATGATGATGATGACCTGACAGACAATGTCAAAAGAAATAGTGAACTCTAAGTTTGTTTCGGTGGTCTTCTAATCTAGTGTTGGAGTAGCTAGGAAGGAAAAACTGATTTCGTCTATTTTTAAAAAGTATAACAATAACGATTAACGTATTTGCAAACGTGAGAGCAGCGGTGGCCCAGTGCTGGCGGCCCCGACTTACGAACAGTAATTTGTGGGTTCCAACCCAGGCAGGCGCATTACTTTGTGTAATTTATTTCATCACCACTGCTCTCAAAAACGGTGAAGGAAAACATCGTGAGGAAACCGACATGTCCTAGAACCAAAAATTCGAAGACATGTGACATCTACCAACCAGCACTGGGCCCGCGTGGTGGATTATAGCCCATTCCCTCTCATAGAGAGGAAACAGTGTGTCCCAGCACTGGGAACATTATAGGCTGATTATGTGTTTGCAAACCTACATAAATAAATATCACACATCATTTCAAATTTAGGTAAACAAGACAAACGGCAATCAAAGCATTTTTTGGTTAAGTGGAAAAGCAGCAGCGTGAACGAAAGTCATAAACGCTATCGCAATCGGCATTCGACTTTACTGTAATTACAATCGAAGTCGACAATGTTAAATAGACATCTCATTCTGTTGGCTGTAAATATTCTTAACGTTTTATCAGACAAAAATTATGTGAGTACATTTCTTTATAAACCTGTAAGCAGTACCATACCTACTTATCTTTCCACGGTGAATTTTCAATTTTTTTTTTTTTTTTTCAATTTTCTATGGCCAAATCCGAAACTATGAGGAATAGCGAAAAATACTCAAAGGAGTCTCGAGCCCGATTTTGATGAAAACTAAAACTGAATCATCAGATTTTTTTTAAATCAGTAATGAATGATAAATGTAATGCCCGTTTATACCTTTTTGAGGAGCGTATCGCTGCGTTTGAACAAAACTCCAGTCAAGCGGCTGCAATGAACGCAACAATATATTCATTAAAAGACCAACTAAATCAGCAGTCGCAGTCGGGCAGTGGAAGAAACTAAAAATGAAAATCATGATCATATTGCTATGGTTGCAACAACTAAAATTGGGTTCAATTTAGCCAAAGATGATATCGACTGGACCGCTCGTACAGGCCTAAAGAAAGGCCCAACTTTTACCCCTGAATACAATTTGCCCCGGCCGGTCATAGTCAAGCTTCTGCGTAGAACAAAAAAGGACGAAATTATAAAAGCATTTAAAACAAGGCGCAATCTAACATCCCAGGATATTGAAATTCAGGGCCCGAATAGGAAGATTTTATATTTTTATTAACGAACACCTCACTAAAGAAAATCGTATCTTATTTCGTGAAGCTAGAGTCCGAGCTAAGAACGCTGGATTTAAATTTTGCTGGACGAGCAGAGGCCCATTTGGCCTCGTTCGTTAAATAGAAGTGAGGACAGCTATACAAATTAAAAACATTAGAGACCTGGACCACTTTCTTGACACAATCCCCTCAGCTTCACCTCCCTTTCCAGATGGTTCGAATTGAACTCTATTATTGTAAAATGTCCCAATGCTTATGTGTTACAATTATCCGAATTTTGCATATTTCGTTTTCCTTAAAAAATATTTACTATAGGTATAAGTTGATAAGTCGCTTTACGACTAGGAGTGGTTACTATATATTAGAATGTACTCTAGTTAATAATACTTATGTTCGCAATACTTTTAACTCACAACTCTCCACAATCACAAAGCAAATCATTAAACTCACCACCAAAAATCAAATATTACATTTAAACAACAAAATCTCATACTTCCTGTCACAAAATCAGCATATCTAAATAACACACCCAGTCAAATACGCACTCCCATCAGTCACACAGCAGACTTCTCCCTAAACTCACTGGTCAGCGCGGCCGATCCCTTCTCTCCGGCACAAAAGCGGCAAGGCTCTTGAACTATATTTCAGCACTTCTCCAACGTTGTTAGATAATGGATAAAGTCGATTTATCTACCGAAATCTACGAAACGCTAACGTTATCTTGACAAACCAGAGTTATGCCGCGATTTTTTAGTGGACCACGATTTTAAAGTGCTAACTTGTAATATAAGGAGCTTACAGCAGAACTTTCCTGAGCTTGTTACGGTACTGCACCGCCTCGACTGCCAATTCAATGCAATAGTGCTAACAGAGTGCTGGCTTAACGATAACTCGATAGCCAATCAGTTACCAGGGTACAACTGCTTTCACACTCATAAAGTGATCAATAAAAGTGGTGGAGTGACTGTATACGTGAGAGATACTTGGCCAGTTTCAGTCAATAAACCGGAGTTTGACGAGGCCAATTGTCTGGTTGTCAACATTAACACAAATGTTACACTTCTGGGGAGCTACCGCTCCCCCTCATTTAGAAATACAGATAGATTTCTGAACTCATTAGAAAACTCGCTTACCGGTCTGAATAGTCCATGCGTGATTGTTACAGGGGACATGAATATAAACCTCCTTGAAAACAACCCCAATGCCACCTTTATCGCATATCAGTGTCTCCTGTCGGAAAGCGGGCTTCTGCCTGCTATCACTAAACTAACTAGAGGTGAAGCTTGCTTAGATCACGCGTTAGAACTTAAGGATCAACGCAGGGAGTAGTCTGTAAATCATCTATAACAGACCATAACCTTGTTATCTTAGGCACAAACCTGTCAAAAGTAAGTAATCCACCACACAACAGGTTTAAAATAAACATAGATTACTCTAAGATCACCGAGGAGTTTAGTAAAGTCGACTGGACCGAGGTAACGTCTAGCACAGAAGTCAATGTCGCGGTGCTAATGTTCAACAAAATTTTAACAGACACCTTAGAGGAACATGCGAAAAAAATAAAAATTAGCCGTTCGAAGTTTAACTTGAAGCCATGGGCCATCCCCGGCTTGATCCGGTGCATGCACCATCGAGACGCGCTGCATGCTCAAGTGAAAGCGCAACCATAAAACCTAGAGTTAAAATCCGTATATACACGCTATAGAAACTTCTGTAACGACATCCTTCATAAACGTAAGGCAGAGTATGAGGGTAAAGAGTTAGAGAATCACAGCAACCAACCCAAAAAGCTCTGACGAGTCAATAAGGATATTTATGAGTTTTCTAAAAAAAAATAACGACAATCAGGAACTTCTCAAGTGTGAAGAAAATAGCTCTTCATCCATTAACTACTGCAACAGCCATTTCGTCTCAGTAGGTAAGCACTTGGCACTCAACATTTTAAACAAACTCCAGACTACAGAGAGCAAACTATGCTATGATGCCACTCTCGTAAACCGATCGAAAGACTCTGTGTTCCTTCAGCCAACAGACAACTGTGAAATTGCCAATCTCATTAACGATATGAGAGACGACAGTGCACGCGGTTCTGACGAGATCCGTCCACTCCTCCTCAAGCACATTAAACCATTTATACTAAACTCTCTAACGCATATCTGTAACCTGAGAATGTCAATGGGTACATTTCCTAACTGCTGGAAGGTGGCCGCTGTAACGCCGATTCACAAGAAGAAAGAGAAGTGTAAAAGACTGTCCTGACAACTACAGGCCTATCTCTCTATTCTGTGTTCTATCAAAGATCTTAGAGAAGCTCGTTAATAACCGTCTCAGCAGCTTTCTTGAAAAACACAGCCTTTTGTCTGGACGCCAGTATGGCTTTAGGTGCGGAAAGCCTACAGAGCAAGCCGTAGGGCTTTTAACTGACATTGTCTCTTCAAAGCTTGATGGAGAGAAACGGTCAATTGGTATCTTTCTTCACCTGGCCAAGACATTTGACACAGTTTCTATTCAAATGCTATTAAAAAAGCTAGATTGCCTTGGCGTAAGAGGCATCGCTCGGGACTGGTTTAGAAGCTACTTAATGGATAGACAGCAGTATGTTGTGATCAGGGACAATGTCAGCATAAACCTTCCAGTCACTTTTTGGGTGCCACAGGGCAGTGTTCTAGTGCCAACATTATTCACCATGTACATGGATGACATTTTGAGGCTGTTTATCCCACGGTCAGATATGATTTGTTACGGAGTTGACACGGCAATAATATTTCACGGTGGCACATGGGCGGACGCCACAGACGCAGCAGAAAATGGCATGCGTACTATATCTGACTGGCCACAAATTGCTGCTGTAATCAGAGAGAGGCAGAGTCAATTCCACTAAATATTTAGGTGACACAATTGACCAGAATTTGTCTTTTAAAGAACACATCTCAACACTCACCAAAAAAAATCCGTAATTTTATTTATATATTTAAATCCCTACGTGCCCGTGCCCAGAAAGGCATATGCAGAAAAGTTTACCTAGCTCTCTGCCAATCGCTGCTACAGTACTGTGTGGGCGTCTGGGGTAGCGCGGCCAAGTCCTATATGCTTGAACTCGAACGTTCTCAACGGGCTGTTCTTAAAGGCTTCCTTGGAAAACCGCGTCGTTATCCAACAGACGAACTATACAAAGATCGGGAATCTTGCGTGTCCGACAGTTATATATCTTGAAGTCCAGTCTTAACCTTATTGCAGCGTCGGGAAGACAATTCACATACATACAAAGAGGTAGGATAGGAGCTGATAGACTTCCAATCTCAAGAGTTAGAACGGTATTGCTACACCGTTTTCACTCTTTCTCCATATTCGAGTCTTTAACAAAGTCAATAAATCCACACTTATGATCCCTGGAAATATAGTAGAAGCCAAGATTGCTATAAAGAAATGGCTTCAGGACCTAACCTATGATGAAACGGAAGATCTCTCTCTGTGCCCCTTGAAGTAACTAGCACTCAAACGTCACACTCATAGTCAAGACGACACTCAAATAGTCAAGACCTTTCCATACCCGTCTTAAACTTTCTAACACACACACACTCACACACACACACACGCTCACTCTCGTACACACACTGCACTCATCCACCCTTCTAATCAATAATGCCCTAATGTTATGTTTACTGATTTTATTAATTACGCATGTTGAGGTTTACTTTGATTTAATTTTGTTTTTGTTTTTTTTTATATTCATTTTATTGATTGTTATTATAATTTTAGATTTCTGAATGTTTTAATTACTATTTTCATAATTAATTGTTACTTGTGCTTTGCTGTGCTGTCACGCTGAACAGTTAATAACTCAATCTGTCATTTCTGTCTATACTGGGCCACCAAGATAGGCAGGCTAAGACAGGCTATGCCTAGTTTGGGGCCCAGGGCTACTTCCACTTATGCACTCTTTTAACTATCACTGTTGTCACTTGTTTGTATGTTTCCTAACTTGTGTGTGTCAATAAATTGATTTATTTTATTTAGGAATCGAACCCATTGATTTTGCAAAAAAAAGACAGACATACTGTATTATTACACCATTCGATAGTGTCGCTAATAAGGAACAAATTCTGTGAAGTAATGACATACGGCAAACGTACGAAAAATGTTAACATTATGTTTTTTCAAATTTTAAATTAATGACCATGATTGATTGATGACAATCCGCAACGCAGTCGATCTTCATAACATTGTTTACAATTTCAACTTTATTTCCTCTTCGCAGTTAAATAACAATAAATAATGTTTTTAAATATGAATAATTGTTGTTTATATAATGATTATTGTTCTCTTTATTTATTTTCTTTACACATAATTTACATTTTTAAATATTCCTATATTAAAAATACATTTAAAAATATAAAAAAATACCCACCGGCATCGGGAACAGGCACCGAGCTATCGGTGGTCGGGGCTCTTGAGGGAGGAACCTCCTAACGATACGCGCTGTGTCCAGAAGTACTGCTTTCTGAATCAAGCCCTTGATCCAGCTGCCAAGCGAGAGCCTCCTCAGATGTTCGTCGAGGCTATTGGCTATGAAGCGTGTATAGTCATGTCGGCCGATGGCCGACACGACTATCGGCACAATGCCTGCTGTTTTCACGTCCCATATGCCGACAACCTCGTGAGCCAGATCGAGACATTTGAATTGTTTATCTTTTTCTGCTTTCACGAGGTTCTCGCCATGCGGAACCGTTATATGAACAATCATTGCGCGACGCTCGCAATCGATATATCATTCTTATTGGCAACAATAGTTTATTGGGATAAGGGAGACCCCTTGGAAAGACGGGTAGTCGAACTTTTGAGCTTCCCTTACTTCCTTAAGAGCCATTTCACGTTTTCGTGCAAATATCTAAGACTTTAGTCGCCTAACTTACCATCTTAGGTAACACTCTGGCATTGTTGAATACATGCTAAAAAAAGACTAGTCTTTCGTATTGATACTTCATGTAACACATTTACAAAAACTTGTTTTTTTACTATGTAGTGATTAATCTCCCACAACTAGTTTACTGAAAAATCAGCGCGGAGTCAATTTCAGACTCCTATATCTATCACTAATATTTATAAATTTCACTGAAAAAAATACATATAGCATCAGACATACAATTTTGTCGACAAACAATGTACTAGAATTTCGATAATTAATAACATTAATTTGTAAAAAATCAAAGTCTTAGGTCAATTTTTACGTTTTACATCACTATTTTAGCTCGATTTTTTGGTTTGAATAAAGCGTAATTACATTAAAAAAATCATGTTAAAATAAACTATATTCTTTTACTAAACTAATTCCAAAGTTTTATTAAAATCAATTCATTTAATCAGACATAATATAATTTTTAATAGCACTCTAAATTAGAATAAATTACGATGCATAAACGGGCACCGATTAGTACGGCACGCGCGCCCGTCGACGAAGGACCTGGGGGCTTAGACAAAGTAACAATTTAAAAACGATAACGAAGTTAGAAAAGACTAAAATGTATGGAATTGACATAAGCCGCGTTAAGTCACGTGGTCAATCGACATCGTTATCGCAAGTTGGTAGACAATGTTATAAATTCGTAAAGAAACCATAAATTAACGAATAGCTATCGTGTTTATCCCATACAAATGCGTAGACAAGCAGCGCTTTCAGTGTTCGCCTTCGCATCGATCGTGATCGCCAAAAAAGATAACGAAACGAATGCTAAAACGTTGTAGTTATTGAAACAATATGGCCGGATTTCATTCAACAGCTGATTTTTGACACTGAGTGGGTACATACCATGGACTTAGTATACAAACAGGACTGAGTTCAGCGAAATTCGTAACACACAAAAATGGACCTTAAATGTCACACTGTAGGTTTACTTTTGTTAAGCTATCATAACCGAGGCGAGAGAGATAGCAATAAGGGAGCCCTTTGTCCCTTTCTCTCAATTGCCAACAGATAAAAATGTTAAAGATGATAGAATATATTAAACCGGCAGTCACCTCACACTACAAGTAAAATAAATTACATGTATCTGTTTTTAGCTTTAAGATAAATTTTAATTATTTTCTTTTAGAGGTTTACAGTCTGTACATAATACTAATTTATTTATTTTAAGTCAAATTAAATATTAGTAAAATTATTAACCTAACCAAACACCAATTCTGCAGAGCAAACGGAAAAGAGCATGGAAAGGAAACGAAATTCTTTTCTTTTCCAATGAAATGGTTATTTTTTTTTCTCATAAATTATTATTTCACTATTTTATGTAACCGATGATGTCTTATCCGGAAACAAATTATCAGTCAAAACGATGTTTCTTATTTGTTATAAAAATGGCTGGGCACCCTATTAGAAAGAGACAAAGGGCTCTGTTATAAATATCTCTCTCGTCACGTTTTTCTGGTAGAGTGCTCAGTCCAGTTTATTATACTAAGTCCATGGTACATACTCTTAGGTATTTATTCTGTGCTAGAGACATAAATAATGAATTCTTTGCGTTTATTGTGGGCTGCACACAATGAGAACACCTGGGAGAGGCGCCAAAATGTTAATGCAAAATTTGGTGGAGCTACACATGACTCCCACATATGGTCCGCGAGTCACGTGGGCACATACATGCAAGGGCTTCACGAAAGTGGTGAACACGTTTGGTTATTCAATGCTGACTCAGGATCCCAGGAAGAGGTGTACACAGGACGTCATGTCCAAGCCAGGTCTAGCACTGACCGCTGTTTCGGATTAGTTAAGGCTCGTTGGAGGTGTATGCTTCGACACAATTCTTCACTATCACCCTTACATAGCTAGCAAAATCACTAATGTATGTTGTGTACTGCACAACATTGCATTAGATGCTATAATACCACCTCCAAGTGATACGACAGCCGGGGGTATAGAAGGTAGTGAAGATCATGCTGTACAACATAGCACCTCCACCAATGATAACCAAAACGAGTTAATCTGAAGCAGGGCTATGCGCAATCGCTTAGTTAGTAGGATGTAATATAGGTACATAAATAAAATTACTATTAAATATTTTAATATTTTTATTAATTCACTTTATAAACTCCATAAAATTTGAACCTTATATAATTTGTATCTCTACTAAACATAATAATTATATTAATCAGCCTTTATACGTCTACTGCCGGGCACAAGACAAGCCTCACCTCAATAGGCCATAATCCAACATGCAAGCTGGATCTAATGGTTAATAAATCTCTTTTAACTTTTATTGAGATAAAACTATAATAAATGCCAATGTGTGTGACACACTGTCTTTATACAGATGAACCAGGGGTACAGAAAGTTAGCCGTGAAACACCTAGGTAAACTACTTTGGTGTTCCACGGGTCAGAAATGCTTCTTTTTACTATTACCTTATGTAAATATTAACAAAACTTAAAAACGCAAAATCGAGAATCAATCTCACAGTTACAGTTGAATAAGATTGTCACACAGTCTTTTGTTGCAGTCTTAAAATTGAGCAGTAAAAGAGGCAACATATTAGGTAATTTAACGAAGTCACTTCTTTCGCTCAAAGGGTTCACATTATGTTAAAACAAACTTGGGATGCTCGCAAAAGTCTGAGATGCAGAATGCCTAAGGCTTCACACATAAATACTAAAAAACCTCTGATTACTATAGCAATAGGGACAACACAATCGCTGAACTACTCAGTGTTCAGCGGTTCTGTGTTGTCCCTACTGCGATAATAATCAAGCCAAGCTTGAGCGACGTCTACTAATGACCTAAAAACTTGATTCCGTTTGTGCTCAACCTCCAAAGCTCGCAAGTCGCGATCGTGGTGTAGTCTAGTCCGGGTTTCCTCCAGCTCCAGGCTTCGTAATTCCACGGCCATAAATTCGCTTGCCGCTCTCTCGAAGGGGGTCGGTGCCTGTCTACGGCGGGCTCGCAAACGAGGGCGGTTGGGAGAGGCAGCAGACTGCGGTGTCGCTGGCGACCTCAACCGCGGACGCCGCCTGGCGGATGGAGAAGTAGCAGACGCGTGGGGGGCAGGTGGCCGCCTTCGCCTCGGAGTAGTGGGCGCTGCAGGGGCTGGCGGGGATGGTCCTTGAGCCGAAGGCGGTGTGAGTACAAGCGGGAAGGGTTGTGGTGTTTGCATCTGGGATGAGGAAGGCAGAAACCAATTATTTGATGGCTGTGAAGTGGAAGGTTGTGGTGAAGATGTCAGCTTTGGAGTATCATCTTGGGCGACGGGATCATCTTGTGCAGAATATTGTGGTCTCTGGAAAAGAATGGTAGATTTATTAAAATAATATATTTATATAGTAATGAAATGATGTATTACTGAAAAAATGTATTTATTTTTAAGATGTAGTTATGTAAAAATTATGACAATATTTTATGAAACATCTACTACCTACCTACTAGAGGAAATTTGCTCATTATTGAGCATGAGCCTTGAAGATGTAAAATACTTACATTAAATCCTAGCTCTTCTACAGAGACTTGTCATTCAATTGCTAAAGCACCCATTATAGCCAGCACTCTTTCATCACTAGCTGACAAGGTTTGCCTGCTTGCTGGCCCACCTCCAGTCCTTCTTGCATGATGCCTTATGGTTAATGCCTTTTTTTTGTCTTGGATTTCCAATCTGCCCAAACCTTTATTGAATAAAGATCATAAGTATGTTATAAGTGTAAATGAGATTAAAAAGCGAAAAATTTGGTAAGTACTTTTGAAATTAATTGAAAAATAAATAAACATCCGGCGTATGTTCTCATATGGCCATCAGACCCCAAAGCATAGCTTGTACTACTGGTGTCAGAGACTGATCACCCGGATCGAAAATCCCCAGTCAAGTGATAACAGAGAAGCGATTACAAGCCAACCTTCATAACCGCAAGGGTGTGTCCACTTGTCCAAAACCCTTGAAAACATAGCTAGGATTGCTAGCCACTCTTCCATCGCACCAGTCTTTCCAAAAATGTTCATTAGGTCCTTACTTTTTTCCACTTATGACACCACCACCAACAGCATTCAAAAGGTTGGTAAGTTCAGACCATAGTCGGTCTGACCTTACCCGACCTTGTGATCCAGCAAGAGGCCTCGCCAGGTCACCATGACTGTAATATAAACAAACAAAGATTCAATACAAGTATTTAATTGATAAGATCGTTTACATTACATGCTGATGAATAAAACTTGGATTTACTTACGTTTCCATATACTCAAGCAGAGTTGACAATTGTTCGGGACTTGCTCGCACTCTTGATTCCATTCTATAAATCAATAATTATTAACAAATTAAAAGTTCGCGGGTTTGATCCAATTTGGCACTTCTTGACTGACACTGACAGCAAAATTTTCGCTACCATAACCAATTTTTTTGTTTCTTAATGAATAAACAATTCGACACAAAGATCGCGACAATACTGTTACATTGGCTAGGAAATGTTTATCGTTATCTCAGAGACGATGACGAAGTTAGATATCGTTTCGCTACGAAGCGATGTTACTTTGTCTAAGCCCCGGGCCCGAAGTCTGCTATTTTTATAAATTCTTCATTCCAACACGATCCCATTGTCATTTTGCTAAAAGTTCGTAATCTGCTAAATTCATAATGGTCGATCATTGGTCGGTCAGTGGTCTCGTAATAGAATAATTGTGATATAATGACATTGTCGTATTGCCATTATTATAAAACCCGTTAGTAGAAATGACTTTCGAAAAACTACTACTAAATTTGAACATTTATTCATGCCAGATTTCATTTATATATATTTTTACATATTATTTATTAGTGTTATAAGCAATCTGAAGTAGTAAGAAATTCGTAAACAGCAAAAAAACAGTAAATGTGTAACGCGGATAAATGTGAAACTATACAACTCAACAATATTTTATCTGTTTAGCTGTCAAAGTCAAATGTGACATTACTGCTTACTGATGTTTATCTGTTTTTATTTCTAGCGGCCGGTGATTTTTGTTTATTATTTAAATTATCTTTGTTTGAGAAGCCTATATTTTGAATTCTATTATTATTATTTTTTTGAGCTATTAGAAGCTGCAATAAAAAATATAACATTAATTAACCTATTTCGTATTTATAGCTATAGAATAATAAATCAATGTCAAATTCAGTTTTCTCACCTTCATTTCTGCCGATACGCTATCGTTTCGACGCCGTCTGGCCATAAGGGGCCATAGTTCTTCAATTAACTCCCTTACTGAGTCCTTTCCAAGGCGAAACGTTTTTACAAATTCCGCCTCGGGAATATCAATAAAGGGGTTAGTATTAATTCTCGTCAAGCGACGGGCTCGACGACGTCTGCTGTTTTCCGCCCTTCTTCTTTCTCTAGCATTCACTGCGTTGGCTAGCTCGAGAATATTTGCTCGTAGTGAATACATGGTCTCCATTCAATTTTCCACAAACACTATACCCGTAACGAAATAAAAGAAATGACTGCACAATTACGTTCTAATGGTAGGTCACTGATCAAAGGAACTGTCAAAATTTTAGCAGATTACCGCCCAAGTCAGTCATTCATTTGTCATTATGTACGAAATTACCATTCTATTCCATTTCTTTTAATGGTGTGTCAGTGGTTGATCATTGGAAAGTCATAATGAAGCCATTATATTAGTAGATTACCAAACTTGTCAAAATCAACAATTTTGTAATCAATGATAGACCATTCTGACACTATTGTAAAAGTAGACTTGAGGCCCTGTGCCAATTTTTTCGGCGTCCCGATTTTCGAGCGCATCTATCGTAAACGCATTTTTGTACTACGAATACAAGATTTTGATACTCTTTGTATTTTTTTTCCTAAGGTAAGTGATTAGTGAAAGAAATTTAATTTATTTTATTTTATTTTATTTATTAGGGACAAAAAACAGTTACATGTTAAAGTTTAAAAGTATGAGTTTATAAAACACTAATTGCAGATGGCGATTCTAGTACTTCTTCTTAGCGTGTCGATGGCAAATTTTTAGTTAAATATGTTTGGCCCAAAATTCAGCTATGCGAACTCCGCTCGCTGTAGCAGTCATAAGATTATTATTATTATTCTAGTACTTATAAAAGTATATTAGAGAGTCGACCTTACCCGGATATACCCATACAAAAAATTTAATGCACAAACCATTTGTTGAGAAATTACAACGGGAAAAACTTGTTTCTTCAAAAAGATACAGCTATACCTCTAAACGAACGTAATCTTTTAAATATGGACCGACTGAAAAGGCTACGAACTGCAGTCCGTGCTGCTATTAAATATAGACAACAGGACGATGGTTCAGATCCGGATAAAATAGAAAAACTTCAATTAGACATTATTAATAGCCCACGACACATATTTGTGGACCATTTTGAATATGACAGTTATTACTGTACAGATGAGAGAAAAAAGGAGCCCAATATAGTTCCACTGATACCGACACTACTTTTAAAACTCAAAAAGAATACATCTCAAATAGCCTACAATTCCCGGAGTCTTTTACATTGCTTCACCAATAATCGCACACAGCAATTCAATAGCATCGTGGCGAAGATGGTAGGTGGGAAACGTGTCAGCTTTTCGTTGAAAGACTCGTACACTACACGATGCTATGCAGCAGTGGTATCGTTTCATACCGGCAAGCCACAATACACCTTTTATAAATCAATCTGTCACGCTAGTCCAGGAAAATCATTAAAATCGTTGGAGGCCAGGAGGTATGCTAAAAACACCCGAGAAGTAATGGTTCGTAGAGGTAATGCCCGCAAAAAACTTAATTATAATCCTATAGATGCTCATTACGGAAAGGAATGTGAAAGACTGGATATGGACGCCGCAGATTACGAACAAGGTAAAAAACTATTATTAAACAATTTAAATAACATTATAAAACAACATTAAAAACCTATTAAAGAATTACAGACCCATTTCTATCTTTCCCATTTAAACAACATTAAAAACCTATTAAAGAATTCCTGACCCATTTCGCTCCTTAGCCACGTGTATAAGCTGTTTTCAAGAGTCATCACGAATCGTCTAGCGCGAAGACTCGACGACTTCCAGCCACCGGAGCAGGCCGGGTTTCGAGGAGGATACAGCACCATAGACCACATCCACACAGTGCGGCAGATCATACAGAAGTCCAAAGAGTATAATCGGCCGCTGTGTCTTGCATTTGTGGACTATGAGAAGGCTTTTGACTCTGTCGAGACCTGGTCAGTTCTGGGGTATCTGCAGCGATGCCAAGTCGACTGGCGATACATCCAAGTGTTGAGAAATCTTTATGAGAACGCCACAATGACCGTCCAAAGTCAAAACCAGCAAACGAAGCATATCCCATTGCGTCGGGGGGTGAGACAAGGGGACGTTATTTCCCCGAAATTATTCACCAACGCACTGGAGGTTGTGTTTAAGACGCTAAAATGGGAAGGACGTGGCATAAACATCAACGGCGTGTACATCTCACACTTGAGATTTGCAGATGACATCGTCATACTGGCTGAATCGCTGCACGACTTGCAGCAGATGCTGGATGGCCTAGTTGATTCTTCAATACACATTGGTCTCAGGGTGAACTTGGACAAAACCCAGGTTATGTTCAACGAACACGTCACCCCAGGACCTGTTGTTGTCAATGGCGGTCCTCTCGAGGTTGTTCGAGAATATTATTTACCTCGGGCAAACTCTGCAGTTTGGTAAAAACAACTTTGAGAGGGAGGCTAACAGAAGAATCCAGCTGGGCTGGGCAGCAATTGGGAAGCTTCGCCGGGTCTTCTCGTCGCGTATTCCACAGAGCCTAAAGACTAAGGTCTTCAATCAGTGCGTCCTGCCTGTTATGACTTACGGAGCCGAAACGTGGACACTCACAGTACGGCTGGTCCATAAATTTAAGGTCGCTCAGCGAGCTATGGAACGAGCTATGCTTGGAGTCTCTCTGAGGGATCGCATTCGAAACGATGTGATCCGACAGAGAACCAGAGTTGTCGACATAGCTCACAGAATAAGTAAGCTGAAGTGGCAATGGGCCGGTCATATTTGCCGTAAAACCGATGACCGTTGGGGTAGACGTGTTCTTGAGTGGAGACCGAATCGGCAAACGTAAGGTGGGACGCCCTCAGGCTCGGTGGAGTGACGATCTTCGCAGGGTGGCTGGTAGCAACTGGATGAGAATTGCTGAAAGTCGAGTTAAATGGCGTGCGATTGAGGAGGCCTATGTCCAGCAGTGGACTGCTATAGGCTGATGATGAAACAATTTAAAAGAACAGGCGTCAAATCGCCATGAAATTCAGAGGGCTACTGTGTTACAAGCCGAAAGCACTTTGTGGCTGGAACTTAGAAGGTGTATACTTACCGCGTCCACCTTTGGAAAGGTTTGCAAAAGGCGAGCGAACCAAAATTCTGCTCGTTTGGTGAAATCTGTTTTATATTCTTATAATTTGAACCATATTACTTCAATAAAACATGGTAGGGACAACGAACCTAAGGCTTTAGCCGAACTCAGTGTGCAAGTAAACACAATTCAAAAACACACAGACGAGGAATATTATTATTTAGGTGCGACTCCGGATGGATTGTGTGTGTTGTGATTGTGAAGGATTAGTGGAAGTAAAATGTCCAAGTTCACTTTTCGGAATCGATCCTGATACCAATGTACGAGATAACAAACTAAAATGTTTCAAATTGAACAGTCAATCTCAAGTCGAAATGAACCTTAATCATGACTGGTACTACCAAATTCAGGGCCAGTTGCACATTGCGAAAAAAAACGTATGTGTGTTTACTGTGTGGACTTTTACTGATTTTCCATTGCAAGTAGTCAGGGGGGTAAAGGTGACTTTTTTGGCATGAGAAGATGCTTCCGAAGTTGATTCGGTTTTACCAAAATTGCGTATTGCCAGAAATCATAGACCCTGGAAAGGAAAGATCAATGCCTTCACGACAAATATTCATTTAACCTAAATGATAATAATATGTAATTGTTTCCTTGTTTGTGTTATTTCTATTGTATACTTTACATAACATATATTTGGGTTTTGTTATGAGTCTAGAAAACTTATTGAATTAATAGACTGAATAAATAAATTATATTTTTGCATAAATCTCAATCCAAGGTGCATTACGATTATAACGGCTCAAGATTGTTTAGTCCGTCTCAACAGTCGCGCTGCACTGTTTGCGTTGTGTATGTGTGGATAGATACGCACACATACACAATGCCGCGGTCTTTTACCTAAACTCGAGCGTTAAAATTTTGTGAAATGGCTCTTAAACGTCTGTCTATGAGACAGCCATGGTAGCTGGGACCAACGGTTTAAAGTGATTTGGGTACGGAGGGGTCTCCTCGATATGTAGGTAATGAATGGTCACCCATCCATGGACCGACCTTTTTATATGTACCTTCGATCGATCTTCACTTTCCTAAACACAACCCAAACATAGGCAAAAATAACATAACATAACATCACGCCTGTAATCTCCGAAGGGTTAGGCAGAGGTGTACCTAATAGTAGGTACACCCACATTTCACCAGTTATGTTTAAGTCCCATGTAATAGCGGGCGAGCCTATTGCCATCAAATGGGCACACAAGATTTGTGACTGCTACTGAGAAATTCTTAACGGAAAAACCACTTATAGAAAACACTTTACCCGATCTAGGAATCGAACCCAGGAGCTCATGCTCAGCAGTTGCGCTTGCGACCGCCAAACCAATGAGGAAGTCAAAAAAAAAACAGTAAAAATACTTGACCCAATCTTTCTCAAAACAAAAACGCCTGCATCTTTTATAATAGCAACAATTTCTTTTTCAGGGGTCGTTTAACTTAACAGTGACTGATGTGGAACTGCACTGTGCAGGGGCCCGTAACACAAAGAGAGCTCTGTTATGAAACTTCAGATAACCAACCATAATTTAATACAATATGATGTCAATGTCACACAAAATGTTGCTCCAACAAGGGCAAGTGCCTGCCTATTTTTATCAATAACTAGTTTTCTTCCAGCGGCTTTGCTCGCACTGAATTTGATGTTGTGTAGCTATTTTTTTTTAAGCTACTGTTTTTTCCAGGTACGTCTCTGTCTGTACAATTTTTTTTTAATATCCGTCTCCACGATTCAGCGTGAAGGAATAACAAACATACATAAAAAAGTGGTGTGAAATGGTAAGATAAGATCATCTGCCTAGCCTTTTCGCAACTATGTTAGGGTCGGCTTCTAGTGTAACCGGATGCCGCTGAATACCAGTATTTTACATGGAGCGATTGCCTATCTGACCTCTATAACCCAATTAGTACTAGGCAATACGCTACCCCTTGGTAAGACTGGTTGTCAGACTTTTTGGGCCACTGACTACCTGTAACGACTGTCAAAGACCTACAAATGACAGCCGGGACCAACGGCTTAACGTGCTTTCCGAAGCACGGAGGAAACTCGGTATGTAATGGATGGTCATCACCCATCCACAGACCAACATAGGATCCGAGCTGCGCAGCTCCTTCATGAGCTTGAGAGTATGATCAGAGAGTTTTTTGTTCTTATGCGCACGACGTGTCTTGAAGAACTTAGACCCAGTCGTATGTACAGTTTCTACGACCCCATCGTTGTATTCGTCCACTGAGCTTCCTAGGCGCTCGAACGAATCTGATTTTCAAGCTGAAAGCTCTCGGGGTTATGGATCTGGATCTGTGCTGGATGGAGCGTAGGCTTTATCAGTTGAGACCTTTCAAGCTTTATATTGATGTTTAATGTGCCTCTTACCATGAGGTGATCGCTCCTGGTTTTCACCGAATTGATCACAGAGACATCATTGAACATTTGCTTCTTGGTTGACATGATGAAGTCAATCTCATTTTAAGTTGCACCATACTGCGAAATATTTTATGTACAATTTTACCAGATATTCCCTTTTTGTTTTCGACGCTAACTCATTTACATCATTATTTTTTTTATCTTTTAAGGTAAAATGATAGCAATAACGAACAGCAAAAAATTTTTTAGGTTCCAAAAGAAGATACGTTGAAAACCTCTTTCTGAAACCTGTACTATACTCCGTTTTCAATATTACAAAAGATTGTGAAATATTACAGGTAGTTACCAACTTCATCTTATCTTTTCACCATGACTTTGATATGACGCGAATACAAAATCTATCGATCTATCTATCTATAAATCTATTGTTTTTAAAACAGATACCGATATAGTGACCCAAGGCATTGCTTTTACCTTGGTCAAAAGCTAAGTTGCCATACAACGTGGCAACGTTGTATGGCAACTTAGCCTTTCTCTTGTAGTCTCTTGGGGACATCGTTGAGAAGTGTTTTGGTGCCATTTTTTAGTTTATTGTAATGTTAGTTAAGTTAAATCGCACATACTAATTACTAAATAAAATACATGCAAATACAATGTCGCTATTAAACAAATTCATCAGTTTTCAGAAGCGCAATTTTTTCACGTCTCCGAAATTATGGATTACATTATAAAACCACAATCATGGTGTTGCCATGTGGTTATCTAAAAATTTATTTATGTTTGGTAAACCTGTATGGTAAACGGCTGTTGGTAAACAGCTGCGGAACTGGAAAATATACTTCAAGAATTCGGCAAAGCAAGCCTTGAGTTTGAACTGAAGATGAACATGTCAAAGACTAAGCTCATGACCAACAGTTCACCTATCAACGTGCAAATAAACGGGGAGAAAATACACTATGTCCAAGAATACATCTACCTGGGCCAAGTAGTCTCCTTCCAGGCGAGACAAGATAAAGAAGTGGCAAGACGCACGGAAAACGCCTAGAAGAGCTACTGGTCCATGAATGAGCTATTCAAGGGCGATTTACCTATCCCCTTAAAACGCAAGCTAATGGACATGTGTATTCTCCCTATTCTGACATATGGTGCACAGACTTGGTCTTTGACTAACGTCCAGAAGTCCAAACTCAAGGTTTGCCAACGAGCGATGAAGCGCAGCATACTGAATGTAAAAATAACTGACCGGATAAGGAACACCACACTGCGCTCCAGAACGCAAATTGCCGACGTAGCTTCTAAAGCTGCCAGACTAAAATGGGACTGGACAGGCCATGTCTGCCGGATGCCACAGCTGTGGGCCCGAATATCGCAAGACTGGAGCCCTGAAACAGCTAGACGGGGTCGCGGTAGACCGAAGAGAAGATGGCGTCTTGGATGGCTTCCTCGCGAATTGACGAGAAGAAGCACACCATCGTGAGAAGTGGAGGCAATGGGGGGAGGCCTTTGCTCAGGAGTGGGACAATACGGGCTAACAAAAAAAAAAAACCTGTTTGGGAATACAAAGTTACTATGGAAATTTCCACAGTGGTAAAAACTCGAGCCTCGGTGGTTAACTGAATGCATGTAACGAATCCATAACGCGATTCAGGAAAACGACCAGAACGGCACAACGCCATCTATCGAAGAGGTGGCTGAACTCTGAATTTAAAGGGAAGGGACGGACGGACGAAGGGGGCGGTTCAGAATGATGTACTGAATACGTGGTAACCGGTGTCCCTTCCATCCTGTATAGTGCCTGCAGTCCAGGCTGGAGTCATAAACAAAACCCGCCACTGCTACTGGTACCTTCAGCCAGAACTAACCTGCTTGCGAAGGCACCCCTTACCAGAGCTTTCCGTTCCATCAACGACCTTCAAATACAGATCGATGTATTTACATGTTGTTGGAGTGAATTCGCAAGGGTTTTACTATTTATATTAAGCTACAAGCAAAATAATATTTAATTTTTATGTTATTTTTTAAAGTAAACTATGTTTGTGTTTAGGTTATTTGTACTATGTTTATAAAAGTAATTATATTATGCTGTTGTGTGTTTTAATGGTGTAAATATTTAATAATGTTGTTATTTTTAAATTTTGTATTTTTTTTTATTGTAAGTATATTAGTTTAAGTTCTTAACTGTCGCATTAGGGTAACCCTGTAAAAATAGTCTAAGCTGTTATAAATAAATAAATAAAATTAAAAAATTAAAACTATAATTACCTACTATTCACTATTTTGTTGTTAGTACACTACTGCAATATCCAGCCCAGTCTTACCAAGGGGTATCGTATTACCCAGTACTAACTGGGTTCTGGAGGTCAGACAGGCAGTCGCTCAGCTGGCACGGTAGGACTCGATGGAAAGCACTCAAAGCATTGTGCTGATGGTCGTGGAGGTGTGTAAAGTAAAAATCTTATATTAAAAACATGTATTTAAAAAAAAACTAGTGAAGAAGTTGGAACTTTGACCCCCAATATCTCCGTAACTAGAAGTTTCCCAGGTATGGTCTAGAACAAAAAACATTATACCTAAGTAGTTTCAGTGTTGCTATACAACATGGATAAATATTAATTAACCGTAAACACGACTATCTTAACGACCCTCTATAATTCGTTATCAACACACTTGTAATAACAAAAGTTCTCATTCAAACAAAAGGTATAAAAATTGTAAATTCTAGAACGTTGTTGGAGAAAATAGCGGAACAGGTCTAGGTGTGTCGAAGGCTAGTTGACTCATCCAATACCTATGTCTGTACATTCGACCGAAGATCTCGTCGTCGGACCGGTTCAAAGCGTTACCACCGTTACACAGCTTATAGGTTTACTGACTACTGTACTTGCACACACACTGTTACATAAAGGGTGTAAATAGACCCTTAACATATTCGAAAGGCACTTGTTCTCCCCGTTTTTGCGATATTTTGTTTTTGTTCTAGACCATATCTGGGAACCGTCTAGTTACGGAGTTATTGGGGGTCAAAGTTCCAACTTTTTCACATATTATTTTTTTGAAATACATGTTTTTAATGTAAGATTTTTACTTTACACACCTCCACGACCATCAGCACAATACTTTGAGTGCTTTCCATCGAGTCCTACCGTAAAATATGATTTTTCACCCCAAAAAAAAGTCGATTCCCAGCAATAATTTTTGCGTAAAGTTACTAAGTTTGATGTACAGAATCCTTGGTTGACAGCTATGTGAAGGGTCTGTTTACACCCTGTATATTTCAGCAAATACTCACCCCTTACCATCTAAGAGGAGCCCAAGGCCACTGAGAGAACAAAATTTAAAAAAAAAACTGCCTAGTGACGATTTAGACGGGATCATTTCGAGCCGTAACCAAACAGGTCTCAAAACGAATGAGGTTCTATTCAATAGAATCCTAGACCGGAACGACTTCAATTCAAGGTTGTCTCTTTGGACGACACAAGAGAGAGAAGCACAGTGTTTCCCGATCTTACTTTTATTAGCATACATCGGTGTCTGCTCAGTGCTCATCTTATTGATTGAATTCTCATGACTCCTTCTTCAAAGTAGGGACATAATGATGGGTAATCTTGCTAGTCGATATGAGTAGGTATACAGGGTGTAAAGACCAACCCTCCACAAACTGACAGGGTGCATCTAGCTCCTTATTTTAAATCATATTCCACCGGAATTTTCCTTCGGATTTTTATTTTTTTTATTTCAATGTTTCAGTTACTATTAATTTATTTCAATGTAAAATTACATTCCCTGCACGCAGCAATACATTTATGTAAACAATACGGCTAAAATAAAAAATCTAACAATGGACGCGTGAAATCAACTGTTCACTTCCTGCCTAGCTACAGAGTTCATCGAACTCGTCGTTGCGCTTGCCGTTCGCTACGTGCGTTTTGCCACGGTAACGATACATTGCGTATGAGGAAATAAAACAAATCAAATTTATTTGATTCCCATAACATTTCTGAAATAATTTCTTGTACCGGTCATCTTAGTATGATATACTGAATTCACCCGATCAGTTTGTGGAGGGTTGTCCCTTACACCCTGTATTCTTTATTGTATGACAAACTTTCGATACAAAATAATCTATAACTACAGTACTGTCAAATTAATGATTAATTGACTAATAAAACAGACTCATTTATCCATACGATTTATTGCAATTAGTTCTTTGGCCATCATCGAAGCCGAATAACTTGTCTATTGGTTTAAATTTATGTCTTGTGCTGTGAATGCACATGCTAGTGGCACAAATTATTGAGATGATGATTCTTGGCTTGTTTTAATTGTGTCGATACTTCCGCAAAAATAGTATGAAAGTATGGGAGAAAGTGATAGAGAAAAGAATAAGAGAGGAGAGTAAGATCACCCAAAACCAGTTTGGGTTCATGCCAGGTCGAGGAACAATGGACGCCACTTTTGCACTCCGCCAATTGTGCGAGAAGTACAGACGTGGACACAAAAACTTGCACATGGTGTTCATTGATCTGGAGAAAACGTATGATAGGGTACCTCGGGATGTGTTGTGGTGGGCCTTGAAAGAGAAAGGTACAACTGGGAAGTATGTAGAGTTAATTCGTGCTATGTACAGTCAATCTTGTACCTACGTCCGGTCAGCTGCTGGCAACACCGATAAGTTCAGTGTGGCTGTAGGCTTGCATCAATGGTCGGCTTTAAGTCCCTACCTCTTCTTGTTGATATGGACGCTTTGACGTCGGACATACAGGAAGAGGCATGCAACCTGGTGCATGCTGTTTGCCGAAGACGTTGTTCTTGTCGGTGAAGATGGACCTGAGATCCAGAGCAGATTGGAGAAATGGCAACAGAAGCTGAAGAATGTTGGGTTGAAATTCAGCAGAACTAAAACGGAATACAAGTTCTGCGATTTCGGCGGTCTCTCCAGTTCTGGAGTCATATCGCTAGATGGCGCGTTTTTTCCTGTCTGCTCCGACTTTCGGTATCTCCATTCACTCGTGCAAAGCGATGGCGAAATAGATCGTAGTGTAAAGCACAGAATGAACACGGGATGGATGAAATGGCGGCAGGTCACGGGAACAATCTGCGACTCCCACATTCCCCTTAAACTTAAGGGGAAGATTTGTAAAACAATGGTTAGACCTGCTGTCTTGTATGGATCAGAATGTTGGTTTCACAAAAGGGATGAATGAAAGGCATTTGCATGTGGCAGAGATGAGAATGCTAAGGGGAATGTGTGGTGTTACGCGAAAGGATAAAATAAAAAATGAGTATATAAGAGGAAGTCTGAAAGGTGCGCCGGTGACTGAAAAGTTGTATGGTAATCGGTTGTCGTGATATGGGCATGGGGATGCGGAGGAATGAGGAAAATGTTGTGAGGAAAGTTTTGAGTATGAATGTGAATGGGTATATGAGTAGAGGAAGACCAAAGAAACGATGGATGGACTGTGTAAAGAATGATATGGCAAGAAAGGAGGTGTCTGATGAGATGACGAGTAATAGAGAAGTATGGAAGAAGAAGACATGCTGCGCCGACCCCAAATGAATTGGGATAAGGGCAAGAGAATGATGACTTCCGCAAAAAATCTCAACATTGAAGATGACTTAACTCAGTGATTCGAATCTTCTTGTTCAAACCTCGCCATAAGTATACCTAATTGGTGGCACGGTTCGCGCAGTGGCTGAGCGATTGGCTGCTGCGCTGCGTGTCGTGGGTTCGATCCCCGCACGGAACAAATATTTGTATGATCTACAGGTAGTTGTTCCAGGTCTGGCTGTTTGTGTATGTGAGTTTTAAATGTTTGTAAACGCACCCACGATACAGAATTCCTAGTGTGGGGCAAGGTATAAAAAAAAATATATATAATTTTATTAGACGACACCTCAAGCAATGTTTACTTTATGTAAGACCTTGAATTCTCTCACATATGTCATTACTAGTTATCGAGTACTTTCAAGTGGTATGTTTACATGATATTCTGCATAATCATTTGATAACATGGAATTATGGACACGATGACAACGCGTAAGTACTTACTAATTATTAAAATATCATCAATGTCAAGTTCTTGGTAAAGTAGTCTTGAGTTCTTAAGCAGTGAGGATAGATCTTTCCAATTTCAGAACAAAACCTCGTTTTCCAGATGCTTTCATTCATCATTTTTCGGCCAATCCGTGAATTCGATTTTATAACAATTTGGTTTTGTAAGACTGCTCCGATTGTGTAATATGGCTTTTATCACCGATTATTAGGTAAGTACAGTTAAACCGCAATAGATATGCACTTCCAAACTTCGTATTTTTTAATTACACGTCGCGCCACCCTGTGGACACAGCCAGAAGACGTCGCGTGGCGAGATGAGCTGGACAAAACTAACGATCAGTGGTTCACATTAGCCCTCGATCGTAAGAATTGGAAGTCACGGGGAGGAGCCTTCGCCCAGCAGTGGGATGACGCAGGCTAACAGTAACAGAGTAAGTCTCACAGAGGCAAGGCTTCTAAGTTGAGTACTGACTGCCGTGCTTTGTAATACCTAGTCCATATCAGTGCTCGTTTATATTTCCGAAGTTAGAGAACGATTGACGAAGCGCAAAATTTTCCTGGGAGATCTGTACTACTAAACCCCCAGCAACAGAATAATAACAATCATCAATATTGATCACGCCACCACAATAAGTTCAATCATTAATTGCATTAAGGAGAAGAATTGTTCCTCTTATCTGTTTGTTTTTCATTTCACTTTATGTCGTTTGTTATTTATTATTAATAATATTCCGATAAGACAGACCTCCGTTATATTATAATGAGGACACCCAATGATAAAACTTGGCACTTTCGATTTGATAAATAAAAGTATGTTTATGAATTAAATTCCGTGATTGCTAACTATGGAAAGCTTTAATATTAATTATTTACTACTGTATTATAATCGTTTCTTGTCTATCTATATTGTCGCAGGTCCGCTGGAAGATATTTCTAAAAAAACAGAATACTCCTTTTAGCGGTATCTTTGTGAATGTTTTTTCCTGTTATAATTGTGTTTTGCGTATACATAAATAAATAAATAAAGGTATCTTTCTTGTCAATTAGGCAACGGATTAAATGCGATTTTCACTACTTAGAGAATTTACTGTAGAAGTCTATGTAGTGAGTGATAGCAATTAGCTGACCCATCTTGGCATAAATGGTTGAGATTTTTTAGAATACAAATTTTATAATTCTTTTGTATTTTACTTACTTTGCTCAAATAAATAAAATTAAAAAAAAAAAAAATATTCTATCGATTCGTATTCTAAAAAATCTCAACCATTTATACAAAGGTGGGTCAGTTAATTGCTGTCACTCACTGTACATTAAACTTCAACTTGCATTTAATTTTAAAAAATATCGAAGTTTTGTCGTTAAACCGGGTGGAGCAATGAGGGTGGAGCAGGAACGAGTCGCAAATTTTATAATATTTTTTGCAAGGGCTACACTTCAACTTATGTGTATAGGGATCACAGGCGTTATCTTTTTAATTATAAATTTCTAGCCCTAAAATATGTTGTATACTCTTTTTTTTTTGGATGGGAAATCATCAAATGACCCCTCCCGCTCTGGGCGGAGCGGAAGGGAGTGTCAGACTTGTATTGACTAAAGCCCATGCCCTTTGTGTTCCAGGGCCACGGTACCTGTTTTGAACAGTCTCGCAGCCCCGAATATGTTGCATACTTGACTTGGTATCTTATCTCTAATTACCTTCAACGAATTTTATCCTTGATAGTAACAATAAGTACCGTAGCACTTGAAAATATAAATGGTTCAAGAGCAGAACATCAGGTAATATAATTAAACAGTGTTGTAACTATCTCTAACATGACAAACATATATATTCATGTCTAATCTACATCGTAAAAATTACAATTCGATGTTTATAGTATAAAAGCACCCAATTGTGTACAAACTTTACATCGTAGTTCAAAGGATTTTGAAACACATTCCTAAATTCTTTGCTTCACTTTTATTTGAATAAGGATGATGTTGGACTGTCAGAATGAAAGACATTGCCATGCCATTATAACTGTGTTACGCTATTTCGCCGTAGTTCAAATAATTAAATCATTAAATTAAAATTTGAATTTATTTATTTGAATATTTAATTCAAATAAATAAATTCAAATTTTAATTACTGGATTCACGAGTCTATTCAGGAATTCGTACCTTACCTTAGAAAAGCCCATTTTTTATATTAATATTAAATAAAAGTTTTAAAACTATCATGGTCACAAACATAAAAAATAAATAAAAAAGAAAATAAAAATAATCTAATATTAAATATTCTCGTGACACATCTGTATATTGTTATTAAGTTGCAGAAAACCTGAAGGTGCGTACATCTCAACACTCAAGTCAAGACTACAGAACATAACATCACGCCTGTTAGTAATCCTCGAAGGTTTAGGCAGAGGCGTACCTAATAGTACGGCCCACATTCCACCAGTTATGTTTAAGTCCCATTTAATAGGGAGCGAGCCTTTTGCCATCAACCAGGCACAAATCCAGACTCCGTGGCTGCTACTGAGAAATTCCACATGGAAAAACCCAATAACACATTGCCCGACCTAGGAATCGAACCCAGGGCCTCACGCTCAGTCGTCGTGCTTGCGACCACAAAACCAACGAGACAGCCAAGTCTAGTGTAATAAATTAATTATCAAGCCAAGATAAAATAATTTGTAAAATCATGCCGCTTTAAAATCGGGCAACTCACGCATTATTAGTTAGATAATAATTATAACTACTTATGTGATATAATTAAACAAAGTCAACCTCCTGTACACAATGCCATTGCCAAGATTTATTTTCAGGATTCAGTACTGACGCAGACGCAACCATAACGAAAAAAAAAATACTGTGTACAGTCACGAGCACCGAGCAGCATATGTATGCACTTTCCTAAATTTAAAAGCTTTTTTCGAGAGAAATAACGATTGTAACTAGAAAATAAGATCTTTTTCATAAAAATATGATTTCCAGAATACTATGTTCCTGACAACATGAAATTTTAATCAGAAAAGTAGGAGAAAAACACTTATAAAAGTTGTTAACTGTTCACCTGGTGGTCGTGACTGTACAGAAGTGAATTCTACCATAGACACTGGAGGAATAAAATGACCCCTTTGGCAGAATCTTAATCTATATCTTCGATACAATACAAATATATAAAATTGAAGTGTCTGTTAGTAACTTCAAAATAACAGCTTTTTACTGAATGCATATTATGAAAGTATCTACGGTACTTATAACAAAAAAAAAAAATTTTTTTTTAATTTTTGTCCGTCTTCCTGTCTGTCTGTTTGTTCCAGCTAATCTCTGAAATAGCAGGAAAGATTTTGACAAGACTTTTACTGACAGATAGCTGATGTTATAAGGAGTAACTTAGGCTACTTTTATTTTAGACAACGGATTAGGATACCGTGCAAAAAAAAAAAAAATTGAAATTGTTATCAAAATTTTGATTAAAATAGGCAAGTAATATTGGTATAATAATTTCATACAGACGAAAGTCGCGGGGCACATCTAGTAGGATAATAAATTACAAATATACTACGCGCATGCGTAATAAGAAGCCACAAGATGGAGACGAAAACACACTAGTTAATGTGGCTAATAATACTACAGAAACAGAAAAAAGAACTTTAATTCAAAGCAGTTACTGTTCTAATAAAAACATACGGAACACTGGTCAGTATAATCTGTATTGAGGCGTACTTTATCTAATCACACATGTGTGTGACACTGTGTTTATTGCCGGCGCGGTGTGCGAGAACCAACCATTTATAGCAGAGCACTGTAGCGAACGCACGTGTACACACAGACCGGCTTGAAAATGGTTAAAGTTGACATCAAATACACTAAGGTAAGATTTATTAACACTTTATTTTATAAATACTTTACCTACGAAAATGTTATTGATGAATTTACAGTGAAATACAAAAAGTAGGGTTAACAAAACAATCGAATGTGTTGACGAAAATATTCAATTGGTTGCCGGCTTACGCGTGGACTATGAATTACATAAATGATTATTTGCGCTTGTAACCACATATTTGAATGATAAGACGTTTTTATCGACGTGTTATTTTTGGGATTTAGGATCTGTTCCTACGTTATTTTGTGTTTGTTTAGACATAGATTTAGATTTATGTTGAAATGTATTTAGAGAATCTTACTACTACATTGCAATAATTATTTGAATGAACTATTATAAAGTTAGTTGAAGATTGAGCCACTAATAAAAAACGTTCTTTTAAAAATTAACCCACAAATCTTTGATTATGTCTTGCAATTATAATTTCTGTATGTAACTCGGTTAACTTTTAAAGTCTCTTTTTCACATCAGTTTCTTCACACAAATACATAACAATTTAAATGACTCGCATCGCTGTGTATTTCCTATGTTGATATTTGATTTTATGAGTGGTAGTTAAATAGGATTACATAAAGTGGTTAGTAACAGACTGTAATGTTAGACATCGGTATTCAATACTTGCGGTAAACACAATGCAAAGTACTGGAAACTCAAGCATTGAATCGGACAACAAAACCACAATAGGTGATTTGTGGATCAATAAGTATTGTACCAAATACATTTTCAGTCAAAACATTGACGATTCTGTGAAACGATTGGCTTGTTATGTCCCTATATGAATGTACCTACTTACAGGGAACTCATGAATGTGAGTGTTCGTTTTTTGAACATAAAGAAGAAAGAAAGACAATATACACCACTATTTTTTAATTAGTACACAAAAAAAAGCTCTATCCGTACCCGTTACTGAGCATATTTGTGTAATCAAAAGTCAAAAAAACGTAATCCCAATATTGTCCATGAAAACTTGTCATAACTGGTAAATTCATAATTAAATCAATCATTCATAACAATTACCACTAGAAAATACCCATTTCCATTCCCGGCAAACTATATTTAAATAAATTGAGTGACATTTTGGGATATAAACAAACGTTTATAACTTTGCTGTTTATGAATATTATTTATTGAGACTTTACACTTTACAAGACCTTCTCTAATAAGCCCTTTAAGTACTAATTAAAAAATAGTGGTGTATTTATTTGTCGCAGGGACATGACGTGCATACAAAATGACAAAAAAAAAAATAAACAATATACCTACCATAACGAACCATACCTCGCATAACGAATGTTTATAAATACAACAGGACGGAGCGAAAAGTTGACAGCTTGCACGTCGTGACTGCGACAAGCAGTTTGTGTGTCTGTGCTATGGGGGGCCCATAGTGGTCACCCGTGAAAAAACGTACGGAAGTCAAGACAGCATAAATCTTGATTATATAAATAAAAAAATAAAATAAACAGTTCTTGGATTATAATATAAAACAACCAAATATAAACTTTACAAAGTATATAAATGCAAGTTTTTATTCTGCAAACGATTCATTATGTTGTTCAACCACTTTATGAATAAACGTGCCGTAGATTATTTTTTATTTAAAAAAAAAAATGTTTAATTTTTTGATTATCTAATCAAGAACTGCAGGACTAGGAGCAATGTCTTGGGCCTATGTCCAATGTACAGCATTGGACGTATTTCGGCTAAAAGATGATGATGATGATATTTTTTTCTGTTTAGTTGTTCATCAACAATGAGTGGGTGGACTCAGTCAGCAAGAAGACCTTCCCCACCATCAACCCTCAGGATGAGAGCGTCATCATACAGGTGGCTGAAGGCGACAAAGTAAGTGAAAAATTTAAACTAATATTACAAAGAGGTAATGATTGGGTCAGGGGTCATCTTATGGGCGGAGTTATTAATTTATTCATTAAATAAACTATGTATATTGGAAATTTGGAAGAGGGAGAGAATCTCCGAATCTACCTTTCCGGTTTCATTAAATAATCGATGAATGGCTGCAATATTACAGAGTTTTATAATAGGATATCGTCGACCTAATTCTAAAATGGCGTAAGTCATAATTGTCTAGGATACAGAAAAATCCTTTTCGTAAAGCTTTTAGGAAGCTTGAAATTATTTTCTTACGAAAATGTTATTTAATTTGCTTTAATTTTGAATCACCGCACCAAAATGCACACGCAAAAAAAAACGTTAATTGGGCAAATTTTGACTTATGCCATATTTGAATTAGGTCGACGCACAGGGTCGACGTTATGTTTTTTATGTCGTTGGCAGAAGATAATATTTTATAGTACAGACGCCAGCACATCAAGCCACTGGAAACTGTAAAATTTTCCTGAACTTGAACCTAATACTTTAGCGATAAAGTTGAAAATCTATTAAAGAAATTTGACAGATTATAGTAACTGTATGTGCTCGCGACTACTGTACCTAAGATGAGACTTGTAGTCACGTTAGATAATGAGTAATCAAACAATGTATTGCATTTTATTACCATTCATAAACGAATAATTTTATGTAACACAGTATTTACCTACATTTCTTATCACGCTAAACATAAAACATGAATTTCAGTTTTAACAAAAATATGACTATCAATGTCGATATTGTATCTTATTATGTTTATCATTGTATCAGAGAAATACCATAATTTATCAGAATATTGTTATCAAACCTCGATGGATGGGGTGATCAGATGATTTCAAAAGTCAATTTCCAGTAGTTTTAAATGCCCTAAAATACACAGATGATGAAGGTGATGAGGGTGAAATATTTTTTTTTTTTAGTGCAACTTATGTATTAAGAGAGAACAGGGGCTGCGCTTCTCCATACAATTGTATTCCTCTTATTCTTCCTGAATAATGCTTCTGGAACAATTTTTTTCATAAAACCGAGGCCTACTGTAGACACGTCCGTGTCAATTCCTTTTTTTAGGTAATAATAAGTTAAAAAAATATGACCTTCCAAAAATGACTAAAAGTGCCCCATTTTTATGGCCGTGATTAGAGGACTACCAGACAAAATCGATTTTTTTTTAACATAAAAGAAATTGATAGGATAGGATAAAACTTTAATGTCAAAAATAATTGAATCGGCTCAGTTTTCGAGGAGAAAAAGGAGGAATATGTAACGCGATCTCGTCAAAGTTAATCGGTTTGAGCCGCAGCTGTCCCTATCGCACCCTACGGGGGCAGGCTTGACGCAAACGGCAATAGTTACTTATAATACCTATTTTTCAAATTCTTCGTTGGCCCTGTTCCCTCTTAAACGCAACAACACATAGCTCGATGCGACAGACCAGACCTATATCTCGTGGTCGCGTGGTTCAATTTCCAGGTCCGTCAAAGTGTTATTGGGTTATTTTTCAGGAGTTGCCACGGAGTTTGGATTCGAGCCCGGTTGACGGCAATAGGCTCGCCCCCTATTACATAGGGCTTAATAATAACCTGCGAAATACGGGTGTACTACTAGTTTACACCTCTGCCTAACCCTTCGAGGATTATTTTGTTTTTAGTTAAAATACTGTATGCGACATTAATCGTTTTTTGTTTTAGGCTGACGTAGACCTTGCTGTGGCAGCGGCCAAGAAAGCCTTCCACCGTTACTCAGAATGGCGTACCATCGATGCTTCCGCCAGAGGTCGCCTCCTCCTCAAACTGGCTGATCTCATGGAGAGGGATGCCAAGTATCTGAGCGAACTGGAAACCCTGGACTGCGGCAAGCCCGTCAAACAGGCTGAAGGCGAAGTTTTCTGGTCTGCTGGCATCATCAGATACTACGCCGGCAAAGCCGACAAAATTCTCGGCAACACTATTCCCGCAGGTACTTTAGAATCTTTAAGCAATAAACAACAGCAATAATTTAAAAAAAATGCAGGCAGGCAGGTAGGCATTTTGTTAACTGTTGTCAAGACTAAGGTCAAATGAATACAGGGTGTAAACAGACCCATCACATAGCCGTCAACCAAACGTTCTGTACATCAAACTAAATAACTTTACGCAAAAATTATTGCTGGGAAACTACTTTTTTTTTGGGGTGAAAAATCACGTTTTACGGTAGAACACGATGGAAAGCATTCAAAACAATGAGCTGATGGATGGATTGAATACTACGGGGGTCATGGAGATGTGTAAAGTAAAAATCTTACATTAAAAAAATAGGTATTATAAAAAAAAATGTGAAAAAGTTGGAACTTTGACCCCCAATATATCCGTAACTAGAAGGTTCCCAGGTCTAGAACAAAAAAAACGATCGCAAAGACGGGGAGAACAAGTGCCTTTCGGCGGGTCTATTTACACCTTTTATGTAATCAATTCCGAAAAGACGGTTTAGTATATTTATATATTTGTATATTTGATATTCATTACATGCAGATTACATGTCATGTCAAATTATAAAATGCAATAAAAATGTTAATGCGTGAGTTTGGTGACATGTTGGCTTAAAAATATAAATTAACTACAATTCCGCAGACAACGTTTTTAAGGAAAGAGCTACATAAAGAAGTCATAATGGTCATAATTAATTGAAAAAATATTGCGTAAACAAATCACAAACGCCAACCATCAACTGCTAGACATTTTAATTATCTAAGTCTGATAATATGTACAAAATAAATTAATGGGGTGTTTTCATAACTCAAAATTTAATTTTTCTGCTTGTAGCAAAAATATAGCAAACTCCAAACGAATTGGGTTCAAATTAAACTAAAACTAACCCCATACTCAAATAATACTGAACCCACAATACCTAGTACCGACAATTTAACGGTGCTGTAAAAAAACAGAATAGAATTGATTTAGCCATGACCTTGTACGATGTCGTTGGTTAAAGCCGCCATTATATTTCAGACGGTGACGTCATGACCTTCACACTGAAAGAACCCGTGGGCGTTTGCGGGCAAATTCTGCCATGGAACTACCCCATCCCCATGTTTGTGTGGAAAATCGCTCCCGCTTTCGCTGCCGGTAAGTTTCCTGTTCATTTAACACCATAGCTATTTGATATTCTATACACTTGAAAGATACCTTTCTCAAGAATTTCTCTAAACGATAGTGATCATCATCATCATGATGATGATGATAGTGATAACCATCACCAATCACCGTTATTCCGTCATACTTCATTGGTATTTTTTTTACGGAATATTTTGTCTTGAAATTTAAAAAAAAACACAAGCTTCGAATAACAAAACTTCTGTCGAAAATTAACTATTACTACTAATCTTAATTAGTATGGTGAATACATTTTTAGAACGAATGAGAAAATATTAATACTCTCTTTAATTCTCTTCTTCTTTCAAATCTCTCCACTTTTGGCGGTTTTGTGTTTACTTACTTAATTGTAAAACACAGTAACTAATTCTAAAGTTTCCTATAGGTTGCACAGTAGTCCTCAAACCCGCTGAGCAGACCCCTCTCACTGCTTTGGCAATGGCTGCTCTAGTCAAGGAGGCTGGTTTCCCTGCTGGTGTCCTCAATGTTATCCCCGGATACGGACCCACAGCTGGATCTGCCCTGACCCACCACCCCGATGTCGATAAAGTGGCTTTCACTGGTTCCACTGAGGTAAAAATTTTAGTACTAGTTCATAGGCCCAGAGATCAAGGTGTAACATTATAAACGTACTACCTGTCTTGTGATGTGTCGGACCATGAAACTGAACAACTATTGTTTTACGATTTATTGAGATTCGCGAAAATACATTTGGTCTTTTGATAGGAATTGACGCAATGAATTTCCAAAGTCATAGATCACAAGTTGTTCAGTAACATGGTCTGAGTCACCACAGAGGAGATTGTGTATTTATTATGTTATATCTTGTGGAAGTATGAGGAACAGATTGGAAGTTCTTCATCCTTCATAGAAAGGAAGATCCTATCATCTTTATTTCATAAAGTTTATCATTATTCCAAAATATGACAAATCGAAGAAATTCCAAATAAAATATTATGTTCCTGACATCGCGTGAGGGAAGCCATAGTTGCTGGATCTTGATGACCGACTGCCGTGCTCGTAATATTGAATTTGAACCTTGAACCTTTTGTGAGAATCGATAGCAACAACATAAAGTCGTTTTTGCTTCAAAATCCAAGCAAAATTCAAAAATACTTCGTAGCCTGTATCACTCACCAGTTCCATTCCAAACATTCAAATAAATAGATATGAGATTTGAAATGACTTGACAAAAATCAACATGAAATAACAATATCCATCAATATCACGCCTTATGATGATAAGATAAGAATGTTACACAATGTTACGTAAATCGTCACAACAATAATACATTAATTTGCACTTTTTTTTGGATATCTTGTTGTTACTAAAACAATTTGCTGGTAACTGAATTGAATAATAGTTGAAGAGTATACCTGAATTTGGTTTAAAGAAGAAATTTCACTTACAATGAGATATAAAGTAATTGTTTATATATAAATAAAAACATTTTGCCTCCGATGCATGTTGGTGAAGTTATACAAAACAAATACATAGGAAGTATGTAAATTGCTAACATTTAATATGCGGTATGACTACATTTCATAAACATAATTTCTCAGTTATAGTTTAAATCTGTTAATATTATCACAGTCTTTTACGTCATTTGGATTCCTTGTGCTAGGCTATAACTGCATTGAAGGAAAGGCCTTTTTAGAGTTTAAGTTGTTCTATAATGAAATGTCCAAATCAGAAACTGGCCAATAACTTTTACGGATTTTTCTTGAGTTTTTATTTTGTTTTCTTTTTTCATTAAAAACGTTGCCCCACGCTAGAAATTTCTCCTGTATCGTGGATGCGTTTAGAAAATTAATTAATTTAAACTTATACTGTCACTTACGGTATATCTTCCGTGATTGTTCATTATTTTGAGCTCCCGTTATTTCGACGCTGTTGCAAGCGCCATGATCGCGGGTTTGAAGAATGCGAAAATAAATTGTTAAGAGCAGACAAATCGATCTACCCTCTTTCTTTGTCTTTTGCTACACGCACTACTGGAACTCGACACTTCTGAACGAAAGATATCCCGTAAGTGACAGTACAAGTTTATTTGCAAACCTTGAAAGCTTAAAACAGTAAACTCACACAAACAACCAGACTGGAAACTACTACCACTAGTTGGTCATAGAAATATTTTTTCCGTGTGGGGATCGAACCCACGTATCGGTAATCGCTTAGCCACTGCGTTAACCGTGCCATGCTGTTGCTATATCATCACTCCAGTCTTGAAATATCTACTAGAATGAACCGGTAGGATCCCATGCATAACTCCTAGGCATGTGTTCCTGGGTCAAATCCGAAGTCAGGCAAAATGGTATTGGAATTTTCCATTCATGGAATTTTTCAGTTGGCTACAAAGCAGTAGCGAAGGGTCAATTTTTGTAAGAGGTAAACCGGAGTACATATCTTTAATGTAATGTGATTATATTATTTGTCTATAGAATACTGACTATGCCATTTTTCAAAGGGAAACCGGTAGGAATCGAGTTCTATGGAATCTTCGCCACTGCTACAAAGTCAATATTTTATACCCATTGACTCATGCCTTATGGCAATGAACTCACACTACATTAAAAACTAGTGAAATATTGGTGTACTTAACCCCTACGCACTTAGGGGACGACTGATGTGATATTCCTTAAATATCTTGTCTCATGAGCCGTTTAAACATAATATGTTATGTACCTACTTCCACTTAGTATTCCAATATAATGCGTCATTAAATTAGCAATGCAAAATATTTAGGTACTACGTGTTTCGAATCGTTATTCATATACAAATGTTTTTTTCCTTCTCAGGTTGGTAGGATCATAATGAGCGCTGCATCCGCCGTCAATCTGAAGAGAGTTACACTTGAGCTCGGAGGCAAGAGTGCACTCGTGGTCTTCGATGATGCTGATGGTAAATTGACCTTTATTGTAAGACAGAAAAGAGCACATCAGGGTGGAGTTTGACCTCCAAGTCCGCTTAGGAGTTTGTTATCTCAGGGAACTTTAAGTTAGTAACAAAAAAATGCTATTTATTTGTTTAGTTGACAACAACATTTGAATAAATTACTCACTCGTGCTGAAAACCGTATCTATTAATCTATGATATGTGAGCTAGCTCTTCTTATTGTTAAAATATCTTATCCGCAATTTAAGTATTTTCTGATGATGTCACGACTGCCATTTTTTCTAACTAACTAAACATATTTTTTACTGATATTGACAATAAACACGTCTATTTTTAATCTGATGCAAATACAAATTCTAAAACGAATATCGAATACGAAAGACATCTAAAAACACATTTTATATGCTGTAATTGGCTTGTAAGTGGAGTCCTTGATCTGTTTGTTTTAGCTGTAAGTCTCCCATGTTATCTAAATAAATAAATAAATAAATATTTAGTACTAGCTTTTGCCCGGGGCTTCGCACGCGTTTATTTAGAAAATGACAAGTAATAATATAATTCAAAAATTATTTGAAAGACACGTGGCGCCATCTATTATCATAAGAAAGTTGTTGTTGTTTCCCTCGGTAACAGTACTTTTTGTCGGGATGAAAGGTGACAAGGAGTACACCTGACAAGGTAAATGCAAAAAAAAAATCAGGTTGATCGGTTCAGCGGTTTAGACGTGAAAATGTAACAAACAAACTTAATTTCACATTTATAATATCAGTAAGGATACAAAACAGTTTCAACTCGAAGAAGTTATATTAATCTTCATTGAACAAAACGCCATCACACTTGAATGCAATTGTCGAGAACAGTTGAGCAGTCTTGTTTTAAATCGTTCAATTGATTGTGATTACTAAATTGAGGATATTAACGGATGTGCATTCATCGGTTCAATATAGACTGTATACTGTTGTTGCTATCTCACTTTTAACTTCTCACATCTTAAATATCAGTACATATATCTAAAACGGAGCATTTCGCAATCTCATTTTTATCTTGAGTAATTGTAGCAAAACTCATAGATACAAAGACGTAAACCAGTATTTAATTTCGCGCAGACGTATAAATCAACCTGAAAAATTGACCTACAAAAATTGGTTTACATTACCTATATAGTTTAAATCAATCGATTTCAAAGGTTTTAATTTTTTTGCACGGGGCCCTAAATATTTTTCTAAAATAAAAGTAGTCTATGTTAGACCTTATAACGTGAGGTATCTGTAAATGTAAAAGTCTTGTCAAAATCGGTTCAGCCGTTTCGGAAATTAGCCGGAACAAACAGACAGACATATAGACAAAAAAAGAAAAAAAAAATATAAGTGCCGCATATAATTATTTTCATATGCATTTAGTAAAAAGCTGTTATTTTGATATGACAAACAGACACTTTAATTTTATTTCTTTCTATAGAAGAAGATTTATGTATTCAAGGTTCTAAAACCTCCAATCAGGCTTTTTGCCAAGTGCAAGGTTTCCCTTCTTACCTGACCCTTTGGAGATCCATATTCATAAAGGCAAATGAGCTGTTAATTTAAAAAAAAAATACCATTTAGGAGCATTTTAGTACCATTAATTGAACAATAGCGTGATTTCTAATTTCCTTTTTAGGTCTGTCCTAATTATGAAATAATTACTTATTCTGTATCTTATCGTGTTTAGCGTCATAAAAATTCATGAACTCTTCTTGTTTTACCACGAAGATACTTGCCATAATGTATTTTTCCATTAAAAATGATTCCATCAGACATAATAAACAGACCTTGCTTTTTATTTTCATTGAAATTCAAGCTAATCCTTTCTCGCTACCGTTTTTATTGTTTGGTGAATCGGCTGGCAATTATTTTCAATGAATTCAAATTTATATTGCCTTAGGTTTATAGAAGCAAATGCTACTGAACTTTCTAAGCCGTATTTAGTGCATTATTAATGAAATACGTACTCATTGTATGTTATAATTACCCCGCAGTTACATTACAGAGTCTGTACATGGTATTTTTTTTCCTCTCACGTCATTATCATCTTACGCCTAGCCTTTTCCCGACTAAGGTAGTGTCGCCTACAGCTCTAACCAGATACAGTTGAACACATTCAATATCTATTTAACGTTAAAAGAAGCAGACCAGAATTCCTTCTCAGTATTTCACGGGTCGTTCCTCAATTCCTAATCTTAACCTAACATTATTTTACTCAATTCACAGTCGAAAAGGCGGCAGATATCGCTCACAGGGCTGCTTTCGCCAACGCTGGTCAGTGTTGCGTCGCTGGAACCAGGACATACGTTCAGGCTGGTATCTACGACAAGTTTGTCGCCAAAGCCGCCGAGATCGCCAAGAATAGGACCGTTGGAAACCCCTACACAGATGTTCAACAAGGACCTCAGGTTTGTGAAAGATTCTACAACAACAGATACCATAATTATGCTATGAAGATCAGAAAATAAAAAGAGCTTCATCATTCTCATTTTATTATCTACTAAAAAAGAAGCAGACCGCCCAGGCGTGTCCTTGTGCAGATTGAGGAAGGCTTATCCCAACTGACATCTAGTTCAGATGATTATGAACATACATTATCATTTCACCCGAAAGACGTCCACTGCTGGACATAGGCCTCCCCCAAATGTCGCCACTATGACCGGTCCCGTGCGTTTCGCATCCAGCGAATCTCCGAAATCTTCACTAGGTCATCGGTCCACCTAGTAGGAGGCCACAGAGAGGAACATTACATTATGATGCTGTTCAAATGTTTGAGAACTATCGCTAAAAGAGTACGGACTCAGTTCAAAACATTCAATAATAATAATCAGCTACACGAAAATTAACAATTAAAAGTAACTTTAATAATAGGAACCGACTGTTCTTTTCAGATCGACACAGACATGTTCAACAAGGTGATGGGCTACATCGATGCTGGTAAGAAGGGTGGTGCCCGTTGCATCGCTGGAGGTGACCGCCAAGGCAAGGTCGGCTTTTTCGTCCAGCCCACCGTATTCGCTGATGTCAATGACGACATGAAGATAGCAAAGGAGGAGGTGTGTAACGACTATTTTTTTATACATAAAGGGTGTAAATAGACCTTTAACATAGCCGAAAGGCACGGTTCTCCCCGTCTTTGCGATATTTTTTTTGTTCTAGACCATACCTGGGAACCTTCTAGTTTATCTCATTATTTTTAAAATACAAGTTTTCAATGTTATAACTTAACTTTAAATATCCCCGTACTATTCAATGCATCCACCAGCACAGAGTTTTGAGTGCGTTTCATTGAGTCCTACCGTAAAACGTGATTTTTCACCGTAAAAAAATCGTTTCCTAGCAATAATTTTTGCGTAGAGTTACTCAGTTTGATGTACAGAAATGCTTGATTTACGACTTCGTGAAGGGACCTTAAATAATGTGCTATATTTCAATTTCCCTCTCTAGATCTTCGGACCGGTCCAGAGCATTCTCAAGTTCAACACCTTCGAAGAGGTGGTGGACAGGGCCAACAACTCCAACTACGGGTTGGGTGCTGGTGTCATCACCAACGACATCACTACCGCTTTGGCTTTCGTCAAGCACGTGCGCGCCGGCTCCATGTGGTAAGATTTGCTTTTCTTCATAGTTAAAATTATGACTGCCTCGTTGATCTAGCTAGTGGTTGGAATCGCGACTGCTGAGTTGAGGTCCTGGGTTCAATTCCCGGGTCGGGCAAATTGTTATTGAGTTTTTCCATCAGGAATTTCTCAGTAGCAGCCACGGAGCGCTAATCAGTGCCTGGTTGATGGCAATAGGCTTGCCCCCTATTACATGAGACTTAAACATAACTGGCGAAATGTGGGTGCATTATTTAGGTACACCTCTGCCTAACCCTTTGGGAATTACAGGCTGTGGGCATGTGCTGTTATGTTTAAATTATCTTCGACAGTGTTTTTTTTCATTGGAAGTGCTACTACACTATTGCCGAAATCCTACTTGTAATTTCAATATTTTAAAGTTGTCATCCCATAAAAAGTAAACGCGGAGTAAAATTATACCAAATATAAAAAAGGCTAACTTGAAGGTAATAGAAAATGATTTATTATCTAGGTAATACATGCATACCTATAATTATACACTAGAGATGTTACAAGTGGCTTTAAATATTACCTAACCTAACCTAAAAATAAATAACATAGTGTTGTTCCTAGTGAGCCCCAAACAAGACAGTTGCTCTGTATCTTGGAGCTCAGACTGTATCTTGGGGCTCATCAATAATGGTTGTGTACTTTATTAATAAGGGGAAATGTTCCACCAACGGTACAATTCAATTAGTCGTAATAAATGCGTCCAGCGTATTTACTCTGTGGAAGAAGAACCAAAGTCTATATTAGAAGCCCTTCAAGGCCCACTCAAGAGTATAAATAGAAATGAGTATCGAGTTATCAATGTAGGTAAATTTAAGTATACTCAGCTACCATACAAGTTTCCATGGCATCATTGGCAACTACTTTATTAACATAAATATTAATAAATAACCTATATTAACTAACTAACTTAAAAATAAACTTAAAAAATGGCGTCAAAAAACTCCTCCTCAACGTAGTCAACTGGTAATGTACCCAAAAGACTGGCGGCGTTGCCACGTTGTATGGCAACGCTAAGCCTTTGGCCAAGGTAAAAGCATTGATTGTTTTACAAATATTTATAGCTAGATGGTGACCGCGACCTTCGCTTGCGTGATTTTTTTAATAATTTCAATGGTTTAATATTTGTGCACAGAACCATAACCCTTTTTCTATAAAAGTAGCCGAAGTTACTCCTTATAACATCAGCTATCTACCAGCAATTTCCGTCAAAATCGGTCTAGCTGTTTCGGAGATTAGCCGGAACAAACAGACAAACAGATTTTTTTTTTATTTTTTTTTTATTTGATTTTAATATTGTGTTGTGTTTCCAGGGTCAACACATACGAACACGTGGCTCCTCAAACTCCATTTGGTGGATTCAAGGAGTCTGGCATTGGTCGCGAATTGTGAGTATCATTTTCTCAAAAAAAAAGAACAGTATTTATGCTACAGTTTAAAGCTTTGAAGAAGAAGTAGAAATTATCTTGCTGTGCCCTTCACTTGAACTTGAGTGAACCTGCAGTTGATTTTTTAATAACTAGATTTCACTTTTAAATAAATATGGGAAGAAAGAATCACGAAGAATGTACCTATAAGTCTGTACAATTTTCTCAAAAACTAATAATCCATTTTTCTTGAATATGGAATTATCTCAAGTCCTGAAAATCACACTCATTCACTTTATTTTTCTCCAAATTGTCCATTGCTACACAGATTCAATATTTTAACATGTAATTTTACTTATTTTTAGGGGTGAGGACGGAATCCTGCAATACTTGGAGACCAAGACAGTTTCTTTCAGCCTCCCCAAGAAACCTCTGCTGTAAACCGACCAAAGAAAGAACTAAAATCAAAGCCAAATCCCCGCTAAATACGAGACTACTATAATTTTTATATACGTACCAATTAAATATATGTGTGTTATTGATTCATTTGTGGAAATACAAAATATCAATTATTTTTTAAATTGTTTTTTTATTGACCTAATCCTGGCAGCCAATTCAGATATTCGCTCCGGTCAGATTATTCGATTTGGAGAAGCCCAAAATATCTTTAAGAAGTATTGCTTGCTTACGTCGTTTTGATTCGGGGGGGGGGGCATCGGTGATGAACAGGCCATTGTTGGAACTCATATTGGGCCCCAACCCGAAGGGGTTTTGTCTGAAACCAGTTTTCAAACTGAATTTGGTTGCTGCAAAACCCTCTGCGCTCCCCTAATGAACAGTCAGCACCGGCAACAAAAACAACTGCGGGTGCCAACAGGAAAGGCATTCGCTATATTTTATTTATCCTAGGATTCAACAAGGAACTTTGGTTGATATTGGGACTATTCTGCCAGTAAATTATTATGAATAGCATTTAAAAAAGGTTCATCATTTGCCTAGCATTTTCCCCACTATGTTGGGGTCGGCTTCCAGTCTATTTGGATGCAGCTGAATACCAGTATTTTTCATGGAGTGCCTGCCTGGGTTCTGAACTCCAGAACCCAGGTAATACTGGATAATACGATCCCCTTGGTAAGACTGGTTGTCAGATTTTGGGGCTACTGACTACCTGTCGCGACTGTCAAAGATCTACAAATGACAGCCGGGACCAAGGGCTTAACGCTTATCCAACAAGGAACATTGCTGATACTGAGACAATCCTGATATTAGATTAAAACCAGTGCTGCCAATAAAAAATTCTCGATTCCCCGCGTCAGTGTTGTCATTCCCCACAACGTCACCAAAATGATATTTTTGGATTAAAAACGCTGTTTTATACAAAATTTGTTTAACTACTAAAACTTTTATAAAATACTATACCTTATAGTCTTATTTCCTGCGGAACAAGGGCGGCTCTCAAGGAAACCGTATTGCACACATCGACAAGCTCAAATTCTGGGTTCTGGTTAACTTATGCTGAACATGCACTTACCTGTTTTTTTAACAGTAGCTGCACTTTTTAAACACTTTTCCATAATTTTAATGAAAATTTCAACCGTCGCACCAATTTTTCAGATGTAGAAATAGAAATACAAAATCGTGTTCAAATGACTTGATGAATTTGAGTGGTGTTGCCATTTAAAATTATGTTAGTAATGTCGAGCTGTTTCTGCCAAGTCCAAACGTGTTTTTTTAGGTGTAAACAATACGGGACATAAAATAGTTTTATACCCACTGAAAAAATTGGCATAGATTCCCCAAAATTCCCCGATTTTTGTCGTTCCCCACGCTCTCCCCGCGCTAACCCTCAATTCCCCGCAAATCGAGGATTTTCCCCGAGATTGGCAGCACTGATTAAAACGTATATCAAAAGTTAATTAGCTAATAATTTATACACCATATAATATAAGGCAGAGGCCACATTAAAAAGACGTCGACATAAGTACAAAAGGCGCTGGTTTTATAGTGTTATCTTACTTTGTCAAAACCTTTAATTTCCTTTTGATGAGTACCTTTATGTATTGTTGATTTTCATGTTGAGATTATTTATCAATCTATTTTCATATAATTTCGATCAAAGATAATAACTACTCGCAAAATATCATGATAAACTCGTACTCTAGTAAATCATTTCTGTGCAACAGACCATGAAACGTTTAATTCATATCCTACAAATTACAACAAAAACTGTTTATATACTTTTAAATGATACGATATTATAATGTAGTATTTTTATTACGAACACACTCCACGCAATGTTTAAATTCATCATTTTTATTTCATTTTGTTTTATAGTTGTCACGTCTGTGTTTGAGTATGTGAGTACCTCAACTTACTTATTTACTAAGACAGTGCCTTACCTGGGAAACGAATCCAGGAACCTACCGAGATGAGCTGAGAAGCTGTTGGTCGTGAACCTGTCTCCGATTGTTTCGGATTGGGGACCTGTCGGAATTCGAGAGTGCGAGAAGAGAGTGCACTTCATGCAGTTAAATATAATAATAATACTAGGCAATTCCTTTCCCACTACTGGGCCCAGGCCTCTTCTCATACAGTGAAAGCACGAGCATTGATACCACGCTTGCTAAAGATTTCACGATTTCAGACTTACGTTCAATAATACGGGGTAGAAGGGACACCGACGCGAAAACGGATACCACGTAATCAGTATTTCATTGTCAAAAAAATCAGCTGTTCCCTGCATTTTTGTATTGCTGTTGGTAGTTTTGTAGGCAACAGCAGATTTTTTTTTTACCGTTAACCGTTTTCGCGTCGGTGTCTCTTCCACCCCGTATATCCCCGTGTATCCTGCGTTAATGACTAATGAGTCTTCTAGCCCTCAGATCGGCCACATTGGCCCTAAATGGTCATTATTATCTACTGCTACTAAATAATACCGAGAATATTTTTTTTTTTTTTGCCCCACACTAGGAATTTCTCCTGTATCATGGGTGCCATCAGCCGGGCACAAATCCAGACTCCATGGCTGCTACTGAGAAAGTCCTGCTGACAAAACCCAATAACACTTTTCCCGTCCGGGGAATCGAACCCGGAACCTCATGCGCAGCAGTCGCGCTTGCGACCACTAGACCAACGAGGCCAAGGACTATCATAAGAAGGATAAATAAGTTAACTTGGTTATTTTAAACTTCTTCTTATTTTTTCAGGGAGAATTTGATTTAAAGGTTACAAACTACGAAACTTGTAAGGCACCTAAAAGAAAGTACTGTGGCGAAGTTAAGGCCTACCCGTATAATGAAGTATGGATAAAATATGACGTATTGATGCATGAAAATATGACGACACTCAAAGTATGTATTGAATTAAGTAGTTTAGGAGCCTTTTATTAAGGTACAATTCGGAAGGCGGTCGTAAAACCGCAGCAAAGGCACTTAATCGCAATGACAGACCACAACTATACCATTGTTTTATATGTACTACCGCGCTCATTGACGGTCAACCACTTTTCAACCTTATCACTCAGGGCATCGGGCGTAAGAGTGAAAAGTGGTCGATCCTCAGTGAACTCGATAGTACCTCAATGAAAACGGGAACAACCAAAAAGGTGTACGACCAAAATGTATGGACCTGAAAGACAGCTCTACCCTAACAAGCGCGTATGGCTCTAAGACTAAACACCTACCGCCCTCTGTTCATTAAGACGCGTTAACACTATCAGAATATGCTCGGACCCAGTGGACTCGGATACCTACTCGGACGCAACTCGTATTGTGGCAACTCATAATCCGAGCACACTCGGATGGATCAACGCAGCGTGTCAACGCGGCTTTATCTAACAGTTCAATTTTGACCTGAAAAGCGGGATACTTGTTACTACGAGTATGAGCCTTAAAGTAACAGACGGAGATTGAGTAGGAAGATAGGGATATGTACTAGGGTATGCGGAACCGGGTTTCGGTTCCGTAGTAAAACCGATTTCCCGGGTTTTACTATGGGACCGAAACCGGTTTTTCGCATGGTCTAATATGTACGTCGTGCAATTTAAACAGAAAATGGTTATCTCTCTGCTGGTCAAGCAGACTCAGAAGACAGGTCGTACTGACGGCTAAGATGGTCTTGGCTACAGCGAGAGGTGCGGGAAATGAGATGAGTTAAACTCAACGTGAAGCCATCAAGCTGATGATTTATCACTTTCGTAATTGTGCTCATACTTGGGTCTCCTAAGAGTCTAATATGTTTACTAAAATCAACATTTTATCAATTTCAGACAATATTCGTGGGTACGGTAAACAACAAGGAAATAATCAGATTACGGGTAAACAATTTGTGTGAACATATCTTCTTCAAGCCGCTGCTCAAGGCTTTTTACAACGTTACAGGACGATGTGGCATTTATAAAGTAAGTGGAAATTATAGCTCTAACTTAAATTATAAGGGACCTGGCTCACTACGCGACACGACCAGGACTTTTAGCCGTAGAAGTGACTTTTGATCGAAACCAGGAGGAAAGTTTTTTCGCAGGGCCGGGCGTCCGACCAATTTTGTTCAAGACAGCGGCCGCTCATTCGACAAGTCGTGGTCGTGGCCGTGTAGTGCGCCAGGTCCATAAATATAATTTGATTTTGAGAGTTTAATTGAATAGTCAGCAGGTGGCCTACCATGACTTCCTAAAGCAGTATTGTTTTAATCTTATTCCAGAGTAGGAAATAGTTGGCGCTAAACGTCCGTAGCTCCGTCTCTTTCCCGCACTGAAGTGACAATAAACCAATACTTCTTTGAGATGTCATGGTATCACCCCTGTAGACTACTCATTAGACTCGTGTAACAGATGTGTCTCCATTTCTTAGAAGACGATTGCAATGATTAAACCTCTAGATATTGACTGCGTCGAAAAATTTACAATGCGTTTCTCCGTGACTTTGACGTTAGGGGTCCGTTTACATCTTGTACAAATCGATACCTAATTCAATAAAATAACTCCTTTCAGGGTCACCATGTTTTCAGCGTGGACCTCCAGGCTATTACCCGCACTCTCTACGGTGACAAATTCATGTATGGCAACTGGACATACAAATCTTTATATTTCAATAATTATTGCAATTTGCACTGCGAAATTCTACAGACGATGGTCACTCCGAAGAAAATACTTAAACCTTTAGTATAAATGTTAGATTAATTTTAGAATAAAGAGTATTTCAATAAATTGCACCAATTTTGATTGCCTGATGCATGCATTTGACATTGTCACATCGATCACACCTGATGGAAAGCTAGAGAATAGGTCTACGATGAAAAGAGCGATCCCAGAACTTACATAAAATATAAATAAAATACCCCATTACCTATTTATACAGTTCACACCTTCATTCTATCTCGAGCTAACATTGTTCCTTCGAGCCGGATCTGCGAATGAAACTAGTGGCCTCACCATCATAGCATTTTCCATCAGCTGGATATTGCAACCGCTAATCCAATGAAACAAAAATAACCTTTCAGACTTTTTCGACCATTTTATTTTTTATATGATCATAGTGGTAAAAATGGTCTAACAGATTTTATATACTAGGTAACACCTTAATGATGGATATTGATATGAATATTTAGGCATATATTTAGTTTGTGCCTCGTTGGTCTAGTGGTCGCTAGCGCGACTGCTGAGCGTGAGGCCCTGAATTCGACTCCCGGGTCGGAAAAAGTGTTTTTTGGTTTTTCCATCAGGAGTTTCTCAGTATCAATCATGGAGTCTGGATTTGTGCCCGTTTGCTTACAGTAGCCTCGCCCCTATTACATGGGACTTAAACATAACTGGCAAAATGTGGGTGTTCCATTAGATACACCTATTTAGTTTTTGTTTAAGGCTAATGATAATGACAAAAAATAATAATAAGTCATAAATAATAAGGCACTAATCATTTTGTGCGATAAACCATGTAACGATACCCTTTTTTACCGGTGCAAGTACATAATGTACCTAATGATACATTAAAATAAATAGAAAACTAGTGTCCGACCGAAACACGTTTTACACCGAAACCGAAACTGAACGTTCGGTTTTGATTATAGTTTCGGCTGACACCGAACCTTTAAATACAAATAAAACGTGATAGAAAACTAGTGTCCGACCGAAACAGGTTTTTTTTTGCCGAAACCGAAACCGAAGTTTCGGTTTCTTAAGTACAAATAAAACATGATTAAAACGTTGAATGAAATGTCAGTGGGCCGCTCCTTCCAGATATATGGCTAATGAAACAGGTCACTGGCCTAATATTACAGGGTCCTAGGTTTCACTTTTATGGAATTAAAATTTCAACATTGTCATAGTAACTCTGGGTCTAAATTAAACTACCCTAAAAAAATTAAAATATAAAATTAAACATTTACATGTAATACTGAGGCAGCGACCTGTTAATATTGTATAGATGGCATAAAATAAAACAAGTTTATTAACAAAATATGATAATGACGTATTTTGAGTTCTAATTTTTATAATCACAATCAGTCAGCCTCCAAAGGCTACTTCAATCAAATTTCTATATTACTATAGGAATCGTATTTACATCTTTTACTTCTTGAAAGTCATAAATTTACTTAAATTTAACATTGTATAATACTTCTACAAAAATGAGATGCAACTTAGAACATAAATCTCGTAATTTTTAGAAGATTACATATTATTCAGCAGTTTATGTTGTAATTATTGAGATCTTATTAGTTTTTACTTACCTTTATTCGGGGAACAAAGACAAACGTCACATCACTGAGCAAAGTGATTCAGCGGCCGGCGGAGTCAGGCGAGCGACGCCATACTGCCAGCCGGCCGAGCGCACCCGACGTTAGCCGAACGAGACCCGAAAGTATGATGTTGTAAGTTTCGGCGCGGCCGAAAGGTTCGGCTGTTTTTTGGCCGAAACGGAACCTTTAGCCGAAACATATATTTTAGGCCGAAGCCGGCTGAAACCGAAACCGAAAACGAAACTTCGGTCGGACACTATAGAAAAACCCTTGAAAAATCATAATCATTTGCAGCCAACGATCCATGATATGGTTAAGAGTCAAATTGGAATGTATTAAAATAGTATGTTGTAGAAACTGATTCTATCAATTTAAAAGCAAAATTCAACGTTATGTTAAAATATTTCGTGGTTTTTTCTTTTAATTTCATGGTTCTACAGTCATTGTCGGATTATGTAAGTACTTAATGATTTTCGATACTTCAAAGGAGACTGCTTATTGCTTACACACAATATTGACAGTTTATCATTAAATAACCTTTCCCCAACTATACTGGGTTCGGTTCTAATCTGACTTGTCGGTTTTGGGGCTTCTGACTAAACGTAACGCATGTCAAAAATCAACCGGGTCTAACTGCATAAAGGGGTCTCGACATTAAAACTGTTGATCACCCCCCCACGCCTCCTCATAATCATTTTTGTTGAATTTTCAGGGTGAATTCGACATAAGAATGTCAAAATTTGAACCTTGCAAAGGACCTAAACGTAAGAACTGTGTTGAGATTGGAACAAAAATTGTGAATGACGTTGCCCTCGGCATAGATTTTAATGTAAAAGAAGATATGAAAATGATTAAGGTACCTACAACACCTTTAAGTAATGTGATTGGTTGTCTCTAATGCAAATCAACCAATGAAATCGCAGAATATTTTGTTAGCAATTTCTCTCGTTTTATATCCTTTCCTACTAGGTTCCTATTAATTAAATTAAGATCCTCTTGAGATAATCTTATAGACTCTAAATACCAGGGTCGCCGACAAGCCCTGTGCCTCTTGTGTGTAGAATCCATGAAGGCTGTCCTCTGTTTTTCAGGCTAAAATCGTCGGTTCGATGAACGACAAAGAGCTGTTACGAGTCCAAATAAAGAACGTCTGCGACCATATCTTCTTCAAACCGTTGATTCAGGGTCTGTTCAACAATTCTGACCATTGTGGGATTGAAAAGGTAGGTTATCTTACGACACAACGTTATAAGACACTCCTTTATCTAACAGAGTCAAATAGGGCTTCGAAACTCCTAGCTCGCCGTCCGGCCGTCTTATGACGACAGGCCGTGTCGACGGCGCGTTCGTGTTCCACGCGCGCCTCAAAGAGATGTCAGCAACCACGTAGGAGTCCGCACGGGCCGATGCCTGCCAGGGCTGCGGGACTGTTCGAAAGAGATACCGCGGCCCTGGAACACAAAGGGCAAAGAAGGAACATGGATGGGTTTTAGTCAGTACAAGTCTGACACTCCCTTCCGCTCCGCCCAGAGCGCGGGGGGGGTCATTTGATGATTTCCCATCCTAAAAAAAAAAAAAAAGGGCTTCGAAACTCACGTAGACGGGCGCATGGCACGCAGTGTGGCGCAGGGCGTGCGGGGCGCGGGAGTATTTACCTATTAGTGATTTTTCTGAGGTAGACGTGTCTGTAAATATATGTGAAATCATGATTTTCGTGTTTTCTTAACACATTGAAGCCAGGTCTGCCAATTCACATATTAAAATTGAGAGTTGGCGCCCCAGTAATGTTGCTGCGTAATTTAAATCCGCCAAAATTATGCAATGGCACCAGGCTGCGAGGAAAACATTGCAACTAAATGTTATCGAGGCAACTATACTGACTGGTTGTTCCCGAGGGAAGTCTGTGTTTATTCCGAGGATTCTTCTAACACCATCAAACAATCCGTTCGAGAAAAAGAGTGCAGTTTCCCCTCAAAGTCTGCTTTGCCATGACCATAAGTAAATCTCAAGACCAACTCTTAACTTACCAGGGGTAGACTTAAGAGAGTACTGCTTTTCACACGGCCAGTAATACGTGGCCTGTTCTAGAGTAAGCTCCCGGAGCAACCAGGTGATTTTAGCACCTGAAGGAAAAACAAAAAATATTGTTTACAAAGAAATACTGTGGTAGTTAAAGTTTGGGGGTATGGCGTACAAGGTGTAAAGTTCTTCGACCCCCATAGAAAAGGGAGGAACCTCTGACCAGACGGGTGCAATATCTGGTGGGCTACTGCCCGACAGTTGTTCTAAATAGTCTTAAGTCGCGGATAACTTGCGCGAAGAAGGATTTAGATGTATTTCGATGTTTAGTTCATCATCGGTGTCATAGATGTACCTACTCTTTGTAGTGCCGCTACAAAAGTATTTCGTTGTAAACAATATTGATTTATATTATCCTCTATTAATGTCATTTGATCCATGTAGACCATGCAGGCGAAGCCGCGGGCAGAAGCTAGTACAAGGATGTTTTGCTGCCTAGCTAAAATAGAAACTGACGCCGCTATTTTAAATATTCAAAACATATCACAAACCATAAACAAAGCATCAACGTAATTCATGAACCTACATGGGACTTAAACGTGACTGAAGAAATGCGGGTGGATACCTAAAACACATATGTTACGTAAGATTAAAGACTTTTTTGTTTTCAGGGTCGCTATCGACTATACGTAGACGTACAAAAGATTACTCGCAACTTCTACGGCGGAAAGTTCATGTACGGAACCTGGAATTTTAAATGGCTTTTCTATAACAACTACTGTAACTTGGATTGCGGTAGTATAATTCTTTCGATGATTCCAAAAGGATTTGAAGCTGGTGAAAATAATAAAGAAATGAATTAATTTGAGTTTAAATTGTTTTTTTTTTGCATCAATTTCAACAACCTAGTGCCTACACAGTGCTGGCATTGGACGCTGCTTTGCGCCTTCAAAGCAATGCTCCGCTAATGTAGGATAGTCACAGTCGTGTAGGTAGCCTTATAAAAGAACTTAAAAGAACGCTGGTGGGACTGTTCCTAAATTACCCTAGACTGATAACATTTTTGTTTTTCCTAATTCATAGTAATATTAGTATTAAGCTCGGTTTCTCTCGAAGGGGAAAGGGCCGCGCCCCGCCATCTTCATAGCTCTAAAAGGTTCGGCCCAGACTGGTCGCCTTCACATATACATGGGTGGGTTTTTCTATTAATAATAATAGTTATGCCAAAGGGAGAGCTGGAGGCTAGAGCTGTCTTATTATAAAGAGACATCTCGCCCACAAACTCGCATTATTATGTAAGTATTCAAACACAGAAATCGTGCCTTACAGCAGCAGACCCAATTTTAGAGACTTCCCAAAATATAAGGACTGCTTTTAAGACCACTGTCGAAAAATAATAAGCTAACACAAATTTAACAGAGAGTCAGCAAGCTCTGCAACTGACATAGCTTACTATTCAGCAAGCAGGACTGAGGCCATTGGTACAGGTGGGAGAGAGATGTAGTATACAGTAATTTGCCCTATAACACGTAAGCACATTTGATTTGATTTTTATTTGCCATCGATACGCTAATCAGAAAAAATTGGCTATGCCAATCGGATGATCAATTACCGTTGCAGCTGATACTTTCAAGGAAAAGCCTTGTGTGGTCTATCCTAGCATCTTTTCGGCAAAGGGTAGCTGTGATGGACTTGACGCAAATGAAGAAGGTGGAGGACCAAGTCTTATGACCCAGAAAGCAAAAGTTTCTGGAAACTTCATATTAACTATCAAAACAACGACCTTATCTGATTCAGTTTCTGTATCATCAGTACCCATTATCATCACTTATTTCTGCTTACAGGCCGTTCACTGAATATTCATAATTGTTCCATAAATTATTTCCAGCGAGCGAAATTAAATGCTCAGTTTCCAATAATTCACAGTAATCATCAAGGAATTTTACTGTTCAACGAACCGTTTCATTGGTCAGTAATCATTGGTTTTTTTTTCCAAATAAGCATCCTAAAATGTTAACGTTAACTGTCATTCTCTTTTAAATTTTTATCAAGCGTGTTCCTTGATTAAAGTCAAATATGTTTATAACACTTCTTGTGCTGGTCACAGCTTATACTGCCTTCGTAGAACCGAATGCGCAAAAGGATTATGTAAGTCACTATTACTATTACCTTCGAAAGTCCTCCGTTGATAATTCAGTTTCTCGATCCGTTTAGAAGTGTTGCTTTTCCGAAGACCATATTCTAAATTGACGTCTACCGGCTCATAATCATTGTAGTCGCACCTACTCATTTTGATTATTTATAACATTTTTATAAATTTTCAGGGAAAGTTCAATTTAACAATTACAGAGTTCGTAGTATGCAGAGGGCCGAAACAAAAAGATTGTGCGATTTCATCAGGTAGTGTTTACAACTCCGGGACTATAGATTATGAAATATCGGTTTTACAGAATGTATCCCCAACAAAGGTAAAGTTAAAAGAAAATAGTTTGTCTTAGTATGGGTATATGACGACGAAGATGGATGAAAAGCATGTAATGAAATAGAGTGATGAATGTAAATAAAATGGAATGTTGATAGATGGAGAGGAAAAGGGAGGCCCAAGAAAAGATAATTGTGCAAAGAATGAGTTGAAAGAAAAGCAAGTGATTAATAGCTTGACGGTCGACAGAGAAGGGTGGATGATGAAAACGTATTGTGCCGATCCCAAGTAGAATGGACCAAGGGCAGGAAGATGGTGATCAAGATCACCAACAGACGTGAGGCATAATGAAGATTTTGTTTGATCAAGAAGAATACGCGCTTTTAGCCTGTGGTTCAACCATGCAACGGAAAGAATTTACCTGTTACTAAAATAACTATTTCAGGGTAAAATCCTCGCGTACACAAACGGGAAGGAGTTCCTAAGATTGCAAGTGAAGAAACCGTGCGAACATCTATTCTTGAGACCTCTGTTCAGCTCAATCCTGAACGTAACGAAAGATTGTGTCATTGTCAAAGTAAGTAAACGTTTATACTCAGTCATTGGTTTAACGAGAGCAATAAAGACTTAAAAGGAGTGAAGTAACTAAAAAACAACAACTCTAACTTAATTTGGATTGTAAAATTGTACTAACATAGTTCTTAAGTACGAACTACTAACCCATATGGACGCTTGTTCGAAATAAAATATTTGATTGATTGATTGATAACTCATGCCATTCTTACAGGGACACTACAAATTCAACCTTGACATATTGGAAATAGCGCAGTCATATTTTGGCGGTAGATTCGTTTTTGGCAATTGGACTTTCAAATCGGTGTTCTACAACGATGTTTGCAATTTCTCCTGTGCTAACATTCAAGTAGTATTGACTCCGAAAAAGGATCACTAAAAAACCAACCATATTCACAGAAACCATCATCCAACGCCCATACATGCTGGTTTCTGAATATGGTTGGTAATCTTGTTTTCAATCAATTCATACTTTCATTTATTAGCTTTTATACGATTAAACTACAGAAATCTACCATCCGGCTCGAAGGACCATCTGATATATTTATCACAAAACATATAAATCTACATGTTATTGTATGAAATGCAAATAAAACCCATTGATAAAAGTAACAAAACTTAATTTTATTTCTTAATTAACAAATAAATTACCTATATACTAAACAACAAAACGTTTCAATTTGGATTTGTTACGTAATAAAAGAACCCTTCACTTTGAACCATCTCTATGGAGACGAAAGAATGAATTATATTCTTCAAATCAGTCGAATGGACAATCTTCGTTGTGGTCGAAACTAATGCAGTACATCCCTCGTGCCCTGTGATACAGAAAAAACATGAACTTAATTCCAGAAATGAGTCCAAGATCAATGATGATCGAAATATGTTGTGGGACTGCTCAGAGTAAAAGGTGTTACAGGCTCTTTAATTCTAAAAGGCAATTTGAATGAATCTGTGTAAACTTGCAAAGTATTATTAGGTTTTCCACGAGAATTATCTCAGTAGTAGCCCGGAATTTGGAAATGTACCTTGCTCCCGTTACAGGAGACTTAAACATAACTCACAGAAGTCGCTTAACTATGTGAGTATACTACTTAATACTCTGCCTAAGCAGTCAGTAAATGTGCGTTAATTAGATTAACTAAAGCTTTACTTCGGCCTTTCAGAAACAGGGTGCTCCCCCCTAAAAGTTTGAATAGGAACTTACGAATCAGGAACCTCTTCACCAAGCACCACGGCTTTTCTGTCGAACTTGATGCCCCAGTGCCCTCGTTCCTTAGGACATGCACTGTCGCATGGTATACCGACCAAACGGCGTTTTTTACGCACGCTCGCGGCGAAGTAACATGAACTCATGAAGTGGCTGCAACGGGCAATACCTGTGAAAAGGAATAGAATTAGTTAAGCAGCAATAGTAGTTTACCATATCAGAAATAATATAGTATCGGAAAAGTAATTTTTGCATATTTATATTAAGACGCGTTCAGAGAACCTTTAAGCAGAGCAGATTCAGCTTACTCTTCGATATAACGAGCGATCTCGATAGGTATGGAAGAACCGGTGATCCACAAGAAAGACTTATGTCTATAGTCTTTAAAGAGACCTTAAACTCGAACTCAAGCATTTTTTTTTCAATTTACTACATTTACAGGCCCTTTTGAACTGTCAAGGAGTCACTCAATCATAAAGATGAAGCTAGTTGCCCATTCAAAAGTGTAGGATGTTCTTTTGAAAAAGAACGGGCACAAAACTCCATGAACACTCTTTAATCTCATCCTGGACAATTCGGAAATAGGGAGGTCTGCTCACAAAACGGTGAAGGAAAACATCAAGAAGCAACTGGCATGTCCTAGAACTGAAAATTCTGAGACATGACATGTGACATCTACCAACCCGTACTGGGCCAGCGTAGTGGATGATAGCCCGATTCGCGCTCATAAAGAGAAAGTCTATGTCCCAGACGTGAGAGCATTATTGGCTGATTATACTTATGCAGGTCTGCAAAACAAAATACTCCGGGACTTACGCATCACATGTCCTTTACAGCCAGGTTGCAGCCTTCCACCATTGACACAGAAGTCAGCATGGCCAATCAGTCCCGTTTCGCCAAGGAAACCAGCGTTTGTATGTATGACATGAACCACATAAGCGTCATCCCTGCTTAGGCGGAATTGACGAGACCCATAGTCTGATACTAAGGGTCTTCCTGGATCTAAGCCTGGGAACAAAAGAGTAATCATGACATCACGGTCCATTCTGCATTGTTGCCTTTAATTTAATTTGAATACTGCACATGCAGTAAGAGAAATGAGTTTTAACTACCCTAATAAATAATGAAGCGGTTTACTTTAGTGTTTCGCTTTTTAGCTGTGTGCCATTAGACAAAAAATAAGGTTAGTCTTAGGAGCGATTTTCGAAAACAAAACTTAAAAATCGCAATTCTTCGTAAACTATTAACACACAGACAGACCAAATAGGTGTTTAATGGTTGTTCTAATGCCACACTATTGCGCGACAATATAAGTTCGTCGAATTACAAGTTATTCAGAAAATCATAAAAAAATTCGAGAGCGTTGAATTTTTGTGTTACTTTTTCAACACCTCTAGGAACTCAACAATAAAAGTCCCATGAAAATCCGATCACTATACCCTCTACTTACTCTACTTTTGATTTAGGGTTCAGACCTAGAATATATTCCAACGCACAGACAGTGGTAAAAACACAATACTATGGTAAAGGTATATTACAAAGTTGCATAGCAAGATATGATGCTGTCCGCAAACCTAGTGCATCGATTTTAAAACAATAAAATTTCTCATATTTTTGCCATTCAAAATAAAGCATTAACACTTTAGCGATAAAGACTGTTTCACAGTAAATAGACGATTATTCGTTGACAAGTTCTGGACCAAGTTCAGAGTTGCCAGATAACGAAAATTCCCACTTTACATGCTATCTCGTACCTACCTCTCTCTCTCGTGCTAGTAATAAAAAGTATTATTATAGTTTTTTTTATCTGGAAAGTCTTTGCCATGCTGCGAAATTAATTATCTTAGTTATGTACAGACGCCAGCACATCAAGCTATTACAATCTGTCAAATTTCTTTAATAGAGTTTCAACTTCATCGCTAAATCATTAGGTTCAAGGTTGATTGGGAAAATTTGACAGTTTCGGGTAGCTTGATGTGCTCGCATCTGTACATAACTAAGATAATTAATTTCGCAGCATGGCAAAGACTTTCCAGATAAAAAAAACTATCATAGTGACAACAGAACGCTGAATCCTAAGTACAGGATCTCTTCGCATGGGAGTCAGGGTTTACTGTACCTGTATGACCTTTAATTCACTAAAGTTCATGCAAACTAGTATTTAAGCAATAATAAAGGTTATTGAATAACTTAAGCTTTTTTTAAAACCCACAGATAATAATCATTTATTAACTTCACTTATGAAAATAAACAAACAATAAATATTCCAAAACCATGAAACAACATAAATCGCAAAAACAACATTATTATAGATCCATATTGAACCTCTTTATTCAATTTCAAAGAAATAGTTCAAAGTAACTAGGTTACACGTCGTATTATTTTAAATTTAAATGCTGGCAACTACCAACTCCCAACAGTTTGCTTGAAGCCGGCTTCGGGCGTGTACGTGAATAGTGTAATAAACAAAACAGCTGATATTAAAACATAAATATGGTGAAAGTAGATGTTAAATATAGTAAGGTAAGTGTAGATTAAATTAGTAAGTATTTTTTTTTGTGACAAATCGTGATATGAAACTAAAACTCCTGTAGTTGTTTGGTAAAATATTTATAGACTGCGTAGTAGCGGGTCGGCCGGGCATTGGTAATAATTATTTTTCATTTTTAAACGTGGAAGTTTAGAAGACAATTTTTTTTAATTTACAACGCTGCTTTCTACACTTAATATTATAAACAAGTTTGTATCTAGGAGATGGTGGAGATAGGTACCTAAATGAATAACAATACAAAAAACTCATATATATAAATCGAACTCATAAAAATAAACGAGTGTTAATAATATGATTGAACAATCTTGTCTGTTATGCCACCGTTCTGCTATCACTAGTAAAACAAAATGCTCTTGACGACAACTTTATTATCTACCTACTTTTACGAAATATATTTTTCGATTAACAAAACTTTGATAAAAATATAAAATTAAAAAATGGTGAGAATTTGAAAATTGATTTTATTGAGAGTTAATATTCATACTAATTAACTGGAAATAGAAATGAACCAGTAAAATTTTCTGGTATTTTTTTGGTGGCACTTTCAATTAGAAGTTGTATGATGAGAAAAAATAGTAATAAAAATGGTAAATGTACTCTTCTCCCCCAATAGCACATTTTACACTAGAAACACAAAACGTTTGTTAAACTGTAGCCAAATCTGGATACTACATGAGAAGTCAGCGGTTTTCAAAAGGAGAAAATATTTGAATGTCGAACATTGAAATACCTACGGGTAAAATGTCAACGTTCAAAAATCGAAAATTTAAATATCGATTGTATCGTAATATCAAAAATTGTTATACCTAAGTTTAAAATGTCGAACATTGAAATGCCGAGTGATAAAAATATCTAATGATTAAAAATATCGATAGTCATTATTATGATTATACCTAAGTTCAAAATGTCAACATTTAATACAATTTAGTTAATTATATTTACGTCAAAAATACCTACTAGTTCGAACAAATTTAGATATAGGAAAAAAATGTAGGTAGATTGGAAATTATATTATTGATTTATCAATTATTTATAAATGTCGCTAAATAAATTTTTAGTTTACAACCAACGTTTCGTATTCTATTTATTTCACAAACAACTTATTCATGCATTACTTATGCATGCCACATGCCGCCTCGCCCGTCAGAGCCTACGCGGGCTTAAATTACACTCTAGAGGTAGGGCAGACAAGACCACGTCGAGTCGGTTTTGCAGCGATTTGTTTCTGTGACTAGCTTTTGTAGCACAACATATAAATAAATATCGATATTTAGGTCATTAGATACTCTATACTTCCATTCAGCCTTTCGATGTCTCGTTTGTAGATAATTAGATTTTAGATATATTGGACGTAGGTTATCTAACCATTCAACAACATAAACTTACGTTATTATTATTATCGGTTATGGTCATTCGATATTTAAATTTTCGATGTTTTGAACGTTAACATTTTACCCGTAGGTATTTTAATGTTCGATATTCAAATATGTACCTACGCTTTTAAAATTATCATCATATTCCTCCCCTTGTCCCATGTTACTTGGGTTCGTCGCAACACGTTTTTTTTTCTTGCATTCTCCCCTGTCAATCGTCACGCTATCAATTACTCCTTTTTCTTTCATTCCTCACACAATCCATCCATCTTTTCTTTGGTCTCCTTCACCCTTTCCATCCATAAACATTTGTATGCATCACTCTTTTAGTCACATGTGTTTCATCCCTCCTCGTCACATTTTCATACCAAGACAGACAGCTCCTTTTCATCTGGTTTTCAAAATAAACTGCGTTATTTAAAAAAGGTGAAAATTCTTCATTGTTTATATCACTTATGAATTGGCTTTCAGAACATTACCTACACATAACAAAAGACACAATGAAATTGACAATTACTGTAGTTTTAAAACTGAAAACAAATAAAGGCAAAAAGAATACCTAATAATGTGTTTTTAATAGATGACCTAGAACTTAACTAGCATTTGATGTTTCTCATTGCGTCATTTTCCCCGCAAAAAAAAATTTTTAATTTTAAAAAATTGCAACATTTTTACTAGAAGTCACTGAATGTTTATTTTCAGTTTCTTGCCAATCAAGCACAGATTATTGTATATTTCATGTATCAACAACAGGAAACGGGAACTAACCAAGAAAATGGTTAAAGAAATTAAGCACAACAAAGTGATTAACATATTAATTTCTTTGAGTTGTATTAATAAAAAAGTAAAGACTGAAAACTGACTCTGTGAACACATGGACACGGACACATATTTAAATGTATATTTGAATGTATTTGATTTCGGTGCATAAAAGTCCCAAATTCGTTATGACATAAAAATCATCAGGCAGTCTTTGTGGCCAAAGATCCACACCCTACGTTCAGAGTACCTTCCAGCCTCTGCAATAAGACGAAGTACAAAATAAAATCCCTTAGAACCCCCCCTTCCCCCTAAAGAACCTGGCCTAGAAACCAGTTTAACGCGCTATTATCATTATCCTGTGCAGAAATTCTTAGCCCATCCACACGACGTACGAGGTGATTGCCTTATGAGAGGATGAGAACAATTTCATATAATTGACGATGACGAGTCTTGGTGAAGGAACTTCGTCTATCGAAGTCTTTTTTAGGTTTTTAAATGTATGGGAAACTATTATAATAACATCATCATCTTCCTGCCCCTGTCCCATGTTACTTGGGGTCGGTGCAACACGTTTTTTCTTCCATTCTCCTCTGTCAATCGTCACGCTATCATTTACTCCTTTTACCTTCATATCATTCCTCACACAATCCATCCATCTTTTCTTTGGTCTTCCTCTCCCTCTCGATCCATCCAAAAATACACATAATACAAATACACATAATAAATGAACTGTAAAATAAATACTCTTCACGAGACAATGTTTAATCCAAGTTTTGACATCAATACACTATTCTCATTTTTGTAATATTGCTTACACAGTTGTTCATCAACAATGAGTGGGTGGACGCAGTCAGCAAGAAGACCTTCCCCACCATCAACCCTCAGGATGAGAGCGTCATCACACAAGTGGCTGAAGCAGACAAGGTAAGGGACAATATCGGCCTGAACCCTCGTAATGGATTTCGACCCACTCCCTCTTATGGAGAGAAGGCCTCCCCACAGTTTATACTGATTATGCTATTCGGCTTATCATGAAATTATATACCTAAAGTGACATTCAAACATGTTTCTCAAGGTGAAGAAGCTGCACGTATGTCTCGTAATACTTTTTGACAGTAGACAAATTACTCACATTTTCTGTTCTAAAGAAAACAAATCTGGTAAACAATAACAAAATCAGTAAAAACCCGAACAAATGCTAAGAGACAATGGCAGCAATTAAAATTATCACTACATCATTACTGAAACATCTGCTCTGTTCGTAGAGAGATAAGAAGACATTGCTTGTTTTTTCAAAAACTGATTATATTTTATTATCACTCGTATCGTTGATTATGTCAACGACAAAGTCTGTGATGAAACTAGAATACAGTGATACTTAGGTATCTAGACATAATTAAGGCCAAGAAAGTCGATTACGATTACATATCATCTCTCACGATCAACATAATTTCGCCGAAAAGCGATTCTAGGGACAAGACTTTAACCCGGTTAACTGCAGCATAATAATGAATTATTGAGCTATATTATCATAATATCAAGACCATTATTAAGGATAAAACCATTTTAGTTCGAACAAATGCCGCAACAGGAACCAAAAACTTAGTATTACCAAGATTTTATTACAACATATAAGACGAACTATACTCTTAAGAACTTTTTGAACAACATTTTATCAGTTGATGAAATCATTTTAAAAGTAACAAAATCATCAAAGTAAAAAACTGTTGTAAAATTTTATTGTATTTAACAGGCTGACGTAGATTTGGCGGTTGCAGCAGCCAAAAAAGCCTTCGGCCGCTACTCAGCATGGCGCACAATGGATGCCTCAAAACGTGGTCTCCTTATGCTCAAGTTGGCAGATCTGATAGAATCCCAAGCCAGATACTTGGCAGAACTTGAAACTTTGGACTGTGGGAAACCAGTCAAAGACGCCGAGGAAGAAGTGTACTATTCAGCGACAGTTTTGAGATATTACGCCGGCAAAGCTGATAAAATATTGGGAAACACTATTCCTGCAGGTAAACTACTATTTGATTTACTAAAAGAGGAACAAAGAGATATAAGCAACATTGCAGCACTAAATCTGCATATCTATATGAATACCGAAAGATGTGTACAGTTTGAAGAATCATCAATAGTAGTGACTGATTATGTACGAAACGAAATTATCTTTCGGAAGAAATAGTCTATAACTGAAAAAAAAGATAAAATAGTAGGGCAGATCAAGATGACAGAAACAGTGCTAGTAATGAGTTACCTAATTTAATTATCGCTGTGTTGGCAATGAAAACTAAGTCATTGTCATCATTCATTTGATGAATAAGCGCCACATGCATATCATTTTCTTCTAACAAAATTATCGTCATTATTATATCCGCATTGTTAATATTATCTCTCCTAGACATTGAGATAATTTATTGACGTCTATTGTCACGACCATACAAACTCTATTTAGCGTGATAAGAGTGTGTTATATGCATTTATACAAAATCTATACCAATATTATATATAAACAGAAGAGTTTGTTTGGTTGAACACGCTAATTTCAGGAACTACTGGTTTGAATTTGAAAAATTATTTTAGTGTTGGATAGCCCATTTATCGAGAAAGGCTATGTAACATCACGTTACAACTAAAAGGTTCGGCGCATCCATGAAAAATGTTTGAATATCAAGGTTATATGCGTAATATTTGCTAATGGCAAATCGTGGATGTGTTACATTGTGAATCTATTTAGATAAATGTACATGATTGAGTTTCATGTTAACTTAGATGCATGTTTTGCATGCAAATATCATATACTTTGATATTTAATGCCTAAAAGCTGACACAAAGTCTTTAACGATTTTGTGCTGCTAATCTAGATGGAATTTTCTAATAAGAGCATTTTCTCTATCTCAACTTTACAGAGAACTTGCATTAGTACATGGTCTGGTGGTGGTCTTATTTTATTCGCCTATGTAGGATAGGGTTATTTAAGTACCGATGTTGTGACACCTGCGCCAATCCCACGTGGTGGATTACAGCAATCCCCATAGAGCAGAGGTCTGTGTCCCAGCAGTGGGAAAATATTAGGCTGATTGTTGCGAACTGTATCATAAACTTGGCGACATGCTAATAAAATATAATTAATTGGTGTATAATTAATGCACCAGTTTCAACCAGATCCTATTTCTTTGAATATTATAACCGTGATGATATGCTTTACAAAAATTTCTCTTACAGATGGTGAAGTATTATCTTTCACACTGAAAGAGCCAGTAGGTGTATGTGGACAGATCATACCATGGAACTATCCTATACCAATGTTGTCGTGGAAAATTGCACCAGCGCTAGCTGCAGGTATGTGTATTTTGTTCATCACTATAATTAACAGTTTACATATTGTTTAATTAGCGGCTGTTTACAATCTTGTTAATAAGGAAATGTAAATAAAGATCTAACGTATTTGCTTTTCTATTGTTGGCTGAATGGGGAGATATCTAAACCAAAGGTGTTTTGCTGATTGATCTAGAACGAAGCTTTTATATTCGACAAGGTTACAATCGAATCTGCACTTTTAATAAATGTTTTTTTCATCATATGCTTAGTCTTTTTCCAAATATGCGGTCGGGTTCCAGTCTAACCAGATGTAGCCAGGGCCATCTTTCCCACGGATCAGTCTGGGCACGTGCCCAGGGCCCCACGATCTAACGGAGCCCCAGCAAGTTCCTGTAACTGTCAAAAGAAACTTAATTTATCCCAGACAGAACTGCAGGATCTCGCTTTTGCATCAAGCTTTCATCATAACTCAATAATTACAGAGAATGTTTATAGAGGCGGAGAACTTTAAATGGAAACAAAACACAGATAAAAGTTTTTAATATCCTTGTAATTGGCTTTATTTGACTGATATATTTATACCGTTAATGTTTGTTTGCACTCAAGCGAAAAATCATGGGCATTTGTGCATTCTTCACATTTTGCTTGTTGTTGTTTGTTTTGTTTTGTTGTTTTTTTTTTTGACTTGTTCTTTTGAAACCATATATGTCTGCAACATTAATGCCTTGCAATTGAGGCACGTAAAGTTAGTAAACATGTCTCAGTACTGCTCACCGTTGAATGTTACGTTCTGAACATCATCATTTTTGACGAAAACAATTGAGCACTTGGAAGCCAACATTCAACGTATTATTGCCGAAATACAAGCTGGACCTCCAGATTTTGGTATGTTGGCGTCAGCCGCATCAGCCCACCATATTCATATATTAATTGCATAAAATTATCCATAAAATAAAAAAAAATGGATATCAAATATATTTTTCTGTGTTTTATTTAAAATTAAACTTCTCTGCCACTAAAAACACACCCATTATTTTTGTATGAACTGATACAAGAAAAACTAACCGATCCGAGGCAGGGTGCAAAAAATTCGAGCTCGCATCCTACAAGGGCACCATTATTCTAAGGTGCCCAGGGCCTACAATTGGTTAAAGACGGCCCTGGATGCAGCTGCACACCAATAAAAATATAAATTTAATTTACATGGCGCGACTGCCTCCTGTCTTACCCAGTTACTAACTAATGCAGGCAATAAAAAATCGATCGTCTTTTAGGTTGCACAATAGTCCTAAAGCCAGCAGAACAGACTCCTCTTACTGCGCTAGCAGTGGCTGCTCTGATCAAAGAGGCTGGGTTCCCTCCAGGAGTTGTGAACGTGTTGCCAGGATACGGGCCTACAGCTGGAGCAGCGCTTACTCATCACCCTGACGTTGATAAGATAGCATTTACAGGATCTACTGAGGTATGTCGCATTTTGTTTAGTTTGGGAGGCTCAGAAATAGGATATTGATCAACAAAAATGATTCCCGACCCCGAGTGGAAATTTAACAAGTGCTCTTTAATATGTAACACTGATTAATTGCTTTTATTATTTCAGGTAGGCCGCTTGATTATGGCAGCAGCATCTGCTGTAAACCTTAAGCGAGTCACTTTGGAACTCGGAGGCAAGAGCCCTTTGGTGGTCTTCAATGATGCTGATGGTAATTAGTATATTATTCGTACCACAACAATGTCCTCCACTGAAACATTCAAATTTTAGGCCATCTATTAACTTTCATCGAGTCTTGATCACATAATCTGCATTCCAGATTTTAACCCAGTATTAGGAATGATCTATTTTTTTTTAAGATAATGATAACACATTTGCGACATTATCCATTCTAGTTGAAACAGCAGCTCAGAAAGCTCATGCTGCAGCATTCGCAAATGGTGGTCAATGTTGTTGCGCCGGGACTAGGACATATGTCCAGTCTGGTATCTACGACCAGTTCGTTGAGAAGGCCGCTCAGATCGCCTCCAAGAGATCTGTGGGCAATCCTTTCGATGATGTACAACAAGGACCTCAGGTATGGCATATTGAGATCTTAAACTTATGATGTGAAAATGATCAACTGAATGTTCAATTTGTGACCTGTTTGAGAAGCAAAAATATGCATACAATTTTACACTTCATTTAGTATTTTATGCTGTAATAATCTGAGCATCTCTAACTCTGCTAGTACACAAATATATATAATATGTATACTACCATTAATTTTTTTTTTGTTCTTTCCTATTTCCGGTTAAAGGACAACATACAAAGAAATTCTAAATACTACAAAACTTTTCAATTTCCAGATCGACAAAGAAATGTACAGCAGAGTTCTTGGGTATATCAAAGCTGGTAAAGATGGTGGAGCAAAATGCGTAGCTGGCGGTGACAAGGTGGGAGACAAGGGGTACTACATCAAGCCTACTGTCTTCGCTGATGTTACTGATAACATGAAGATTGCTAGAGAAGAGGTAAGATTCTAGCTGACTGTTGCTAAAAACCAGCGCAATTTCTTCGTCTTTTAAAGTATTATTCTGAGCGCTGGCCGTTTCGCGTGTATGTGACGTATATTTTTCCCAAAGTTGTATTTGTCTGTTTTATTTTTTATGCGTAACGTTAAGTGCAAATTCATGTTTTATTCATTTCTTATTTCTATTTGTATGTTCTTTATTATTTCTTGACTACATTACACTAAATTACTATTAAGTACAGTATTAAGTTATAATTACTTATTAATTATTTCCAATAGACTTTTTTCCGTCTCGTCAAGGAAATTCTTATCTTGCTCTGTGTGTATCAGTGCAAAGATATTATGCATCTGTCAGCTTTCCTCTTCGCATACCACTGTTAGATATTTTATAGATATTTCTCGTTTATTATTCTGTTGAAAACAGCACATTTAAATATTTATTTTTATTTTACAATCAGGCATGATATTAACATTTTAAGTTTATCTTTTTGTCTGCAAAATGATTTATCTTTCCCAGATATTCGGACCAGTCCAAAGCATCCTTAAATTCGACACGTTTGAGGAAGTTATCGACCGCGCAAACGATTCTAACTACGGTCTCGGTGCTGGAGTCATTACTAATGATATCACTACTGCTCTTAGCTTTGCCAAGCAAGTCCGTGCTGGCTCCATCTGGTAAGCATTATTCGTCTGAACATATTTTGCAAAAAAGTTTTTGTTCCATAACGTCATCGTCATACTACTATCGTCTTACGTCCCAATCTATTTCTGATTGTCACAAAAAGTCTTTTATTTTTATTAGACGCATTCTTAGAGTATCCTTTCTAGCAATCATATTATCATCTTTCACGCAATCCCTTCATCTTTTCTTTGGTCTGCCGCTTTTCTTCAAGTCATTCATACTTAACAAGTTAACACATTCCCTGTATTTCTCATGAGTTGTAATGTTGAATTTCAGGATCAATACATATGACCACACAACAAGTCAGACTCCATTTGGCGGTTTTAAAGACTCTGGTATTGGTAGAGAATTGTGAGTATTGGCTAAGGTTACTAGTATAGTAGTCTTTTGACAGCAAATTCATTAGGATGAAACAAACAGATATTGGTATTGTATGGTGGCTAGCCATAAGAAACGCCGGAGTAACACCAATTATTTTTTTCAGGGGTGAAGACGGCATCAATCAGTACCTGGAAATTAAGACTGTCACTCTGGCGTTGCCCAAACAACCGCAGCTGTGAACTTAACGTTACGTATTTATTACAAATAAAATAAGTATATAAATTATAAATTCGTACAGCGCATTATTTTTGTACGGACGTGATAAAAGTGCACAAAAACTGTATGATATCGATGTAAACTAGATGATATCAATTTTAAAGGATAAATAAATTTATGAAATACTTGAAATTTCTCATTGAAGTATCCATAAAGTTATTTAAAGAGCTTGTCAACTCACCAGTGACCACGACGATATGGCGTGTATTACTCGCGCGACGGTAACAGGTTATGAGCGATTTGGCAGGCAAGTGAATCAAATGTTTAGATGACTTTAGAGCGGGTGAAACGAAAAGCGAAGTCGCGAGCAGGGCCTGCAATACACTCCGCTATGGCGTAGTCTCTGGCCCATACCACTTAGCTGACTGGCTTATGTGTAATTGTGTATGTTCGTGCTATGAGAGGAGAAGATACCTACCAACTATTTTGTACTGCTTCTCAGTGAGATGGTTGGAGATCATGCCACAGACGTGGGCCCCCAGGGAGTGTCCTACACAGGTGGTCATCTTAGCCAATGCACCAGCTTGTGTTATTGCTGAGTAGAGTTGAGCCGTGCATTGAGCTGCTTTTCTGGAAAGTTATCGAATGAGTTAAGCTTTAGCTTTTTCTTATATAAATTAATTAAACATGTAGAAAACACCTTACATCATCTTCAATTTTTTTGAAATCACATAATCAAACCTAACAATATAATGCGTCTTTCAAATATAAACTCGATAAACTGAAGGTTCCATTTTGTTACACCTACTGCTGACTCGGTAATACAAATTATGGCAGAACAGAAAATAGTATTAAAGCACTGTAGGCAGATGACCTGCTGAAAGATCATAGAACTATCTATACATACAATTATCATAGATCATTAGTTAAGATTGCCTGCCCTGTTAGCCCAAAAAAATGCAGCCGAAGTGACCTTGGCGCTGCCACCGACGACGCGGTGGAGTTGGCGAAGTTCTGGGCTTACAAAATATTAAAATTGTCGTACCAGCGACACAAAGAAGAAGTTAAGAATGGCAAAAATTTCGCTGTGTATGATAATGGTAAAAATAATTCTCGAGACAACTAGCAACCCAACGTGACTTACTTCATATTAGACAGCGCAGAAAGGTAGCAAGGAAATCTGGTGAGAACAGACCAGTCTACCATGAACACGTTGTAGTCTTTGCGAGACAAGTACGCTGTGAACAAATACATAAAGAGATTAGAGACAATGCAGGTAAATAAACAAGCGGAACAGTTGCTGTGGTCACAATTATAGGTGTTACGTAATCTTTACAAATGGACTATTCAGCAGACCTTATCATTTTTGCATAGAGAAAGTCTAGATCTCGGTCTTGACATTTTTATTTTGTGTTTTTGAACGAAACTTTCTCAAAAATCTAGTGATTTAATGAAGCTTGTGGTAATTAAGCCCGATACGGATATATTTATAGTTTGACTGGGATTTAGAAAAAAAAAGTAGATGATCTTAATCAGAATCACACACATCTACCATTTTTTTACCCGACTGCTCGACACCAAAGACAGGGTTATGTTTTTCACGTGTAGGGGTCTATGTTTCTAAGTATCTTTTATCTATGTGCGAGTCTTTTTATCCTCGAAGTATTCTAACGGCTGGATGATTTTTTGACCTTTGCGCAACATAAATAAAATTACACAACAGACGTTTGGCTATAATTATGTTTGTTTGTAAACTTTTCACATGCACTGAACCGATCGTTGTAAAATTTGACAGGTTCCCTGGGTTTTAATGAAGCATAATGGCTAGTTTTAAAAAACACGGAGGTAAAGTCGAAAATAGCTAGTGTCAAAGCGCCGCCTCCGCCTTCTGTATGATCACGCGCATGTCTGTCGTCTCGTTTCTTTATCACTTTCACAGTTTCATTGAATTTCTTGTCGTTTTTTGTTTGGTTGCTGAAATAGCGAAACTGCAATACATAACGAATCATTCATTCTTCCGTGAGAAGAATGCGTGATAGCCGTAGATGTGCAAGTTGGTCAGATGCATTTTTTTACCGATATCATTATCCGCGTGGAATTGAAAAATTATAACACAGTATTCTACCAATAAATAACCTAATCCTAACCCAGGTCATGGTCTACTTGTGTGTCAAATTTAATCGAAATCTGTTCAGCAGTTAAGATGGAAGGCTAGCGGCGGCCCATACAAACGTATTCCCCTGTTTTCTCCCTGGAAAATAAAACTAGAGCAAATATTTTTTTTTATTTTAAAATCTATATCCAACCCTACTATGTGTCTAAATTTCCATATTTAGTAACAAAATATTTTTAATAATAATAAATTTATGGAAAAAAGTAATTGCTCTAGTCCAGTTTTCCAGATGTAGTGGTTTCCAGTTTGTATGGGCTAAACGCCGCTAAAGCTTTTTCTCTAAAGGTGTGAAAAGGTAATAGAGAGACAGAGGTACTTTCCAATTTTATCCCGGGAGGAATGTTCCCGTGCGATAAAATTTCCGAACCCGACAGGCGGAATCGCGGGCACAAGCTAGCAGTAGCGAAGGGTCAATTTTTGTAAGAGGTAAGCCGATGTAAATATCTATACTAAAATATTATAAAGCTGAAGAGTTTGTTTGTTTGTTTGTTTGCTTGAACGCGCTAATCTCAGGAACTACTGGTTCGATTTGAAAAATTCTTTTAGTGTTGGATAGCCCATTTATCGAGGAAGGTTATAGACTAAAAAATATAAATTTTACGCGGACGAAGGTCGCGGGCAACAGCTAGTCTTTAATAAGATTATATTATTTGTCTATAGAATACTGCCATTTTTCAAAGGGAAGCCATTAGGAATCGGGCTCTATGGAACCTTCGCCACTGCAAGCTCATTATAATAACTCAAATTAAAACTCACCATCTCGAATATAAGTCATCGGTGTTTTAGAGTATGTGCCATTGAAACCATGGATGATGAGAACATTCTTCCTCGTCTTCTTCCAACCGAAATCGCGAAGGAGTTTTGGATACCGAGGATCTACGAAGTATTTATGAGAATTTTCACTGGAAACATGGAAAAAAAAATCAAATTCAAACATGTTTATTCGCGACCCAGGTAAAAGTAAGTAGGTGGTGTTATAAATACAGAAATGTCTGACAATGTACTGCCTTGCAAGACGTACAAATAATGTTTACACATTAAGTAGTGCAGTTTAACAAGTATAAAAACTACTGTTATTAGACCTTTTTTTTCTATCCTGCTCTGTTCTATCCCACTTCTGGGCAAAGGCCTCCCTCCACTTCTTCCATTTCTCGCGCGTCCTGCTTCCAGTTCTGACGGAACCTGTCTAGTTCGTCCCGCCATCTCCTTCAAAATTCCAAATTTCATCCTAATCCGTTTAGTAGATTTCGCGTAAAAGAGTAATAAACATCCTTCCACCCATCCATCTATCCTCACAAACTTTTGCATTTATAATATTAGTGAGAAGTACAAATAAGAAACCGACTAGACGATAATTTGATTGCATAGAAATTGCAATATCTACATGAATCATAGATCTCAAAACTGGTATAGTTAGATCCATAAACTTGCTGATTGAATGGAAGACGATAATGTTAGAATGTTTGCGGTTCCAAGGGACGACAGATGGATAGGATAACATAATTTAGTATACGGGTAACGCTGTACTAAATCATCATCATCATCATCATTTCAGCCGAAAGACGTCCACTGCTGGACATAGGCCTTCCCCAAGTGTCGCCACATTGACCGATCCCGTGCGATTCGCATCCAGTAAATATATATAAATATATATCTGTACTAAATATTTATTGTTAATAAATACTTACGGCGTATACATGAAAAAGTTAATCTCGCTGTCCGGACACTTCCATTCTCGTTTCATAACACATCGAAAGTAACGGAAATCCAACATGGACGCCAGATCGCCATCCACTTCGGACACTGTAATTATAAGAAACGGAACTGTTTATTTTACATTCGCACGCTGCGAAGGCTTCCGTGAGAAATTTTATAGCATATTATGACGTCTGTATTCTCCAGAGGGATGAGCAGAAGCTATAGTGCAGACACATTTCACTAGTTATGCAGGTATTTTAAGTGCAGTGAATTGTGGCATCAATCGGCCACAAAACCAGCATTTCCTCAAAACCGTGATACTTTACGCTAGACCAACGAGACGGTATAACTAACCTAACCCTTTTTTGATAAAGTCTTCAACCTAGGATAAAAGGTCTAAGCTTCAACCCATTGGCTAGTTCGTAGCCATAGAAACAAAAAGTAGGTAATATTTATTGTTCATAGAAGAAGTTTGCAAAGGTCCTTGCTTATTTCCTGAAGCTAAATGTTTTTGTATACTTAGAAACTTTCCTTCTAGTTCAAACTTCATAGCGGCTCGGAAGTTAGCTGCAAGTGGCGGTCTGCGCATTATACAGTCAAGATGTTGCGTCATCTGCGCCACGCTGATATCTAAAATTGTGTTCTGCTCAGCTTTTCGCTAGATGTTCCTAGCTCTCATACAGTTTGAACCGAATTATACCCGTACCTGCGCAGACCGTCACTCGCAGCTAACAGAACTGGTATAAGTATTCTACTCTTTGAACAGAACTATAAAGAGTGTAACAAGACCCCTAACGAAGCCAAAAGGCACTTTTTCTCCCCGTCATTGCGATCATTTTTTTGTTCTAGACCATAGCCATACCTGGGAGCCCTTCTAGTTACGGAGATCAAATTGGTTGGGGGTCAAATTTCCAACTTTTTCACAAGTTTTTTTTTATATATGATAGTGTAAGATTTTTTTTTACTTTCAACACATCCACGACCCCCGTACTATTCAATGCTTTCATCAGCACAATGTTTTGAGTGCGTTACATTGAGTCCTACCGAAAAACGTGATTTTTTTAAACCAAAAAAAAAGTCGTTTCCCAGCAAAAATTTTTGCGTAAAGTTACTTAGTTTGATGTAGAGAGTGCTTGGTTGACAGCTTCGTTAAGGGTCTTGTTACACCCTGTAGATTCAAGAAGATGCACAATGTAAAAAAACAGAAAGTAGAATTATGCACGCTAAGATTGAATGTTAATATACTGTATTAAGATGCATTCTAAACGATGCTCCATAGCTTTAAACTTTAACAAAGAGTGAAGGGGTACACACTGCCTATACACTAGCATAACATGTACTTTCACCACCCGACCACTGGACTGGCTAGTTTGTATCAAGCAGATATGTATACAATCAGGTTATACAGATAGGTAGGTAGGTATTGTCATTGCCAACAAGTTATAGAGCAAACAAATTCATCGTTACCGAATAAACTGGGAAAACCCTGGCCAGGATTAGGGTCACCATACATCCGGATTTTTCTGAACAAGTTGAACTTTTGGGCGCCATCGCCAGTCCGAACTTTGTTTGGCCTTGTCATTTGTATGGACTTTTTCGAAAAAAAGTTAAATTAATATTTTTTTTTACAAATGTCCAGTTTTTTATCATGATCCTAAGCCATGATGCACCTCAAATATACAACAGGACTGTTAGATGCAATTCTGAAACACATTGAATTGTTCATAGGCATTTCTGCAAGTCAAATGAAAAAAAACCTATCTCCATTTAAGTAAATAAATTGCTAGTCAGCGACCCAATTTCTTTCATCAGTCTTCCTCTTCCTTAAAAGACATTTCAAACACGTAATGTTTACATAACTAACTGAGCTGAATACAACAGCACTACTAAAAGGGCTTTGGCGCTGCTTGGAATACCAAAGAGGACATTAATTGAGGTGGTAAGCATGTTGAATGACGTAAGGAGGCCATTTTAAAAATGCCCTTTTAAAATGGCAAGCCGTTAAACTTGATTTCTTAACCTTAAGATTTGGAGAAGATTTCACTGCAAAAGTGCAAAATGCTTGACAGAAGTGGAAGATTTCTCTCTGTAGCTATTGCATAAACGTACTGATTAAAGAGTTTTCAGAATTTTGCAAATACATTAAAATAAATTAAATTGGTTGGTTTAATATCATAAAGATTATGAATAGAAAGTTGATGTGATATAATATTTTATTAAGTTTTAACTCTTTGATTAACATATTTATGTAGTTATTTTTTATGTTCCAGTTATATAATTATTATAACAGTACTGCCATTCTATGACTCATCTTTAGGCAGCTAGCAGCAAATAGAAGTATTAAAAACGGAGTTCATCAATTAAGAACTAGATGTAACTTCACATCGTCGTCATCTGACCTCACAAAGTAGTATTAAACCTGCACTACTGTACATGAGCCTCTCCAAATACAAGCCACTAAACTGGATACTCGGACCAGTCTCATCCTTTCATATCCAGCCACCGGACCAGACCTACGACAACAAAACTTTCCGGTATTGCGCTTATGTATTGCTCAAGTACTTTCGTTCTTGTTTAATTCCGTACACTACGAACGTAGTGACAATTTATTTTGATTTCTCTGAAAGTTGACCTACTTTTTATGCATCATCACATCAGTTATCCACTTGGTTGGTCATTGTTGAAACGTAATTGATAAAACAACAGCTGAATGCGAATAACTTCACGGTGGTTCACTATCCCTTTCATTTATTGAGTTCAATAGTTTTCCTTTTTGGCACAGGATGGTACGTACGGTGATCATTACAAATGACCGTAAACGACGACATCAGCCGGCTTTTTTAAATCTAACCTAACGAGATTTCAAAAAGCCTCACCTATTGGCTGGTTTACGAATAAAAAAAGCACGATAAAAGTCACTCAGTGAGCTATAGAAAGAGGTAGATATAGTTTGAACTCTCTTCAGTCCACACAGAGTACCTATAGTAAGCAGGTATAGGTTACATTGTTGCGGATAACCTCTTGCTTACTGTCATTATTCAGGTAGAGAGCAAGAACGCATGGGATCCTATTGCCTCCTTTTACGAGGCAGCGGTGGTTGCAAAAGAGGCCACAGCAAGGGAGCGGTAGGACACAACCGCCCTCCCTAACCGCAGCTGAGTACCGGGTGCCGAAGAGTACACAACGCCTGCAAGTGACAGATTTCGGGATTCCTTCAACTGAACAAACACAGACCCGGGACGGAACTCAACATAGCAGTCTATTTGACATTTCAAGACGAGACTTCATGCACGAGACTGCTGTTTTGTTCAATAACCGGAATCCTAACTAGTTACAACATACGTTTCATGGGATGCATTAATCAAGATAATTGAAAAGACATTAAAGTTTATTGCACTATCATAAAAGACTTAGTAATCTTATTGTATGACTAACATCACTTTTACTTTCTCAAGGCAGTGTTTACTTACATCAGTTATTGTTTACAGCACAATGCGAATCCGATTGTTTATTATTATGCCATTGATATAGCATCTTTGCTTTAGCAAAAGTAACTAAGTGTTATAATAGAACAATGATAATAGTTTTTTAGATACAAAATACATTCATCTTCTTTCAACTTTGTTACGCCTCGCGTGTTAACAGTTGAGACATAAGAGGCTGTTAAAAGAAAATTAATTTAAAATTACGTTTTTATTGTAACGGTTTGATAAACTTTAGCTATGTACCTACCTACTGACTTAAATATTTAATTCATATTCATATTAGGCACTAGCTGTTGCCCGCGACCTTTATCCGCGTGAAATTATTATAAAAACATCAGCTATCTGCCAGTAAGAGTCCCCTCAAAATCGGCCCAGCCGATTCGGAGATTGGCTGGAACAAACAGACAGACATCTTTTTTTTTGTTATTTACCGTATAATATTATGTACTTTCATTTACGCATTCAATAAGAAGCTGTTATTTTGTAAATACAAACAGTTACTTCAATTTTATTTATTTGTAGTGAGTACTCATATTATAACACCTACTTCTATTATGTTTTTCTGTAAGACAGTAAGATTCGGTAATTACCTACGATATACATACCTTGATCTTTATTCCGACTAAATAAAACCATAAGACGAACAAAATGTCTACAAAACCGATTCAATTCTTGATACTGAAGTATCAGACACAATATCGCATTGAAAGCAGATCAAGTGAAAGTAGTTGGTGATACGTTGGTGAAGCTAAAAATAAAATAAGAATTTACATGACTGCGGCTGTCTAGACGGTTAGACACACATAAGCTATTAATAGCTTAGATTTTTAGTACTAATGATCTAAGTTTAAATTTATTTTTACCCGACTGCGGCGAAGCCCAAAAGGCGGGTTATGTGTTTGACCTGTGTAGGTATGAGTTGTTTATCAGGTTAAATCAAGAAAACAATGTAAAAACCTTTCAAAAAAAGAAAGTATTCGACCTACATATTGTGTCTGTAATATTATTGGAATTAATACAATATTCGTATAATACAGGGGATACACCGTCGTTTGTTAACACGTTATTGGATACAAAATATCAGTATTGAGAGGTGTGGGATTTCCAAAAATTCTTAGTGGCGTCTTCATTATAAAAGAAACCTAATTTAAAAAATCATACTTGTAGCTACAGTAGTTTAGGGTCTGCGTTGTTAATAGGTGTTCCTTAACCTTTTGAACGCCATTGTCACATATACGTGACAAGCAAGCGCGTGCCCTGTACGCCAAATGGCACAAATATGTGACAAATGATAGATGAAATTGTGGCTTGGCGTGGAGGGCACACGCGTACGTTTATGCTCTGGCGTTCATGTTAATATTTAACGGCATTAAGCCTTACTGTAGCCCTGCCTTAATAATAAATGTTAGTCGATGTGAACTGTTAAACACGTGTACCATAAGTGTACCTATGTACCTATGTTTGTTTGTTTTTATATTTGACCAGGTAATTCTCAGAAAATTGAGATCGAAATGCAATTATTCTTGGTTACGGATTAAGTATCTCTGAACTTAGGGAACACTGAAAGTTTCATTAAAATCGATTCAGTCGTTTTCAAGACGTAAACGTAACACAAACTTAACGTAAACATAACGTGAACGTAACGTAAACCTAACGTAAACCTAACGTAAACGTAACTTAAACGTAGCGTAAACGTAACGTAAAGTAAACGAAACGTGACGTAAACGAATCATAACGTAACGTAAACGTAGACTTATTACGTAAACGAAAAATTTGTCTGACTACTAGTCTGGGATATTTATGCTACCTACCCAGTTGTTATAAAAGTTCAAACATTTTTCTTAGTACCTATTATTAATTACAGTTAGTACAAATAGCCTACAATGTTTGTTGTACCGGTCAAACGGTTCATGTAATGAGCTGTAGAATAACTATGTTATTTTTCTTGGTGACTAAGTTTTATTTATCTGCAACGGACCAGCGTGCATCGCCCTAATTCCGTAACACAGCTTTTATCTCAACCCGAAGGATTTGGGGGAAACATGGTATACACTGCTTCATGCTCTTTAAAAAAATGTCTACATAACAACGTAAAGAACGCAATGAATACCAATTTTTGGCAAAAAGTGGCATTGAGTTTGTCACGCAATTAGATTCCCCACAAGTAGGTAAGACTATCTGTCCAGCCCTTGTTTGGGGATCCTGGTTTCAATCCCCACGTTGGTACGAAGTACCTATCTACTGAGCAGAAATGTATGTATGCTTCGTAAACTCTCCGGTTTACGAAGTACCTATCTACTGAGCAGAAATGTTTAATTGAAAACCCAATACCAACGTGGGGATCGAAACCAGGGTCCCCAAACAAGGGTTCGAATTCTGCTTGATTAACTAGCACCTGTTACATAAGACTTCTACCTTCACAGGCCCTAGCACGAGCGCGCGGTGTAAAAGTAAAGTAAATACGTCGATATTTTAATCAAATTAAAAATTGTATTGTTTACAACAAGCACAATCAGTACCATCCATAGATATGAATAAATTCTTAAAATTATGAAAATATGACGTGACACGATTATTTTTAACGGGCTGTTGCCCGCGACCTTCGTCCGCGTGATTTATTATAAAAAATAACATTTTCCCCGTTTTTTTCAACATTTTCCATTGCTGCTCCGCTCCTATTGGCCGTAGCGTGATATTATATAGCCTATAGCCTTCCTCGTTAAAGGGGCTATCCAACACTAAAAGATTTTTTCAATTCGAATCAGTTATAGTTCCTGAGATTATCGCGTTCAACCAAACAAACTCTTCAACTTTATAATATAAATAATATAGAATGGATTTTAAACTCGACGTGTTTACGTTGCGTTTACACCGCGCACTCGTGGTAGGGCCTCTGGATACCATAATGGTGAAATTTTGGCTGCTATTGGAATAGGAACACCTCTACCAAATGCCAACGCCTATGGGAAATATAGACGTGATATTATTGCTACTACTACACCCAACGAGTTAGGAAAATAGTATTGTAAATTGTCTTTACGAAACAAATACTAACTTATTCATTCATGATCTCTTATACGCGCATACGACCACCATTTCTATCCGCATGAATGACCAACTATTAAGATAAACAGGGCATATGGTAAGGTGGTGGTGTGGTATGGTGTATGGTGTGTGGTGTGGTGGTATGGTGTGGTGGTGTGGTATGGTGGTATGGTATGGTATGGTGTGGTATGGTGGTATATTTTTTTTAAATTTGTTAATTTTGTGTGATGCACGTCATGTACCTGCGGCAAATAAATATATTTTCTTTCTTTCTTTTCTTTTCTATATGTATGTTAACCGATTAAGATACACATAATTTCTCCTCGGATTGTCAGCGAACATCATTAGAGTGGAAAAATAATCATTAACAATTGCGTGTTATTAGGATTAAGCAGAAACCGTATCTATTGAAAAGTAATCGTCGCCTTCGTGGCTGCAGTAACGGGTTAAAGTCACGGCTAGTGGTTAAACCATTGCACCTTCACTAGTTTTTTAACTTGTACGATGATGGCTTAGATTTTGGATAACTTTACTATCCAGTAAATCTTTATTTAGGTTCTTTTTGATGGATTAGGCAGCTAATGGATACCAATGTAGAATAACGATAGCTATAATATCGAATTTAAGAGAATTGGCTTCTGGTCTGGTATTGTACGAGGCACGCTTTTGGCTCGGTCATTCTAGTCGGTATAGATCTACAGGAAACTTTAAAAAAAAATACGTTTTTACTCAGTTGGTTTGATGAAAAGCCATCTAAATCCTTCCTGCTTGCTATCCCTTTTAATTATTAGAATTTGAAGGAATTGTACTTATTCACGTTCTCTTTCATTGCTTTTATGCTGTTCACTGGAAAGTAGGAATTTTTCTGGAATATTTCTATTCAATCACAAAAATAGGTATTGGTTTTACTAAAGATAATAAGTACTTGCCTAATTCCGTTGACAAAAATACCAAACACAATAATATCCCGCACTTCATTACGCACATTATCACAGGCACAAAACACTTCTCAGAAAAATAGAAAAAAACAGTTATCACCTCATTGAGGATTTCTGTTGAAATAAATAATGATTAAAAAAAAGTTAAATATTTATAAAAGGAACGCAATGCGCGCGCTGTCGGTGCAGCGGCGAAGCGGCAAGCAACGACGCGAAATCAACACCACAGCACGCAGAGAAAAGTAAAATGCCCCTCTTGATCGCAATTTACGGTGCAAACTGCTGTTGACCCTGTCTCTATACGGTAGCCGACCAACACAATTAACTCACGTTCATTGCTGCTTTTATCCTTTCTTGCTTCAATTTCTTTCAAGACAAATTAGGTGATGAATGTTGTTGGAATGTATGGCCAAATTATTTCTTATCGAGATGGTATTCGGAGATGAAAGAAACAAAATCTGGTCTAGGTTCTTCTTACACTACTTGGCAGTTGACATAGATATTAAAGATCCCTCTCGTTCTCGACTGATAGAAATAGACCGATTACTATCCAGGTATCATTCGATTATTACTACTTGTAATACCTGTTATGTTGCATTTAGTTTAAATACATAAATGGGTCGAATAGGTGCCAGAAGACGGAAGGACGCCGAGGCTGCCCTTGAAAAATATGGTAAGATATCCTCAAATCTGGACCTGGACACCGAACGCACACTTTGAGGGCTGATTCTATGTGGTGCAAAATAAGAATATCAAGACTTACCTACTAATGGCTGCTACACACGTTACGAAAAATCGTTGCGATTGGACGGCAGTTTTCGTAGTGCCCACACACGTTACTACAAAACTGTACGATTATTCATTCGTTAAGCTGTGGCTTCGACTGACGAAGCGTTAACAGTTGTTGGTTTATTATGTGCGATAAAAAAGCAAAAGGAAGCAAAAATCAAGAAAAAGAAAACACGTATTTGGTGTAAAGAATGGCTTATGAAAAGAGAAGCTCACTCCCATGTTAATTTATTGAAGGAACTAAAGGTTTCCTAAACATTGGCTTTTTTTTTACGAATGGATATATATAATGTGATACTTATTTACATCTGCTGTCCATGGTATCGAAAATTGAAAAGCAAGATAGAAAGCTGAACGACTGGCACACACGTTACGATTATCGACACAGTTTCTTCCGATTCCGATTTATCTATCCAAAATTTCATACTGCTCCGTTCAACGTTTCAAGTTTTATAAAATTGGACAAACTGTACAGTACAGTTTTTCTCATACACACATGTAGATTTATCGTTACAGTTTGAACTGTACCGTCCAATCGTAACCATTTTTCGTAACGTGTGTAGCAGCCATTAGGGACTTAGAAGAATTTGGGGGATGCTTTAACTCCGCTGCTCACCACATTAAAGATGGTAACTTTTATTCATTTAGTTGCAATTTATCAACTGAAAAACACTGTTCTGTATGGTGTCCGGACGTAAAGAATAGCACCATCCCATATCTTCCCGTGGGTGTCGTAAGAGGCGACTAAGGGACTTACCAGAGAATGGGCAGCAGCGTTCTCTGATTCTACAACAACCATACTGCGATCGCCAACCTGCCTGCCAAGCGTGGCGATTATGGCAAAACCCCCCTTCTTGGGGGAGGCCTATGTCCAGCAGTGGACTTTTCGGCTGAAATGATGATGATGATGAACTGAAAAACAAGCCTATAAAAGAATTGGTTCGTTTTTGGTGTCCACATGATTATTCGGGAGGTTACTAGTTGCTAGGTATGTACCTACCTCCCATGCTATATTTTTTTAATGGTACTCCCTTTCTTCTCCTAAAATTGTTTGTCCGAAAATCATTATCCATAACACATTTGCTAAAAACTTCAGAAAACAAAATGTTCAAAAATTTAAAATTTTGTTTTACAATTATCTTTACTTCTAATTATTCTATTTTGTCATAATATCGAGTGCTATAATAATTGAATCTCCTAATTTTGCATGAAATAAAGTCATATGTCCTAAGTATTGTGTTATAATATAATGTATATTATTACCGCAACGCATGGGAAATCAGCAATTTTCCTAAAAAATATCCTAAAAGTCTTGGCTAGCTGACGTGAGGAGCGTAGGCCGAAGGCCAGCGGAGCGACGACTACATTTATGACAGAAAGTGGGTGTGTAATGTAAAATGCGAGCGCAGCGAGCGCTCGTCACATAGTCGCTAATATTTATGACAAACGGATTTAGGACATATTGTATTTAGGTATTTCAATTTTATGTCATGTGTTATGATGTGATATTAAGTTCTTAGTTCGGGTAAGTTATCATTCGGACAAAATAATGATGATTAAGACAAAAAAAAATATGGCACTTTAGATTATGGATAAAAAAGTTAGGGAACACAATAGAAAATCTTTTTTAATACATAACTCTTGAACTTTATCGAAGTACCTACCTAATTATCTCTCAAAACAAAGTAATCCTTGTTGAAACACAGAGATAAAGCTAACTTTACCTACAATCTCAAACAACAAGCAGATCTATAATTATGTAGCTTATTGGTAAATATTTAAACAAAGCGGTGTTTCACCCACAGAACACTTAAGGCCTGGGCAAACGAGGGACAATTTGTCCGCGAACAATTTGCAACAACCAATGAACGTCAACCAATAGATGAAAAAACAATACAATAACCAATGAACAGGAACGGTCATTATTTATATCCGGCGGACAAAAGTTCCTCGTCTGGGCAGGCCCTTTTATATAATTATAGGAGCTTAATACCTCTGTTATTAAATTATTTATTTTAGTGCCATCTAACGCCGTCTTGTCAAACTATTATTCATTGCCTGTGGCCATTGGTCACTTTCGTAATACTCATGTGCCTGTCTTATTATTTACATATTAGAATAAAATCGTGTTAATGAACTATTATTTAAAATACTTAATTTTCCTTTTATATTTATGCTCATAAATTAAATTATCAAGTCCTTGAAAACGTGTGTGAAACAAATTGACATTTTAGTTGGTAAACTAGTTTATTTGCGTAAGGACCTACATAGTAGTAGTAGTAATTTGTTGTTGTAAACAAAACTAAATAAATGTAGCGACTTAATTATAAACTGCACACTATCGGTATGTACTTAATTTGGTAAGCATTTGCTAATTACTTACTTGTACATTCAACGAAAACATTTTTAGGTTATGTTCTTTAATATTTACATTTAAGAATGTTAAAGGATTGAAATGACTGAATTAAACCTTTTAAAATTAATTAAGTTAGGGCTTTTCCTTGTTAACAAAATTGTACGAAATTACGAGTACACAACAGGTCGACTCAAAACATAAACAAACAAACAACAAAGTAGAAAGCTGTCAAAACACTGCTGTTTCCCACTCAGTCATTTTTTTATTTACCTTAACTTCAGGGAAACACAATAATTTAGGTTTCGTGGCAAAATGGTTATCTAATAATTATATTATCTGATAAAAGTTCATCATAAAATGAGTTCACTGATTTCCTAAAAGTAGACACCTAGTTCACGGACTTTGTCTTATTGACGTAAATCAAATGCGGGCAGTAATTTTAGATTTGATTAATATTATTTACGAATGTGTCTACAGGAAAAAAATATTTATAATTCTATATATTCTAATAATTATATATGTAATTCAAAATTATTCATGATAGATCAGATAATGAAATCTCATGCTTGGTTATTATTGTATTAACATTTTCTAGTGTTGCCAGAGCAAATAAACTTATCACATGCGATAGGAAACACATGTTTTCAGTTATTTCATTTATCTTGTTGACTTTTGACTTTAGGCGGCCTTCTCCCATGGCGCAAACGTTATATGTATGTACAAGTTAACAACTGGACACTAGTATGAAAACAAAAGTGTAACCGAGTAGATTATTATTTATACGGTATTTTAAGATATCACATACTTATTTCATAAATCGGTGCAAAATTTCATTTTCCATTAAGATATGTATGTATTAAATATTTTTAGATTTTATTTTGAGTTTTTTGCCTAGAACGAAGTTTTTGGCACTTGTATACAAGTGGTAAGTTTTATTAAAATATTTTTGTTGTTGTTTCTAGACCAAGCCAAGATAGCTTTAACCACAAATAGGACTTACATTTCCAAAACTTTCGGCAGACACATATTCACACATATTCATGTCCGTTTTCAGTAATACCCAAATTAATATTGAAAATTCAGGTGTTGCCTAATGTTAATGAAACCAGTCATTATAATTGCTTTGATCGACAAAATTCTTTCCAGTTTTTCAGTCCCTAAAAATGATATAAACGGAGTGTGATAAACAGACTCTCGTCCGTTTAGTTCTACTTTTTAAGGGGTTTGTTCGATGTGTTAAACACTCGACATGAGCTCGTTTAAAGCGTCCTTGAGTTCACTTATAACCGCATTTTGCAATCACCATTCTATTTGTAGGAGTAAATACTCCTATAGGACCCCTCCAGGACTCCTCCTGTTCTGCGGTTCGGATCGGTTACAAACTCAACCGACCAACCAACCGGAAACCGTACAACGTTTAATCTGAAACAACAGCTAAAGTATAGCTAGGTCTCTACTTCGTTGGTCTTGTAAGAGGTCCTCAGCGCGTATGCTAAGCGTGAGATCTTAGGTTCAATTTCTGGTCGGGTAATTTTTTTGCACTTTTACTTTAGGAATTGGGCCTAGTAGTTCATATAGCTATTTAAGCTCGCCTCTCTATTAAATCAGGTAGCAAGCTTAAGCCGCCTAACTAGCGAAAAGACGGTGTACCACGTAGCTTAAGCAGGCACCACTTAACCTAGCTCTTCGGTCACAAAGTGACAATTTATTTTAATTTATAGTAAATTACTCTGCTAAATAAAGGGGCCATTTTAGGCCCCCTGATGTACCTACTCTACACACCAGAAACCTGTGTGTACACTGTCTCCTGTAAAGTCCTATAAAAGAAATGAATTCGAAAGTTACAAATCTCGGATTTTATAACGTGAAAATGTTTTCATCTTCAAATAAAATCCACAATTTCTTATCAGTATTACCTTGTGAAATGACATCAAAAACTGTAGCAGACCGCCAGGCAGTAAATCCGTGTCTTTTTATCTACTAAGCCGCGAGGCGCCATAACAAACGATATCAATCAAAATAAACCAATGATTCACTCGTAGTATTGACGTAGCATTTTGAACCTTGAGTGACTCGTATTCCTAATTTCTTACATTTGGTTACGAAATAAACGCAAATAAATGTTTAAGCCCTAACCGAATTCTGACAGAATGTTTGGTAAGCTCCAGAAAGGTGGTGGTTGCGGTATACAGTCAGAGCTAGCGGTATACAAGACCAAGCACCAACAGTTTAATTTTAAGATAGGCTAAAAAACTCTATTAACAATCGAGTTAATTGAAGTTTTGTGAAGAGAAAAACAAGTTGGGCTTAAATTTGGCCACATTTCAGTTAAATTTTAAAGTGTCTCGAGTTAACTCCATTACTTCTGAGGCATAGGTATTGGTAAGCACAAACGTCTAGAATTCAACACAGATAACTTGAAAATTAATAATCGACTTGATGGACCAAGTCAATAATTAGGTACGAAGCAGCATAAAATAAAAGATGCATTAAACTTCTGTTTTAGATAAACATCTTTAGCATACCTTCGGACGTACAGCTAATATACCAATTTACGATTAACATTTATTTTAGTTCCATCGTATTTACAGTTGCACTATTTACAAGCCTAAAATAATTTATTCTACGTGCATCCTATGCACCAATCAAATAACACAAGATAACCTTATCATACCTTATCTAGGTACTATTTCATAATTATTGTTGTGGTCTTGCCATACACGTTAGACACGTGTAAGTTAATTAATGTTGAAGTGTTTAATACTTATGTCCGTCAAAATGTTTTCAGCCAAGCGGCTTGGTTACATAGACTTAGATATGGAACAAAATCATGAAACTACAGGTCAGACAAACATTTTCTTTTTTTCCTTTGTTGTATTATCTAACTATGTGTCTCGTCATAAATCTACATGTCTCATTCATTTGTGTATTTACTGTTTATAGGTGTTCGGGTATATACGTTCGTAGGTAAACAAATCTTTTTTGTAAGCTAAGGGACTTTATTGCACACCATGCTTTTAAACAAGTAGTAAAAAAATTGAGTATACTACACAATTACACACGCACCCCACCTTTTTTATTTACTTTACTCAGTACTAAGTATCATTTCCTGCAAGAAACAAATTCCGCTTTTGTTTGTCATGTTTGCAGTTATACATAGCCTCACATAGTTCTCCATTTATTTACTACTCTGTGTTTGTTCGTTGTCTTATTTGTTTTCTTGCTGACACTTATTTTTTCGTTTTCTGAGTTTATTGGTTTGCCTGTCTTTCTGTCTATTTGCATGTTTTCAAGATACGCTATGCATGTACATATTTTGAACATTATCTAATTATTTTAATATATTTACAGATGAGAATGGCAAAAATCGCAAAAGTTACAACAGGTAGGTCCAAATATAGCTTTCAAACGAGAATACTATTTCAATTTGAATTCAAGATATGGGTACCTATTTGTTTAAATCATAAATCATATTTATTTCTGTAAATTGGTTTACAAAACTCTTTTACATATCACAACATGTAATGCCGGTGTTTCGTACCTGACTACTCTGAGAAGAAACATCCGAAACAAACTAAGAGGTCACCGTCTCTTTTAAAGTCCTCAAGTTATATTTTTGTTTCATTTTTAACTTACAGATGGTGGGAAAAATTTTGCTTGCGATGTCATCAAGAAGACTCAACACCGTCATGGCAACCATCATGGTGGTCAAAAGTGTTTCCCTTTCCTTTCTTTTCAACCTACAGACAATCAGCTCAACAAATCTGCATTATAATGTTCTGTGAGTTTTGTTTTCTATGGTCTAGGACGTAGACCATATTACCTAGTTTATTTGCATGTAACAAACATTAGGTAAGTCGGTAAACATAAGTACTTAGAAATAACAAAGAGCAGATTAGATATCTACCGTTCTGGTTATCCACAAGATCTAGTTTATCTCTGTTTACATGTTCAATATCACGCTATAGGCAACCAAAACACAAAAAAAAACATAATCTTACGTATTTTGGAAATAGAATATCAAATTATCAACCTACAATGCGGGCAGTGCCCTTGCACTGCCCGCATTGTAGGTTGATAATTGACTGTAGCCTTCTACAGTGACCTTACCATACTTAATTTAATAATATTATGTTTATCCAAGTCACTCGCACCAATAGTTAACGTAGGTATATCTTTACATTAAAATGATTCTGTGTTTGTCTCTGATATTGACGCCATTCTATTGAAAGCACCTGACAAAGTATCCTATGACTACGGTCACGAGATGATGGCGAAAATTCGAAAAAATCTTGACAATATTTATCCAAATGCAATGATGAATGAAACAACGTTTGATTAATTTCTGGTTTCAGTCCTTCTCACGTGGGGTATCCTATATGCAGAGCTTGGTGAGTCGATAGGATTAAATGGCGAGCTACTTAGTATGTCACTGCTAGTCATCTCCGCGTACTTAATAGGCTGGATATGGTTGAAGATCACAACACTGCCAGCACTAATAGGCATGCTGCTGACTGGTATAGCTTTCCAAAATCTTCAGCTTGTGCACATGACGGATTCTTATAGAAAACTTAATCAAGATTTGAGGTATGTCTAAGTGTTCATTTCGCAGGTAATTCTTTGACAGACTTAGCGGCAAGATTTTTATTTTTCATCAAACTTTTCAGGAAAATTGCGTTGGTCATTATCTTAACCAGAGCTGGACTTGGTCTAGATGCAGCGGTTTTAAGGAAACACTACGCTGCCGTCTTGCAACTAGGTCTCTTACCTTGGTTGGTGGAATGTGTAGCAATAACAGTCAGCACACATTTTCTCTTAAATTTACCGTGGATATGGGGTTAGTAGATTTAAATTCTTATTTAGACATCTAGTAGTTTTGGTGCTTTGGTAGATACGCATAGTTCTCTTTTATTATAATCTTCATCACTTAACATGCTTGAGGAACCGTCTCTAATGCCTGTGACTTTGTTTTAGGCTTTCTACTAGGTTCAATGATTGCTTCAGTGTCACCAGCAGTAGTAGTCCCATGTCTATTTAGACTACGTGACATTGGTTATGGAGTATCCAAGGGTATTCCAACAATCGTCGTTGCTGCAGCTGCAGTGGATGACTCCATAAGCGTTGCTATATTCGCGATTATTCTAAACGCTATGTTTTCAACAGGATCTGCTACCTTTAATATCATTAAGGTAAGGCAATTTTTTACCCCAATTTACGCAAATTCTGCGTTGGCAAAAAATCACAAATGCAATGAAAAAACATAGAGTTACTTACTATGCAAGTATGTTTTTGATAATTTTTCTTTTGTTCAGGGCCCACTATCCATTATTGCTGGTGTAGCCCTTGGATCACTTTGGGGAGCTATGACTTCAATTATTCCTGAAAAAGGAGACACTTACGTAGTGCCATTAAGATTCTTAGCTCTCTTTCTAGGAGGCCTATTTTCTTATTTTATATCAAACATGATTGGATGGAGTGGTGCAGGTAAGAAATAATCTTTAAGCTAGTTCTATAAGGTCTCAGATTTTAGAACCCTAAAATGTTACCTATGAGATTACTTTTAGGTCCCCTGGCTATAGTATCGTCCGGGTTCGTAGCGGCATATTTTTGGGAAAAACAGGGCTGGCCTGTAAATAAAAATCCAGTCAGTAATATTTTTAGAATCCTGTGGATATTCTTCGAACCCATATTATTTGCTTTTACAGGAGCTCAAGTTACGGTGAGGATAATTTTTATTTTAAAAACTTAATCGTAATATAATTGATCTTGAAGAGTTTTTAATAACAATTATTTCATTTTATCAACAGATTAATGCCTTAGATCCACAAGTTATAAAAATGGCTACTATTTGCCTTGTGTCGTGTTTAGTTATACGCGGTGTCGCCACGTATTTTGTGAGCTTTGGCTGTGGTCTCAATAGTAAGGAGAAAATATTCATCGGTCTTACGTGGACAGCGAAAGCTACTGTACAGGTACACAGGCCTTTTTTAATGCATCTATGCGTATTCTCCAAAACCTTTCGAACACTCATTATGTCTTTAATAAATCTGTGTTTACTTATGATTTCCAGGCAGCGTTAGGACCAGCTGCTTTGGACTTAGTTAATAGTGGACAAACATCAGGTGTTGCTAAAGCAGATGAAGAATACTATGCCAAAGCAATCTTAGCTGTCAGTGTATTAAGCGTAATGATATCGGCACCTCTAGGAGCGTTACTCATTGCTCTTGCTGGACCTAAATTGCTCACTAAGGGTGACCGTAAGTTATATTAACATCAACTGTACATTTTTTTTTTTTTAAGTTTGTCATCCTATATTGGTGCTTTGTTACATTACAGCTAACGAGATACAAACTCAAGATCCAGAAAATCAACAGTGTACTGAAATTTGACACTCGTAATCCAGTAGGTACAGGGAACAGAAAACTTTCTGTTCCTGTAATAAGTACCTAAAGTACTTAATGGAAGTCATTTACGCCAGCACATCAAGCTACTACAATCTGTCAAATGTCTTTAATAGATTTTTAACTTTATCACTAAAGCATTAGGTTCAAGGTAGATTGTCAAAATTTGACAGTTTCGGGTAGCTTGACGTGCTGGCGTCTGTACGTTAAATAGTATAGAACATGAGTTTAAAAAACGAATATTTTAATAATACAACGTGAACTTACCTAGTGATCGTGATCTCGGGAATACCTCAGAATTGTACAATGATGGTGCTTAAGAAGTACTTAGACAAAATCGAATATTTTAAATCTTATTGTTATTAACTTATCAAGTAGGTACATGTATACATATTTAATGTGTCGTAATTTCGTAAATCGTGTGTTCACTGTGCCTGTTTTCTTATTATACATTTACATGATTATACATTATAAAATGTTGTGAATTCTTACTCATGTGTTATTTGAACCCTTTTTGCAGTTTTTTTGTGTTTTTATTTTTCGGAAGTACCTAACTAAACGGTTTCGTTAACTTATACAAACCAAGTGACGTTGGAATAAAAATTAAGAATATTGTTTATGCAAAAACCCAAAAATTTGCAAAAAAACTTACAATCCAGGAAAGTACATATCATTTTACATGTAGGTGTCATGTAGGGGTGGAGTTTGTGGCATCGGTTCTGGCAACACTGTTTGGACGGTCAATGTATATGTCAACTGAGGGTTCAACAAACTTTTTAAATAAACTTCGAAAAACTTTTCGCAGTTCCTAATAAAATGTGTTAAAAGTACTGGCATTCAAACTTACATAAAAATGTCTGTTATCGTAATTGCTGTAGCCACTGAAAGTGGTGTTCCTATATTTTCAAGAAAACGCGGTAATAATGAAAATGTAAGTAAACAGAATTCTTGATCGCATATTTATAATAAAAATATAAATGAAATTAGCTTATTTCGAGAGAAAAATGAAAGAACTCCATTAGAAATAAAAATAACCGTAGCTATTCCATAAGTCAACTTACTTTTTCAAACAAATATGGCAAACTAAACTATTCTCCTTTCAGGTCCAATTCTCAACCATAGCGTCTCTACATGGCATCAATATGTTCAGTAAATGCCACAATTTATCCATGATAGACACTCAAGTCGATAATGGAACTATTCTTTGGAAAGAATATTGTAAAAGGTATGTTAATCTACATTTTCATAACAAGATTGAACAGATAGCGCTTCCATTGGCCATATGACCGAACCAAAAGAAAGAAACCTTTTATTAATTTAGCTCCCATAAAATATATTTTACATAGGTGTAAGAAGCACAGCAGCTGATGTGGGGAGTTGTGACCCTTGTGAAAGTCTTATGTCCAGAAGTGGATTCTTTTGGCTCAATAAAATTGATAATGATAATGGTGCTGATGTAACAGACTTATTCTTGCTTTATGATGAGTGATGATATTTGTTTTTACTTAATAATTCCTCAGCAGTAATGTTTTAGTGTAAATGTTGCAGCATAACATTAATAGGCATAGCTACTGGAGGACTTGAATGTGATTTAGAACTGCTCTTATCTTGTGTCCATGATGCTATGGTTTTCTGTATTGGAAAGAAAGAGCTTGAAAACTTAAAGAATATTGACCAAATCAAAAGGGATTTGAGACAGTGTTATCCTATTCTGGATTACTTGTTGGAGTCTTTAGATCCTAATGCATTGTCTAGCCCCCTTCCAACATTGGTGTTGGATTTGATACAAAGTATTTTGTGTCCGCAAGCTCAGCAATTACAGGTATTCTTCAAATTTTCATTATTTAGATTTTTCTTTGTTATATTCGTCCATTGAAGCTAGAATAACTTAATGTTGCATTTAAAACGATAATTTTGAGAACTCATAAAAGCCACACCCAACATTACAACACAACAAAAATTTAGTTAAAATAAAATGCAAATTAATGATTTCAGCAAGCACTTGACAACTATGCAGAAAGTGTGACAGGCCGATGGGCATGTCTTATTATTCACGGACACCTGATGGCTACTAGTTCAGACTTCCATGAGCTGGACCCAAGGGAAGCTCGATTGATGCTGCTACTTGCTGCAGCTCAAGATGGCGCACCACTGAGAGATACTCCTGTATATTTACCACAGATGAGTCCTAATGTCAGTACATACAAAAAATCTGTGGTTCTTTGCTCTAAAGTCCACTTCTGACACTAATCTGCAGGGTTCCTCATATTATGAAGTCATTGGTCAAGTGGGCATGTCTGGACTTTAAAAGACTCTGACCTCTAAGTTTGTTTTGGTGATTCTTCTCATATTAATTTGAAATAAATCACTGACACTATCCAATTTTAAAATATAATACAGTAGAATCTCACTAATCCAGCACTTCAATAGACCGATACGTCCAATAATCCGGCACCCTCCGCCCGCGCCTTTGTCGCCCCTCCCTACGCCATGCACCGCGTATGCGCTCCGTCGTCGTGAAGCAGTCTAACGTCAAAACTTATCTCGTTAACTTTAAAACTATGTAATTAGTTAATTGTGAGATATGTTACAGTTAAAAAAAACGGGTAGACCATCAACACAATAAATACATTATATTCTCTTTTTGATTTTTTTTCTACACAATCCTTAATGGATTGTGTAGAAAAAACATCCGAACATTCCAATAATCCGGCACCCTCTGGTTTTTAATAGTGCCAGATTAGTGAGATTCTTCTGTAATATATTTTTGCCTCGTTGGTCAAAAGCGGGTTCTGTGGAGTTCTGGTTTCGATTCTCTGGGCGGGCAGTGTTATGGGGTTTTCAATCAGGAATTTTTTAGTAGCAGCCATGGAGCCTGGATTTGTGCCCGGTTAGTGGGAATAGGCTCTCCCCCTATTACGTGGGACTTAAACATAGCTAGATAATGTGGGCGTACTATTAGGTACACCTCTGCCTAACCCTTCAGGGATTACAGGCGTGATGTTATATATATTTTTGACCTGTGAAAGTGTTTTTTTACAGAAATGAATATTATAACACCAGATGCAGAATATTATGATCATTCTGCATCTGGTAAACAAAACCAGCTTTTTAAAACATGATATGTCAAACATATGATCTTTATATGTCAGACTGTTACTGATGGCTTAAACCTCACAATGTTTCTGGACAGAAACTCCTAATGGACAGAGAAACAAACACCCTTAGTCATCCCCACCCCCCACAATCCAATCTTCATCTCTGAATGGCCAGCTGGGTGCAGCTCAGGACTTAGTAACATTTTATATTAGTATTAAAGGTCATCTAATTCTTTACAACTTCTTGATAGCCAAATTTTTCAGGTTGCCTTTAGAGCAGTAACATGTAAACTCCTGGCAGATGTTTATATCTTGGTAGTATGCGGAGCAACACCTGCTTTATCACAGATCGATGAAATAGTCCTGCAGTGCTGGGAAGGTTATGCATCAATTATAAAGGAAGCTAAACTTGCACACCCTCGAAATTTTCCAATGAGCTTGACATTTGAGCCATGTGTCTTAGGGTAAGAGGACTACAGTACTTTTATTAAATAAATAAATATATCAATTTTCCTACCTTCAATCAAAGAGGCCTATGATATCTCTATTGTAAATCAAACTAAAGAAAAGAAAAAAAAAAAAAACATTTTGTCGATTCTTCCGTCGGCAAAACCCTTTTCTACAGTGGTCATTCTACGCGTGCTGGGCTGTATAATGATGCCAATTTTCAAAGTCTGTCACAGGAAATATTTGCCATTTAGTTACTACCAAGTAAATCATCATTTCTTATTTCAGGGTACTTGTAATAAACATTAATAAGCGGCGATGTGTTTTCTCGCGTCATTTACACCTATCCAATCAGAAGGGTCGAGGGATGTCAGGGGCGCACAGAATGGACATTTTGAGGACCTTTTACGTTTCCTCGGCGAGAGATCTGGCGCCCGAATTAAAATCCAAGGATGGGAATCAGAAAGGTAATTTTAGCATGTGCTTATTTTGGCCTAGCAATCACGACTTTCAACCCTACTAGTTTTTGTTGTATATTGGCTGAATTTCCAGTAGTCGATAAATAATTATGAGTTTGACAACTCATTAAATCGCTTTATTCATTCTTCAGATAACAATTATCTGGCGATTATGAAATAGCCAGTTAATCTCAACTTTGAATTAATTTTAGGAATCAATGACGAGATAGTTAATATGTGCGAAGCCTATTGGTGTTCTGAATACCACAAATGTCACGCACAGAGATCTGGGAACATTTTGTGTTGTACACTTTATGCATCAACAGTCCAAATGCACACTATAAGGTATGTAAAGGATGGTACACAAAAATGTTTGGGTCAGAAATTCGGAGCTGAACGGCAAAAAATTTAGGTATACATTTTGCGGCCGGTCTGTGCTGAGTCAGACCCAAACATGATTGTGTGTAGCACGCCTTAGATTAATCGCACAAACAATGTTATTAAAAATTCGACAATGTTAAAAAAATTGGTACTGTTTCAGATTGATAACAAATCAAATACTGCAAGATATAAGCACTAATAAAGATGTTTACTGGTGAAATGCTGATGAAGATTTACACAATGCAGTGTAGTATTTAAATATAAACAAAATAATGTACACTGTCGAAGATAAGGGGATATCATTTGTGGCCTGAAACTGAAGCTGCAAATCACAAGGTGAAGTTTGTTAATATACCTGAAAACAATTTTTCCAAAAATAAGGATGTACTTAATGTTTAAATAAATGATAACTCAGTATTATTGTACACTTTTGCTTTTAATACCAGACCATTCAAACTATTACACATAGGTACTATGCTGATGGTACTAAATTATATAATTACATATGTAAGTCTCTAAAAAGGCAATGTAGGTATTTATCACTCATACTCTTTGTTTAAGCATAAAACTGTTTTAAATCCCGTTTGGTCACATTTAAAATTAACACAATGATTTCACGCCGATACATTAAAATGAGAACTGCCATAATAACTATATTTACAACACATTTCCCCTCATTACAATTCTATTGTATAATTTGTATTGATCAACGGAATTTTACAGAATGCATTTATTTTTAATCATATTGATACAGGATTCATGATTTTAAAATGTATTGATACAAAATATCGATTTCTCCTCTCATGAAATAAATTATATCGTTATAATATTATCACCAATTTCGTCATTGTCAATGATGTGATTAAATATGATATTGCTTCAGATGCAGTTTCGAGGAGTTGAGACAGACTTTTATCATATCCACAAATATTGTAGACAACACACATCAAATAACCCAAATTCATTATTATTGGAATATTTAGATCTATAGAACTCGAAGTTTAGTCGAATAAATGCCAGATTTTATTTTAGACAACAATATCACCTCATGTTATCTAGTAAAAACCTTTTTTCATATTCCCTGATGTTTTTTTTTTGTGAATACTGCTATCATATACAGATATTTATAAATACCATCAATTCCTTTTTTCTGTCAATAAAAGCAATTACAATATTTTTTCTTCAGTAGGTAGCCAATTATGTGGTTGATCAAAAAACACTAGATACTTGTGGCACTATATAAAAGTACACCTGTGCTAAAATATAAGAACATGCCTAGTCTATAAGAGTAACACTACATTGGGTATAATTTCAAAGCCATTCACACTAAACGAAAATCAATGAATATGAAAATTAATATAATGGCGAATATAAAAGACATATACAGTCCTTTCAGTTATTTTTCGTTTGACCGTAGCAAGCCTACAGCTTCCTTGTTCCAACGGAAATAAAGCAACCCAATATCGACCTTATTATATTAAATATAAAGATCACAGTGATTTGGAGGTGATTCAAAATCAGAGCTGCATTAACGTGAAAGGACTGTAGGTTCAGCCTTACACACAAATCTGATATCAAACATTAGTGACTGGCCAAAATATGTTTATTTTATAAAACAACCTCAGCTATTATGCGATACCAAAATATAGGCGGGTGTAGAATATGTTTGCTATTTTAGAATATATTCTACTGCTTAAAAAGCTACTTCGTCACACGTTTGTATAAGTTCATGATTGATGATGAGACCTTCAAATTTCATTTCGAAGTCCAATAGTTTAAGTCTTCTCTAGGTTAACCAATACAATTCGAAGAAGAATGATCATCTGAAGTGTTTACAAAAATATTGTATGGACCGTGACCCTAGTTCTTTTGTAGTCGAGGCACCATATGACTTTGTCATCGCGGAGATATATGAGGACGCGAGTTTCCCAAATGGACAGGTGTTCCACATTTCAAAACTTTTACAAGTCTTACGAATGTAAACTGAAGAAGTGTATTTATTTATTAAAATTATTTAGCATTCTGCATTGAGGTTGTTTTATTTTACATTTTAACTGTTGTATTAGGTCGAAAATTTTTAAAGAAGGACCTACTTTCATTTCTAATATTTCGATGATATCGTCTTTTGTCAACTTTAACATCGTAGCGCCGGTGACGTTTGCGAAGTTAACGCAGTATGGTTGGCAGTCATTGACGGTTAGAAATCTGGCAACGTCTGCTGGGGTCCAGTTTTTAGGATTAATGGAATTATAGACATCTAAGGGTACTGATGTATTGACTAGTCTAGGTATCACCTTGTCAGGATCTGGATCCTCAATCAAGGAGGCAATTGGGGAAAGCTGCGGTATGTTCTGACTTGAATCTAGAGATATGTCAGTGTGATCTTGTGTGTTCTGAGATATTATATCAGTTGGTGTGTTCCGCGATGTGTCTGTAGGTGTATTCTGAAATAAATAAAATACAAGTATTAAAATAAAATAATTTAGATTCACATTCCACAAAAACACCAGCAGCATCGCAACAATCAATTATGACTACCGAAGAAATTACTTGCTGCCCCTTCAAGTACTCATAACTGTTTCCTTCAAATTCACACGCCTCAAATAGTTTTTCTACTACTTGAATGGCATAACAAGCAAGTTTAAACTTACCGGGGTCTCCGGCTTCATATCTGCAAGTCTTTCCTCAGAAGGCTCAGTGCTATCCTTAGATTCCGTATCAACATCCATCTTGTTCTGGTTGGAGTCATTTTCAGGCGGACATGGTGCGTCTGGGGACACTTCAGACACGCTGGTGGGGGGGGATAGGCTCTTGGTATCACCCATGTCAGAGTTCTGTGAGCTATCTTCGGTCGTGTTTGGCGGTTGAGCGACTTTTATTCCAACTGAAAGAGCAAGGTGTAAGTATGTTACGTCTAATTCAACAAGTGAAAGTACAGGCACGAATAATGTTGCGATTTCTTTAAAATTAAGAGAGAACTATATTTAGCGTTTGGGTTTCGGGATACCTCATGTCTCGAAGTCCCGGGACTTTCGGGTCGAAACTCGAGACATGTTTGTCGAAATAGTATTGTAAGTTTATTTTCGAAAAGGCATAATAAACTTTATTCACTTCCCGTACCGTCATTGAGAGCTATATGAATAACTAGTTAAACGAGTAATTACTTGATATAAAATTCAAAGTCCTGACTGACTGATATATCAACGCACAGCCCAAACCGCTTGTCCTAGATACATGAAATTTGGAAGGTGTATTCTTTGTGAAGAGTAGGTATCCACTAAGAAAGGGTTTTTAAATTCCACCCCTTAGAGGGTCAAATGGGTAGTAGAATTTTCGAAAATTGGTGTGCTCACTCTTCAATCAAAATTATGAGACACGAGTATCACTGTTTTTCGGAAATCATCCCCCAACACAGTCAAACAGGGCTTCGAAACTCACGTAATCCTACCTATTAGTAAGTAGGTAGGATTTTTCTGAGGTAGACGTGTCTGTAAGTATATGGCTCATGATACGCGATATTGATATTAAATTTATCTAATTAAACAGATCTGGATGAAACTTGACACAGAGATAGATTACTTGTAGTTTGGTATAGCACATAGATTACTTATTATGCTAGAAGTAAGATCCCGTGGGCAATTCCCGAACTCCACGCGGGCGAAGCCGCGGTCATAAGCTAGTTACTTGATAATCTTACGTAACTAGTGTAGCGGCATTACAAAAAGTACTACAGCTCCATAAATGACACAAATGAAGAACTAACATCGTTCTGAATCGCATATACATACATATAGAAAACTGTCGGGCAGAAGTCTACCAAGCACAACATGGGTCTGGTCGGAGGATCCTCCCTTTCAATTGGGGATATAGAACTTTACACCCTGTTCTTCATCGCCTAAACTTATCGTTATTGGAGAACGCATTTATTGATTAGATGCGTTCGCAGTCATACTTTGTGTTAGTAATGCTATATTAAATTATTGTATTGACAAAATACCTTGCTTTCGTCGTCTTCTTGGCTGTTTGATAGGCAGTTTGCGCGGCGGCCGCGGAGGTGGTTGAAGCGGTCCCTCGAGTCTGTGACCTACCGCACGACACCAACCAACTGGGTAAACGTCCGTACTGTGCGCCCATAGCCATTGGTCGTACTCCATGCCCCAACCGTCGAAGTGGACCTAAAAATAAAAATAAAACATTTATTTCATCGCTATCTCCATTTTTAAAGTACGGCAAATATGGCGCGCGGGTTAGCAGCACTGTATAATTACATTGTTTTATTTTGCATGGAAAGCCAGCGTAATTCACACTCTTATTGATCTGTTGACGGCGGTAACCATTCACCATCAGGTGGGCCGTCGCGTCGTTCGTCTGCCATGCATCGTCATCTGCTTAGCCTTTTCTCAACCATGTTGAGCTCGGCTACCAGTCTAACTGGATGCAACTGGATACTAGTATTTTATATGAAGCGACTGGCTATAATATGACCTTCTCAACTCACATTTGCGGCGTGCGGCTAATATTACCTACACAGGAGCCAATAATCCATCTAATGAAATAAATAAAGACAAACCTTAAGGAGATCAGCGACAACCCTAGCGACAGTGGCCACGCACACAAGTCGTGGGTCCATAAGATCAGCGCACTCAAGTCGCATACCGGCGACGAACCCGTGCGATACCACGTGACCTCGCGCCGCGAACAACGAACGATCGGCCGCCTGTCCACCGCATACGGTCAAGTAATGCTCCCAACTGAACTCTTCCATTGTAATACTGTGAAAGAAAGCAAAAATCTAGTAGTAAGTTATATCCAGCTTGCACTTACGACAACTTCTAGTAATTCGTGACTCGGTTCGGCTATTAGCTCATTTTCGAAAGAACCTGTTTATTACTGTGACTGATTGAGTGTGGGATTCAAAGTAGTAATTTTTATGGTGAAGTTTCGTACGATTTCATGACAAGATTGATAAGAATCGATGCTAATGTGAATGCAGGTTGTGCATGGGCGTGGGTGGGGCAGAAGTAAACAAAGTAGTAGGAAATTATAAATGCTTTTTATTTACTGACTGACATGTTTCATTGACTGCACCACCCCTTATTTCAATAATAACCTGTGAGGGTTCTGGCTAAATCTAGCAAAAGTTTCGTTTTCAAATGTATCTTGTCCTCTTTCTATGCACACTCATCATACAGAGGCCGACTGACGGTTTTGTGTCATTGTTGACCTTAACCAAGTTTTTATTTTAATTTGAAAAATGTTAAAGTACCCAAATGAATATTTAATTTTGTCATTATATAAATTTTGCCTAAAAATTCTTAGCTCTCTGACCCGAAGTCAGAGAGCAGGGTGGGGCAAGTGCCCCACTCTGCCCCACTGTGAGTACGCCCATGGGTTGTGGGGCTAACTTGATGCGTATTCACCTCAAAACAAATAGTGACAGTGGAAATTTGAAATGCTGTTAGGGGTAATGAGCGCGAAAGAAATTTATAATAGACGACTAAATTTAAAAATCGAACAGCACGCTCAATGTCTTTAAGCTTTTTTTTTTTCAGAATCAGAATCAGATTTTAACTTTAACATTTTTTTGGATGGGAAATCAAGTAATGACTCCTTCCGCTCTGGGTAAAGTGGAAGAGAGTGTCAGACTTTTACTGACTAAAACCCATCCTTGTTCCTTCTTTGCCCTTTGTGTTCCAGAGCCGCGGTATCAATTTCGAAAAGTCCCGCAGCCCCGGCAGGCATCGGCCCTTGCGGACGCCTTCTTGTGTGCTGACATCTCTTTGAGGCGCGCGTGGAACACGAACGCGCCGTCGACACGGCCTGTCGTCATAAGACGAACGGACGGCGAGCTAGCCCATTACTCACCGTCCACAGGCCCGCGATGTGTCTAAACTTTACTTCATATTACCACAATCGATAATCAAACTTACCCAGAAGGAGGCACAAGTGGAATATTATTAGCCAGTGCAAAGCCCACAGGAAATATGCACGGCGATCTCTGATGATAACAAAACCAGTCGGCACCCGACGCGTCAGCAGGATAACAGTCAATCCTGATCATCATGTACCCTTCATTCAATATTTGCATCACTGTAGCAGCGCAAACAGCTGATAAGTTCAGAGGGTCAATGGCCTCAAGCTTCATTCCTTCAGCAAACAAAGGAGGTTCATTACTCGGATATTTATAGAACATCTCAGGAGTACTGTCACTCGGTATCAGCCGACCGGCGGCTACTCTTTGGCAATAACTTTGAGGTGCATCCAAAGGATGGCCAATTCTAAAAGCCCATCCGACAGGGTGTATGAGTGGTGAGTCTTCGTGGCACCAAAAACCGTTGTCTTCTGGTGAGCTGTCGTAATATTTCACGTGTAAGCGTTTTCCTATAATTTCGCACACAGTAGCTACCTGGAATGTCGAAAAAGAACTAGGTATTATCATGCAGTCAAGTCATACGCATTTTCAAAGGAACCCTATTTATTCTGTTCAGGTTTGTACTCTAGAGAACTACACATGCATTTGTTATTTGAGAAAAAGACAGAGTTATAAATAAATTGAACAATGCTTGATAATTAACTGTCCCAGAATACAGGTCATAGATCCCGGAGGCAAGCCGGAGGAAGAATCATCGTAACTAATATTTTAAACGTGGATGTGAGTTTGTTTGCCACGCATTGACGGCTGAACAGATATCGATGAAATATTGGTCACACGTGAACCACCTAAAACCCTACGCCTTAAGGCATAAAAATAAAATACAAAAATGTACCTTAACTTGTGAGATCCTATTTTTATCAACAACTTCCATGATAGAGCCAATAGAAAACCTAGATACAATACTATCATTCAATTTAGTGTAGAAATTGGCGGGAAGAGTTCTCGCGCCAGTTAGCTGCTTCACAAGGAATCTGAAATTATCATAATTAAATATGATTAATGATTGCATGAATTAGTAAACAATATATATTCTGGAGTCTAAAAATAAACAGCAAACAATTCTTACATCTCATTAATACTGTGCTCTGTCTAGATAGACAAATATTATCAAGTGAAACATTATTTGTATTTAATTTTAATAACCATAAATGAAGTATAAACTCCATTCGGATACCATGTTATACCTCGGTACAGTGCAAGGCACATCCATTTCTTTCTGTCAATGACACAAAATTTCATTGTCAGTTTTATCCGTCAGGTCACAATATACAATACTGAATATTTTGTTATTTAAGGCTAGCCAACAAAATTTAGATTTTCTTATCTTTTTTGCAATTTACAGGTCAGTGTCAGGTTGTATGTTGATTAAGATATGATTCGCGACCGTAACATATATAGCTTTACAGAGTTATTTATTTATTGGAAACTCAACAGCTTATTATTAATATAACATTTTAAGTGAAATTTCACCCCACTATCCATGAACAGCTCAATGCAGTTGCGACAAAGTAACTAGCATCTTAAAGTCTGCATACACTGATCATTGACAGCAAGATGATGAGCAATAACAGAGTTATTAAGCCAATAACAGAGTTTCACGACATTGACAAAGCTAGGTTAACTAGAAAGTAGCTAAAAGAAAAAAGAAAGAAAATGCAGTGCAAAGTAATGTGGGATTGTTAACACATTGTTTACAAATCTTAGTCAAAATATTTAATTGATAACATGACCGACTAAACATTAAGAAAAAGCACAGTATTGTAAAGTCCGATATTGAGAGCATGCTATGTTGAATATAATATAAATAAGAAAAAAATACCCATACAAAAAAGAGTAGGTAAATATTAGAAAGGGATATAATTATATTCCCTTATTTTAAGTTTTAATTTATGAAATGAGTGATGGCACAATTTATTCATCAAACAATATTTTCTTGACTTGCCTCCGAAATGATGGCTTGGATAAATGAAATATATCAATATTTTCAAAACTCTCAAAGTAGATACGAAGTTGTCAATAAACTCATCAACACAACCCTCTCAGGTCATATAATCCCATTGAATGACTTTTTCATGAAATAGTTGTAATGAAAAAGTAGTAATGATTATAATTGTGTGTTGATTATGTGTTATAATAATATGCATACATAACAGATGTGTTATTGTGTGTACATACATGTTACGGTCGCAAATCATATTTTGTCTCACATATAGCCTGAAACTGACCTACAAATTACAAAAGCCTTAGAAAATTTGAATTTCATAGGCTACCCCGGCGCTTCCATCTTAAGCATTACTTAATTATTTACTAATAAAGGACTAACATACCTTTTCCAATCTGTATATTTAGCTTCAATACTACAAGGGGGTATTAGAGGTTTGCCCCTAGTTGCACACCAACCCACAGGGTGAACTTCTGAGCAGCAAAGATTAACCCAAAAGTCTTTAGAATCATCGCTGCCGAAACCTTCATAGCGTAACAGTCCCATATAACCTTTCACCTGTAAAAAGAATTGAAAATATAGAATGTCATTAAAAAAAATTAAGCAGCCATTTGCACACACTGACTTCATTGTTTAATCTTTTGACCAGCACAGCCACATATACGTGACAAGCAAGTGCGTGCCCTGTATACCAAACAACACAAATATGTGACAAAATGGTAGGTGAGATTGTGGGTTGGTGTAGAGGGCATGCACATGCCTTTATGCTCTGGCATTCAAAAGGTTAAAAAGCAGATTTGGCTAAAAAAAGATTTGATAACCAAATCTCTGGTGGTAATATTAAGAGTAACACATCATAGGACAATATTAATAAATTGGTAACTGGAATGACACATGGGTGGAAAACAAACAGTTACAGTAAAAAATCAAGCAACAACCAGTTGTGTTTAGCAAAAAGCGTGATTGCAGAATAGAATCCTCCTGGTCAATAATAGTTACAAATTACTGAGTAGGATGCTAAACCCAAATGTTGCACATTTGTTACTACTGGTTGCTAATATTATCAAACAATGGGGAAGTAACTGTCTGTATGGACAGGTACACCATGATCTGAGTTTGGAGTATAGTAGTTCCAGTGGGATAATTTCTGACCACCATGTGGCTAAAGTCGGTGGCAAAATCAAGTCAATCATAAAATAACAGTACAAGGTACTTACTTTCAATACTGTAGCTACCCAAAAATAGTCACTCATCTTATCATTGCTATTCTCTATATCATTATTTTTGACTTCCACTTTCATGCCCTCAAATGTGCTATCCCACATTTCATGCAGGGGAGCATGTTTGAACAAGCTCACTGGTGCGGCAAGGAAGTCACAGCCAAACAACTCGTCCTTCCATTCATAACTGTTGGCTACTACTGCAGCTGATTGTTTTATGGGTCCAGCCTAATAACAATATTGTACCACATTAAATTGATGGTAACATAGAGTGAACTGAAGAAGAAGTCACAGGCCTTCTCCCAGCAGTGGGATGATGAAGGCTAACATTAACAGTAAGAAAACTGTAGTCATTATTAACTTTGAGTTTATTGTTACATTAGGCAGCATGCTACTTGATCTTAATTAAATGTAAATGAACTGTATTATAAACTGTAATGAACTTTAAAGGAAAGTTTTAGTTAGATTGAGTATGCAATAAAACAAACAAAATAATAAAAGTATCCTTTGTGCTGTCAACAATCAGCTGACACAAGGAAAAGAAAGAATTTATCACAGAATACGTTATTGATTTACTAATCTTTATTTACCTGTATCTCATTTAATGAAGTCTGCCAGTGCTGCAGCTGAGGCAGCGGCTCCATCGGTAACATACCCGCCATGTGTTCGGCACTTTCCATCAACCTGAACTTCCAATTACAATGTCGTCTTCTTGCGTTACTCGAGTTGCATCTAAGCGAACAAAACTTATTGTTCTTCAGGTAGAACTGTCCCCGACGACCGATGCGACCACATAACTCGCATTGTGCTGTAATAACAACACTAAATAATTGATCTTTACACTCAATTTTCTCATTGCCTGGAGATGTACTCACCGAAACTGTCTTTTTCTAGTGGTATTACTGAAAGATCGTCTGTAATATTTGTATCATCAGTTTGCTCAGATGAGTTAATTGTATTTACGACATTGCCGGCATTGTAATAAGCCATAATTCATTTACAGTCACGATATTGCTGCCGAATGTCGTCGCCGTAAACACTTCAATACACATGACTAAAATTACTCAGAACTTTGAATACGTAGTAATTAATACCACTAAGTATTGCAGAAGAACCACAAAACGTTTTCAGTTATATAATTTTAATGTTTGGTTTTTCCACAGGTCATCAAACAACAAAATAAAGATTCAATTCGCATTCACAACATTGCCCGTACTTGCTTGCTTGCCTGAAGTGCTGAATTCAATCCACAGACAAAATAGATGTGAAGAAAACCAAAAACAAAATGAACCAAAAACACTTTTTTGCAAAAAATAAAACCGACTTCAAAAACACAAAAAAGTGAAAAGCAACTTTAGCTTCTGAAGTCGGTGACTTTAGTTTGTTTGATTTAGTTTTTTTGTCACCGACTGTGTACTTACACATGTGCGTAATTGCGTACACCCATGGACTTAGTATAATAAACTGGACTGAGCACTCTACCAGAAAAACGTGACGAGAGAAATATTTATAACAGAGCCCCTTGTCTCTTTCTAATAGGGTGACCATTTATTTTTGTAACAAATAAGAAACTTCGTTTTGACAGAGATAATTTGTGTCCGGATAAGACATCAACGGTTAAATAAAATAGTGAAATAATAATTTATGAGAAAAAAAAATAAGAATTTAGAAGAAGAATTTTGTTTCCTTTCCATTATCTTTTCCGTTTGCTCTGCAGAATTGGTGTTTGGGTATTCAAATGGAGGGAATAAAATTGAAAGTGTGTGACAAACATTTATTAAAATTAAACATGGTTAAACAGAATTGTTTTGTGGAGTTTCTTCCGTAAGCCAATCTTACCGCCTAAGTTTCTCAATGCATTACATTTCGCATGATGGAATATTCTTAAATTTAAATACGAATTAAGTACGAAGTATGTACGTAAGTGCGCACATAATTTGAACCAATCGTAGTCATCAATCCGGAACTTTTAAATGGAAAAATTGTTCAACACCGTCCTGAAGAGTTACTTCCTGAAACCTTATGAAGAGTTAACTTCGGCGTTGTTATCTCTGTGAAACGAAACCCTCTTCCTTCACGTCGTTTCTTGCAAGATACCAGCAGCGGCCGGAGCCTGTAGTTGCAGGGCGCCCGCCAGTGCCGACTGAAAGAGCTTCGCGCAGGAGAACATTATTAAACACACTCAACCTGTCTTCTTTCCGCGTTCATCAGTTGTACTGATGATAAAACCAATATCCTTACCACTGGAAAAAAATATGGTACTGCATTCGCATAACGCTCGTCGTGATTTTGTAGTATGAAAATCCTGCTGCACACAACAGAACTTTTGGTTATGGTTTGAAATTCGAGAATTGACATTATTGCCTAATTACCTCTTTCAATGGAAAGCTGTTTAGGGTCGTCAGAAGGTTAAAGATAAACTCCGTGTTCGATGGATGTGAATATGAAAGAATAATTTATTTTCCAAAAGGTTTCCTTAAATACTATTTTACAAATTAACACTAGCCAATAAAAACATGTACATTAAATTAGAATAAAAATTACAAACTAAAAATCCAATAACATTAGCAGGATTTCCACCAATCGCGTTACAGCACTGTTGCAGTGTTATTTCCACGAGGGGCGCTTGTGTGTTCACGGAGGCGCGCGGCGTCTCAGCGCGCGCGCAGATGGCATAAATATAGGTGCTCCGTAGTTTGCGCGCGCTAGTGTCAGGAGGCCACCGTCGAGTGATGTTGTGTTACGAATCGAGTTTACGGAAGATGGAAGACACGCGGAGCGAAGAGTAGAAAAGTGGCCTCACAGCTCCTGACACTCCTATTTCTTTACAGAATGTCAAAAAGTTCTTTTCAGAACTGTTTCTTATCAGGGCGTCAAAACTTGGTCTAGTTCTTGTCAGAACTGTGTGCTTCATATTTCTTGACAGAGCGTCAAAACGTAATGTGCTGTGGTCAGCGGTGGCTACAGTACTCCCCCTCAAGCGAAGCGTACCGGCAGCTTGACGACACGGCCTGAGCGCGTTGATCTGTTGATGGCGGGCTGTGACGTCACGTTGGCCGTAGGTACTTTTGCTTGTTGCTTGGTAATGGTTGGTGTGGTACTGGTTTTCTTGGTAATGGTTGGTGTGGTAACAGCTTGTGTTTTCTTGGTGATGGTAATCTTGCTTGGCGGTAAGGTAATGGTATGCTCTGAGATGACATATGCAGGCTTAAGTCGATCGATTGAAATGTTGGCTTGCCGATTCGGTAACTGTATTGAGTACACTTTATCTGTTCGGCTTATAACTCGATATGGGCCTTCATATGGAGCTTGGAGAGGTTTCTTGACTGCGTCGGTTCTAATTTATTTATTTTTATTTAATTACAACGGTTTAAAACCACTTACAGTAACTAAAGCACAATAACTACTAAACATGAACAAAATGGACAAAAATGGAAAACAGATAATAAACACGTGACTGCACTTGAGTAAATCTTGATGCACGAATACGCGTTTGTTATTGCTGTGAAGCTCGGTGACGGCTTGCGGTTTGTTTGCTTGAATGACATCACGAAGTTTTTCGACGTAAGTATAGTCCATTGTAGGTATGTAGGTATTTGATGTGAAGAAATCGCCAGGTAGGCGTAAGTTGTAACCGTAGGTAAGTTCGGCTGCGCTCACACCGGTGTCGGTGCGTAGTGCGGCTCGTAGTCCAAGTAACACCGTAGGTAACTCGTCGATCCCCCCCCTGGCGGCAACCAGGGCGCCCCCGGGACCGAGAGCGGCCACATATGCGGCTGCTGCGGCCTCCGAACCGAGGCCGCCCGGCCGGCCCTCCGGCAGGGTTGCGTCGGCCCCCGAAGGGCCGGCTCTGGCGAAACCGGCTCCGGCCAAGAAGGAGGCGGCCCTGAGGCAGGGCAAGGTGGCGGCCCAAAAGAAGGCGGTGACTGTGCCAGCGCCAGCCGCGAGACAGCCGGCACAACCGCCCCCCCCCGCCCCCTAAGCCTTCCGTGACCGAGACCGGGTGGCAGGTGGCCGGTGAGAGGACCAGGCAGCGAAAGGCGGCTAAAAAGGCCAAGAGGCGGCAGCGGAAGCGCCAGCAAAAAGAGCGGAGCGTCGCGGCTAGGCTCAGCGCCCCGAAGACCGCAGCTGTAGTGATTACACTACAGCCGGACGCGGAAAAAAGGGGCGTGAGCTACCGCGACGTGCTCGCTAAGGCGAGGGCGACGGTGGATCTGGGGGAGCTCGGGATCACCGGGGGCCTCCGCCTCAGAGTCACCGCGACAGGGGCTCGAGTGCTGGAGATCCCCGGCGAAACCCGTGGCTCGTCCGCGGACGCTCTAGCTGAAAAGCTTAGAGCGTCCCTAAATGCGGACGAGGCCCGAGTGTCCAGGCCCGTCAAATGCGCAGACCTGCGCATCCTGGGCCTGGACGACTCGGTGACCGAGGAGGAGGTGGTGGCCGCCGTCACCAGGACCGGGGGGTGCCCTGCTGAGCAGGTCAAGGTAGGCACCTTACGTCCGGACCTGTCGGGCATGCGAACCGTAACGGTAAGCTGCCCTGTGACGGCGTCGAAAGCCATTGTGGAGCGCCGAAGGCTCTTGGTGGGCTGGGTTTCGGCGCAGGTTAAGCTGCTGGAACCCAGACCTCTGAGGTGCTTCCGCTGCCATGTGGGGCACCACGTGTCGGTCCGGTGCACCTCGGAGGTGGACCGCAGTGGCCTATGCTTCCGCTGCAGCCAGCCCGGTCACATGGCCGCGGCTTGCTCCGCCACGCCGCACTGCGCTGCATGTGCGGCAACCGGCAAGCCCGCCGATCACCGGGCAGGGAGCAAGGCCTGCGGTACACCCGCCAAGGCCAAGGCCAGGGGCAACGGAAGGCCCTCCACCACCACCGCCAAAACCCCCACCGTCGCCACCACCGCAGCCGCCGCCACTGTCGCCGCCGCGGCCGCCACTGCTGCAACTTCTGCAGCGGGGCCCTCTCAGGGGGCCCGGGAGGGGGCTGAAATGGAGTGCCAATAACGGCCCCATTACGCCTTCTCCAGGCGAACATCAACCACTGCGCCTGCGCTCAGGATCTGTTGATCCAGAGCACGGCGCAGTGGTCGATTAACATCGCCGTGGTCGCTGAGCCGTACTTTGTCCCGCCCAGGGATGATTGGGTGGAGGACCTTAGCGGCTCAGTGACCATAATTGCGTCGGCCGCCGCCGGTACCCCGACCCTTGAGAGTGTCAAGAGGGGTCAGGGGTGCGTAGCAGCACGGTTCGGGGAGATCGTTGTAGTGGGAGTCTACTTCTCCCCGAACCGAACTCTCGCCGAGTTCTACAACTCCCTCAGGGAGTTGAGTGTCGTCATCGGGAGCCATTCTCTCCCCGTGCTTGTGCTCGGGGACTTCAATGCCAAGAACTTGGCTTGGGGTTCTCGTTACACGGATGTGCGGGGTAGGATGGTGGAGGACTGGGCTTTGGAGACAGGCCTGGTCGTCCTAAATCGGGGTTCTGTCCCCACGTGCGTGCGGATGCGGGGTGAGTCGGTGGTGGACATATCGTTCGCTAGCCCCGCTCTGTCGCCGCGTGTCGTTGACTGGCGCGTCATGGAGGGGGTGGAGACCTATTCCGACCACCGGTACATCCGGTTCGACGTCTCCACCCAGACCTCAAGCGCGCCGGTCCTACAGGCCCCGAGTGGTCCGCGATGGGCGCTGAAGCAGATGGACCGGGAGCTCCTCCTGGAAGCCTCGATCGTGCAGGCCTGGGTGTCATCACCGGCCAGGCCTGCCGACATCAACAACGAGGCGGGTTGGTTCCAGGAGGCCATGTCCGAGATTTGCGACGTGGCAATGCCCCGAGTCCGGCCAGGAAGCGCCCGACGTCAGGTGTACTGTTGGTCGCGAGATCTGACGTCTCTGCGTGAGGCGTGCGTTGCTGCGCGGCACCGGTACGCCAGGCATCGCAGGCTCCGCATCCGCCCTCCGGATGCGGCAGCCATTGAGGCGGAGCTTTACGAGGGGTACAGAGCGGCGAAGACCGCCCTCCAAGAGGCTGTCCGGCGGGCCAAGAACCTGGCCCGCGAGGAGATGCTGGAGTCTCTGAACGGAGATCCGTGGGGGCGTCCTTACAAGATGGTGCGGGACAAACTCCGCACCCGGACCCCCCCGCTGACGCAGAGTCTCCGGCCTGAGCTCGTGGAGGACGTGGTGAGCGCTCTGTTCCCTTCGCGAGGGAGGCATCCTCCCCCAGCTATGGCTCCGCCGCCGCTTGCGGTGCCGGAAGCGGACCACACCGATGACGACGTTCCGGAGGTGACTGGGGTAGACCTGAGAGTGGCGGTACGCAGGCTGAAAGCCTGAAATACCGCCCCGGGACCCGATGGCTTGCCTGGCAAAGCCTGGGTCCTGGCCTCTGAGGCTCTTGGGCCCCGACTGGAAGGGCTCCTAAGCGCATGCTTGGAGAGAGGCCAGTTCCCGCTTCGTTGGAAGACGGGGAAGCTGGTCCTCATCCGGAAGCCAGGGCGCCCTGCGGACTCTCCGTCCGCATACCGGCCCATCGTTTTGCTCGACGAGGTGGGCAAGCTCTTTGAAAGAGTTATTGCTAACCGCCTCGCCGGGCACCTCGCGGGGATGGGGCCGGATCTTGCGGAACACCAGTTTGGTTTCCGCAAGGGGCGCTCGACGGTGGACGCCATCATGCGCGTGAGAGCCCTCACGACGGGTGACGCGGTTTCCCGGGGCGGGGTCGTATTGGCGGTGTCTCTTGACATCGCCAACGCCTTCAACTCCACGCCCTGGAGCTGCATTGGGGAGGCACTCCGGTATCACCGGGTGCCGACCTACCTTCGTCGTGTGGTCGGGGACTACCTGACGGATAGGGCCGTCATCTACCCCGGTCGGGACGGAGAATGGAACCGGCGAGAGATGTCGTGCGGTGTTCCACAGGGATCGGTTCTGGGGCCGGCCTTGTGGAATATCGGTTACGACTGGGTGCTGCGCGCCGACTTCCCTAGCGGCGTCAGCGTAGTCTGCTACGCTGACGATACGCTGGTACTGGCACAAGGGAGGTCGCACGAGGCGGCGGCCGAAAACATGGCACGCGGGGTTGCGATAGTCGTGGAGAGGATCCGGCAATTGGGTCTCGAGGTGGCATTGCACAAGTCCGAGGCCATGTGTTTTCATGGGCCTCGGAATGCGCCACCGTCGGGATCCCTACTGACGGCGGGAGGGGTTTCCATCGGCGTCGGGTCGACGCTGAAGTACCTGGGACTCGTCCTCGACAGCCGGTGGAACTTCGTGGAGCATTTCCGACGTTTGGCCCCCAAACTGGAACGGACCGGGGCTGCCTTCAAGCGGCTCCTGCCCAACCTGGGGGGTCCAAACGCCTCCTGCCGGAGGCTCTACGCGGGGGTCGTGCGGTCCATGGCCCTTTACGGGGCCCCGGTGTGGGCGCGTTCTCTGAGGCGGCAAGCCGCCCGCTACCTGAACGCGCCCCAAAAGGGGATAGCCCTAAGGCTAGTCCGGGGGTACCGCACGATCTCCGGTGAGGCGGCGAGCCTCCTTGCCGGATTGCCGCCATGGGATCTGGAGGCTATAGTCCTCGCGCGCCTTCACGAATGGCGCGCGGAGGCACTACGTCGGGGGGAAACTCCGCTGCCGCGGCAAATCGCCGCTCAGCGGACAGACCTCCGGCGCGATCTCATGGTGACAAGGAGAGAGCGACTGTCGCAACCCCGTGCAGGGCACGCCACCATAGTGGCGATAAGTCCCCTCTTTGAGGAGTGGCTAGGGAGGCGCCACGGCGCCCTCACCTTCCGCCTGACGCAGGTCCTCACCGGACACGGTTGTTTCGGGAGGTTCCTGCACCGAATCGGGCGGGCGGAAACGCCCGGGGATCCATTGTGAGGATCGTCCGGAGGACACGGTGCAGCACACTGTGGAGGTCTGCCCCGCTTGGGCGGAGCAGCGCCGTGTCCTCGTAGAGGCGATTGGCGGCGGCGACCTCTCGCGCCCGGCCCTGGTTCTGGCCATGTGATATGAAGTATAGCTTAAAGACATAAGGCCGCACAAGGCCGTGTCGACGGCGCGTTCGTGTTCCACGCGCGCCTCAAAGAGATGTCAGCAACCACGTAGGGGTCCGCACGGGCCGATGCCTGCCAGGGCTGCGGGACTGTTCGAAAGAGATACCGCGGCCCTGAAACATAAAGGGCAAAGAAGGAACATGGATGGGTTTTAGTCAGTACAAGTCTGACACTCCCTTCCGCTTCGCCCCGAGCGGGGGGGTCATTTGATGATTTCCAATCCTAAAAAAAAAAAAAAATGTACTCGTGTCGGATAGTTTCGCCCGCAGTGCAGTTTTGAGCGAACGATGCCACCGTTCGAGCATCCCGTTGCTTTGAGAATGATACGGTGTTGTGCGATTTTTCTTAATTCCCACTTGTTTCATTAGATTTTGAAACAGCTGACTCTCGAACTGGCGACCTTGATCGCTTGTAAGTGTAGTCGGGCATCCAAATCTTGATATCCAATGTTGATAGACGATATTGGCTATTCGATCAGCTGATATTTCGTCGGTAGGGATTGCTTCAGGCCATTTCGTGAGTCGGTCGATCATTGTTACTAAGTATCGATGACCTTGAGCTGTTGTAGGTAGTGGTCCCACAATGTCGACGTGTAGGTGTTGAAAGCGATCACTTGGCGGGAAAGATGAGATGTTGGAGAATGTGTGACGTTGTATCTTGCTTTTCTGACAATGTAGGTATACAAGTTCGTGTCCAATGGCTGATGTCGGTGTTCATTGATGGCCAGAAATATTTTTGAGTTATAAGTTTATGAGTCGTGCGCGTACCAGGATGACTGATGTTGTGCACGCTGTTGAAAACTTCTTGTCTGTGTTCCTCTGGTATATAAGGGCGTACATAAGACGTAGACGTTTCGCAGTATAACTCGACGTCAGAGTTAGGTATTACTACTTTCTTGAGAGTGATGTTTGTTTCTTGCAGTAATCGTTCAATGTTGCTGTCCTTTTCTTGCGCGCTGACTATTTCCTTGAAGTTTATTGTAGATGGGCATGAAATAGTTTCGATGCGGCTGAGTGTGTCGGCGACAATATTCTGTTTACCCGTCACGTGACGTATGTCGGTGGTGAATTCGCTGATAAACAAAAGTTGTCTCGTTCGTCTCGGTGTTTCAGTACTCGATTGAGTTTTTGACATGACGTACCTATGTAAGCGGCTTGTGGTCGGTGAATATGATAAGGTGACGTCCTTCAAATGCCTTGCGGAAGTGTTTGACTGCCATGTAGATTGCGAGTAGCTCTCGATCGTAGGTAGAATACTTCTTTTGCGCGTCGTTGAATTTCTTGGAGTAATATCCAAGCGGTTGCCATGTTTCGTTTAGGTATTGCTGTAGGACGGCGCCAACTGAGTTGTCGGATGCATCGCAGAATAAGGCGAGTGTGGCCTGATGTGATGGGTGGGCGAGTAAAGCTGCGTTTATGATGCTAGCTTTACATTGCTGGAACGCTTGAGTTGCTTCGTCGGACCACGTGATTGGAGTTTTGTCTCGCTTCTTTACGTTATGTAGGTATGAATTCAGTGGAGCTTGTAGTGCTGCGGCGTTAGGTATATGATCGCGATAAAAGTTGATCATTCCGAGAAATCTTCTTAATTCTTCGATTGTCTTCGGTTGTGGGTAATCGATGATTGCTTGAATTTTGTATTGCGGAGGTTTGATGCCTTCCTTTGATACGGTGTAGCCTAAAAACTGGGCTTCTGACTTGCCTAGGTTGCATTTGGCGGGGTTGATAGTGATGCCATTATCTTCCAATCTCTTTAGTACGATTTGGAGATGTTCTCTGTGTTGTTCTTCGCTTTCTGATGCCAATAACAAATCGTCTATGAATGGGAAAACGAAATCTAATCCTCGTAGTACTTCATGTATGTAGCGCTGAAATGTTTGTCCCGCGTTCTTCAAACCGGGGCACATACGTGGGAATTCAAATAATCCCATCGGGGTGATGATGGCTGTCTTCTCGATGTCTTCTTCTCTCACGCTCAGTTGTTGGTAGGCGCGGTTGAGATCTATTGTTGAGAAGATAGTTTTTCCAGATAGGTGATGTGTGAAGTCTTTGATGCGTGGAACGGGGTAGCGATCTGGTATGGTGATGGAGTTGAGTCGGCGATAGTCACCACAAACTCTTATATCGCCATTCTTCTTGGGAACGATGTGTAGAGGTGACGACCATGGGCTTTTGCTAGGTCGACATAGTCCTTGTTCAATCATGTTTTCAAATTCTTTCTTCACTGTTTCGAAGCGATGTGGTGGTATCGGTCGGGCTCGACTATGTATCGGTGGTCCTCGTGTTTCGATGAAATGTTGCACGTGGATATCAGAGTTTAATTTCATCGATGTTAGTCTTGTTATGCCGGGATACTGAGCCAAAATGTCGTGGTATGATTGCGACATGTCGATGCTGCGTACCGTAGGCACGTTCGATGCTCGTACCGGGGCATTGACTTTTAAGCTCGTAACACCGTCGATTAATCTTCGGTTCTTCAGGTCGACGATGAGTTGATGGTGCTTGAGGAAGTCGGCTCCGAGTATAGGTTTTGAGACGTTAGCTACGATGAATTTTCACAAGTACGGGCAGCGTAGATTGAGATCAAGCGATAATGTTTTCTCGCCATACGTAGCTATAGTTGTGTTGTTCGCTGCGTATAGCTGGAATGGTAGCGGCGTTGGTACTTGTCCCTTTCTTCTCGGGAGCACGGATATGTTGGCTCCAGTGTCGACTAGAAATGCTAATTTGGAGTTTCTGTCCGTGATGTATAGGCGGTGGGACTTTTCTTGAACGCCGGTGTCCGCCACTGCCAACGTTCCGTCTAGTTTTCCGTGTTTTGTTTCTGTTTGTTGAATGAGCAAGGTGATGTGCAGCGTCTAGCTTGCTCCTTAAAACGGCGGTGATAGTAGCAGAACGGAGATGGAGAAACATCGTGGCTGCGTTGACGTGATGTGCTGCGGTGACGAGATGAGTGACGACTGCGACGATAGTTGTTGTTGTTTTGATAGCGACTTGACTTCAGTTCCGCTATTTCTAGCGATAATTTCCTTATTTCGCTAATGAGGAACTGCGTATCTGCTTGCGGTGCGGATAGTGTAGGTGGTGCGGGTGCATGCACGGCTGCGACTTCTGTTGGTGCTGTCTGCTCCATAATTTTGTCAGCAAGTAGCGCCAGTTCGTCGAGTGCTGTCTTGGTGCTGAATGTTTCACTGACTGCGAGGACTGAGCGGACGTGTGATGGGAGGTGGTTCGTCCACATAAGTCGCAGGGTGGAGTCGGGAACCTTGTCTCTGGCGAGGTTTCGCATGCGGCGGAGAAGTTGCGTCGGCTTCTGGTCTCCGAGTTCCATATCGGACAGTAATTTCTGAAATTGGCGGCTGTCGGATTCCTAGTAGGCAGATATGAGTCTGTCTTTGATGGCCTTGTACTGCTCCGTCTCTGGTGGGTTGTACAGTAGGTCCATTATCTGCTCGATGTCTTGTCGCTCGAGCTGTGCGATGACCATCTGTGCAAGCTGAGCTTGGCCTTTCTTGAGGTCATTCGTGGCTGCTTCAAAGCTGATGAACCAGAGCCGTGGTCGATCGCGCCAGAATGGTGGAATACGCATCGTTAGTGTTATTCCAGCTGCTTCAGCCTTTGGGACTGGATGTGATGTTGAGCTGGATTGTTCTTCCGTTTGGCAGGGATTCGACATCTTGATTTGTGTTGATTCACAAACTGGCAGAGCTTCGTCCTCGGTTCTTTACTGTGTTCAGGCAGGGGTCACCACTTTAGGGTCGTCAGAAGGTTAAAGATAAACTCCGTGTTCGATGGATGTGAATATGAAAGAATAATTTATTTTCCAAAAGGTTTCCTTAAATACTATTTTACAAATTAACACTAGCCAATAAAAACATGTACATCATCATCATCATCAGCCTATAGCAGTCCACTGCTGGACATAGGCCTCCTCAATCGCACGCCATTTAACTCGACTTTCAGCAATTCTCATCCAGTTGCTACCAGCCACCCTGCGAAGATCGTCACTCCACCGAGCCTGAGGGCGTCCCACCTTACGTTTGCCGATTCGCGGTCTTCACTCAAGAACACGTCTACCCCAACGGTCATCGGTTCTACGGCAAATATGACCGGCCCATTGCCACTTCAGCTTACTTATTCTGTGAGCTATGTCGACAACTCTGGTTCTCTGTCGGATCACATCGTTTCGAATGCGATCCCGCAGAGAGACTCCAAGCATAGCTCGTTCCATAGCTCGCTGAGCGACCTTAAATTTATGGACCAGCCGTACTGTGAGTGTCCACGTTTCGGCTCCGTAAGTCATAACAGGCAGGACGCACTGATTGAAGACCTTAGTCTTTAGGCTCTGTGGAATACGCGACGAGAAGACCCGGCGAAGCTTCCCAAATGCTGCCCAGCCCAGCTGGATTCTTCTGTTAGCCTCCCTCTCAAAGTTGTTCTTACCAAACTGCAGAGTTTGCCCGAGGTAAACATATTCTCGAACAACCTCGAGAGGACCGCCATTGACAACAACAGGTCCTGGGGTGACGTGTTCGTTGAACATAACCTGGGTTTTGTCCAAGTTCACCCTGAGACCAATGTGTATTGAAGAATCAACTAGGCCATCCAGCATCTGCTGCAAGTCGTGCAGCGATTCAGCCTGTATGACGATGTCATCTGCAAATCTCAAGTGTGAGATGTACACGCCGTTGATGTTTATGCCACGTCCTTCCCATTTTAGCGTCTTAAACACATCCTCCAGTGCGTTGGTAAACAATTTCGGGGAAATAACGTCCCCTTGTCTCACCTCCCGACGCAATGGGATATGCTTCGTTTGCTGGTTTTGACTTTGGACGGTCATTGTGGCGTTCTCATAAAGATTTCTCAACACTTGGATGTATCGCCAGTCGACTTGGCATCGCTGCAGAGACTCCAGAACTGACCAGGTCTCGACAGAGTCAAAAGCATTCTCATAGTCCACAAATGCAAGACACAGCGGCCGATTATACTCTTCGGACTTCTGTATGATCTGCCGCACTGTGTGGATGTGGTCTATGGTGCTGTATCCTCCTCGAAACCCGGCCTGCTCCGGTGGCTGGAAGTCGTCGAGTCTTCGCGCTAGACGATTCGTGGTGACTCTTGAAAACAGCTTATACACGTGGCTAAGGAGCGAAATGGGTCTGTAATTCCTTAATAGGGTCTTGTTTCCCTTTTTAAAGAAAAGAACGACCACGCTCCTTCTCCACGCTTCTGGAGTTCTCCCAGAGAACAGGACCGAGTTGAAGAGCTCCCGAAGATCTCTTAAAACAGGGCTTCCTCCCGCTTTCAGGAGCTCAGTCGTTATCCCATCCTCGCCTATTCCTAATTTCAGCTTAGCTTCAGTTTTCTGTAGGAAGGATAGCAAACGTGGTGGAACTTGTATCCTAATCAGAAACGGGCATCAATGGAAAGATGTGCCGCAAATAGCAAATTCATCAATAACTGGTGTAGTTGAGTTTTGTGGTGTAGAACTCATACAGTATAAAACTATTATTTTGTGTGTATACAGGGTGCCAAAACTAAATAATATCAATTTATTTTTTGAAGTAATAGGAAAAATATTGCAAAATTTATGTAAAAAGAAATATGATCATATTATAATGGCAGGAGACTTTAACATAGATATCAAAAAAACAAATAAAATTGCATTAGAATTTGAATGTCTGTTACTAAATTTCGATCTTACACTAGCCTTAAAACAGCCAACTAGACTGCACAGCCAAACGTGCATAGACAATATCGCACATAACTTTAAAGCAAAATGTAAAACTGAAGTTATTGATTTTGCTCTTTCTGATCACACAGCTCAAATAATTAAGCTACCGGTAAAAAAAACCAATATTTTAAAATACTGGCGTTTAAAAAGGCGAGATTATTGTGCAGAGAACCTTTTGAAATTTAAAAAAAGAAATGTATAGGGCAATTGACTTTCTCAGAAATTTATGAAACTGATAATCCCAATGCCGCTTTTGACATTTTCATTGACACCTTTAAAGTTTTTTATGACCTCTGTTTTCCATATAAATGGATAAAAATAAATGTAATAAAAAAGCCTAAATGGATATCACACGGTATAAAAATATGCAGCAAAAATAAACGAAAATTACTATGGCGCTACAGACTTAAACCAAACATGACAAACAAGTTAACTTTCGTAACATACAATAAAAGGTTTAAAAAAATTATAAGTTTAACTCGTCGAGCTCAAAACAATTATTCTATAAAAACATCTACAAACAAATCTAAAACCACATGGAATATAATAAACAAAACAAAATCGTGTTTCCCTAAAGAATCAGTTTCACAGATTAACGTAAATAATAAAATAATAAATGACCCTCAAGAAATAGCTAATGCATTTAATAATTTTTTTGTAGACAAAATTCAACCCATTCAAGACTCAGGAATTAATATTACATCAAAGATTATACCGTCTCAAGATTCAATTTATATTTTCCCCAGCATACCTGGAGACATAAAAAACATAATAAAGTCACTAAAGTCCACTAACAGTACAGGATATGACGGAATTTCTACAAATGTTATTAAAGATGTATCTGACTTTATCTGTACCCACCTAAGCTATCTTATAAATCTAAGTATCTGTGCAGGTATATATCCAAATGCCCTTAAAATCTCTATAGTAAAACCTTTATTTAAAAAGAATGATACTGAACAGATGGCTAACTACAGACCAATTGCTCTCATTCCGATCATGTCTAAAATTTTTGAAAAATATATTTATAAAGAATTGTATTCATATTTTGAAAAGAAACACATATTAGTAGATGAGCAGAAAGGATTTAGAAAAAACCGGACAACCAATATGGCCATTTATGACTTCTTGCATAAAGTAATGGTTAGTATGGACAAGAGAATTCCAGTGTGCGCTATTTACTGCGATATGACGCAAGCCTTTGACCACGTAGACCATAAGGTTCTTTTAAAGAAGCTAGAAGCATGTGGCATTAGGGGAAATATATTACCCCGGTCAGAGCGGAGAATGGAACCGGCGAGAGATGTCGTGCGGTGTTCCACAGGGATCGGTTCTGGGGCCGGCCTTGTGGAACATCGGTTACGACTGGGTGCTGCGCGCCGACCTCCCTAGCGGCGTCAGCGTAGTCTGCTACGCTGACGACACGCTGGTACTGGCACAAGGGAGGTCGCACGAGGCGGCGGCCGAAAACATGACACGCGGGGTTGCGATAGTCGTGGAGAGGATCCGGCAATTGGGTCTCGAGGTGGCATTGCACAAGTCCGAGGCCATGTGTTTTCATGGGCCTCGGAATGCGCCACCGTCGGGATCCCTACTGACGGCGGGAGGGGTTTCCATCGGCGTCGGGTCGACGCTGAAGTACCTGGGACTCGTCCTCGACAGCCGGTGGAACTTCGTGGAGCATTTCCGACGTTTGGCCCCCAAACTGGAACGGACCGGGGCTGCCTTCAAGCGGCTCCTGCCCAACCTGGGGGGTCCAAACGCCTCCTGCCGGAGGCTCTACGCGGGGGTCGTGCGGTCCATGGCCCTTTACGGGGCCCCGGTGTGGGCGCGTTCTCTGAGGCGGCAAGCCGCCCGCTACCTGAACGCGCCCCAAAAGGGGATAGCCCTAAGGCTAGTCCGGGGGTACCGCACGATCTCCGGTGAGGCGGCGAGCCTCATTGCCGGATTGCCGCCATGGGATCTGGAGGCGATAGTCCTCGCGCGCCTTCACGAATGGCGCGCGGAGGCACTACGTCGGGGGGAAACTCCGCTGCCGCGGCAAATCGCCGCTCAGCGGACAGACCTCCGGCGCGATCTCATGGTGACATGGAGAGAGCGACTGTCGCAACCCCGTGCAGGGCACGCCACCATCGTGGCGATAAGTCCCCTCTTTGAGGAGTGGCTAGAGAGGCGCCACGGCGCCCTCACCTTCCGCCTGACGCAGGTCCTCACCGGACACGGTTGTTTCGGGAGGTTCCTGCACCGAATCGGGCGGGAGGAAACGCCCGGGTGTTTCCATTGTGAGGATCGTCCGGAGGACACGGTGCAGCACACTGTGGAGGCCTGCCCTGCTTGGGCGGAGCAGCGCCGTGTCCTCGTAGAGGCGATCGGCGGCGGCGACCTCTCGCGCCCGGCCCTGGTTCAAGCCATGGTCCGGAGCGAGAGGGAATGGGAAGCCGTCACCTCCTTCTGCGAAGCAGTCATGCTAGTGAAGGAGGTGGCGGAACGTGAGAGGGAAAGAGCCTCACGTCCCAGCCGCCGCGGGAGACGCCCTGGGCGTCGGGGGTCACGTGGTGGCCCCCGGCCACCGTAGGCGCGGGCCTGTGGACGGCGAGTTATGGGCTAGCTCGCCGTCCGGCCGTCTTATGACGACAGGCCGTGTCGACGGCGCGTTCGTGTTCCACGCGCGCCTCAAAGAGATGTCAGCAACCACGCAGGGGTCCGCACGGGCCGATGCCTGCCAGGGCTGCGGGACTGTTCGAAAGAGATACCGCGGCCCTGGAACACAAAGGGCAAAGAAGGAACATGGATGGGTTTTAGTCAGTACAAGTCTGACACTCCCTTCCGCTCCGCCCAGAGCGGGGGGGGTCATTTGATGATTTCCCATCCTAAAAAAAAAAAAAAAAAAAGGGGAAATATATTCAGTCTTATACAGTCTTACTTAACTGACAGAAAACAGTACACGGAAATAGCCAAAATTAATATTAAGACAAAGAAGGAGGAAATCTTTGTATCTGACAAACGGACGCCAGTATACGGAGTCCCACAAGGCAGCGTACTGGGATCTCTATTTTTTATAGTATATATTAATGACATGCCTAGTGCTATTGAACACCCTATGACCCTTTTTGCAGATGACAGTACAGTGACCATAACATGTAATAATAAGGACATATATGAAATTGACATTAATGAATCTCTGACATCGATAATATTATGGCTAAATCGGAATAATCTTAAAAATAACTTAGATAAGACTACTATAATGCATTTCACGCAACGGACACAAACTGATAATGCGATTAGTAAGACGCCATAAATAGGTTTAGTCTCAAGACCAAACCCTCTAGTATAGTTAAAAGGCGTGAACTTCCTTCAAGAGCTTGTAGGAAAAAAAAAAAAAAAAAAAAAAAAAGCTTTAATTTTTTAATCCACTGCCAAGTGGAGATTATCTTTTCGTGATTATCGACTAGTACAGTCGATACAAAGAGATTGGAGATTGAAATGTAAATTATTCTTTCTCTCTACATATACAAGACACAGTAAAGGTATTGAGGAATCTTTTCTTAAACCGGAATCCGGCAAGTATAAAATCTGAGTTCGACAGACAACTTAGTCTCAAGAATTGGAGAGATTCTGTATAAAAAAGGAATAAACAAAGTTCTTTACTAGCCAAAGAGTACTTACTCAACAAAGAGCTAAGATACAAGGTCGTCTTCTAGACAAAGAGTACTTACTCAACAAAGAGCTAAGATACAAGGTCGTCTACTAGACAAAGAGTACTTACTCACCAAAGAGGTAAGATACAAGGTCCTCTACTAGACAAAGAGTACTTACTCACCAAAGAGCTAAAATAAAAGTTCCTCTACTAGACAGTACTTACCAAAGAGCTAAGATGGGGAGACACAACAGGGATATCCTTCAACAATTGAAATTTAATCAATGCGAGAGTACTATAATAAATCAGCCTGAAAGGGTGATTTGTTATAGTACTTAAAGATGTATATTAATGATGTACACCTCAACTACACAGAAAAACAAAAAAAAAAAAAAAAAAAAAAAAACACCATCAGAGCTGTTTCATGCAAGACCGTTTAGAGGTAAAGTGGAGATAAATAACCATAAAGGGATCTCGAAGTTGATACAACCATTCAAAAGTTGGACAGATTTGACCAGAAATGGCTTTTGTCACCCAGAGCAGATAAGCGGAGATAGCAGAAAAGTTACACATTGAGAATTGGGATTGGAGAAAAAGTACATGTAGAGAACATGATGAACGAAAATAATATACCTCCGTGGTATGCCGAAACTGGTCAAGACTACAGACACATGACGAAGATCATGAAACACCTAAAGAAGGTATAAATAAGAGTAATTAAAACTGGTCAATTGAAACTTATCGATCACAAAACGTAAGATACTTACCGTATTTTAAAGTTAAGCATAATGCAATTAAGTAAGTTTAATGCTAAATAGTGCAGGTACTGAAAGTACCTAAAATGTAAATAAATTCTAAATAGAAATATTGTCATTGTACTTTAAATGAATGAATGACTGAATTCTAAATGATGCTAAATATTGTAACTATTGTACTTAAAACTAATTCTATTAAAAATTAAAGAAACAATGTATATGCCTACAATATTTGCACCTGGCTTATGTCTATTAACATTATTAATTTATCTGAATTGTTTAAATTTTTATAAAGTGTACCTATGTTAGCATAATTGATATTATATGGTAACATATAAAAGTAATTGTATTCCAGATATGTAAACTTAATATTATAACTATTACACCAATTAATATAACCTACACATTTTTGTTAAACATTTTAAAAGAGTAAGTATGGAGTTTCTTCCCCATTCTTCTCCATACAAACTACCTTAGCGAATGGGAAAATGAAATGAACTCATTTCCTAAAGTGACCTCTAAGGGTCTAATTGAAATAAATATTTTCATATAAAAAGGAAGAGATGTGATATACTAATAAACGTAGCGTGACGCTTTACGGTTACGTGTCGACTAGTCCTCACTTATCCCGGGCGGCGAGTGCACGTACCCTTAAAGTAGTTCATCTACTTACTGATAATTTGGTGGTTTTATTCTAAACCCTAACTAGTGTTTCTAGTGAACACCACATTGTATAATTTTTTGGGGAAACTCGACTAACAAAGAAATTGCGTTTAAAGCACAAAAGAGGTGTATACGAGCTATGTTTAACTTGAATTCGACAGAAAGCTGCAAACCGGTATTTATAAAATACAAATTATTAACATTACCATCTCTGTACATTTTTGAAGTAGCATCTTTTGTAAAAAGTAACCCCAAACTATTCCCACGACTATCAGACGCGTTTCCACGCAACAGACGCGACAATAGCCAACTTTGCTTACACTCATCAAAAACTGCTCTAATGTCGAAAAACTTTTTTTGTATGGCCCCTAAGATTTACAACAAAATACCTCAGTCATACAAAGCCCTAAACACAAATTTATTTAAAAACAAGATTCGGAATTTATTAACAGACAAATGTTACTATAATATAAATGACTTCCTATCGGATACCTTTTGACATATTTTACCTTTTGATACCTATTGACATATTTTTACCTTGCGATATATTTTATTTTTATGTTTTTGTTTTTTATTTTGATGTTTTTACTTGACATATTTACCTTATATTTTATTCTATTCTCATGACAATTGGACAATTTGTATTTTTTATTTTATTTTTTAATTGTATTTGTAATATGAGAATAATATGCAAACATTAGTTATTATAAATATATAGTTACCTAGAAAAATGGCTAAAATAGAAATGTTTTAAATTGTAAGCAAAAACCAAATTTGTACACCTCACATGGTAAAACATGTACGGACCTACCCTACCCTACTCACTAAGATCTTGCATGCTCAATTTGTGTGTAAACGCATGTTTTTAACAAATAAATTATCTTTATCTTTATCTTTATCGCCAGGGCTTTTCCATTCTTAAGCTGTCTAAGAGCCGCCTCGATTTCGTCTTGGCTGACTTCTGGCAGGTCTTCTGTGAAATGGTGGGTTAAGGTGGCTCTGGAATCCTCATTTTCGGGATCAGGTCGAGATGCATGCGATGCATACAACTTTTTCAGTTTTCGACTTCCGAAAGAATCTCCGGCTTCGAAACGACGATATCCCCACTAGATTTGGTCAACTTCGTCAGGTGGCTCCTCCCAAGTGATTGGACGAACACTTTCGACCCCCGATTTTGCTCAATCGCTTTTTCTATTGAGCGGGTGCTGGAGCATCGAAGGTCGCGTCGTATCAATTTTCTAATTTTATTATTGAGTGCCTGTAGTTCTGACGAAGTGATGGGTGGGTTTTCACGTCGTTCCGTCATAAGCTCCAGAGTCTTCTCCAAAAGTTTGGACTTCTTGCCCGTATGCCGCATTTTACAAAAACGCGTCCCTTCCTCCCTGAGGATTTCCACCATTTGGTCGAGCGCCTGGTCAACATCATTTGTGGTTTCCACGGCCGCGAATCGGTTCTCCAGATCTGACTGGAACGCTTCAGACCCTAGCATGGTTTGGAGCATATTTGGACGGAGCTTAGACTTCATCAAACGGGTTCGCTCCAGCTTGAAATTAATATTTAGAGTGCCACGAACAAGTCTGTGATCGCTACCGGTGTTGAACCTGTTGATCACCGAGACATCTCTGAATATATGCTTTTTATCCGCTATGATGAAGTCTATCTCATTTTTCGTCATAGTGTCGGGGCTTCGCCACGTCCACTTCCTTTGGGACTGTTTCTTAAAGAAAGAATTCATCACAAAAAGCCCCTCCTTCTCAAGGAAGTCGACAAGCATTTGCCCCCTATGATTTCTGCTGCCAAACCCGTAGGATCCTACTACCGATTCACTGCCATTTTGTACTCCCACTTTAGCGTTAAAATCCCCCATGACAACGCTGTAGTGGGCCTTAGTAGTAGAGTGCAAGGCCTTGGAGATGTCCTCAAACATTTCCTCTACCACGTCGTCCGAGTGTGCCGAAGTCGGTGCGTAGACCTGAACAACCTTGAGGCTATACCTCTCGGTTAGCTTCACTATGAGATACGCTCCCCTGTTCGAGACACTAGACACTTCTACCACGTTGTCACAAAGGGATTTATGTACCAGGAACCCGACTCCGCCTTGGGATAGCTGGTCTCCCTCTCGAAAATACATCAGGTGGCCTGATTCAAGGGTTATTGTGTCCTCCCCCTCTCTTCGGACTTCACTCAACCCAAGAATGTGCCACCGTACCCTTTCGAGTTCTTCCTCTAGCTGCACTAGATGTTCGTCGAGCCGTAACGTGCGTCCATTATACGTCGCCAAGGTCAGTTGGGTTTGGCGGCCGTTCGTAACCCGGGGATTCTTAGCACCCCCTACCTTGCCGTTACCGTGACCGCCGCCAAAATCAGGAATAGCAAGGCCGCCGGGAACTGGGGGCCGTGGTTGATTCTGGCTTGCCATTAAGGGGTTTGCCCATAATCGCCACGCTGGGCATGCGGGTTGGCGATCGCAGATCACAACTCCTCGCACTAGTGACGCTGCTGCCCGTCGCTAGTCTGCGCTATTTAGTTGCGAACTTTCGAATGGTTATACCGCCATTTATCGGTCGTCAGAGCCTCGTTTGTTGTTTAGCAGGATGCACCACGAGTAGGTGAGGTTGACTTGGGGCACTGAGATGGTAGGTGCGCCCCCTTACATAAAACATGTACATTAAATTAGAATAAAAATTACAAAACTAAAAATCCAATAACATTAGCAGGATTTCCAGTGTTATTTCCACGAGGGGCGCTTGTGTGTTCACGGAGGCGCGCGGCGTCTCAGCGCGCGCGCAGATGGCATAAATATAGGTGCTCGGTAGTTTGCGCGCGCTAGTGTCAGGAGGCCACCGTCGAGTGATGTTGTGTTACGAATCGAGTTTACGGAAGATGGAAGACACGCGGAGCGAAGAGTAGAAAAGTGGCCTCACAGCTCCTGACACTCCTATTTCTTTACAGAATGTCAAAAAGTTCTTTTCAGAACTGTTTCTTATCAGGGCGTCAAAACGTGGTCTAGTTCTTGTCAGAACTGTGTGCTTCATATTTCTTGTCAGAGCGTCAAAACGTAATGTGCTGTGGTCAGCGGTGGCTACAGCTGTAACAAAACAAAAATAATGCTATTTCAATAACGCGACACATAGGTACTAATTATAATTATCATGCGCATAATATTAACACTTTTAATGAAAAATACACGAAAGCATAAGTCTTTCGTCCGCAAAACGTCTAAGGCATGGTCACACTAATCATTGTTAGTAAACAAAATCTATAATATTCCTTACCTGTGAAAAGATATGCCACAACCACCATATGATTCAATTTTACATGACGTGATACAATACTTTTAACCATTTTCACATTTAAAATAAAAAAGAACCGTAGATAAATCTTATAATTTTCTCAAAACAACTTAGGACGTCAAATTAACACCAGTGATGACAGATTTCAGTGTTACCATAATGAATATATAATAACTTCCAAACAATCATACTAATATTTAATTAGACTTCAAATAAATAAATAAAAAACTATAAAAGAAAATAATTAAAATTTACTTAAAGCTAAAAACATATGCACATAATTTAATTTACTTGTAGTGTGAGGTGACTGCCGGTTTAATATTTTCTACCATCTTTAACATTTTTATCTGTTGGCAATTGAGTGAAAGGGACAAAGGGCTCCCTTATTGCTATCTCTCTCGCCTCGGTTATGATTGCTTAACAAAATTAAACCTACAGTGTGACAGTTAAGGTTCATTTTTGTGTGTTACGAATTTCGCAGAACTCAGTCCTGTTTGTATATTAAGTCCATGCGTACACCCTAAGCGCATACATATGTTATGTTATGATGTTGTGTAAACAATAAACATCCAAGCGATTGCAGATAATCACGACAGATTTGCCGTACTACTGAAGAGTTCCGTTCCATAACTGCCAAGTCCATGATCGGATCATGACGATATTTCTATGGGACCAACTTGGGAACATACTTTCAAACAAAAAATAATTTTCCAAATCGGTTCAAGCGTCTTCGAGTGTCGGTGAATCTACATAAAAAAAAAATAGGGGAATTGAGAACCTCTCCCCCTTTTTTGAAGTCAGTTAAAAATATTCTGTGTTGCCATTTGACCGGTTGGTATATGAGCTATAAAAACTATAGCTCCTTGGGGTTCCAAGGAGCTATAGTTTTTATATTGCTATTTTGAGGGTTTCGTGGATAAGCCATAGGCCAGTAGCTGTGCCGATCACACAACAACACAACAGTTCCAAGGTTAAGTTTAAGGGGGGCTGAATGACTATTTCATGAGAAAGTCATTAAATGGGATTAAATGAACTTACTTATGTGGTTGTATTGATGCTTAAATGATTATAATTCTGTAAAACCATATTTTGTTATGGTCGCAAATCATATTTCTATCAACATACAACCTGACACAAACCTGCAAATTACATAAAAAAAAAACCTAAGAAATTTTGAATTTTGAGGGTTACCCTGGGCTGAACTTGTTGTTGTGAACCGACGTCAGTCCAAAGACAGGCGACCATTTTATCAACAAGTCGTGACCTCCTCCGCACAGACTGCGTGCATTTCAGCTGCTTAGTTGGTACCTACTCTGTCTTTTAAGAAATCTGTAATTATTTTGGAGACGAATCCAAATTAATAAATTAACTAAGGTGCTGTTGAAAATGTCAAATTCAGTATTATTACAAAAGAAAATCGCAAGTTCAATATATTAGTCGATGTATATTATAACAAAGTAAAGAACACCTGAAGTCATAGAGGAATAAGCTATCGAGGATGCATGCATCCTATTGCTATAAACGCACACTGAAGAAAACACAACCACATTGACAAATTAGCATGTATGTATACAATTTCCCTACGACAATCAACAAAAAGTAATAGTGATGTAGCACAACCAATAAGTGAATAAATGGTATTTCATGCTACCTGACCGGCAGGTCACAACGGGTTGAATTGCGTAAAAAAGATGGTTCCACATTATCTTCCTCCCCAGAAATAATAGCAAGGGGAGTTCCTCATGGATCCCTGCTCGCGCACACTGTATGTTTTATTTAACTCCAGTAACACAGTAAGCGCCGTACGTACCCTCAATGTGGAGCTTGATAGAATTGCTATGTGGTCTAAGGCAATTCTCTCTCTCTCAAACTTAAGGTCAAGGTCATAATAATTGTTTTAATTTGATTTCTGCTAATCAAATTAAAACAATTATTATGCCTAATTATTTTCAATTTAATTCAGCTATACCTGATGTTATAATTATGGGAGAAAGCATACAAAAGGTAGAAATCGTTTGTAACCTATTACTTGGGTCTAATCACTGATCCAGAAATACGTTTTGAGGAGTATTAAAAAACTGTTTTTGTACTCTGTGCAGAACCTTTAGTGGTTCTGAATAGAGTGAGGGATTTCCTTATTATCGCAGTGAGGAAGAGATTGGTGTATAGCCTAGTACTATCCAAACTGAATTATTGCGACACGGTACTGAACGTCTAATAAGTACAGCATGTACAAAATGCACTTGCTCGTTATTGTTTAAGCATACCCCGGAGGCATCAAGTCACACCGTATCTCTGCACAGCGTAAATTTTCCAGCTCGCTTCACTCGCTTTTGGAGTCTTTTGTTCTTAAAATTATCTCTCTTAGTCGATTACGTAACATCTATTTCGGAATAAAAGGACTACACCAAACCTAACTTGTCTGGAGTGGAGAGCTTAAATTTTCCTTTAGTTCCTAGACTTTCCAAATAACTCTTCAAAATTTGTAACTTCTTCTCTACGAACAAGTATGGAAAATCTAAGCAATCCGAGGTTACCGGGGTGCTAACATTTTTGAAGTGGCTATTGCATTTTAGATTCTTAACCCATTATTTCTCAAAATACCTACTGAAAATACTAATAAGTAAATAATAACTGAACTAAAATCATTTATTTAATCATTCATTAATTCCCCCATGTCCATGCCCTATGCGAAATCACCTTCTTGTAAGCCCTTGTACTGCGTTTGATCTACCACGATATTTTTTTATCGTACAGGCGGAAAAAGTATTTGGACATTGTTTTTAGATAAAACCATTTTGGTGAATATTTACTTACATGTGATACGAAACACCATGGTTTTGTAGATTTGAAGTGGCAGATCGTTTTTTAAACAATTTATTGACCATTTTTAGAGAGTACTTCAGAGCACTTGTTTGCGACATAAAACGATACACAATACCGTCTGTCGGCGAATGTACTAGTTTTATAAAACGTCTATGGTCTTATGGCCATTGTACTTTGGCAGAGGGTAAGTCCAGCTATGCCATCACTAGGAGCTATTACTCTATGAGAATAATAGACAAGAGTTGACGTCCATACATTTGGTCCATTCCATATTTACATACTTTTGAGAAACGTGAACGATTGATTGATTGTCGACTCACAAAAGAAAACATAAATAAAAACATTAGTACAGTTTTCATTTTATATATATTAGTCTATGAGTACAGTTTGGTGGCCGGCCATTAATGTACAATTTTATGTGAAGTGGTGAATTATAATAAATTCGAAGGCAAAATTTCATCAGAATCAGCAATCCAGGAGATTTCCGTGTTCTATAAAATTCCAAGTAGAAAAGAAGAACTGTATTCTGTAAGTTTAAACTTTTACGCCTGTAAATTACCTGAGACCTGTGGGAAAGCATAACTAAGTATACTTGCAAAATGTACCATGTAGTTAAAACGTTTATACAAAATGTCGTCATATTTCGATTAAATAACGTAGTTCTTTTCTTCTTATTTAAATATCATTATTAGAATTACCACGTCTTTTCATAAAATATTGAGTCAAATACAGTGACGGCTGACGTGTTCGGTAATAACACCTTGTCGTGAACATTCGGCATTTTTAGTTCTGCTTATGACGATAATTGGGTAGATTTCATAACACAAGTAAGTAAAATATTATCGCTCAAAAGCTGAAACTGCGAGTTATGAAGAGTGTTTAGTTGAGAAGATAACAACAACCTGCCTGCAATGGACTAACGAATGATTGTAATGGATTTTCGTTTTGATAATTAATTCAATTTTTTTTCTTTTAAGAAAGACGAGGTTTAAATATATCAAACAACCTTGCATAAGACATCTTACAGGAGAATGATTTAAAAACTATGGAGCTCAAAATGAAGTCTTGACAAAGGATTGTCCAAGGATTGCAGTTCCCTAGAACCAAGCAATTTGTACACTATCAACTGGTTTGCATTTGATCTCATGCATAAAACCATCCATTTGTCATCTCCCATCCTTTATACATATAAACATATTGCTTGCCCATAAAACATATTGCTGCAAAAAGAATATTTTAGGTACCTCAAAAACATTTTTCAAGAGCTAAACTTTAAAATAGATATACTTTATACAATATGTTAAAAAACCCTGTCCGATATGAAAGGGGAATGGTATACCAATGACATACATTATCAAATATTAATACAATATATATTTTTTTTTTATTTCAAATCATATTTGTGTAGCGGTACATAGGAGGCACCTACTGTCCAAATTTCTACTGTGTGGTGCCAACACTCTCAGAGTAAAACGGTTGTGACATACGTATTGACAGACAGAGGGACAGACAACGACGAATCCAAAAAACTTTTTGGCAACGGAACCCTAAAAATAATAAATGTTTAATACTTTTGTTTTTATTAAATCTTAGTTTTGTTTTATTATACAACACTTTTGAATTTACTTCATTATTCGTTGAAAATCACTTGTTGATGGTTTAGCAACTGTTAAAATAAGAATTTTACTTCAATTTGAAATGGAAGTAAAATTATTATTTTTTCTACATGTTTTCCATACTCATTTTATAATCTAAATAGTAATTTAGGTAGGTACTAAATTAACATTTCTTACTAAAAACAGTTGCTAGTTAAAAAAATAAAATGAACTGGCAACACTGTTATGGGGGAATCCTTGAACTTTCACAACACTATAATCTAGAAGTTGCCTTTCTAACATCATTCATTCCATATTGTGTTTAAAAATCATAACATCTATTTAGTCTGAAACGACCAGTGAACATAATAGTACTTGTTCAAAACTTATATAAATACTGTTCTAAACATTCAGTTCAATAGTGTATTCCATTACAGATTACAACCTAAAGTGAGAAGTTTCAAAAATGGGTAAACCACGTAAGTAATCATTCAATGATATTATTTTATTAGTATTTTGGAGAGTGTTCTGTTTTTATATAGTAACAAAGTAAATAAGCAGTGAACCGAGGACTCTTTTTTTTTAAAAATCTATTTGTTTTCCAATCATTTCATGATCATACTTACAAACTGCATAGTGTAGTGGAAAATAGTGTTGAATTTTCTTATCGTTTATTGATGTTGGCTTACTATAGGTATCACAAACTGCATAGTACTTGCATCCTTTATTGCCATAATTTGATTGCTTGCATTCCAATAAACTCAAACAGTGATGCTTGGATTGTAAACTTTGATAGTAAAAAGAAGTCTGAAGGCTCCCGCTATAGTGAAAAATTGTGATGCAACTGTATTGCAAATTGTGCAATTATGTCCAGTTATAGATAACCTGATGTCATCAATTGATTTCATAGGTTTGATTGTCACATAGCATCATGTCTGTTGTCCTCAAAAAGGTTGATAGCCTATTTTTTTTTTTTTTTTTTTTTTCCCTCTTCTCGTCTGATATTAGTCATCCTTGACTATGATCATATGTGTGGAAAGATTCATCACATTTTTTATAGAATCAGGACCAGTGTCTTAATTCTACTTAATCAGGCAGCACAATATCTCTTAAATACAATTTGGCATCAATAGTGAACTTGAAAGAGGATTTGGATGGTTGGTTAATCTATCTTTGTAATTCTCTAGGTAGCGCTTCGCTTCTTCTAGGATCGTTGGGATTTCCAGGCGCTCATGGATTTCTGAGTTGCAAGCATACCAGGGCGCCCCTGCTAGGACCGTCAGGATACTGTTTTGACTTCTTTGAATGCACATGATGTTTGATTTGCTTGTGGAAGACCATAATTGAATCCCATATGTCCATATTGGTTTTATGATGGAACAATAAACTCTCAGTTTGTTACTCAGGGTGAGTGAAGATTGTCTGCCTAGTAGCCACAGTGAGTTCTTGAATCGGTAGTTTATTTCTGTTCTTTTTTTCTTCAGGTGATCCTTCCATGTCAACCTACGATCCAAGTGGAATCCCAGGTACTTCACGCATGGTGACTGTGGTAGATTGTACTGACCCAATTTGACCGGGGTGCAATTTCCATGTCTGAGTGCAAAGGTGATGTGATGCGATTTGGGTGCACTTGCCTTTATACGCCATTTGTTTAGCCAGTCATGGGTCCTGTCAAGTTGATTTTGCAGCATGCTGCTTGCTATGTTGGCATCCTGATTACAGGCCAGGAATGCGGCATCATCAGCGTAGGTTGCTACAAAAACTTCAGGGCACTGAGGGAGGTCGCTAGTAAATATATTATATAAAACTGGGCCCAGGACGGAGCCCTTAGGTACCCCTGCAAGGCACCTGGCGAGAGAGGATCTAGCGTCTCGTACCTTTACTTGAAATTGCCTATCACTAAGGTATGATCCCATTAGCAAGTAAAATGAATGGGGCAGGAGCAACTTTATCTTGCATAATAGTCCTTTATGCCATACCCGGTCAAAGGCTTGTTGGACGTCGAGGAAGGCTGCCGAGCAATACTTCTTCATTTCTAGGCACTGTCTTTGGTGCGGTAGACTCGGTGTACCTGTTCTACGGTGGAGTGTTGCTCGCGAAATCCGAATTGGTGATCAGGTACAACTTGATTTTCTTGTAGGTGAGGTTTCAGCCTGTTCAGGACAACTCTTTTCTATAACTTCGATATTACTGGAGTAAGGCTAATAGGGCGGTAGGATGAAACTTCATTTTCCGGCTTTCCAGGCTTATGGATCATTACAATTTGTGATATTTTCCAAAGAGCAGGGACATGTGAGGATCTGAGAGAGGCATTAATGAGGATAGTAAGACAGACTACTCCCTTTCTAGGCAGCTCCTTAAGAATTTTCGGAGTAATCAGATCGAATATGGGTGCCTTTTTGGAGTTCATCGTAGATATCAATCTAGACAGTTCCCGTGGGGATGTTGGTCGCAGTGGGGCACAAAGTTGCAAGTCCTGGTTGAGAATGGCATCTATTTTAGGATCATCAGGAACTGCAGATTCGTTCGGCTTGAAGACATGTGCAAGGTGAGTGGCGAAAGCTTCAGCTTTTTCTTCATCTGAACGAGCCCATGAATTATCTGATCTGATAGGGGGTAAGTGTTGCTGAGGTTGTGCTAAATTCTTAGTTGCTTTCCAAAGGGAGTGAATTCCTTTAGCTTTAGGGGTTATTCTCTCTAGCCTGTGTTGTAGGGCATCATTATTAGATTTCGCAAGAAGGTCTTTGAGTAGCTTAATGGCACGGTTAAGACTTTTAGAGGTTTTGTCCCGTTCATTATGTAATGACTGCCAGATTCTACGAAATCGTCTCTTCTCTGCGATTTTTCTTCGGACTTTAGGTGTACTATGGCAGAATGTTTTAACTCAGGGGTGCTGATCCACGCTGCCACTTGTAAAAGATTGCTGAAGTACAAGCACGCGTCGTCCACGTCTTCAGGGGACTTCAGAGGTACGTTGAGATTAATGTTGTCTTCAAGGTACTCTCTAAAGTTATCCCAATCGGTTTTGTAGTTGTAAGCATGTCATAGTTTGGGTTACATTTTGCAGTTGTTTTACTCAATCTTAGTATGATTGGGGTGTGGTCTGAAGACCCGTCTAGGCTAGATTCTACTTGGGTGAATTTGCGGCATATGTTTTTGTGACAAAGAAGTCAAGGATATTATTTTGTTAACATCCGTAGGCCAGTATGTAGGTTTACCTGTGGACAAAGTTAACATGTTTTTTGCATCGATAATTTTTTTTAGTAGGTTACCTATTTGTCACTCATATCTATCATAGGGCAAGCGCATCCAGTGCGTGAATTTTCGAGCATCTGCCGGCCCCTACCTCATTGTAGTTAGGAACAGTGGAGTTTTAGTCAATAGGAGTCATAACGTCTGTTCACCCCTGACAGAGGGGGTATCCATGAGGATTTCTCTACATCAAAAAAGTGGTCTGATAGTCTAAACACAATCCTATCAAAAAGTCGTACTCACACGCACACAGGGTTCTATACAAACAATAAAATAAATATATTTTGAAGGATCATTCAGATGTTGTATTGTATTACATTCAACAGCAAAACTAAATTTGTTTTTCATAGTTTGTTAATGAAAATAAAGTTACTGCTGCAGTTTGATGAAAAAGTCCTATATCTCAAAAACTAAACATCAAATCTTATTCAAACCAATTTTCGTTGAAAGTTAGGTTATGTACCACAATCATCCTACATCCTACATTTTTTCAGAATTTTCCTCCTTTTACTTTAGAAATTAGAGGGGGGTGGGGATATATTTTACCAATTTGGAAGTGTCTATCTTTCAAACGATTGACTTTGATAAAATATGGTTTTAGAAACCTCCCATATTTTCTCATTCTGTCTCGCCTAAATACAGATTGCTCTGCAATCTAGCTAGGAGAGCAGCGATTCACCCAGCAATTGAATGTACCTATAACATGTATTTATTAATGCATATCTTTTTTGAAGAACTATTTTTTCTGACACCCCGCGCGTATAGGTTCGTATATATTCTTTTATTTTTGTATAAAAATCGTAAAGCGGTTCACAAAATACATCTCCTCACCAAGTTTCAACTGTGTAGTCCTAATAATTTCGGAATACAGTGGCTGTGACATACGGACAGACAGACAGACATGATGTATCTATAAGGGTTCCGTTTTTTTGCCGTCACATTATGTTATAAAACTAGATGAGGTTAGTGTTTCGTACCTGAGTACTCTGAGAATTTAATAGCCAAAAGGAACTCAGCGGTGACTGTCTCTTTTAAAGTCCAGACGTAATCTTGGTTGTTTCATCATCATCTCATCATCTTTCTGCACTTGTCCCATGTTACTTGGGGTCGGCGCAGCACGTTTTTTTCTTCAATTCTTCCAATCTTGGTCGTTTATTACTATTTTAAATGATTAATTATTAGTTTTTCAACAGCAAAAAAGAAAGGCGGAAAAAAAGATACTAAAGAGGAGGCCTCACAAAGCATTGAAGAACCATCTACTTCAGAACCTCTAGTAGCTGAGGAAGAAGATGACGCAGGTCTTACGGGAGCTGCCCGTAAAAGGAAAGAAAAAAAGGAAAAGAAGGAGAAGGCTATGCAGGCCTTGCAATCTCTGCAAGCATCTCGAAAACCATCATCAATTTCCGAATCTTCTAAAGCGGAAGCTGAAGTGCCTTCAGAACAAACATCTAGAGCTCAATCTGAGGCCCCTTCTGAACGATCAGTTGAGGCACAGCTGCCATCTGATGTTCCTCCCGAGGGACCAGTAAAACCAGCGAAGGAGAAGGAAGCAATAACTGAAGAAGCTGACGACACTGGATTAGGATTAACGTCATCCAAGAAAAAGAGACCTCGAAGGAAGAAGGGAGATGCCCAACCGCCTGCAGCTCAACCACCTGCAGCCCAGCCACCTGCAGCCCAGCCACCTGCAGCCCAGCCACCTGCAGCCCAGCCACCTGCAGCCCAGCCACCTGCGGCCCAGCCACCTGCGGCCCAGCCACCTGCGTCCCAGCCACCTGCAGCCCAGCAGATATCGAGGCCCCGGGAAGTACAGTCTGTTACCCGTGACCTGGGTGCCCTGTCAGTATCTGGTTCTAGTTCTCAAGTGACCTCGCCTGTGTCAGGTTCAGGCCCCGTTCCTGGACTCGTGCAAATTCCAGAGCCAGTGAAATCCGCGCCACCGGGGCCTTGGCGCAAAGGGCCATCTGCTGGTAGGGGCCGTGGCTGGGCTGCGACTACAGCTCCACCTCCCGGCCAGGCGCCAGTCATGGCGTTACCCACGCCAATTCCAACGCCTGTTGCACAGACAAGTGCTACCCAACCGCAAATATTATCTGCACGACAAAAGTCTCTAGAACCGGTTTTATGCAAATACAAGATACCTCACAAAATTCCTGGTGGTGTGGTCAGGCACAGATCCATAACATTACTGGTAAATTATCTGGAAATGCAGTTTGAATCTCTTAAAATAGTAAGTACCAATTTTTTTTTATGGTGCTATGCTTTAACATAGTGATCTTTAAAATTTCGAACTCACTTCTCATTAAAACACGAGGTTTATGTGAATAGGAGCTCATCATCCAGCAGTGTCATATGACATGAGTGACTGCTAAATAGATACCTACACCTTACTGCCTGTATAATATTATCATATACAGGCAGTAAGGTGAACTTAAAGTTGGCTACTGGACCAATCAGAAATTTGTTAAAAAAGTCTGCTGCTCCTTCATTTATGTTCGCATTTTTGTAAAAATGTGAAGACCCGCTGTGTTTTTAAAAATATTTCTTAGTTGGTCCAACGGTAACTGTAAATGTTGTTCATTTTCATAAGTACCTACTACATATCCTGTAAATTTTTTGGATCTGCCTTAAGCTTTTAACAGAATTTTAATAATGGGTATATATTTTGATGCTACAAGTGCAATGATGTCTAATTCATTTTTGCAGTCTCGTTATGATGTGCACTTTAACCCTGATAGACCAAAAAGGTTGTTACCGGAAGCATTCGCAAGAATCAAAGCTAAGTATTACGCAAAGGAGTTAATTGCGTTCGATCAAATGAAAAATTGTTATTCCTTGAATCCACTGGAAGGAATAACAGCGACGGAGCGTTTCCAGGCAACCGTTAGTATTTGATTTTTTCTTTAAGTGCTTTATCTGTGATCTGTTTTTTTTATTATTATTAATAAATACATACATCAATAAGTATTATGTATATTAATACGGCTAACTGATTTCAGGTCGAATTGAAAGATCAGAATGGAAAGACCCTGAATTTCGAAGTAACATTGAAATCTACTGGTGTTGTTGATCTCGACAACATCAGGCGGTGAGTGCTTCTAATTTGTGTGATTTCGGAGAAATAACTTTAATGCTTACACAAAGTTTAGTCACGAAATTCAAGTCATATTGAAATTAACTTTATTTATGTTTTATATTCGTTATTAATGTTATAGTTACATGACATCTCGTGGTTCGTCTCTTTGCCATCCTACTGAAGAGATCCAATGCATTGATGTTATTCTGCGCCAGGGCGCTTTGGAGTCATATGTAAAGGTATGTAGATATTTTTTGGTGAGTAGAATTATGTAAGAAAAAGCTGTACAAATATTAACCTAAACACTTTCAATGACAATGCTTAACTTTTTCATTTTGTCAATTTCGCAACAGATTTGTTTGGATTTGTTTGGTTACTAATTAATAGAAAAAGAACATGTCGATACTCCACGTGGACTCCATTGCTTTTCTGTTGCGGCAGGTTTTAAAAGGGTATTTATTTTTTTTAGGCTGGTAGACAATTCTTCAGGAGGCCGAATAATCCTGTAGATCTAGGCTATGGATTCGAAATGTGGACAGGATTGTTCCAATCGGCTATTTTTACAAACAAGGCCTTTATCAACATTGATGGTGAGTGAAAATATGTTTAGTAGTTATACAGGGTGGAAATTGGAATACACCATACATTTTGACATAGAAAATTTCATCGTAAATTAAAAAAATCTGCCCTTCCATACATTTAGACCACGGGTGTCCACTATAATTTTATGGAGGACCAACTTAAGTATTTTTATAACCGCAGCGGGTCATAAGAAATGCAAAGTGATTAAGTGACCTCAAATTTTTTTTTTAAACATTATTCGCGCATTGTTTATTGATGTCTTATAAAGTTTTAAATCGCTCGCGGCATAACATTTTTATTTTGTTACAATATACTAATAATACTAACATTTTATCCTTTGACTTTGTTCAGTTTCACGTAGAAATACCTAAAACTGAACAACATTTCCAATGTCAATGCTTGTTATTACCGCTGACACCTGGTTCATAATTCTGGCCTTTTAATTTCATAGTAGTCAATAAAGTGAAACAATATCTTGTAATATTTTTTTACAGAAGTTGTGATGATGCTTCTTTAATTACTGGAATAATAATACATTACTTACTGTACAACATACTATTTTTTTGCAAAAAGTGCACAATATAGCATAAGTATTTTATATTTCAGTTGCCCATAAAGGCTTTCCTAGGCACCAGAGTTTGCTCGACGCTCTCATAAAAGATTTCAAACTGGATCCTAATCGTGAGATCGAGCACCAACGCGGCGGGGATTATTTCGTAAGCTTTGTAAAAGGCCTCAAGGTAAATAATACAAGACGGAAAATGCAAAAATATATACTTCTAGAAATTATTCACATGCCTAACTAATTTGGCAAATTTTGAAGTAGAGGCGTGGCGCTAAACTGCTCTAGTGCTTTCTGGCAAACTTGCTCCTTGTCCATGGTACAGGATATCTGTCTGTTCTTTTATTAGTTTTTGGCAAGTAGGGCACCGTAAGCCGGTGATATTCTCTCCGTAGACACTCATAAATGAATATTTTTCTGACGCTAAGTACCTGTGCTTGCGAATTTTCATTCAGTAGCCATTTTCAGTAGATAAAAACAAAGTTGTAAAAGAAACACAAAATTCTATGATCACCACCATCCTTAACCTTGTTCCACTTATAGACCTCCTCTCTTTTAAACAGACCGAGTCTTAACCAGGTTCAACCATCGATCAGCGATCAATGAATATCCTCCAACCATCACGAAATGCTACAGTCTGTTCTTATTTCAGCTAACTGCACTCTTGGTCGGCAAATGTGTCAGCTCGGGTGATCGTCGCGAGTACGTTGCGAATGGCCTAGTAGCCCCACCTCGTGACTTGTATTTCACCATCGTTGAAAAGGATGGCCGCTCGCGAAAAACCAGTGTTTATGATTATTTCACCCAGGACAAGCAACACAGGTAAGTGTCGGTTTTGTATACAGAGCATAGAGAAGGCTCGAGGCGACAATGTCATCACCGTGCAATCCAAGAACGACACTAATGACTATAGAAATTTACGGCTTTGAATGGAGGTCGTGAAAGGATTGATGCGCTCAACGCACTTTCGGCGCAAATAATTTTATTAGTACTGCCATCTCTAGATGCTGACGGCGTGATAAGACATAATTTTTTGTATCACGGAATAACTTACTTCGATGAAATTATCAAATCTTTGGGCTCATTTACGGAGACGCGGCGCTTCGCGCGGTGGTTGCGCTTTTTTTTCGTTCACGGAGAGGTGGCGCGTGCAGCAGCCCGCGTTACCACACGCGCGAACACAAACATGTACGACAATGGACAGCTGTTGTTTACGGAGACACGGGGCGTGAAGCGGCGCGTGTGCCGCCGCGTGCTCCGTCGCGGGTGTCGCTGCGTTTTACTCGCCGTGAACAGTACTGGCGGGCAGCGCCTACGCTGCGTGCGCTGCCGCGTTAAACGTGGCTTGCATCGCGGCGATGTCACCTGCAAGCTGCATTTCAAGCAAACGCGTGTTAAATCGCTTCTCCGTAAACGATCTCATACATCGCCATTTGTTTGAATTTACTGTGTACCTTGCCGCACAAAGCGTTGCGTGACATCCGTAAATGAGCCCTCACTTGAAATGTGTCTATATCACAACCAGTTACTGTAATTTAAAATTTTTGATACTTTTGGACACACTTCCCTATATTTTAAGAAAAATAATTACTTTATGCACTTTTGTTTTCAGGATTAAATACCCAAATCTCAATTGCGTGTGGGTTGGCTCCAGGGAAAAAAACATTTACTTCCCCATAGAAGTTCTAACTGTGCGTGAAGGGCAGGTATGTCATGACTTATCTTGTATTTTCTCTATCACTAAAAAAATAATAAAAATAAAAATAATAAACATTTTGTATTAGCCGAGTGCAATGAGACAAAAAGTACTCAAAAGGTGGAACGAAGTTTTTAGTAGTCGGATTTTCATTGGAGTTTTTTATTGAGTTCCTAGAGAGGTAGAAAAGATTTTTTTTTTTTAATTTTCTCTTGTTTTTTTTTTCATTTGCAAATAACTTCGAATGTATATTGTGCCGTAATAGTGTGACCTGTGTGCATCTATCAAAGACTGTTTATTTGTTCTTCTTTATCGTGTAGTTAGTGCCTAGTGTGAGAGTTTTTATGCCGCCCATGGGCCTCTGACTTGGCTTTACATGCCGTTGAGAAATATTTCTCAGGCATGCTCGTTTCCGCACGATGTTTTCCTTCACTGAAGCAAGTGTTTATTCATTGTTGTCGATGAAATGCATATTTCAAGATTTTGATTGAAAAATTCCAGTTTTCTTCAATTATTTCTAAAATACCGAATGTGTAAGACTAAGATTTCTTTTGTCATTGGTAACTAATACTTTTTCACAGATAACTGAACAGAAAAAAAAAACTTCAAAAAAAACACTTTCATGAGTGTAGTGTCTAAAAATTCATTAGCATTTATTTTACGTCACTTCCTAGGAAAACAAAAAAAAAAATCCCATGAAAATCTGACCACTGTGAGCTTCTTTCCACCTTTATGTCTAATTGCACTCGACTATGTGTAGGCAAACACAAATGAAGCGCACAGGGGAAAACATGCAATATCACTTTTTTATGTTTTTGAACTGGCCATACCATTGTAAGTATAGTACAAAGGTGGTAGAACGAAACGACAAAACACACTTTGCAGTAAAATGCACAGCCACGGAGTAATCTTCATAGATAAATATTGATACAGTGCAATAACAAGCAATTTCCAAGCTTTGTGGACCAAAAGCTAAGCAGTACTTCTCACGGATAAAATATAGTGAAGCTTAAACAAATACTATTTCATACTGTATTTTCTTTGTTCAATTTTTTTCTCTAACTCAATAAATATAAGTAAGAAAAGAGTTTTTTTTTTGTACTAGACACGCAAAACAAATATATTTTCTTTAGAAATAAAAATAATTTTCTTTCATCTCGAGTTAATGTAACCTTTTTCAAGGATTAAAAGACTAATTTAACAATTTCTCAGTTAATTGTTTTTGTGATATTGCATGTTTATCCCGTGTGCCCTTCATATGCGAAAGACACGCATAATTATATTATATGATGCACCAGATCGTTCGCTCGACGGCCCATCAAGCTATACAAAACCAATTTATGCGGATCTCTCATTGTATAGGAAATCTATACAAAGCGAGGCCAAGTTATACTGGAAATGTACAGCTTCATGTGCCGCCGTGTGTTCATTGAGAATTAATTAATAAATTTTCTACTTTATTTATTTCAACTGGGCTGTTTTATTCCAAAAGTCCATGAAACCCGTTATACACGACAAGTTGTGCATGCTCAGTTTTGCCTGAAGAAACTAGAATATAAATAAACATAAACTCATATTTGCAGCCATTGGCTAGGCAACTAAACGAAGTCCAAGTATCGAAGATGGTAAAGGAAGCCGCCACTCCACCTGATGTGCGATTGAGGAAAATCACTGAAGTTGTTTCCAACGTAAGTATCAAGTAAGCCCATTCGCACACGGGTCGTAAGCGTAGTCGTATCGTAAGCGTATCGTTACGACGCTACGCGTACGAGACCTGCAGTGCTGCACAAACGAATCGTCGCGTAGACGTATCGTTTTGGATATTAGTTAAAATCATGGCGTCAACGGCACCAGGCGTTTTGGATGTTGAGGATCTTACTTTCTCTTCAGACGAAGAGGATTTTTTATTGTTTGATTTAGTTAGAAGTAGAAAGCGACGTGCTTATTGGATCTATCCATACATTGGAAATAATTACAGGAAGAGATTATTTGTTACTGCATGTGGACTTTCAGAAGATGACAATAAATTCTGCAGTTTTCATCGAATGAACATCTTTTCTTGAATATTCGCTTAATGGATTATTATACAACATTATTTTTAGTATATGCGAAACCTGAATATAGTTTGTTCAGAATAAGTAACTGAATCGATTCCAATAATTTTTAAATCATGTTTTATTTTGTCACAAAAATATTTAAAATAAGTTACAAGTGGGACACCGAGCGACATTAAATACCTATCGTAATAATTTAGGTACCTACTGCCAAATTATGTTTATCAATAAGCTCAAGACGACGCTGGAGGCCCGCGCGCGGGTGCGTTGCATGGTGACCACGCTTTTGTACAGGCAACTAGGTAACAGAATAAGCTTATAACTTTCTGATTTTTCATGATACAGTTTTGAAATTTTGTACATAGATTCTTTACATAAAAATACTCGACCGTGTTTCAGATTTCGCATATACTAAAACTAATGTTGTATAAACAAAAGTCTTCAACAGGTCTGACGAATTCAATTATTTTTTCAGTCATATTGATATTGTTAAAAGTCATAAGTAATTGAAATTCAGTTAAATTCAGGTGATTTTTATAGAAAATAATAAAAAGTTAACTTTTTACGCTTGTGTTTTTACACCAGTACGCTAATTACAATAAACACCTACGATTCGCTGCAACACCGCTTCGTATGCGGACTTGTTTGAACATGTTCATGCTCGTATTGCTCTCGTCGTACGCGCGGATTACGATACGCTTACGCTACGACGCCGTGTGCGAAGGTGTACCTTATGTTAATATGTGCACCCACTGTCGTAGGTGTATTATTAAAAATGAGACGATATTTCATCAAAATTGCAATTTGCACGTCTTTTGTTTGTACAAATTGCAATCTTCTTATCTAAATAGTTCTTCGTCATTTTAATAAATAGTTGACGTCAAAGACTATTATAAGTCTGGCCGTCTTATGACGACAGGCTGTATCGACGGCGCGTTCGTGTTCCACGCGTGCCTCAAAGAGATGTCAGCAACCACGTAGGGGTCCGCACGGGCCGATGCCTGCCAGGGCTGCGGGACTGTTCGAAAGAGATACCGCGGCCCTGGAACACAAAGGGCAAAGAAGGAACATGGATGGGTTTTAGTCATGAGGTCATTTGATGATTTCCCATCCGAAAAAAAAAAGACTTATAAATTAGGTACTAACATAAGTAATCGGTTGGACCTTTGAGTGAAAGTGCTTTGTCTTATCCCATTGAGTTTTTACGTTTTGATTTCAAGGTTTTCCTTACATTTAATTTATCATGTTTGTTTGATGAGACATTTGTTTCTTATTATTGACCCTATCAATTGAAGCCATGGAGGTGCAGGGTGTTGTTTTTTCGGATTTTAACCGGTTCGATTTCCTGGTGTGGCAAGTGCAATCTTTAAATGCAGATTTGTTTCTTTTGACACCTAAGACTCTTCTCACGTATTGGGTATTAATCAAACTCGAAACGAAAATATTTTTTTTTTTTAAGAATTTCGCTACAATCACAAACGTTCAGCTAGAAAAGCATATCTCTCGCTACTCCACCATCACCCATACTATCAAATCTCATGTTACGTTGTGCTGCGCTTACCAAGTACCAACATCCGATGGTACTTAAATGGGACAACATTGAACAGCAGGTGAATTTGAATGGGTTATTGAAGAGGAAAATTTTATGTTTCTTCCTGCTAGAGACTTATGAATCAAACAACATGACGCCTGTCCTGATCCCCGAAGGGTTAGGCTGAGGTGTACCTAATAGTATACTCACATTTCGCCAGCTATGTTTAAGTCCTAGGGGGCGAACCTATTGCCATCAACCGGGCACAAATTCAGGCTCCTTGGCTACTACTGATAAATTCGTGATGGAAATATATTAGAGTAACACTGTCTGACCCGGGAATGGAAACAGGACCTCATGCTAAGCAGTTGCGGTTGCGACCAATAGACCAACGAGGCATTTCTCAATTTTTCTATTTCTTTTGTAATTAGTTCAGTTAAAGCTAACATGTTACCCTTACTTGGGAAAAGACTGGACCCCACGACACAGGGTATCCTAGTGTGGAGTCCAGGGAATGTGTAAAAATCTAGCGCTTAAGGATCATTGTCTTTTGTAACTAGCTTTTTAATATTGTACCTTGTTGCGAACTGAATAAAGATTTTATTTATTTATTTAAATTAATATGCTATCTGACTCATTGTCCCATATTACTTGGGGACGGCTCAACACGTTTTTTTGTTGCATTCTTCCCTAATATTCAAGTTCATTCTAATATTCTACACTGTTTGTTTTAGATGAAATATTCCCAAAATGAAAACTTCCAGCGGTTTGGCCTGGAGATTTCTGATAAGTATTACACTGTCAAAGCAAAAGTTTTGGAGCCACCGGTCTTGGATATTGGAAATGGCAAGGCTAGACCCAGGTATTTTGTATAACACCTTACTTAGAGCTTTAGTACATATTTTTAAAAGACATTTTCTTTAAAACTAGATGAGAAGGTGTTTGACTATTAAGCGACTCTGACACACTCAGGTGTTACAGTCTCTTTTTAAAGTCCTGGGGTACTATGACGTCTTAAAGCAGGAATAATTCCAGTGTTGGAAATAGACAGGGCTATACAGCCCCCATAGCATGACCTCTGAAGAACACAAAATGACAGATAGTGCAAAGAAATCTGTCATTGTGTCGACACAATCTGTCATTTTGTCGATTCTTCCGTCAAAGAAATCCTTGTCTACGGTGGTCATACTACGGGGGCTAGTTGTCTAGCGCTATCTCTTTCCCACACTGGAATTACTCTTGCTTTAAGACGTCATGGTAGGGCCCAGGCCTTGTCTTGGTCAGATCGTGTGAAGGCCATGCAAATTAGTAAACTTTTGATGACAAAGAAAAATCGGTTGATAGTATATGTGCAATATTCAAAAGGACGAAGTCTTTAAAACGAGATGCAGCATTAATCTGGAAATTGCCCGATTGCTGATGCTAAAAGTAGTTTCTGTTCTAATGCGCTTTACACCATCACAAACTGCTTAGTCTTTTCTTAAGTATGTTGTAGTCGGCAGAAGCAGCTGAATACCAGTATTTTATATTAAAATCTATTAAATTATAAACAGATAGAGTAAGTTTTCTAGACGGCTATAAAACATATTTTATTTTGCAGAAACGGACAATGGCAGGCAACGCGCCTCCTGAAACCGGAAGCGCTACAATCATGGGCTCTCATCGCTGTTGATACCGACCCAAGGAATGAGTATGATACTATGATTAACTTGGTAAGATTTTGTCATCATTTTCTGAGTGTGTCGCTGTTAAACAACCTTTTTTTGTTTGACGTGCACTTGAAATGAAAAGAATGATTGTAATACATTCTTATTTCAAGACATTGCTTGTATTGTATTGTATAACGGGCTGGTGTCCGCAACTCTACGTCAAAGCGCGTATTTTGGCTGGAAAGACATTGCTTTTAGAACGTTGTCGCAAAAAAGAAGTCTCATGCATGGTGAAAGACAAATAGATCGAAATGTGCTTAATCTTTTAATTTCACGAGTGTGCCTCACATCCGTATGAGATGTTTAAACTTTTGGTTACACATAGTAGAATTATGCCTCGAGAATTGCGTAATGATACCCTTAATGGTGATATTAAAATATTTCAGATCATAAGTACTGGCAATCAGATGGGTATGAGCGTTGCAAGCCCAAAATATGTCATTGTGAATGGTAAAATGAAGACGCTGCACAGCGATTTGTTGAAATTGTACGGTGAAGTACGCTTTGTCTTCATCATCGTTTCTGCGAGGGGCAAGGATGACTATCATAAGGTATTGTGTGAGATTAAATCATCTGAAAATACCTACCTTTAACTTAAAACGCACCGTTCCGATATTTGTTCCAATGATTACGTATAGTTCCATAAAGTAAAACTAGCGATGTGAGTCTATTTTGATTAAAAATTAAACTAACGATTTTGCACAGGTGAAGCAACTAGCTGAGCGTGAAGTGGGCATTTTGACGCAGTGTGTCAAGGAAGCGACAGTGCGTCGGATCAATAATATGACTGCTAGAAACATTCTGTTGAAGGTAAATATTATTATTATTTACTAGTCTTCATCGTGTCTCACTGCTGGGCAAAGGCGTCCCCTTTCCTTCCATACCTCTATCCTGTGCGATAACTGGCTATGTTAGCCCCGCAATCATGATCGGATCGTTACGCCACCTTCGCTGCGTTCGACCTCGACGGCGCTGTCCTTGCTCAGGCGTCCAGTGTGTGACGATCTTGGCCCATCTCTGCATCCGTGCGACATGGCTTGCCAATTCCCTCTTCAGCCTATCTGTTTTTTCTCCAATATTATTTTATTAAATAATATTTTGACGAAGTGTTAGTGAGTATATTTCTTAGTGCATTCTTACACCATTTCTCGGCCGCGGTCAGTAACTTCCGCGCAGATCGTCACTCGCAGCTAATCGGAGCCGCCATAAAGTTTGAACAGAACTATAGTTAGCGAGCGATTGTCTATAACCTCTACTGCCGCTCGCAACCGCGCCCGCAGCCCTATTTACCACGTATTACCGAATATTAATTGGCACTTCCCAGGATCGGTAATGCCTCAACTCGCGCCGCTCGGGATTTTCTCTTTGAAAATTCGATCGATGCCATCGGTCGATGGTAGAAGGGATTAGTCGACGTCGATCAATAGTTTCTCTCTTTCGACTAAGTAATCCATGCTACCATCGATCGATCGGTTGGTGTGGTAACAGTAACACCCTTTAGCACCGTCACGAACGGCATCACCTTGGTTTGGGATCAGCTAGTAAAATGTGATGAGGATCCTATGCACTGCGTATAAGTATGCTATGAGGTTAAGAATAAAATTAAATGACTAGGATCTGCAGTAGTTTATGTTGTCAGTCAGTCATAATAAGTATACTATGTGCCAACAGGTGAATTCAAAGCTGATGGGAATTAATCAAGCAATAGATTCTGTCACCACGCCCAAATGTTTGAAAGAAGGAGGAGTCATGGTCGTAGGCGCCGATGTCACCCATCCTTCACCTGATCAGGTATGAACAGTTGCAATCTTTATTATGTTGTGTTCACTCACGAGCAATAATATGTAAGTATATACTTAGCAAAATTCAAAAGCGATTTTCTCGTAAAAAAACGGTTTCTACTTTGAGATAAGATGTATTTCGTAATAGTAGGTCCTTTCGAAATACTATGTTTGTGAAAACGTAAAATATTAATCAATACAGTTGGAGCAAGACCTTTTTAAAAGTTGCTTATGTCTATGTTGCCATTAACACTTTCTTTGCCGGGAATCACTCAAGTCGCACTTTTGCGATGCCGGGAACCAACCTAGGGCTCATTTTAAATGTAGGTTTTTCGTAGCCAATAAAGCGTCAAAATGAAAAAAAAAAAAACAGTTTTACATTTAGACGGTGAATATTCAGCAGGCATTTACAGCAAGAACATCACGTCACAGAGTAACACCACACAGAGGCAAAGCTTCAAAATTTGGGACTTGCCGCTCTTTGTCCTAGTGCACCTACTACTACGCGTTTATATCAAGTTTTCTCTTTGTCGAACTTCTTTCTCCGGTCGCTGAATCGAACCTTCGTTCGGTCAATACAGGTTGTAAACAGACCCTTCACCTAGCCGTCAACCAAGCAATCCGTACATCAAACTAAGTAACTTTACACAAATATTATTGCTGTGGATTGACTTTTTTTTTTGGGGCGAACAATCACGTTTTAAGGTAGGCCTCGATGGAAAGCACTCAAAGCATTGTGCTGATGGATGGATTGTATATTCGGAGGTCGTGGAGGTGTATCAACTAAAAACCTTACATTAAAAACATGTATTTAAAAAAAAACTTGTGAAAAAGTTGCAACTTTGACCCCTAATACCTCCGTAACTAGAAGGTTCCCAGGTATGGTCTAGAACAAAAAAATGATCGCAAAGACGGGGAGAACAAGTGCCTTTCGGATATGTTAAGGGTCTATTTACACCCTTTATTAATAACACAACCTTTTGTACATACTATACCTGAATAATTTTCTTTCAGTCTAATGTACCAAGCATTGCAGCGGTGACCGCGTCCATGGACCCTAAATGTTACGTGTATAACATTGAGCTTAGCATACAAACGCCAAAGGTAAGTAACCCTTTATAAATTGTGATTTGGAACCTATAGTCAACAGCATAGAGTTTATTTTTCGTATTCAATACTTAGCTAATAATCCATAAATTACAGCATTATTTATTGAAGTCTTTTTTTATCACAAACAACAATCAATCTAGACTACATAGCACTAAAAATGATACTTACAATACAGGCAATGAAAGTAAATTAAATGTAAAATTCTAAGTTCAAATATGTATTATTTATTTTAACAGAAAGAGGTGATCGTCCAGTTTCAAGAAATGATGTTGGATCACCTAAAGCTGTACAGGGAACGAAATAATAACCTTCCAAAGAAGATATTTGTGTTCCGCGATGGCGTATCCGAAGGACAATTTGCTCAGGTATACAATTCAGTAATTTTTCTAGGATTTGAATTCGGAACTAAATAAATATTGAATTAAGATTAGCCATTGACCAATTCTCTTACCGAGCGTAGGCTCCCCCCTCCCCTCCCCCAACAATCGCTCGTAATATGGGACTGTCACAATCGAAAAAGCGGCCTAAAAAAATGGCCTACGTATGAGAATCTTAAAGCTATTTTGCTGTAGAGAATAAATTTAAAATCAATGAATAGTTCATTTCTTGCAACTCATTATTTGCCTAGCCTTTTCCCAACTATGTTGGGGTCGACTTCCAGTCTAACTGGATGCAGCTGTATACCAGTATTTTACATGGAGCGACTGCCTATCTGACCTCCACAACCTAGAACTGGGTTATACGATACCCCTTGATAAGACTGTTAGTAGACTTTTTGGGCCACTGACTACCTCCAACAACTGTCAAAGATCTACAAATGACAGCCGGGACCAATGGCTTAACGTGCTTTCCGAGGCACGGAGGAAACTCGGTATGTAATGGGTGGACAGCCATCCAAAGACCAAACTAGGCAAGCATGACTTAACCTAAAGATCGATCCGAGCGGCTGTTATTATTTACCCACGAGCTCCTCCAGTTCATTTCTTGCAACTGGAACGGAGAAAACCCCCGAAAATGTTTTAAAGAGTGACTTAGCCAATTTTGTATTTGTTTTTTAAATTGTGCTCTTGCAGATTATGAACGGTGAGCTTCAGGCTGTTCACACCGCTTACCAACAAATGGCGGGTCCGAATAAGAAGCCAGAAGTACTGTTCTTATTGGTGCAGAAACGGCATCACACGAGGCACGTATTTTTATGCATTCGATTTTAAAACAGTCCGTGGTATCCGGCTCAAAGGACCATTGAATGAGCTAACATTCAATGGTCCTTTGAGCCGGATACCAAAATGCGTTCTGGAATGAAATAATCTGGAAAATAATAACTAACGATAACGAATAATAATAACTAACGTTAAGTGTCTCAGAATATATAGATAAAAAAAAATATATTTGTGCTTACTCTCTTAAATTAACCAAAAAAAATGTCCTGACAACCAGCCACTGAGCCACTCGAAATTCTCATACGCGATACCAAAATCGCATGTTATCGGTTTGTTCATGTTTGGGCCACATTCCGTGCCGCTGAGTGTAACGTATTAAATAGTTTTGGAATCCCTATTATTTTTGTAGGTATTTGCGGTGAAATAGTGGCTTGGCGCGGAGGGCACGCCCGTGCGTTTATTCTCTGACGTTGAAAAAGTTAATGACATAAAAGGCAGTAAAAGTCTGTAGTGGAGCGCATTTGTGAGCTGAGGGCGTGGAAGGTTGTTGCGCAGAAAAGTCCGTATATGTGTAGCTCACATACAGTATGGACAAACCATTGAACGCCGTCGATCAATGTGCTGTGACGGCCTGCCTTATGCCCTTAGGAATAAGGTTGAAAAGTGGTCTTATATACATACAGTTTATCGATAGCTTATTAAGCAAAAAATCCAATTTTATTTTCAGATTGTTCAACGAAGGAGCCAACGCGCGCTTCAATGTTGAGCCTGGGACAGTTGTCGATACAGATATCGTTCACTCGTCCGAATTGGACTTTTACTTGGTATGTAAGATTATTAAAATCTACGGAGTGTTATAGATAGTGCATTTAATTATGTGCTGATGATAATCATGCAGAAAAATAAATCATTTTCAAATCTGCAAGCTAGCTGAGTTTGACTTGTCTTCATCTGCTCAGCTTTTCTGCAGCATTTGTGTAAGATAATTATTACATTTGACACAAATCTACTGCTCAACTATTAATATCTGAACTTAGACCGATTGGCTGATAATCCTACTTCTGAATGTACTTTGGAAGGACCTCAAAACAGGAGTCAGAATTGTTGCAGGATGCAGTACTTTGCAGTATTTTTGTGCTTTATTTTTTTTAATTTTTTTTTTTTGTTATACGAAAATATATATTTTTAAATCTTTCTTAATCTTTCGTTTTTCAGGTATCCCACCAAGCGATAAAAGGCACAGCTCGTCCGACACGCTACCACGCTATCTGCAATGACGGCAAGATCCCAGATGATGAAGTAGAGCAGCTCACATACTACCTATGCCACTTGTACTCTCGCTGCATGAGGTCGGTGTCCTACCCGACCCCGACGTACTACGCGCATCTTGCTTGCCTTCGGGCCCGATCTCTCACTCAGTAAGTATTCATATTCATTTTATTTTGCGTTCCATAAGTTTTAAAAGGTGTTACAAAAGGCTTACAGCTAAGAACAATTATGGATAGAACAAGCGTAGGTACATTTAGTAAAGCTTCTAGCTTGAATTAAATACATACATAAACTCACTCATTAAGGCCGTTTCTTAATATATAATGTATCTAGTAGGTGCAGGGACTGCCAAGGCTGTTGGACTGTACGGGTAAGGACTGCCTCGGTGGTATAGTGATCGCAAGCGCGACTGCTGAGCATGAGGTCTTGGGTTCAATTCCCAGGCGACAGGCTCGCCCCCTATTACATGGGACTTAAACATAACTGGCGAAATATCGGTGTACTAATGGGTATATCCCTGCCTAACCGTTCGGGGATAACAGGCGTGATGTTATGTTATAATTAAGGTTTTCTTTTTTATTCACAGTGGCGAGCGATTCGACAACCGCGCACTTGAACTTACACCAAAGCGTCTTCGTGTCCTCGACAAGATGCTGCAATTCAGCCGCATGTTTTTCGTCTAAACATTTACTATTATTTAAAATTATTTAGTATTTTTTGTCATTCTGGATGTCTGTATCATTCTTATATTTACAATATCGTAACTTGCAATGTTATTTTATTGTATTTACGCACAAACATATAAAGCAAAAAAATAGACCAGTAAAACAAAAAAAAAAAACAAAAAAAAATGTGTGAAAGGGTTAGTTAAGATTTATTTGAAAATTACTTTTATTTATGTGTGTTTGTATTATTATATTTTTCATCATTTTTTTTCCTTATTAAATCGGTGATTTTATTTACGTAATTTAAAGGAATCAGTCGCCTGTTACTTTTTACTAATAAATAGTATGTACTTTTGTTTTTTTTATAATCATTTGTATGTAGTCATGTGATCGTTATGCAGGGATTGTGTCAAATAATATTAATGGTACAGTTATATAATCAACCTTTTCAAAAATACATTTTTCTCTGATCGTTGTTGCAACAACTATGTACTTTTTAATTTCGTAATAATCTAGATATTATTCCAAAAAAATAGCGGGGCCGCTACTAATGAATTAGTTATGACAGGAGTTGTGGTTTGTGACTGATATTTTGTTAAATTTTGTCTGTTATTTTTATGCTAATACTTATTTATAAGCCCGAGAGTCTCTTTTTGTATTATTTAATAAGTTGCATAAAAATAGTCTCGCAAATAAATTGTTCTTTTTTTTAGTTAAAAAAAATTGTTACCGTGACATCTAGTTATCGCTGTAGACTTGAATAGCCAAATAACAATTATATTACCTTTGATTTTGCGCTGTCAAAGTCACTGTTATCCTCATTTTCTTTCCACTAACCCATAAGGTGCTGTGAGGTCGCTTCCACTGACAAGTCTGGCAAAATCAAAGTCACCCTGTCGATGGATCTTTTTTTTTTGTGTTTTATTAAAGGTTGTCATTGTCACTGTTTGCCGACACAATTATGATTAGTTCGCCATGGTTCTTTTTGATGAAATTGAATTTGTATTGAAAAAACGAGATGGCGGCGTTAAAAAAAAACTGCATTTATTTAGTAAGAGAGGTGACAGACCACTATAAGGCCCGAACTCCAACAAAGCGAAAACGAGTGGAGCGGAGAGATGTGCAAGATTTGACACAAGGGGAGACGAGACGCGATCTAGATTTCAACCAATGTGAGTGGTCGGTTCCCGCACGTCTCTCCGCTCCGTTCGTCTTTGCTTTGGTGGAGTCTGGGCCTAGTACTAGAAACAGGGGCCAACTCGTTCAGCCAGGTTTCAGGGTAGCTTAAGTAGACTCATCTTTCATTGGGTACTGTGATGATAAAAATATTTGGCTCAATGCTGGTCCTGCTCCACAACCATAGGGGCAAACTAATTGATTACCATGTAAAGTTATTGTGGAAGTTGCAGAACATTGGAAAAAATCTTTGCATAGTATAGATTTAATCTATGTACCAAGCAAGAATGCAAGAATGTCATGCTCATTCATTCAAAATGGTTGAGCAGAATGGTGCTGATCCGTGCGTCATGTTCGTGAACAGGCTCTCTCGGTAGGGACTGGTCATCTCTTAGCTGCCATGGTTTATTTTGTTTTTGAATTGTTAATCATGTCTTTCTACTCTGGACGCTTTTAACTTGCACGTCTTTCTACATCGTTCTCACATATAATCTCAACATGTATGATGTTACCAAGATTCTGTAACAATATTTTGATTTAAAAAGAGTGTCCATGGAGTTTCTTGCCCAGTCTTCTTCATAGAAATCTATGCTGTGGAATGGGCAACTACAGTACTTTCACAAGTTATTATGCCTTGTGACTGGGACTGCAGCCCCGTTTTTGTTTTTTTATGACATTCAAAAGTGCCTGTAATGGTCTAATTGAAATAAATGCTTCAAGAGTTTGAGTTCCGACTGTGGCCACGCAGCAAAAGAACCATGACGGACTCGTATCTACAGTGATCAGGTAGGGGTGGGGAAGATATGATGTTCCATCAGAATACTGCTGGTTAATGAAACCGATGAGTCCTTGAGTGCTGTAGAAAAATTTCTGAAGAGCTGTTTTATGGCGGGTGGAGGTGGGAACCATGCCATGGGCCACAGACCTTGCAAAGCACGGTTTTAATTGCCAATCAAATATCATTATTGTGCTTCCTCAAAATAAAGTAAAACACAAATAATATAAGAAAATAAATTAGTCCGTGAAAACATCGAAGAGGACGTAGGGATGCTGTTATCGTTTTAATGCTCTAACATATTGGAAGTTGCTTTATTTTCAACTTTAATTCTATCCTTGCAAGGTTGATATTTGTTTGCCAAAGAAAACCGCACTGCGTTGATATTTGTTTGCCAAAGAAAACCGCAATGCGTTTGGCATTTGTTCTACGCTAGCCCGTTTGTCGAGAAAGCATCCTTTATCATTATAGGTGTAAAAACAGTTAAGGACTATGGGTGCGTTGAAATTATCATCAGTTAGTAACGACTCCTTTATAATATTCATGTACTAACCAGTATATAATAACCAGTATGTACCACTTACGGTCGACCACTTTTAAACATTACTAAAGGCATAAGAGTGAAAAGTGGCAGACCGTCAGTGAACTCTGTGGTACTAACAATTTTGTAGCAATAGTGTAAGATTTCTCCAAGTTAGTTTTTTTTGCGATGGTGGGCCTAATCTTAACTATAGTCTGAGATCATTAAGTTTATTTAGTTTTGGACTTCATTTAAATGTAAGCAAAACTAATATCATTTTGGCCGTGAAAACCGCACTGAACTGCGCTTCGTCGGTTCTAAAAGTTTGATAACTAAGGTATGGTAAATCGAGCTATGATTATGTATGAAATCTAAGCGTTAAAAAGGGTAATAAAAAACCATCGCTAAGATCTTATACAGGTTGTTCTGTGGTATTTATACCACATCCGCTGTTTTTTTTATTGTGTAATAAAATCTGTATCTCTAATTTAGTCTTTAGTAAATAAATATTTATATAAGGGACAGTTGTTTTTTTATTTTCCAACATATTTTTCCCACATACCCAACAAGTGTTTTCCAGTTTAAAATGGCGTCTGCGTGTCTGTGGGAAAATAACTTCAATTTTTATATTTAATTCTAGGACGTCTGATAGGGGAGGATGGTACAAGGGCAGGAAGGTGATATATTATAATTTGTATAGTGGTAATTCTCAGAAAGGTAGGGGTAAAACATGGCACAACTGATATTTCATTCAAGGTTTTGTTAACATTCAAATCACTGGCTTTAAAATTAAATTATTTTTTCTAGCTTATGACCGCGGTTTTGCCCGCGTGGAGTTCGATAATTGTCCCACGAGATCATACTACCGGGATAAAAAGTATCCTATGTGTCATTCTATTGTAGTAGGGGAATTTAACATCAGGCGGGATAAATTCAAACCCTATCTGGTAAAGTTTCGGCCTCTTAAAAATGTGTGCATGGAAACATTTAATATGGACTTATCGCTGTTAAATCTTGGAATTATTCCGTCGCTTGACACTGTAAATGATATGGTGTATGTCTTTAATACCCATCTTACTTCCTTGTTTGATATCCACGCGCCGATCAAGACGTGTACTGTAAAGGAACAATCGTCTCCGTGGATTACGGATACAATAAAAATTATGATGCGTTTACGCGACGACGCACTAAGTAGTTATAGAAAAACCAAATCTGACTCTAAGAAAAAATACTACAAAGATTTGAAACACTTGGTGATTAGTTCGCTGTACAATGAAAAAACTGCGTACTTCAAACATAATATAAATAATAAAATACAAAACCCTAAATTGCTATGGAAAAATCTGAAATCCATCTTATCGTCCTATAAACCCAGACAAGACCTTCCGTCGCATTTTACAGATCCTGATTTAATTAATAAAAACTTCTTGATTGTTCCGGGTAACCCCATAGCAAGTGCATCGCTTATAAATTATTATGACAATCAACGTCACGGCGAAGCAATTTTTACAATCACTCCAGTGGACCAGAACAATGTCTCACGCACTATTGCTAGTCTTAAAAGTAATGCCGAAGGGTACGACAACATTAGCCTGGACATGATTAATATGACTTTGCCACACACGTTAGATGTTGTTACGGACATAATAAACCGCTCTATAGTGACGTCAACGTTCCCTGATCTATGGAAAATTGCCTCCATTAGGCCTTTGCCAAAAAATTCAAATCCATTAGTCTTAAAAGATCTACGCCCTATTAGTATATTACCATGCTTATCCAAAGTACTAGAGAAAATCGTCAGTTATCAACTTACGCTTTTTCTGAACAAAACAACGTTTTACCTGATTTACAATCAGGGTTCAGAAAACAGCGCAGTACATCTACGGCTCTACTGGATGTTACTGACAACATTTTATCTGCCCAAGATAAGGGAATGTGCACATTACTTGTTTTACTAGACTTTTCCAGGGCATTTGACGCTATCAATATACCGTTGCTATTATCAAAATTAAAATATTATGGTTTCGACCATGAAGCTGTACAATGGTTCCGCAGCTACTTAAGTAATAGGGAACAACTAGTGGACCTGCGTTTGAATGAAGGCACTACTCTTAGATCGGCACCTATACCAGTAGAAAGAGGAGTTCCGCAGGGCTCTATTTTAGGTCCCATTATCTTCATTTTGTACTGCGCAGACATAATAAGATGCCTACAGAGATGCAAATACCACATATATGCCGACGATGTACAATTATATATTTCCTTCAGACCGGACGAGTATGATAGCGCCATTAAGGATCTTAATGAAGAACTCCAACGAATCGCTGTTTGGTCCGAGGAGAACTGTCTGTCACTCAACCCTACAAAAACAAAGTATATGGTATTTGGTACCAGACAGCAGCTGGTTCGACTACCTTTGACTTTTGATTTAGAACTAATGGGCGAACCAATTGAGCGAGTGTATGAGGCGCGAAATCTAGGTCTAACCATGGACAAAGATCTTCGTTTTGAGAAACACGTAGCAGACTCGGTAAGAAACTGTTTTTATCGCCTGAAGGTTCTGTACAAGATGAGGCCTTACTTATCCGAATCGCTACGGGAACAACTTGTAGAAACCTTAGTCCTGTCTCGGTTGAACTACGCCGACACTGTGTACGGCCCGCGCCTATTAGCTCGTACAGATCGGCTCATACAAAGGGTACAAAACGCGTGCGCTCGATTTTGTTATAACATACCTCGTAGAAGTCATGTCACACCTTTTCTTAATAAGCATTTTACGCTAAAAATGTTGTTGGGAAACAAGTAGGCGGGAATGTGGCAGAAGACAATGTTCGCAACAACTCTCGGGTCAGTCGCATAATACAGCTGCTTTCAGAGGCAGCTTTCGTTATGCTGCTTCCAAAGTATGGAATAACCTGCCACCACCGATAAGACAAATCAAGACGATAGGCACTTTCAGAAGTCGTTTGCGGCAGTTTCTCATAGAAGCGCAACGTAAGCTGGATATGGTTGCCCTAAATGAATCCCTAAATGAATCCCTAATATGATGTACGTTCCTACCTTCCTACCTAATTCAACTTGAGCATGACACAGTTTCTGGGTCGAAAAATGTCGAAAATTAGTAACAATTTACTTAAAAACAATACAATTAATAAATAACCAAGGACATTTTTATGCTCAACCAATGTTCTACACGGGCTTACCTCCTTTTTTATTTTTTATTGTTTTGCACTTTCGTTTGGTCACTCTAGTTTATGTTATTTTTTTGTATGCAGATCCGTTTCTCTATTTCTCATATTTAAATATCTATTCACCACCACCTTTGACACAAAATATAAAACTAGTTCACATCCGTAACCTCACTAATTTCAGGTCCAGTTGAAAACCAGCGTCGGGCACTAGTTGTCCGGCATTTTGCTGAACTGGGCCTATTTGGCGCAGCCGTGAGGCACACAGTGTCGCACTATTCTATATATATTTTTGTTTTTGATTTAAGTTTTTTATTTTTTTTTGTTTTTTATTTGTTATTTTTTTTTATACTGTGTGCACTTGTGGCATGTGCCAAATAAATGTATTTTCTTTCTTTCTTTCTAATCTATACTATAATATTATAAAGCTGAAGATTTTGTTTGTTTGTTTGCTTGAACGCGCTAATCTCAGGAACTGCTGGTCAAAATTGAAAAATTATTTTAGTGTTTGATAGCCCTTTTATCGAGGAAGGCTATAGGCTACATAACATCACGCTACGACCAATAGGAGCGGAGCATTTATGAAAAAGATTGCAAAAACGGGGAAAATCCAAACGCAGATGAAGTTGCGCGGGTCAGCTAGTTCAGTTATAAACTATCTGTGTGCAAAATTTCATCCAAATCCATTCAGTAGTTTTTGCTTAAAAGAGTAATAAACATCCATACATCCTCATAAACTTTCGCATTTATAATTTTAGTAGAATCTTCGCCGATTTGTATTTACAAAATAAAGGAAAGCTCCGATACTAAAGGTAGTTTCGATAGTTCTTTGTACGTAAAAGAGACACCGAGAAGTATTTAATATCAATAATTTGCTGACGCGGGAGGAACGAATTCTAAAAAAAAAAGGTGAATGTTTAGCTTTAGATTATTATAACTTATAATCACTACATAGTATAAAACAAAGTCGCATTCTCTGTCCCTGTGTCCCTTTGTATGCTTAAATCTTTGAAACTACGCAACGGATTTTGATGCGGTTTTTTTTAATAGATAGAGTGATTCAAGAGGAAGGTTTATATGTATATATTGCACCTGTGCGAAGCCGGGGCGGGTCGCTAGTTTTAGTATATAATGGTGCAATAAAATAAACTAAAACCAAATATTACATTTAAGACTCATACAAATTTATTAGCACTCAATTAAATATAATTATGATCAATAATGTAAATACCACAAAAACCATTTTACTATTTTAATATAATATCTTAACTTTTTTTCTTATAAACAAAAAAAGCGCCTTCATCCTCTCTCCTATTACCAATTAATTTAACTTTCCTGAGCCCGACAGGGTCCATAATTGATTCAATGTTTTAACATACCAACTGTTTTATTTAACATTATGGAATGCAATAAAGTATTGAATTTAAAATAAACTGTTACTACTGACTAACAGTCTATCGTCCCACTGGCTGACTGATCTTCCAAAATTATGAATAAAACAAAGTAAGTGACAAATTGTTATTTATTATGCTAAATCCTGGAGTTTTTATTTCCCATCGATGACGCCGTGCAACGTCTTGGGCCAATAAGTAGCTTTGTAGCGCCAGCAGAGAAGGAGTAGCTATTACAGTATGAGTGGATTTCTTCTAGGCCAGCGTGCAACGCCGTATACGCATCCTCGTTTAACATAAGATGAGGCAGTGGTCAAGGCAAGCCTAACAAATGTAAAAAGTACCCTCTAATCACCAATCCCCACACCGTAACGACGACATAGTTCACAGCCATACGTAATGTTAGTAAACAAAACATTCGTAGAACAATTTCCGCCGGTTCTGTCCTATTTAGTGCGGCCTCAACACCGCCTCGACAGAGTGCATGTTAATTACCTAATACGCCGCTAGAGGTCGCCGTTGCGTGTTGGAATAGTCATGTTTCACATCAACGATTACATAAAATATACAAATATACTTCGTGTAAAGACCACACATCCACCAACGCACTGGGCCCACAGTCTATTAACACGCACTGCCCCAGCAGTGGGATTAGTACACGAAGTTGGAACCAGAGTGATCTAGGGCACAACAGTATGTAAGTGCACCTCATTACTTAGATCAGCGAGGCATGCTTTCACTTTTTAGACCGCACCAATTCTATAGAGACATGTTGTAGTCCTTCAAGGAAGAAAGCTGAACTGAAGTGCACTTACATCAGTGTGGCATGGAAAAATTATGATTTTTCTATGTCATTGTGTAATAACCTCATTATTGGTAAAAAAGTCACTTAGATCACTCTGCCCCCGACAAAATGACACATAGTGCAAAGAAATCTGTCATTGTGTCGACACAATCTGTGATTTAGTCGATTCTTCTCTCAAAGAAATCCTTGTCTACGGTGGTCATGCTACGGGGGCTGGTTCCAACGTCGTCAAATACTAATACTCAACGACTAAAAAACTACCTTGTTTTGTCCAGTGGTTGCGATCAAGACTGCAGAGCATGAGCATATTGGATTGGGATGCTTAGTTCGATTCCATTAGGTAGGGCAACTAGTTATTGGGAATTTCATAACGAATTTCTCTCAGATGCAAGCAGCCCGGAGTTTTAATTTAAACAGTGATATTATTTCCTTTATTTATATTTTTACAAACTAGTTTACATTTTTAAATATTCCTTAAAAAAACAATATAAAAAACATTTAAAAATATGAAAAATTGTAGCCCACCGGTATCGGGAACAGGGTCCAAGCTACCGGCCGGCGGTCAGGGCTCCAGAGAGAGGAACCTCCTAACAATCGAGCCGTGTCCAGAAGTACAGCTTTCTGAATCAAGCTCTTGATCCAGCTGCCTAACGAGAGCCTCCTCAGGTGTTGGTCGAGGCTCTTGGCAATTAAGCCATGGGCTGATACGACTATCGGCACAATGATCGCCGAGTCCACATCCCATATATATACAATATATATATACATTATATACAGTGATATTATTATTGCAGAACTAAAAAAAACACTTCCGATTTTTGTTCGGTAAAAAGTTATGGAAATTAGACAAAACAGCCGTAGTAATCCAATGCTTGTGTGAGCAATAAATCCAGAGAAGATACAGCTACGCAACCCTTGCTACGCCGTAGTCGGATGAGGACTACAAGTGCTACGAGCTTAGAACTACGGGAGATTTTTTTGCAAGGAAACATGCATTTTTTTTTTAAATAAAAAATCTAAGTATACAAATTGCATAAATTCATAAGTAGGCATGGATCAGTAAATACGCTATATACAACCTTGTTGTGTTGCAAAATGTCTTTTATTAGATATTTTTCAAAGTATAAATGGAATGAAAAAAATGGCCGATGTGAGTATAAAATAAAAGAAATGTTCACTGAAAAGTTCTAAACTAACATCCGTTTTTGTTACTGCAATTCTTTCTTTTCTCAAGGTATTGGAGTTTAGTTCGTATTTCGTAGAATCAAGGTTCGTTGAACAGCAAAGGTATCTTTGTTATCACAATGGAGGTAGCACGAATTCTGAGTCGTGCTAGTGGTCACGTAAGCCTGTACGAGATCTACCTACTGTCTTTGTAACCATAGGGCCTAACCACAGCTATGTGGGCCGCGTTTAGCGATCTAGAATGCTCACATGTCTATTTTTTATTTTTTTTTGTAATAAATGGGCTTACTCTTGACCTCAATCTAGTCATTAGAACAATGTTTCTGATTTAAGAAATGGCTAGTAGATGTGTAAGGGAAATTAAAAGAATTAGGTAAGTAAATTGAAACCGTACGCCAATTTGTCGTGTTATAGTCATTCCATCCAACTGTCAAAGATTGCAAGTCAATTTAGTTTATTTATTTTAGGATCTCCTGCAAAAGATATACACCAAACATTACTAGATAATGGACACTCCACGTGTCCTCTTCCACTTAGGAGACCACAGCATGCACAATAAAGTTATCATCTAAGTTAACAAATTAAGCCCCTAATAAGAAAATTAATTTTGGCAGTTTAAGAATGTAAAAACGCAAATTTTAGTAAGATATTTGAACATACAAAAATAGTTAAAACATAGAAAAATAAAATTCCTAACAATAACATAATTTCTTAGTTTACTTATTTTTCTAAATTTATAATCTGATGATTAGTCTTACCAAGGGTCTTAAGTCTTACCCAGCACTAATTGGGTGGTGGAGGTCAGATAGGCAGTCGCTCCATGTAAAATACTGGTATTCAGCTGTAGCCGGTTAGACTGGGAGCTGAACCCAAAAAGTTGGGAAAAGGCTAGGCAGATGATGATAACCTGATGATCAACGATCTTAGTCGAAAATATCGTGATAATAGTTTTTTCAGAATAAAGGATAGTAACCAACAAGTATCCGTACTTTTCTTTGGCCTTTATCTGGTGTGGAAACATCGCTGGTATGTACTAACTATTGATTTACAAGTGATTGGGCACCTGTTGTTTCATTAAATTATAATTGTCTGAACTGGGTATTAAAAACAAACCTTCTACAAGCGGCCATTAACATACCTAATAATACTACTTAATTAATTCACCAATACCTACTCTGCTAGTTTTACAGACAGATAATTTAATGAGTAGGTTATGTCAAATGTGGCAATGATCAGCTATCAACTATTACTCGTAAATAATGCTATATAAAACAGAAAACAGGTATATGTCTAGTTTGACGTGTATTTTAATAATAAAATTAAATTGCATTACAGAGTTCATAATTATCGACACCAGGTTAGTAGTATATGTCATGATCAATGAGAAAAAACCGTATTTATCTGCATTAGGCGCCATTGTATAAGTCAAATGTGAGTAGGTGCCGTAGGTGGTTCGAATCCTTTTTTTTTTTTTTTTTTTTTAGGATGGGAAATCATCAAATGACCCCCCCGCTCGGGGCGGAGCGGAAGGGAGTGTCAGACTTGTACTGACTAAAACCCATCCATGTTCCTTCTTTGCCCTTTATGTTCCAGGGCCGCGGTATCTCTTTCGAACAGTCCCGCAGCCCTGGCAGGCATCGGCCCGTGCGGACCCCTACGTGGTTGCTGACATCTCTTTGAGGCGCGCAAGGTGGTTCGAATCCTGGCAGGCACTTTACTTTGATTTATTTCATCACCACTGTTCTCAAGACGGTGAAGGAAAACATTTTGAGGAAGTCGGCATGTCCTAAAACCAAAAATTGTAACACTTGTGACATCCACCGACTCGCTCTGTGGAAGCCTGATGGATTAGAGCTGTTGATGTTGTAACTGGGAATAAATACCTGTGAACCTAAAGACCTATAAAGCTGCTATATATATACATTTATATAATACTGTAATTTCAAGTAAAACAAGTTTAAAAACAAGCATTTTCTACGATAGTAATCGGTTGACTTGACATTGTTTTTTAATAAGAAATTAACAAGTTAATACTCGGTATACGTTTCATTGGGTCGTGTGGAGGTTGATAGTGAGTGCACCAGTTCCGATTACGTTAAAGGAAGTAGCTGCAAGGTCTATGCCACCGTCATCCTTCCTTCCGCTATAAGATTATCATATTCTAATACTATACTAACGTAGGTAGGTACCAGTAGCGAAGGGTCAATTTTTGTAAGAGGTATGCCGGAGTACATATTTTTTTACTTTAATGTGATTATATTATTTGTCTATAGAATACTGCCTCTGCCATTTTTCAAAGGGAAGCCGGTAGGAATCGAGTTGTATGGTGCCTTCGCCACTGGTAGGTACCTACTTTAAATTATTCACAATATAACAGCGACATTAACCTATTTCGATACGAAATGTAGCCGCAAATAAAGTCGTGTTAATTATATACCTTTTTTCAATGTTTGATTCGTAACTTGGTAATTATTGCGCGGTTGCATGCAATTTGAATGTTTTAGTATATTTAAACGTATCTTACATTTGACCAATTCGGTTTCAATGTTGGGTCGAGGACAAACGAAAGAATATATTCGGTGTGGACATTCTGTTAGTCTTATAATTCATTTAAAGTTAACAGTATTTGCATTAACTAATATTTTATAGATTAATCAATAGTCAGAAGACGTTTTTTTACGTACGTGTGTCGATAACTATGAATTGGTAAGCGGGGCAGCCTCCGTCATGACAAAGTTATCAATGTCCTGATATGTAGATACGAATACAACAGAGGTTAGATGACGGTTCAAAGATTAATAAAAATCAATTTAACTAAAATTTATAAAATCACTTTTACTTACAAAGATACTGAGGCGCTCTTGCAACACATAGTTTAACTCACCCATTTCTCTCTATACACACACTCACCTACACACACACACACACACACACAAAACACACCCACATGCACAAAACACACACAAACTCTTCCTATCCCCCATACACGTGAATAATGTAATTATATTATGTTCTATTATAGAAGAGCAGCAGTCTCCTAGTACAGGTATTTTTTACTTAAAAGGAGGCTCCAATCATCAACTTGCTGACTTGATTTGGTTTAGAAAAAACCATTTTTTTTAATAACTCTGCTGGACATAGAAGATATATTTTATGAGATCTACGACGAATGAGGATCCATTGCGTATGACATTCATTGCTTTCCTTCAGATGGGATCTTGGGTTAAGTGACAAAGGTCTGTCCCCATTTTTTCCACTTTCTGAATGTTTTGCTTCTTCTCATCGAGCGGACCTATAATAAAAAAAAAACCGTAGCCAGCATCGTGCCTATTAGGTATTTTACAAACTGTACAAAAGCTTATTCTTATGCTCTCATATCACAGAAGATTTCTTTTGGCTAGCGTCTGTCCGTGGGTGCCATTCTTAGGAAGTATTAGTAATAATACCTTCCGTATAGTCATAAACTGACGTCTAATGGACTACTAAGGCTGACTTTAATTGGTTTGATTAATTATTTCCATATCTACGCTAGTTAGCATAATCGGCATACAACGTCCCCACTGCTGGAACACAGATCTCCTCTCTGTTTGTTTTTTTCCTATTCTTTTTTTCTTAATAAATTCATCTGCATTCTTATTTAAACTACCTCGTTGGTCTAACGGTTACACTCTAAATTGCTGAGCATGAGGTCCTGGATTCGATTCCTAGGTCGGTCAAATTGTAATGGGCTTTTCAATCAGAATTTTTGCAGTAGCAGTCACGGAGTTTTGATTTGTGCCCAGTTTATGACTTTAGGCCCGCCCGTCTTAAACATAACTGGCAAAACGTGGTATAGATTTTTTCAAACTTTATGGCGGATCGGGAGTTAGCTGCGAGTTACGATCAGCTCAAGTATAACGGTTCAAACTGTATTGCGTCTCGAAACATCTAACGTAAAACTGCGCAGAACACAATTTTAAGTATCAGCGGGGCGCAGAGGCAGCATCGTCTTGACTGTATAATGCGCAGACCGTCACCCGCAGCTAACTTCCGGTCCGCCATAAAGTTTGAACAGAACTATACACCTTCTGCCTAACCCTTCGGGATTACAGGCGCGATGTTATGTTATGTAGTATTTAAACGCAACAATTGACAATAAACGAATGTGTCGACTAGTTTTGAAGGGAAAAAATCACACGAAACTACATTATTTTGTCGACAATTGGTTGCATTGTCTCGCACTTACTTCAGACAATCGAAATAACTATAATGCCCAATGAACTTGGCATAATTCTGTTCTTATGAGGTAATAACGGTTTTTTAGCGATCCGAAGTCACGCTCGATTGGCAGATTGGCAAGGTGAAGGATTGTCGAGTGTGCCTATGATGTTTGATGTACCGTGTCGAAAAGTTTACTGGTAAATATTTACATCGGAATAGAGTGTCGCCGATTTGATGAAGATCGGTGGGACACTTTGGTAATTGATTTCAAGCTTATATTCAACTATTGCCGGCGACCTTCGTCCGAGCGAAATTATTATAAAAATAATACACTCCTATTTGAATCGGATTTGTTTATCAATTTCAGAACTTTTAAGTTTTTTGCACGGAACCTTAATCCTTTTTTCTAACCCTTATAAGATCAGCTATCTGGCAGTAGAAGACCCGTCAAAATCAGTCCAGACGTTTCGGAGATTAGCCGGAGCAAACAAACAGTCAGACAGACAGAAAAAATAAAAATTGATCTCAATACCGTATTTACTTTCATATGCATTCAGTAAAAAACTGTTATTTTGAAATTACAAACAGACACTTCAATTTTATTTATTTTTATAAATGTATCATCATCATCATTTCAGCCGAAAGACGTCCACTGCTGGACATAGGCCTCCCCCAAGTGTCGCCACATTGACCGGTCCCGTGCGACTCGAATCCAGCGGATCCCTGCAACCTTCACCAGGTCATCGGTCCACCTAGTGGGAGGCCTTCCAACGCAGCGTCTTCCGGTTCGCGGTCGCCACTCCAGAACTTTTCGGCCCCATCGGCCATCCGTTCTGCGAGCAATGTGCCCTGCCCACTGCCACTTAAGTTTGGCTATTCTTCGGGCTACGTCGGTTACCTTGGTTCTCTTGCGGATGTCCTCATTTCTGATTTGATCACGCAAGGAAACTCCGGGCATAGCCCTCTCCATTGCCCTTTGGGTGACTTTAAGCCTTCTGATAAGGCCCATTGTGAGCGACCACGTTTCGGTCCCGTATGTAATCACTGGCAACACACACTGGTCATAGACTTTCGTCTTGAGACACTCGGTATTAAAGCGGCGGAGGTCGCTCTTCAAGGATTTAGAGATCCGTCTATTGAGCTGCCGGTATTTCCACGCCTCGTCTGAAGACTGCAGGATCATCTCACGCCGCTCCTTCATGAGCTCGAGAGTATGATCAGAGAGCCTTTTGTTGTGTGCACGACGTGTCTTGAAGAACTTAGACCCAGTCGTATGGACAGTTTCCACGAACCCATCGTTGCATTCGTCCACTGAGCTTCCTAGGCACTCGAAACGATTCTGGAGTTCAAGCTGAAAGCTCTCGGGGTTTTGGATCTGGATCTGTGCTGGACGGAGCGTAGACTTCATCAGTCGAGACCTTTCAAGCTTTATATTGATGTTCAATGTGCCTCTTACCATGCGGTGATCGCTCCCGGTTTTCACCGAATTGATCACAGAGACATCATTGAACATTTGCTTCTTGGTTGACATGATGAGGTCAATCTCATTTTTAGTTGCACCATCGGGACTCTGCCAGGTCCACTTCCTGTGCTCGCGCTTTTTGAAGAAGGAGTTCATCATATAGAGGCCCTCCTTCTCCATAAAACTAGCCAGTTGGTGACCCCGGTGGTTCCGACGTCCAAACCCAAATTGCCCCACCTGCAGCTCATCCCCGTCTCGTTTGCCCAGTTTTGCGTTGAAGTCCCCCATGACAACGGTGAAGTGAGTTTTGAAACCATGCAGGGCTTTAGAAATATCCTCATACATGGTCTTCACTTCGTCGTCGGGGTGTGCCGAGGTCGGGGCGTAGACCTGTATGACCTTCAGCAAATATCTTGAGGATATTCTGAGTATAAGGTACGCCACCCTGGTCGACACACTCTCGATCTTCACCACGTTATTCACGAGGGACTTGTGGACGATAAACCCAACACCACCCTGGGACTGCCGGTCACCCTCTCGGAAATAGAGCAGGCTGCAGGATTTCAGTATTATCGTGTCCTCACCCTCTCTTCGGACTTCAGATAATCCCACAATACTCCATCGCAGCCTGCTCAATTCCTCTTCGAGTTCCGTTATCTTCTCGTCGGTCCGGAGTGTACGCGTGTTGTATGTTGCCAGGTCAAGTCGTCGGTATAGGTAGCCTGATCCCTTCCGGGGATTCTTTGCACCCCTTGCCACGCCGTAACCTCGACCGCTACCATAGTCGAGGGTAGACGGGCTGCCGGGTACTAGGGGCCGTTTTTTTGTTGTGCTCGTCATTCGAGGGGTTTTGCCATAATCGCCACGCTTGGCAAGCGGGTTGGCGATCGCAGTATGGTTGTAAAAAAAAATCACAGAGAACGCTGCTGCCCATTCTCTGGTAAGTCCCTTAGTCGCCTCTTACGACACCCACGGGAAGACATGGGATGGTGCTATTCTTTACGTCCGGACACCATACAGAACATTATAAATGTATAGATGTGATCTTTTTTTATCTAGAACTGTTTAATTGTCATGGTATAATTTCGATTGTTAATCATTAATGACTGCCTTTACTATTGGTTTGGTGGTTGCAAGAAGTGCAGCAATTAGTGAGGCCTATGTCCAGCAGTGAACTGCTTTTGGCTGATAGTGATGATGATGATGAAGTAAGCAGTGGACCTGACGTTAGTTAGTTAGCAGTTTGCATCCCTGAATGTGTACCCAGTTAATCACATTACGCATCACCATAACCATATCTTAATCAAATGGCGTGTGTGTGAGTGAATTATACTCATCTGCTCATCCTGTTCGGGGAAATCAGCGTGAGGTCCTGTTCAACTACAACAAAAACTTGATTAATGTTGTAAGACTTAATAAAACAAACAGATTGCCTGATTGTTCGAGTGGCTCGCAAGCGAGACTGCTGAGCATGAGGCCCTGGATTCGATTCCCGGGTCGGGCAAAGTGCTCTTGGGTTTCTCCATCAGGATTTTTTGAGTAGCAGCCACGGAGTCTGTTACATGAAACTTAAACATAACTGCCTATGTGGATGTACTATTAGATACACCTCTGTCTAACCCTACGGGGATTACAGGCGTCATGTTAATTTAAAAATAAAATTATAATAATATTAATTACGTCAGAATAATTGTAAGTCCGAGTGTCGAAGGACAATGATTAATGTATATTTAAATTTGTTCTCATGTAAGTGAAATGTTATTTCTTTATGAGAATTAAATGTCTTTAACCAGAAAAAAAAAAAAATCAATGCCGTGGTAAGAGGTTGTTCTGCAATTTTTTTAGGTTAGCGTGATTGTAATAGAATCTTACCCGTAAATGGTATCAAAAATTTAGGTCACCCCTTATCTACTAAAGTGAATAAATTACCCCAATACCAAGAAATACGTCTATTGTGAGTTAAAATGGCGTGACAGCGACAGCCTATAAATAATTGTTAGCCCTTATTAATTTGTGTGAAACAAGGTTAGTTTCAATTTCCACGATGAAGTATTAATATTCAGTAATTTTATTGTTTCAATTCAATAAGCATTACAAATCACTTGTAATTAGGGATACCCCATTTATTTATTGTTTATGGGGTTAGGGTTCTATTCAGGCTGCCCAACTGACGGTTACCGTAAATCGTCACTGACAGCTGTGAATTAGCAATATTAGAGTCATTGTCATTAACACTAGAAGAGGAGCTCGTGGCTAAATAATAACAGCCGCTCGGGGTCGATCTTTAGGTTAAGCTGTGCTTGCCTAGGTTGGTCTGTGGATGGGTGACCACCCATTACATACCGAGTTTCTTCCGTGCCTCGGAAAGCACGTCTAGCCATTGATCCCGGGTGTCATTTGTAGATCTTTGACAGTCGCTAGGTAGTCAGTGGCCCAAAAAGTCTAACAACCAGTCTTACCAAGGGGTATCGTATTACCCAGTACTAACTGGGTTGTGGAAGTCAGATAGGCAGTCGCTCCATATAAAATACTGGTATTCAGCTGCGTCCGGTTAGACTAGAAGCCGACCCCAACATAGTTGGGAAAAGGCTAGGCAGATGATGATGTGGGACTAGAAACGGGATATTTACCATGTTTACTGATTGATTTGAGTTCCCGATATTTCGGCGCTGGCCGTTTCTAGTGTTAATGATAATGTTAGTGACCATGATAGTTTAAAAACTTATATCAGAGTCATTGTAATCGCGTTGCCATCCTACGGATCATGATAGGTCTGATGGGTCTGTTACTGCACTGATACCCGTACCCATCTAACCAGAACACAGACTAAGCTGGTTGGTGGCAGAAATAGTAATGGCGACTGCCGGTAGCATTTGTCGTCTGCATATCCATCCTCTATACAGGATCCTCATTCTGTCTGAGGTGTACCCAATAGTACACACACATTTCGCAAGATATGTTTGAGTACCATGTAATAGGGGGCGAGCCTCTTGCTCTAGTGTCCTCTCCGTGGCCGCTGATAGAAAAATCCAATAAACTTTGTCCGACATAGGAATCGAACCCAGGACCTCACGCTCAGCAGTCGCACTTGTGACCACTAGACCAACGAGGCACTATTCCATATCAAATGACTGAAACTGTAGATAGGTACTGCACATTACACTCGAATCGGGCTTTAGAGCGTCGCAAGTCAATACAAAGAATCGTGCAGTGCCCTGTCTGTAATGCTCAATGGCTCACATGTGGTTCAAAAGTACTAAAGGGATGAATAAGGAATGAGAAGGGTATTTGCAATGCGGCCGACCCAAATGTGTGTCAGCTCTTAACTACCTAAGGTTACTTATCACTTGTCAAGCTTTCAGCCTCACAACTTGGCATTGTTACATATTCATAAAAAAATACTTTTTAATTACTGCCAACTCACTCGCAAAGGTTTATTTACCGGACCATGGATGTAATAATTAGGTCGATGTCATTCTATTTTTACTCAAGTTCAATGTTTATAGCAGTTGTAAAAAATACTTACTTTTACATTATTATATAACTGTTTCGCAAATCGAAGGCTGGAACATCCAGTCGCGTAGTAAGGTCTAGGTTTTTATATTGTTCAATTGTAAGTTTTATTTTTTTACTTTTGCATTTGGTATTTTATTTAAATATGTGGTAGGTACTATCGTAGTTTATTTAGAGGTCGCAAGCGTTGGTATAGTCTTGGATTCGGTCTCTAGGGCGGAGAAAGCAGTACGGGGTGTTATTATTCTCAAATTTCAAATTCATTTATTTCGTGAACACAGGTTATATACAGAAGATGTTATAAATTAATTAGAACCGAGCTGTGCTCCGCCAAAAGGCATACAAAATATCAAAGGTTTTTTTTTTTAAACAAATGCATTTTCAAAATTCAAACAATAATTCTAGAATTCTACAATAATTATAAATCATGTCAATATTATACAAAATGTCAAATAAAATAAAGTAAAAGGAAATAAAAAATACAGAAATAAAAATAAGAATGTCACTAATTCATTAAATACACAATAATCAAAATTAACAAAATCATTTAGTATTCTTCGTATTTTGTCTTTTCAATATTCTGGATTTGTCCCGTGATGGCTATAGGTTCATTCCCACACACCTAAAAGGTGTGACCCTTAACGAAGGCGAAAGGTACTTGTTCTCTTCGTCATATAGATCATTTTTTTGTTCTTGTGACCATAACTTGGAGCCTTCTAGTTACGGAGATATTGGGGGTCAAAGTTCCTTTCCTTTTTCTCAAGATATAAAAAGCAAGTTTTTAATGTTATAACTTTACTTTAAACACATCCACGGCCCCCAATTATTCAATACATCCACCAGCATAGTGTTTTGAGTGCGTTATAATAAGTCCTACCGAAAAATGAATTTCACTCCAAAAAAAAGGCGTTTCCTAGCAAAACAATTTGGGTAGAGTAACATAGTTTGATGCAAATAATGCCTGGTTACCGGTTTCGTGAAGGGCCTCGGTAGGGACCTCTACCTAGTAACCTACTTCTTCACTTGCAATTATTTTTCTGTTATTACAAGCATGATGTTATTTTCACTAAAAATAAAAGCTCGAATCGTAAATTAGATAGTTGAAATGGTAAATTTAGTTTTCGATAACCATCAATTTTTGCGGTCGATCATGTCTTTTCAAATAGGCCATCTTTAAATTGTCTTCGTCATGCTTATGTCAGCGCATTCTCATATCGTAGGTAACTCATGTGAAATAATGATCATAATACTATATTATTACGATTCTCTTACGTCATCGATAGTATTCTACATATTTTTTCCTCAGTACGGATGCGGTGACTCGTAACTTTTTTTTTGGTTAGGTTCGCATTTGACCACTTACTCTGTTAATGTAGTGATGAATACTCCTAAGTAAGAACACATCACGCCTGTAATCCCCGAAGGGATAGGCAGAGGTGTACTTAATAGTACACCCTCATTCAGTTATGTTTAAAACTTGTAAAAATATTTTCATTGAAAAGAGTGTCCATGGAGTTTCTTGCCCATTCTTCTCCATAGAGATCTACGCTTTGGAATGGGCAACTAAAGTACTTTCACGAGTTATTATGCCTTGTGTCTGGGACTGCAGCTTCGCCTTCTTTGTTTTTCTTACATTCAAAAGTGCTTGTTATGGTCTAATTGAAATAAATGCTTACAGTTTGAGTTTGAAACAAATGACTTAGGTCCAGCTTCGAGGGTCAGCCCTACCAACCAGACGTGTGCCTGTAGCCTGCTTTTTCTGGAGCCAGTAGAGTTATCTGCCAGACTCTTAATAACTATATATACAATAATAAAATAGATTTATTTGGCACATACCACAAGTGCAAACAATATTAAAAATTAAAAAAAAACTTAAATCAAAACACAAAAAACAGATAATTATTCTGTCTCACAGTTGCACCAAATAGGCCCAATTCAGCAAACTGCCGAGCAGCTGGACTGCTGTTCCTCTAAAAGCCTTAAGATCCTCCCCTTTTTAAGTTATTGTCATAGATTTATCAGCTACGTTCTTCTTCAGTTAATTAGACTGTACACCGTGAAAGTCATTTCCGTTGTTATGCAAAATAGACCAGTTTTTTTTGCGGTTCTGCTATTAGAGATCTTACTTTCGACCTAGTATCACCCCATTTTATCTGCAACTTTAGCCCTGACCGAGTCAAAGGTCGATGACACTTATAATAAAACAGCAAGATTTTAACACTGATTTCCCGTTAAAAATGATGAAATGTCTACGAGTTTTCTTTTCAGTATTTTATTTGTTTCAGTATAAAACTATTTTTATAGTGGCCGGGTGTTAGTTTAATTTATTCAACTTTTCATTGGTGGTGTGTTGCTGATATCGTTTTCTTACGGACTCATCTGCAATTAGCTGACATCTAGATCAGTTTTTCTCTAAGGTATTTTTACTATTCTAGTTAATAAGTTGTATTTTAGCTGCTATTGCTTTTTTTTTTGATTGGGTCTCGCAGGTCAACCTATGAAGCTGGCTTCTGCTTAACCGGACTATCCTGTGGGTGCCTTAGGTGTAAGGTCTTCAGCCAGGGTCAAATAATTTAGGAGTATTGATTGATATAGGCTTGCCCTCTATAACATAAAACATACCTAAACGTACCAAACAGGCGATGTGTGGGTGTAACCCTTCGGGATTACAGGCGTAATGTTGTGAACTTCGTGGTGTTGATTTTCCATATACAACATCAGTTTTAGTATATGCGAAACCTGAAACACGTGTCTAGTATTTTTATATAAAGAACCTATGTTCAAAATTTCAAACTGTGTCATGAAAAAATCAGAAAGTTATAAGCTTGTTCTGTTACCTGGTTGTCCGCACAAAAACGTGGTCACCGCGGTGCGCGCCTCCAGCGTGTTCTTGAGCTCATTGATAATAATAATTTGGCAGTAGGTACCTAAATGATTGCGATAGGTACTTAGTGTCGCTCAGTGTCCAACTTGTAACTTTTTTAAATATTTTTGGGACAACATGGTTTCAAAATTATTGGAATCGATTCAGTTACTTATTCTGAACAAACTGTATTCAGGTTTCGCATATACTAAAAATAATGTTGTATAGAGCATTTCTTAAATTAAGAAGAAATTGTTTCGATCCTTACTACTATAACATAACACCTGTAATCCCCGAAGGGTTAAGCACAGGTCCAAGCCAAATAGTAGCACATTTCGCCAGTTATGTTCAAGTTCCATGTAATAGGGGGCGAACCTATTGCCATGAAACGTCCACAAATCTAGACTCCGTGACTGCTACTGAGAATTTCCTGATAAAAAAAACTCAATAACATTTTGCCCGATCTGGAAATCGAACAAAGGACCTCATGCTCAATAGTTGCGTTTTGTCGCGAGGCCTTACTTCTATTATCTTCTAAAGAATGTTAATCCGCGGACAGGTTATGCAGGTTATGTTATGGCTATGGAACTGTGGACGCTTTAAAGGGTGTAAATGGACCCTTAACAAAGCCAAGAGACACTTGTTCTCTCCGTGATTGCGATCATTTTTTTGCTCTGGACCATACCTGGGAACCTTCTAGTTACGGTGAAATTGGAGGTCAACGTTCCTGCTTTTTCACAGGTTTTTTTTTTAAATACTAGTTTTTAAGGTTATAAAAAAAACAAATTTCCCTCCTTCCATTAATGATTTCTGCGTAGGGTTATTTAGTTTTATATACCTATAGAATGCTTGGTTGACGGCTTAGTAAAGGGACGGACCCTTTAGGAAGCCGTCAACCAAGCACTCTGTAGGTAACACCTTGCCAAAACCAAGCATTCTGTAGTTTTCGTAGGAACGTAACTTGCATAATACAATACCTATTATCTACCTAATAGGCAACACTATGCACCGCAAGTTTCAACCTAGAAATCCAGACAGACAGAAGACAGCAAACAATGCATCATTATCAAACTTCCTTTCAAAGTCTGTGACAGCCATCAGTAACGAATTCGGACCTCCGGTCTGGGTCAGAAACTATACGCAAATTCTACGCTTTCTACGATATCAATGAAATACCTAACTCAAAAAGGGTCATTATCAGGGAGGAGGCTTATACGAGCAGGTAGGTGGAACAAGGCTGCCGATGATGCTGACTCACTACCTCAAAATGTCAGTCAGCTGTCCATTTTGTCGAGTTACGCGAACATGAATGTAAGGAGCAGCTGATTTCTTCTTGCGATGTTTTAGGAGGGTCCCACCTATTATACACTGAATACGCAACTGTCTATTTCTTAGACAATTTAATAAAATCAATGATATGAGGTATTTAGGTACCTACTTGTTAAACAATCGGTTATTTACAGACGTCCTTGTCGAGACCAAAAAGAGAATTAACATTGAATTTATTTCAAGAAAACTGTTAATTTTAGATTAGTCAAAGAAGGTGTTCTATCTTTGTTTACTATGCAACCTTTTTCAGGGTTAATCTTAAGGCTATAATTGTTTATTTCATGATTAAATAAACCGAAAATGTTATCTCTTCCGTGCCCTAGTTTGTTTATTTACTACTTTTATTGCACGGAAAAGAATTTAAGCAATTTCTCAGTTCCTGTCTATTATATAGCCCATTTCTTCAAAAAATTCAAGACAGACACAAATTATTCAAAATAATAAGACAACGAGTTAAAATTACTTATAGGCACTATACTCTAAATCAAAATATTTAATTTCACATAGGCCTAGATGCGCACTTAAAAAACGTCGACAAAAACGTGCACGGTTTGGGTTGGAGAAGAACCGGCAAGAAACTCCATGGTTACTCTACTTTTCTTAAACATATAAATGCTTTCAACATAAAAATACCTTATATTTTTAATTAACATAAATCACCTATTACATAATCGACGAAAAAAAAACAATCGATAGTTTAGCCGTGGCAAAAATTATGAAATAAAAATTATAAGGATTTCGAATGTCCCACTCTCTGTCCATGTCCGGTGACATTGCCCTGTTTCCAGCCCACGGGCATTCACCTTCCATGTCCAACGCGGAAGCTAACCTACCAGTTACCAACAGTTTTTACGTTTCGACATCAGCAAGGGCAAGTTCAGCTTGCAGTTTTATTTATATGAAAGTTACTTGATATTGTTACAAATATATGTATAGTGATATGTCCTGGCATTGTGCTACCTTTTATGACAAAGGCCGTGTTCTATATTTTTCTTGGTTTTCTTTTGTTTTTGTACAGGTATAGTCCTTTGATCTGGATTGGTTTTTGTTTTCTGTGTTCCATTTTTAGATTTACAGTTGATGCAAGTCTTTACGGATCTACCTGGATTCATTCTCTTAATTCTTATTTACAAATGCTACAGATTCCACAAAATGCTTTTGATTTCAACCTTCAATAGGTGCTTACCAAGGGCTGTGTGCTGTGTCACATCGAATCCATTGAAAACCATATTATTTCCGCCTTCTGTCATCCCCAAGCTACGGTTCTCCATGAAGGTTTCTTATGAATGGTAGTGAATCATACAATTTTAGCGTAGGTGACGAAGAAGGTGACTAAGGACGAGTTTTACTAATGCAACTGATCGAGATCAGTATATCTTAAGCGCGTTCAACTGTCAGATTTATAATTGCTATGGAATATTGACACTGACAGTTCCTCAACGCTATTTTGATGGGATTACAGGTGACTGGGGTTCCTGTCCTAACCACCATAACATAACATCCCACCTGTAATCCCCAAAGGCTTAGCCAGAGGTGTACCTAATAGTACACCCACATTTCGCCAGCTATGTTTAAGTCCCATGTAACAGGGCCATGTAACAGAGCCTGTAATAATGTAATATCCTTTATTTAAACACCATGAGTCTTGAAGCAAGCATGTCCATTTAATATATCGACATCGACCACATTCAAACTTATGTGTAGTAATGTTATGTTTAGTATTCACAACTAGGTATCTTAGCTCATCGCATTATAAGTAAAGCAGATTCCTAAGACGTTTCGAAATCGAATTCTGATGTACCTTCAAGAATGTACCAGCCTACTAGCACAGTTGCCATAAAATAATTAAGCAGCGTGTCCTGTTGTTTGTTCACTACAGGAACTGATGGACGCTACCGAAAGCGCCAAACTAGTAGCTCAGTTCTGGGCTGATACAACTTGATATTGCCATCGACACGCTAAGAAGAAGAATAAATATTTATTTCAGAATCACTTCCTTATTTGTTAGTAAGAATGAAAACTTATAAACTAGTGTTAGTAACATTTATTCTAAGCTGTGTGAGGCAGGCCGATCCTGGGGAATGTCTACTTGACGGGGTGCAGCGCCCCAAGATCGTAGAGTCCCACCTATCAGCCGACGTTCTAAGAATGGTGATGGGGCTGGCGCAAACACAGCGTAGCAGAGATGCGCATCTCTTGCGCATGATGGCCGAAAACTATCAACGTCCACGTCGGCAAACACGGACGCGCTATGCAGGCTCACGAATGTTTTCCACAACCAGGTTTTTTATGGACACATAGATAGGTACCACTGCGTTCACTGACGGTCAGCCACTTTACACCTTTATACCCTAAGTGATAAGGTTGAAAAGTGGTCGACCGTCACTGACCTCGGTAGTTCAGTCATGAGCACCAATATGTATACACTTTTCTAAATTTAAAACAGATTTTTGCGAGAAATAATGATTGTAACTTGAAAATAGGATCTTTTTCATAAAAATATGAGTTCCAGAATACTATGTTCGTAACAACATGACATTTTAATCAGAATAGTTGGATAAAAACACTTTTAAAAGTTGTTAAGTGTTAACATATTGGTGCTTGTGACTGTACATACATAGCCCATTCATGACCCATTTATGTGCTAAAATTGTTGAAAGAAGTGGTAGAAAAGAAACCATAGTAGGTGCTCTTTGGTGTTATGATATTCTTCCAGTCTTTCCAAATAGTATCGTTTTAGCCAGTAACTGAGTAATGCAGGTCAGTTAGGCAGCCGCTCCATTTGAAATACTGGTATTCAGCTGCATACTTTTAGACTGGAAACCGACTCCAACATAGTTGGAGAAAGGCTAGGCGCATGATGATTTTACCTTCGCTACATACAATATTCGTAATGGTAAGCAGAACTAAATATATGGTGTGTAAACAGACTCTTTACGCAGCCTTCAACCAAGCATTCTGTTCATCAAACAACCAACTCGACCGACTCCGATTCCGTCTCCGACTTTTAACTCTGTGCAAAGATTATTGCTGGGTAACGATTTTTTTGGGGGTGAAAAATCACGGTTTACGGTAGGACTCAATGTAACGCAACCAAAACATTGTGCTGATGGGTGCATTTATTAGTACGGGGGTCGTGGAGGTGTTTAAACTTAAGTTATAACAAAAGAAACCCGTGAAAAAGTTGGAACTTTGGTAAGTAGGTATGGTCAACAAATAAACATCACAACGACGGGGAAAACAAGTGCCTTTCGGCTTCGTTAAGGGTATATTAACACCCATTGTAGCTTTCTCTAGTAGTCTGACTAATGTCTATCGTAGCCTGGTGAAGCAATAAGTAGCTACATATTGAACTACTACTCACACAACCATGTCGATGTCGGCTTGTTGGCTCATCGCAAGGACCTCAATAGCTAATCCAGATTCCTAAGGTAACACTCACTATATTACATTGTGTGTTTTAATGTTCTCAAGGCGCAAGTATTTAGGTTCTAGCAGTTGTAGATAGGCTATACACCGCCCGCTTTAATGAATCCTTGCGATGGTATCAATTAAAATGGAATTATCTGAAAGTTGATCATGTATTGGTTCAGTTAGTATTGTAATACATCCGTGGATTATGGTTATTTTAAAGATAATAACCTGTGGGATATTGTTAGGACTTTGTAGACGCTTGCGATTTGCCTTTGATGGGGCAAAGCGGAGGACTCATTAAAGCGGTCGGTCTATAGGATTTTGAAGGCCTAATGTTATTGTAGCTTCCTTTTGGATGCGTTATTTTAATTACTTAAATACTACAGCTACTCATTAATTCGATATTTTAATTTGCATCTGTTTATTTATTGCTGTTTGCATGTCTAATATATTACACTTCTTTAAACAATTTTGGTAATCGCAGTAATGGGGCTATTACTTAACTAGTGGAATAAACGCTGTACTGTATTTAGATTTTTCCTCAATAATCAATTACCTAATTTTAAAAGAAACGTGATATTGTAAATAGTAGAGCCGAAGACTACCTATGTACCTACACATATCGAAAAAGAATTTGTATTAACCTAATAAGTTCATTCAAAAATATACGCCCTGGAAAAGCATGGCACTTAATAAACGAAAAGCACTTCGCCTACAGTCGTATAAAAAAATCAAATTCAAATCAAACTATCTATTATATTTAAAACCACAAATAAAATAAATTGGCAAGAAGGTTGTCTAAGCAACAGAAAGCCCAATCAATTCAAATATAACGGGATACCCTAACAATTATCTCAGGAAGCGATTCAAGATTTTTTAACAGCCCCCTTTTCAGACATCCTGATCCTGCCTGCCCGCATCGGTCGCCATGGCAACTCCACGTGGTGCGCGGACGCACTTCCCGCGTGTCGGAGGTCGCGCAGCGTTCTATATAATGTGAACAAGTTGCCCAAGCGCACACTACCACACTCACGCGCACGCCGCCAACATCCACCCACTGAACACTGTACGTAATAAAGGATATTTAAAAAAGAACACAACATTAATTACATTATAATTGTCAAGGTTGCTTTTAAACTTTTTTTTTCGAAAATCCGTGTGTAAAAACGACTTAAGTTTAAGTTAGTCCGGTCGTGTCGTTGTGTTGGTAATTGTGGACCCACCACTGTTCGTTTGGTTCTAGCGGGAGCGGTCAGTCCTGCAACTCCGAGACCAGTCAGTCTGCGCGAACGCATCTACCACTCGGACACAGTGCGCGCGCAACACAGTGATACTGTGACAGTGACAGTACTTGTAAATCTTATCAACATGAACCACTACGTGAAAATCGTAAGTAATTTTGCTTTTCTTTGGTAATTAAACAACCTTCGTGGTTGAAGTGTTTTTTTTTGTATTCAAATTACTGGCCGTTAAGACGATTAATTTAAATTAAGAATTTGGCTACTGTAAAAAAAATAAACAAACAATTTGTAGACCAATTTTTTTAAACCAATTATTTATGATTGAATAATCGAAAACACGTACGTAATTGATTGATTTTTTTTCGTGATTAATAATGTCAGAAAGTCACGATAGTCGCTGCCAAAGTGTTAAAGTGTCAATGATCCAGTTATCGTACAATTTATGTCAAGTTCTTTAACATACGGCTATAAAAAAAAAACTTTATATGATGAACTTGAATAACAATGATGAAATGGTCATTCGTAGTTTTCATGTTTATGTTACGTATTTGTGTAGTGTTTGAACATAGTAAATGTTTATGTGAACTAAATTTTACGAGTGAGAAATAGATAGAAATTTTATAGTTAGATCTTGAGAACTTGATTTGTAAGCTGCTAAACAATTTTTTACTATTCGTGATGATCTTACTCAGTAGCAGTTTGTTGTTAGGATTTGTTCCCGATTGATGGCCCTGATAACGATTTTAAAATATTCTGGGGACATGTGGCTGTACTATAGATACCTCTGCCTGCCCATTCGGGAATTACGGTGGTGATATTTTTTTTTTGGAAGCTGACAAATTGAGACCTACTAGCAGTATTATATTTCTTTGAAAACGGAATAGGAAAAACAATGTTTTAAGTGTTTTAGTTACAGAATAAGATAAGGCTATCCTTAAATCTAGTATTAAATTTATAGAACAATAAGTTTGAGGAGTACAGTAGTTCCAACTAAAATAGTTATAATTTGCGAAGTAATTAATGTAGTTATTAGCATGTTAATTACAAGATACACATGCATAACTTACGAAGTGCGTTTCTCAACTTATGTAAGAAGTAAGAAACCAGTTGCTCTGACAAGGATTATCCGTAACCACAATTTTTAATAAAACATAAAATTATTGGGTTTTACATAACTTTAACAGTTGTTAACTGATTCATTGAGAGATTAAGATTTTTACGGCAGTATAATTATTTATTTATTTGAAGACGAAATTCCAGAATAATTTCTAAAAATACGCAATGGTCAATATAATTTAATCTTACTCTAGGAATTAAACAATAACCTTCCTAATAATAAAAATGGTGGAAAAGTAACAAATAACCCTAAAATAAACCTTATTATTATTATAACTTTACTCCAATATTATTCAGGAAATTAAAGAGTACACACCAAGACGGTTAGAAATACTTTAAATTCCAAGATATCATGCCACATTTTAAACATCCATATTGTTTTAATAATCAGATTTAAAACAAAGATACAACAAAAGGCGATATTATAATACATTAAAGTTTTAATTTCCAAGATAAGATCGCTAAACAATTATTTTAATGAACTAATTTCGTGGTCGGGTAAAAGCACCGAAATAAATTCTAATTATATCGAAACAGTAAGTAACTTATATTGTTAGAGTGAGTCATTTGACTGTCGTAGACATAGTTCAGTCAATCGATAACTTAAGACACGGATTTCCTTGATAACAAGCTGTTGCCGATTTGTTAAATTATGAATATTTTTACATAAATTATAATAGACACTCAATCCGGAACATAATTTTCAAAATATAATGACGTGTGAAGTCCGAACATAAAACTATCTTATTTTAACTATCAGTTTATTGGTTAATTTATTAGCTATTTAATTATTGAATTGCAAAGCAATCCTACTTTAACTGTTTATGATCTGAATTAGTTTGCATAAACGTAATTAGTTTCGTTACGGTAAAGTTTCGTTACTTTAATTGCAATTTAGCACTTTCAATTAAAGACACCTAGTTTATTTTAATCTACTGGAGTTAGTAATTGAAATTTTATGTTTATCCTGAATTGCAAAACTTAACAACATATCTATGTTGTAAAATTTTGCAATTCAAAAGATAAAGTATAATTTGATTATCATTCATTGTCAATTAATTGATATCGATAACAAAAGCATAATAATTTTACCTATCCAAGATTTCGCTCCAAATTCAATCACTTTTCTTTTACCCTAAAAAACCAACTGATATTAAAAAAAACCTCAATCTTTAATAAGTAAGTAACTTGGCTCATCCTCATTAAAAGATAGTATTCAAAATTGACGTTTGGATTCTGATAAGAAGTATTGATAAGTTTATAAGATTGTGTTACATAATTTTTAATTGGTTTCTAAAGACTTTTACATTATCATCCTTTCATTTAAGTATTGTATTGTAGAAGACGTGAATATGAAAAAGTATTTATCAGATATTAAAAGTTAATTAGCTTTCTGTAATATAACAAATACTTACCCACCTAAATAAGTTATTGGATAAGTAGACTGCTTTTAAAATTTTTTAATATCATATTTTTTTTAACTTTTCAAGTATCAATAAATTTTTACTATTGTTTACATTTATTTTTCAAATAAATGTTTCTGGTACCTCTATATGGGTTTAATACAAAATCAGTAACACAAACCTTATTATAAATTCCTCTATAAAATAGATACGTACATACGTTTACTTGCTAATGTTAGCCTAAAACAATAACCCAATATAATAGTTACTATCGCCACACCCACAGCCATAACAATTTTAAATATTAATCACAAAATATAACAATTTACCGATTACATGTTAATAATATAAAGGTAAAATAGTTTGATATTAAACTATTATCCAGTTATAGTTTCACAATTCATATCGCAGTTCGCGATATAGCGATAGAGCGATAGACTTGTTCCTAACGATCGCGTTTGATAACTGCCCATTACGATTCCAAGCTTATAAATTGCAGAAAACAGTTTGATATAAACACTGACATTATGAAGAATTAATCTAGTTTTAGTAAGTGTTTGTTTGAATAAATTATCACGGGTTCGCAGTTCGTAAATAAAATTGTTATATACTTGTTGGTTGATTGAAAAGTCGATTCATTTTTGTTCTATATCCTAGGTATTTATTGTGGGCCTATGTATGTAGTGTACTGTAGACAAATTTTGTTTTATAATAGATTGCATTCTTGTTTTCTGAGTAAAGGTGTTACCACACCAATCGATCGATCGCCGATCACCGATTGATCGATGGTAGAAATGACGACGATCGATCAATTGGTGTAGTAGAAACTGTCGATCGACGTCGATTTATGCATTCTACCATCGATCGATGGCTTTGATCGAGGATCCATTGGTGTGGTAACACCCTAATTCGTCTAAAACTAGACGAAGCTTGATGCTAATTGTCCTCGGAAAATCTGTAAAATAAAATCAATTTCATGAATTAAAATCTTGCTCCTTGCAATCGCAATCATAGTCATTCTTACTCAAAATTAGAAACAAACACACATTCTCATAATTTTCGCATGATAAATGACCAAACACTTACTTATGCTAATGAAATAACATTATTTGTATGAGAAAATCAAGATATTGTGAAAAGTAACGTTTATATGAATGGAATGTCATAAATGTAAATCGTGCTTTGTTATACGTTGTGGGGTAAACTGACAACACTTAGCACACCTTTATAAGGTTTCCCATAAAGCTGTACGGCCAGGTTAGCTGAAGGTCTGTTGTCTAATTTCCAAATCGAAAAAAAAAAGGTCTGTTCTCTAGGAAAATTTATATGTCTTTAAAAAAGTCAAAATTTATAATTATTTGGGTTACCGGTATTTGACTCTACTGCAGCTTTCCCTCGCCGGATTAGGTACTTAATTAATAAATACTGTAATTACAATTTACTATCGTCTTAATTTTGTAGAGATCTTAAGCCTGGGGAAAAAAAAATCGTAAAAATATATAGATAGGTACTAGCTTTTGTCCGCGGCTTCGCTCTCGTTAATTTAGAATTCGACAAGTAAACTCTTAACACACTACTAATGTTTCTATAATAATATAATTCAATCATGATTCGAAAGACACGTGGCGCCATCAATTATCATAACAACGTTATTGTTATTTTCCTCGGGAATAGTACTTTTGTTCGGGATGAAAGGTAATGTCTGTTTCTGTACACCTGACAACGAAAAAGTATATGCAAAATTTCAGGATGATCGGTTCAGTGCTTTAGGCGTGAAAAGGTAAAAAACAAACTTACTTTCGCATTGATAATATTAGTAAGGATTTTACACACAGAAACTGCTTTACTTACCTCTTTTTAACGCTCCTAAACTATTAAAAACAACACAATCTTACATCTACATAACAATGACATTAAACAATTCTCAACCTCTCACTTACCGTGATCCGTTTTTTGTTTGCCCAATCTTATTTATTTCTGTACAGCGCCTGTCCAATTGTTTACTACGATAAATCAAATTTCAAATTATATTATACGTCAAAATTATGATATAATCATTCACGTTTTAGAGCAGAGATCAAATATTTGACAGGTGACACTGACCTTTGACTTATGTCATTTGGAATACCTATAGGTTATTAATGTCACTAATGTCACTAATGTCAATATTGTATTACGAGTATTTTATAGCTAATGCATCATTTGCAGTGTATTGCGTATTTCAACATCACTGACGTGGTCAGTTTTGGTTTAATTTTAAACTATTTGCTTTATTCCTTTGGCGTAAACGTTAGTTTAAACCACCTAATTTACATTCCGCTTATGAGACCTTGGTGGAAATAGTAATCCCAGTGACTGTTGTTTGACGAAAAAACTTCTGTTTGATTTCAATCTATGAATATATGTAAGTAAAAGCAATGTATTGAAAGGATACTTAATAATTTCGGGGGTCTTGCATAACTTACTTCCTAATGATATTAAGTCCGAGGTGTCAATCAAATATAAAAAATGACTTTAATCATTTCAATGCATGCTAATTCTGCGTCACATCATTTTTCAATACACGTTGATTTACTTAGCCATTTTATTATTATAACCATGTACGCTGTTGCATCACCGTGAACACGTTTCCTAGTTAGGCAATCTCAGAACATCGCATTCAGACAACAATTAATTAATTATCTAAGATACATACAGTTTCCATGTTACCTCTCACAAGTCGGTCAGTAGTTCCTACCTCCATACATTAATCAAACAAAAGTATTTGATTAATTACGGCCAAGGGTGTCGTGTACAAACAATGGTTCTCATAATAATTGCAGTATTTTTTTTTGTGTGGTTATTCGCATAAATTATTATGAATTCATGATCGCCAGATGATCATCAGTTGACTCGTGACCGAGATATGCAAAAAGCGACCTTCACGACTTTACGTATAGTGGGTGAATGACCTATTTTGTATGACATAGTACGTACGTTGACTTAGTTTTTTCTAAGTGCGTTGATTGTGTGTTAAATCTAATGATGTGATGTCTAAATTATCTGCGGTAATTATCGTGTTCTTTAACGATCTATTGAAGCGTGATTACGTTGATATTTTATTTGAAACAAAGCACACAACTGGCAGTTTGAAATCAGCGATTGCGGACATAATGTGCAATGGTCACAATTCGTATGTGACCAAAATAATAGGACTTTAATGATAGGGTTGGCGTAGTTTTAAGAGCAGTGTTGTAAGATTGTGTAAGACAGAAAGCGCATTCGTAAAATGTGCTGTAGAAAGCGAAAACAGCGATTGCATTCAACGCTTGTTTTAGTTTCTGTTTCTATGGCGATTATAAACCGTAATGTTGTTGATATATGTTTATGATTGCCTGAGCAATTTTCTGCAATACAATGCTCATGTTAATACAGTGTAGACTTGTCTTAGAGTTGGCTAGAATCGAATAAGGTAACAGATAGACACTACAGAAAAATAAATAAAAATCACAAAAGTAACAAGGTACTCAAATAACATCTATTATAATCAAATCACTAAAGGCACCAGTAATTTGTATGTAGGTACAACACAATTGAATGGCTCCATCTTATGGGAAGTAAAGCTAACGATACTTTAATACCATAGTCTTACTATGCCAATGCCAAAGGGATTATAACCTTCATCAAACGACAGTCAATGGACGAATTTTTCATTGTAAAAGGTTCGACTTCCTTTTTCCAATCCAAGCATTATGGCCTCATTGTTGTCAAGGTAAGTTTAAATATGTCGTTTAATGCGTTATAAAGGCCTTGTGTCTCTGTTTACATAAATGTCGACCTCGTAACTGCAGTTTCTATGTAATCGACATCTTTCAATAGTTCTGTCAGCTTCTGTGTGTCTCACTTGGTTTTAGCGACGGAACGATGGTATTTATTTGTTTGTCTTAAGATTTTTTGGTCATTTGCGCTATAATTAGATAGATATGTAATTGGGTAAATACAATAATAGCTAATTAAAAACAAAAACAATTTTCTACTCCCAAGCATTTTTTAAAATAATTAATTAAAGCCACTATTATCAACTCCACGCATTTCTTAATTTTTTCTTAATAATTCGGTGTGAAAAAACCAATTTTCATTGCGCATTTTCACTTTATTCAATTTTCTAGTCAGGGTTCAATTCTTTGCTTGTAATGCTATTGTCAACAATTACAAAAAACAACGAAAAACATCGTTGTTTTTTGTAATTGTTTGTAATTGACAATATTCTTTCAATCATCTAATTAATCATCTCGGAAATGTTCACAAATGAACACGGAAGATCTATTTAAGGGATTCTACTTCGAGAGTTTCGATGATCAGCGCCATTTACCTCTAATGCACAGATAACTACATAAGATACGTATGTAAACCGCATTTTATCTCTCCTTTATTTTTATAATTTACATACATAAGTACAAGATCATCATATTACATAATTTGTCGATAAATCGAGTCATGCTACGGTCGGCAGTTTTCGCAACGTACGGCTGATGAGAAATTTTTGTATTTTTCTTTACTGATGTAACGGAGAGAGTGCGCAAACGTCACTTATGTCTGCAAAACGCTGCCAGTTTAGTATTGCAGTTATGTGTGACATATGTGAGAGCTTACGCCATTAGTTATAGTGGGTAAGCAGAAAATAAGAAATACGAGAGTGTTTAACAAGTTTTTTTTTTTGGGTCATTAGAACTTTTCTATGCAGGTTCTTACATTCGGTTGCAAATCAAATAACTAAGCAATATTGCCCACTGCTGGGACACAGGCCCCTTCTATGTAAGAGGGAGAGAAGCATAATCTACTAGTGGCGAAGGTTCTATACAACTCGATTCCTACCGGATTCCCTTTGAAAAATGGCACAGTGAGTATTCTATAGACAAATAATATAATCACATTAAAGATATGTACTCCGGCTTACCTCTTACAAAAATTGACCCTTCGCTACTGTAATCTACCACGCGGGCCTGTAGCGAGTAATGACTATGCAGTGGTATGCCTAGGGGCCAACAATACGGCAAGCCCATAAGGCGAGCTGGCTGTTCGGAAACCCTAGCATCATGAAGAGTAGTAGGTTATTTATAAGGCTAGCCATGCTTGTAGGCTTGTATGAAAGTACCGCCACTAAGACTATGTATCCAAATCAATCGCTTGGAACTCATCTTGTGTCGATTTATTTTAAAACTAAATCAGGTCATTACAGTCTAAGTAACAATCAAGGTAACTAAAAGAAGATGACTCCATATTATCGAGCCATAAAAATATTTTAATTAAAAATATGTCATAAATTCGTTTTATCGCGTTATTTTGTGTTTTTCCGGATACTCAAAGGCCACAGCGTCGAAGCAGGTTAGACGTGGAATATATCGAATTAAAAATATAAACAAACATTATGTATGATATAGAATCGATAAGTATTATTGCGGTAGTCGGAAAGAGGAAGTTGTGACGGCAGCCGGACCGGTCCGCACGGGTTATCATGTGAGAATGTTAACGGACCTAATCCACTTGACTAAATAAAAAGTCGGCTAAACCGGTACGGACAAATTGCGATAGCAACACATCTCTATCTCTGTCTTTTATCATTCGGCATGTAAAGCCAAGTCAGAAGCCCATCTCCGGCATAAAATCTCGGACACCAGGTTAGGCACTAACCACACGATAGAGAAGAAAGATCATTCTGCAAAATCTCTTGTCTTCTGCAAAATGTCTTCTTCAAATAAACGTTATCTGACTATTAAAGAAGCAGCCCTAGTAACTAATTAAATGTAGTGTGTAATTCAGACAGTTGAATTCAGCCAAGTCGTCTTCGTCGTGTCGATGATTCTTAAATTTGACACTTCGACTAGAAGTCTGCTACATCGACAACGCTAGTGGCTTTGGACAGGTAACTCTAAGTACAGGTGGAGTTGCACAAAGAAAAGGACAGGAGGTGGGCCATCATCACCAACTGTTGAGACTCCGCAGTCGTACTTTGTTTTATCTGAATATCCAACAAGTGGATTAGCCCCTTAATCGTGTGAGTTTTACTAATGCGCCCGCGCCGGCTTCCCGCTATGTGACGTACGCGCTACACTGCCCATTCATGGACCGTACAGGCTTTTTATTACGTGATATAAGCTACTGGTTCTCTACCAGTTTTTAGATTTTATGATTTAATTTTTCTATAGAAGAAATTGAAGGAAAAGTGTCAACGATTTTTCCAGATTTTTCTTGACAAGAGTCACTTTTGAAACGTACGTTTTGGAATGTTTTTTTCAGGTTATGCTGTCCAAATAATTTTGATACTTGCCTCATAGTTCCAATTTCCCCTATTCTCCTCATTCGACTGCACGTTAACATAATTATATTGAAAAATGCTAATTATTATTATCATTCATTTAAATAAATTACTCTAAAAAAGATTATCAGCCGCTTCATGACGGAACTGACTTAAATTATTTAAAAAAAAACGACATATAAATCTGAACGCGTAAATTATTGATGATTTATTTTGTATAAAATTACAAATTATTTGTATCTTAAATGTCAGAATTATTGAATTAAGAGGTCAGTAATTTTGCTACATCTGTTAAGTTTGTTTAATATTTCCTATGTTTTATAGCCTCCTTATTTTGGCTGATATTCAATACGTATGTACTCAAATACGTCATTGGCTCAACAAATATGTTGATAGCTATGTCCTTACAAGTAGGCATTTGTCAGTTTTAACCTAGTTTCAAAATGCATGACAAGAACGTTTAGCTTTTATGATTACTTAACGTGAATAATCATACTAATCATACCCCGCTTGACCGGAAAAGTAAGAAATGTAATGTTACAAAAATGTGGATACATAATGGGAATAATTTAACGCACAGCTGCTAATCTGCGATTGTCGGTCAATAGTAAATAATATACACTTTGGTATAGGTAATTCAATAATTGTTTAGTTAACATTTGGTGCAATTACGTGGTACAATACAAAATATATATTATGATTTATATATTTTGATTTCAAATCAAAATATTCTTACAAAATCTTGGTTACATCGTGAATGTTGAGATTATACATATATGTGAGAACGATGTAGAAAGACGTGCACATTAATAGCGTCCGGAGTAAAAGATAAAAACAACAATAAAAAAATAAAGTAATTAGAATAAACCGTGGCAGCTAAGAGATGGCTAGTCCTGGCAGTCGGCTCCTTGTGAAAATGGCGCCGGTGACTGAAAAGTTGTGTGGTAATCGGTTATCGTGGTATGAACAAGTGATGCGGAGTAATGAAGAAAGTGTCGTGAGGAAAGATTTGGGTATGAATGTAGATGGCTATAAGAGTAGAGGAAGACCAAAGAAACCATGGATGGACTGTGTGAACGATGATAAAGCTAGAAAGGAGGTGACTGCTGAGATGACGAGTAATAGAAGAGTATGGATGCAAAAGACATGCTGCGCCGACCCCAAATAAATTGGGATAAGGGCAGGAGAATGATGATGAGAATGATGATGAATACATAATTGACACAGAGAGAAACTCACATTAAAAATATCTGGACTAATAAATAAATATCTAAAGACTTATTATTAATTTAATATCACTCAATACACAGCAGGGCAATCGTCTCTTCTCATACACGGAAGAGATCAATAGAGTTTATTTATAGATACTATATACCAGTAGCGAAGGGTCAATTTTTGTATGAGGTAAGCCAGAGTAAAAATTATATTATTTGTCTATACAATACTGTGCCATTTTTCAAAGGAAATCCGGTAGGAATCGAGTTGTATGGAACCTTCGCCACTGCTACACATGTTTTAATTATGCCACAGAAATACTATCTACTTAACAATAAAAATCAACCTTGATATTGATAAAATCCTTTCACATATTGCTTTAACTTGACACTCATATTGATTACTTTATTTTAATTAGCCTATTCTGTCCCACTGCTGCGCAAAGGCTTCCCCTATTCCTTTCCAATTACTTCATACTGAAATTATTAAAAGAATTTTGACAGAACTTTTATAAGCCGACACTCGGTGATGTTCACGAAATAAAACAATGAATTTCTTGCTCAATGAGATTGTATTTCACTGATCAGTGAGCTTAGAATTATTATAGTATTACTAAAGATATCACACATATCATACAGGTACTACACACGCTAGGATTGAATTTCAAGTAAGATTATCTCCTGTACCTGTAGCAGTACGGTGATTTTGGGTTGATCAAGAATTCATTTCATGATTATTATTTTTTAGTGCATTCTAGCGTGCATCCAGGGGGGCCAAAATGGCCGCTTTGGCATAATTATAATAGGATAATAATATGAATCACATTTAAATTCTTAAAATGGCCACAGACGCAGTTAATATTATGAATTGTGACTTTGTGGCCATTTTAAGAATTGTAACGTAATTCTTATCCTATTATGATTCTGCAAAGGCTGCCATTTTAGGCCCCCGAAAGACATAGAAAAATGACAATCAGTTTCGATGCGATTTATATTTCCGCTACTACTTTTAACAGTTCTACGTTTTTTTTTGTCGCTCTCAGATTCATATAAAGTAAAATCTAATACAAATCCATCGTCAAAAGAAGCTCCATGTGTTGACCATTGCAAAATTGACTCGACAGTTTCCGAGATTACAAGAAGCACAAACGGACACAGACAAGATCTCTTTTACATTTATTTTTATCACGGATACAGTACAACACTAATTAGCTACAATTACCGACATACGCAATCATAGAAAAAAAACAGATCCGTACCGTATGTAATAGAATAATACGGAGAAACACGAGAATGTAAGGAATCCGCTCGTTTGGTCTACCTCAGTTTGGTTACTTGTCTGTCGGAATGCGGAACTTTTGGTGGACCTAATAAATATTCGTGGATTATTCAGTGCAGGCCTAGAGCTATGTGGTCACAGTTAAGTGATGGTTACAACTGTGTGTAGCTTGGACTAGGTGTCGATTGACAAATCGTTTGGAAAATTTACATTGTGGTTTTGGCCAACTTTGTTGAAGTCTCGTGTGATAAGTATAATAGGGCGTGTCCTTGCTTTTAACCGAGCACTGATGCTGACTTTAGGCAAGAAAAATTTCGTTTCTGAATTGGTTTTTTCCTGTAGCCTTTTTATTTTGGTTCTGTATATTGTTTTGGGTTTTAACCAACCTCTTAACGATGTTGCTTAATGTTTGATTTTTGATGCGGAAACCATGTCTTGTCAGCTCTTACGTCGTGAGAAAAAAAAGTTGTTAAATCAACGGGAAGTAATATATTTCATACGTATCCGAGACCATTCGGAAACGTTCGTGTACTCGTGTACATAAATATCAATGTGCTGCAGATATTGTTTGATGGTTATTAATGGTACTTAATGGCGGTATAGCCTACAGCCTTAATGTCTGGGAATGCATTAATTCCTCGTATCATAATTCAGATATCTCAAACCAGTGGTGGTCGTTAGGGCACGTCAAGGGGACTTTGATAAATACCTCATTGTTACCACTTCTCCGCTTGTCAATATGAGGATATTAAATACCATAAATTATAACCAACGAGCAGTTTAAAACAAACGGCTAGATTGTACATAAATTAGCGATCAAAATCGTGTTTGTTAACAAACTTTTTTTGTTGAACAAAAAATTAATCATAAAATAAATAATCGCAGACAGAAGACTAGTTAAATTGTGTAATGTTTATAAAAAAGTGAAACTTTAATTTCAGATTTCTTTCGGAAAATAGGCTCTAGACGTCCTTCATTGCACAATGTAGACTTTAATTTAAAAATAAACTTCGAAAGTCACATAATACGTTAAATTGTTCGTTGGAGACATGCGACCTTCTCGACTCAGTACTCAGCTTTCAATATACTTGTAGACAGTTTTATAATCGAATGCAAGTTGTTATAAGTACTAAGGTAACATAGTAGCTTGGAATAGGCGTGGCTATAATGATGTTGGCTTGGACCGCTGGACCGCTGTGACGTAGTGGGCAGACCTTGGATATCTAGGTGACACTTGGAGATCGCGATTAGTATCGCATTCATCGAAGATGTCAACGCAATGTTGTTATGTTTGTTCATTCAAGTGTACTGAGGTGTTAGTGTTTGGCCTTAGTTTAATTGTTTATGATTTTGCATAATGATTTTGTTGCTTACTTTACAACCACGGCTCAATGAATTTAATTATAGACTGAATCTATATACCATAAAAAAGTCCAACTACATTTGACTTACTCCCATCCGCCCCCATACCTCTGGCTTTCATAGTGCCAGATGGGAAAAGCAGTGCCATCCTCCCCTTAACAAAAACACCGTAGTGTTTTATTTGTATTTTAAACAGACTTCGTTTTACCAGTATTGCATAACGTTCAATTATGTTACATTGGTTATACGTTAAAACCTGAATAAAAGATAACGATTCAATCAACGGCCCTAATTTGAATAAACCGAAGTGATTTAGTATGTCACTTTTTTGTTTACATTTTGTGTCATGTCTTAGTGAATGGACTATAGTAGCGACTGGGAGGTAAAGAAGTGGTATTAAAATTAGCATAAGTGTTTAAAGTAAGTAACTGAGTAGCATACCAGATGCACGTTAACATTTAAAGCGAGCAATTGCGGCCATTTGGCTTGAATTATTTATACTTAACAAACTACTTTTTAAAACCAGTGCATTTCAAACTTTTATTTTTACCGGCGCGTTTCTTTATGAATGTCATGGATATTTTGAAAAAACGGAAACGACCTCGTTGGTATAATTATTGGCGTTCAATATGCATTCAACAGGATAATTCCGTTGCGAAAAACGCAGCTGCATGAAACGGTTTTTTGGTTTTTTCGAAACAGGACTTGGTATATGTTTACTTTTCCTTAAAGACATAATTGGTAAAAGGCCAAAGAGATCAATGATTTTTGATGACGGGATCATGCTACCGGAATAAAAAGTATTCTATTTGTTAACCCAGATTACAAACTATCTGTGTGCCAAATGTCATCCAAATCCGGTCTGTAGTTTTAGCGTGGCAAAGTAAAAAACATCCAGACATCCACGAAGTTTGTGAGGATGTCACAAACTTTAGCATTTATTATATTAATGCTTTGAATTCGGTTTATTCTGCCTTAACAAGAGTCTCATAACATTGCAAGGAAAGATCTATAGGTACTAGATTTCAGTTATTTCTCAAATACGGAAACAAATTTGCCCACGACTAAGTTAAAGCATGCCTGTGGAGAAATGCTCCGCTAATAAAATCTTAAAATACTACTAACAGTATTTATTGATGTAATAAACATTGTACTCAGCATAATAGCGGTACAGATGTCGTAAATCATGATACACAATATTCAGATTTGCCCTATATAGAACTTAATAGGTATGACCTTAGACTACATATTACTTTGATACGAATCGATAATGGTTCGTAAATGTTTATTGCTGGACATAGGGCCTTCTTTATTGATCGTTAGAACAGCTGATCATAAGCAATAATGGCATAAGTACCGATACGAGATATTGGAAAATGCTGCTGTGCATTTATTAGTTTACTTTCACTTTAAGTACCGAAGTTCATCACGCCTGTAATCCCAGAATGGTTAGGCAGAGGTGAAACTAATAGTCCACTTACATTTCGCCAGTTATGTTTAAGTTCCATGTAATAGTGGGCGAGCCTATTGCTCGCCTGGGTAGAAATCCAGACTCCGTGGCTGCTACTGACAAGTTCCTGCTGGAAAAACCTAATAACACTTAGCCTAACCTGGGTATCGAATCCAAGCCGCCATGCTCAGGAGCTGCTCTTGCGAAGTTCAGTGTAGTAGAAATGCATATTTTTAAAACTAAAGTAGCAATAGTATTCGCGCTAATAAAACAGTCATAGGACCAGTTTCTTAGCACTCGACCGCCTGCGTCCTGGGAATTTGAAACAGTGCGGATGTTATAAGGATTTCCCAACACCAAGCAAGGTCCTTGTTGCCATTTAAGGAATCTTGTAGTGTCAGATGTGGGCTCCCGTCTAAACTTCTCGCGACGGATACGACAATACGAATATTAATTAATTTGGGGACTATAGGGCCCTAAATAATTGCAATAGTCATAAGATGACCTCAGATAAAACGTGAATCAGATATGAATCAATAATTATCATAAAATAATAGGTGAAACTGGACGCGTGATGTTCAACATTTTTATATTGCCTGACCCTGTAGGATATCCGGTATTCGTGATAAAAATCATCTGTTGTACTAGCCTAAACTTCGATAATTATCTTAACACTAACATCTTCGCATAAATAAAATATAATTACCAATTAAATGATTATTAAATTTTTAATTTGTTTCATTCAGAAGATTTGTGTTCGTGAATTATGGTCCATGATTCATGACAAATGTGGATGTTATCGACTATACTGTGGCAGTCTTATTATTTATTAACTGCAATTTATTGGGCATTTTAAGGTCTATTGTTTTCTCTGCGTTTCAAGGTCTGCTTTGCGTAGATGATGATGAACTTTAATTGCAGCATTATAACATTGCGTTATAGCGTACAATATATTATTTGTAATGGTTTCGCATTTTGATGTTCAGTTTTTTTTTCGTAAGACTTGACGCCGGCGTACTTCTTTAAGATATTGATGGTAGAGTAATTGAAATAATAACTAGAATATGAAAAAGTATAATATAATGTAAATAGAATATATAAAATAACTGTTGCTCGTGACTTCGCTCGCCTGGAAATTTAGATGGGTAAGTGTGGGAAAAAAAAATGCTACTTGCTCTTCCAGACTATACTATCTCTGCACCAAATTTCATCCTGATCCGTTCAGCCGTTTTGTCGTGATTTAGTAACAAACATCCATCCATCCATCCAAACTTTCGTATTTATAACATTAGTATAGATAGTATAGATATCAGAGATTTGAGATTATATCAACAAAAACTGCTGGTCAGCGTTTTTGTAGGAGTTACACATTTAGAGAAGTTTTGTCCTAACAAGGATCATTGGCCCAACATTCCTCAAATGCAAACAATTATTTAAATGAAGTTCGAATTCCAAAGTCTCGCAGATAGACGACCTAGACGAAGTGACATTCTGCCGATAGCCAAGCTGAAAAAGTAAAAATTAATTGGTTTGACACAAGCTATCGAAGAACATACGTCAGACTTGTAGAAAATCGTTGAAGCGATGTGGAAAACGATTTTCATTTGTCGAGGCCCTAAGTTCGGTTTGTCGTGCTCTCATAAACTCGTTACCATGACAACGGGACCAGAAACCTGATCATCTTTGAAGTGAGAGGCTTATGTGCCAGTTATAAATCCTTTAATTCCATACAGTAGCCAAGATGTTCTTCGTTCGTTCAATTCGTTCGTTCGCTCTTCGTTCGTTCTGTATGGTGTCCGGACGTAAAGAATAGCACCATCCCATATCTTCCCGTGGGTGTCGTAAGAGGCGACTAAGGGACTTACCAGTGAATGGGCAGCAGCGTTCTCTGTGATTCTTTTTATAACAAACATACTGCGATCGCCAACCCGCCTGCCAAGCGTGGCGATTATGGCAAAACCCCCCCTTGGGGAGGCCTATGTCCAGCAGTGGACGTCTTTCGGCTGAAATGATGATGATGATGATGAGTAGCCAAGATGGATTAGACTCGTGAGTATTATTTATGTGCTAAGATCCGAGGCATATCCGTTATTCAGCATTTGAAATGAGTTATTAGAACAACTTGGATACAGTTTTGTTGGTTAACGCCGTAAACATATCATTTTCTAGAAAATTGAATAACTACGGGTAATTGACGTACTTCCTTTGGTCACTGAACCATAGTGACCTTATGAGAATCTTGGATTCTTGGTCGTTACTCTAATTGTCACTGGCGAACCCATCTTACACATAGTTACCACAAATCGCGCAAAAAGTTACCACAAACTGTCAAATTTTCTCATTCGATTTTGAACTTAACCCTCAACATTTTATAGTTTAAAATCATTTGGGGAATTTTGACAGTTTGTGGTAAATTGATGTGCTGGCGAGTGTACTTGTGTCGTCAGGCATAAAAGGATGGGAGGTCTTCATAGTAGGAGACTGTTTAAACTACTATAAAGCAGACAGTCAGTGTTGTTGGGTTTTTCAATATGGAATTGTCAGTAGCAGCCTGTGGTCTGGGTGTTCGTCCAATTGGTAGCGATAGTTGATGGTAGTAGATGGTAACTGGCGAAATGTGGGTGTTGTATGGCATATCTCTGACCAACCCTTAGGGGAAACCAAGTGTGATTTAAGTTTTTAAACTGACATGGTCACTGCCACTATCACTATAAACGGCATATTAACCATGTTTATTATTTATCTTAAGTTCCCGATATTTCGGATTTCGGCACTGTTTCAAGCATCACGGATATAACAGTGCGAAATAGTAAACATGGTAAATCTCCTGTTTTTAGAGTTAATGATAGAAATAAGTGTGATGTTGTTAGTCAAAAACCTGGTCAAAAAACATATGCCTTTTATAGTGTTATGAGTTTGACGATCTCTTTTAAAAACGTCACGTGCTTTACATCAAACTTCAAGCCTAGGTAAACGACTCTCAAACCAGCTAATCTAACTGACCCAATAAAGAAGAAATGCAGACGTGTATTACCATACATCGTACATTTATCTTTAGCCAAGCATACCCAACGAATTTTAAACACGTTGCGTCGTATAACAATCGTCAGTTGCCTGTTCCGAAATCTGTTGTGCAATATAAATGTAACTGTTCCATAATAAGCTACATATTTATAGTATTATTTCATAGACCTGAAATAGTAATTTTGCTGTCGATTTCTTCTTGTAGTGTGCTCGTAATAAAACGTGTGTAACTCTTTTTCTTGAGTAGGTTTGGCGGTCAGTTTATTAATTTTAGGCTGGTTTTGAAGACAGGTGTAAATAAGTACTAATTACTTTATATCGTTACTATCAGTTTTTTTGCTATTTTCATGGCCCATTTGATCATTCTCATCATTTCAGCCGAAAGACGTCCACTGCTGGACATAGGACTCCAAAGTGTCGCTACATTGACTGGTCCCGTGTGCCTATTAGATTGACCATATACATAACTGTATATGTCACTATGTGACATCCCTAAATATGATTTCAGTTGCAGCAGAAATGCAGAAATTTTCAACAGCCATTACGATTTGTCATTTACATACGTATACTTATTTTGTAAATGTGCACGTAGATTATTCTGATTTTTTTGAGATATTTCTAGGTCCCTGATTTCAAGAACGTCTAGGGAATCAGACCTATCCATTCATCTACCCTCTAATGTCCCACTATTGGGTTAAGGGCTTCCTCTTCCTTTTCCACACACGTCTGCCTTTGCTTGCCAGTCCTTTCGGAAGGAGTCAAGTTCGTCCTTCCTCATTCGTCTTGGTCAGTCCCGATGTCGACGTAATCGGTGGTACTTTTATTCCATAGCTCAATGAGCAAACAAGAGTAAAGAGTGAGAGATAGTCTCAAAGGTATTTTAAAACATGATATCTCTTTTTTTAACCTATATGGTCCTACTGCTGGGCAAAGGTCTCCCACATAACCTTCCACTCTTTCTTCTGTCCGGTTTTCTCCGGCTAGTCACCTATAAACGCCATCAATTTCTCATAGTACGGAAAATCATAAAACTAGCCCAAGATCGGACTATTAGAGGAATAATGCTAAATATGGACTTACAACAGTGTCTCGACACAATGGCCGGTCGGTTACGTCACAGTGTCGCAAGCGCAGCTCGGTGCGTTCACACTTGATTCGGTTTCGCCGCACGCATGCGCCCGATTTGTGAATTGTACGTACATACTTGATGCTTAGGCTCTGAGTACACTGTTGACATTGATTCTTCTAGATAGGTCTTTAATGCGTAGGAATTACGACAGATGTGCGTGTATGATCAGATGTATGAACGTGGGCGAAGCGAAAGGAGTATGTGAGGATCATAACATTAGTTTAGGGTGCTTCGGTAGTTTCTGCCCCAGTGAATGGGAAAAAGGCGTGAGTTTGTGTCTTTATATATAGGTCTTTAATTTTGTCAAAGTATTGGCGTTTATGGTCAATAAACTTTAAACTCTAAAGTCGTTCCAAGACTGGAAAAACTGATATCCTTTGGGAGAAAGGGGACACAGATTCTTTTAGATTACGTCATCTGTTGAATTTTGATTATCGTCATCATCATTTTAGCCAAAATACATCCACGGCTGGTCCCAAGTTTGGCCACAACGGCAACGACGTTCGGTATTATTTAAATTATGAATATGTCACAGTATGTCAGAGCATAAGGCTCAGGGAATATCATTGAAGGACTTTGATTGTTAAACGAGTTACCTGAGGTAAACAATCCGTATCCATGTTTGTGCCTAATGATCTGAATAATTTAGATCAGCCTTTAAATGATTTAAAGCGTATATGCCTATTTTCACTAACACTGAGCAAAGCCGTAATGAATGACTAAATATGATTGCTCCGTTATTTTTCTTCAAACCAGCAGATCTTTTTAATTTAAGCATTTATTTTTGTGACCCCTAGAGTTACTATAAAAGAGCATTAGTCTCTTGGTCAAACGATGCGTAGATATTACGAAATGTTGCACCATTATAAATTAATTTACAGATCATTTTTCAACTCCTCGGCATGTATGTGGACTAGCTTTTTTATCATAATTAATTTCCTACATATAACTTTGCCTGAGGCATGTCATTAAACAAATTTTATATTGAGTTACCTTTCACGTAATTTTTAAACTTATCATTTTGGAACAAGGTTCAATTTGACTTAGCTGGCTTTCCACATGTGCAGTGTACTTAATACGTACACAAAGAATTTAATATATTCCAAGAATGTAATGTAAAGGTATTTTCGTCAGTCAATTAATAGCGCTGTTTAACCTTGCTTTAATTTCTGACATGAGAAATTAGTCAGCGTCTACTAATATTTCGAGAATACCTTTTAGATAGTAATTTAATAGTGTAAAATGTTTTTGGTAATTAATAATGCGTACACTCCGGACCGACGAGAAGATAACGGAACTCGAAGAGGAATTGAGCAGGCTGCGATGAAGTATTGTGGGATTATCTGAAGTCCGAAGAGAGGGTGAGGACACGATAATCCTAAAATCCGGCAGCTTGCTCTATTTCCGAGAGGGTGACCGGCAGTCCCAGGGTGGTGTTGGGTTTATCGTCCACAAGTCCCTCGTGAATAACGTGGTGAAGATCGAGAGTGTGTCGACCAGGGTGGCGTACCTTATACTCAGAATATCCTCAAGATATTTGCTGAAGGTCATACAGGTCTACGCCCCGACCTCGGCACACCCCGACGACGAAGTGGAGACCATGTATGAGGATATTTCTAAAGCCCTGCATGGTTTCAAAACTCACTTCACCGTTGTCATGGGGGACTTCAACGCAAAACTGGGCAAACGAGACGGGGATGAGCTGCAAGTGGGGCAATTTGGGTTCGGACGTCGGAACCACCGGGGTCACCAACTGGCTAGTTTTATGGAGAAGGAGGGCCTCTATATGATGAACTCCTTCTTCAAAAAGCGCGAGCACGGGAAGTGGACCTGGCAGAGTCCCGATGGTGCAACTAAAAATGAGATTGACTTCATCATGTCAACCAAGAAGCAAGTGTTCAATGATGTCTCTGTGATCAATTCGGTGAAAACCGGGAGCGATCACCGCATGGTAAGAGGCACATTGAACATCAATATAAAGCTTGAAAGGTCTCGACTGATGAAGTCTACGCTCCGTCCAGCACAGATCCAGATCCAAAACCCTGAGAGCTTTCAGCTTGAACTCCAGAATCGTTTCGAGTGCCTAGGAAGCTCAGTGGACGAATGCAACGATGGGTTCGTGGAAACTGTCCATACGACTGGGTCTAAGTTCTTCAAGACACGTCGTGTACACAACAAAAAGCTCTCTGATCATACTCTCGAGCTCATGAAGGAGCGGCGTGAGATGATCCTGCAGTCTTCAGACGAGGCGTGGAAATACCGGCAGCTCAATAGACGGATCTCTAAATCCTTGAAGAGCGACCTCCGCCACTTTAATACCGAGCGTATTAAAGACGCTATTGAGCGGAATAAAGGCTCCAAGGTATTTTCAAGAGATCTGGCTATTGGGCAGAGCCAGCTCACGAAACTGAAGACCGACGATGGCAGGATCGTATCCGCCAAACCGGAGCTGCTGAGGGAGATCGAGAGTTTTTATGGGCAGTTGTACACTTCAACTAGAAAGCCCGTTGCAACTCTAGCTAACGACCCAAGAGCTAGACTGACCCGACACTATACCGAAGACATTCCGGATGTCAGCCTGTACGAGATTAGGATGGCTCTTAAACAGCTTAAAAACAACAAGGCACCGGGTGATGACGGAATTACGGCCGAACTCCTGAAGGCGGGTGGAAAACCGGTGCTTAAGGCCCTTCAGAAGCTGTTTAATTCCGTCATACTCGAGGGGAAGACGCCGCAGGCATGGTGCAGGGGTGTGGTGGTACTCTTCTTCAAAAAGGGCGACAATGCCCGGCTGAAGAACTATAGGCCCATCTCACTTCTAAGCCATGTCTACAAGTTGTTCTCAAGAGTCATCACGAATCGTCTCGCGCGCAGGTTTGACGATTTTCAGCCTCCCGAACAAGCCGGATTCCGAAAAGGCTTTAGCACCGTAGACCACATACATACGCTGCGGCAGGTTATACAGAAGACCGAAGAGTATAACCTGCCTCTCTGCTTAGCGTTTGTGGACTACGAGAAAGCCTTCGATTCGATCGAGACTTGGGCTGTACTGCAGTCTCTCCAACGGTGCCAAATCGACTATCGGTACATCGAGGTGCTAAAGTGTTTGTACAAAAACGCCACCATGTCAGTCCGACTTCAGGACCAGACCTCGGAACCTATCCTTCTACAGCGAGGCGTGAGACAGGGAGACGTCATATCTCCGAAACTGTTCACCGCTGCACTGGAGGATATCTTCAAGGTTCTGGACTGGAGAGGGCTAGGCATCAACGTCAATGGCGAGTACATCTCTCACCTTCGATTTGCCGACGATATAGTGGTCATGGCTGAGACCATGGAGGACCTCAGTACAATGCTCGATGACCTTAGTAGAGCTTCCGAAAGAGTGGGTCTTAAAATGAACATGGACAAAACCAAAATCATGTTGAATGCCCATGTAACACCCACTCCTATCAAGATCGGAGACTTTACACTCGAAGTTGTAGACGATTATGTCTACCTGGGACAAACGATCCAGTTAGGTAGATCTAACTTCGAGAAAGAGGTCAATCGTCGAATCCGACTCGGCTGGGCAGCGTTCGGGAAGTTGCGTGGTATCTTCTCGTCCAACTTACCGCAGTGTCTCAAGACGAAAGTCTATGACCAGTGTGTGTTGCCAGTGATTACATACGGGACCGAAACGTGGTCGCTCACAATGGGCCTTATCAGAAGGCTTAAAGTCACCCAAAGGGCAATGGAGAGGGCTATGCTCGGAGTTTCCTTGCGTGATCAAATCAGAAATGAGGACATCCGCAAGAGAACCAAGGTAACCGACGTAGCCCGAAGAATAGCCAAACTTAAGTGGCAGTGGGCAGGGCACATTGCTCGCAGAACGGATGGCCGATGGGGCCGAAAAGTTCTGGAGTGGCGACCGCGAACCGGAAGACGCTGCGTTGGAAGGCCTCCCACTAGGTGGACCGATGACCTGGTGAAGGTTGCAGGGATCCGCTGGATGCGAGTCACACGGGACCGGTCAATGTGGCGACACTTGGGGGAGGCCTATGTCCAGCAGTGGACGTCTTTCGGCTGAAATGATGATGATGATGATGATGAATTAATAATGTAGATTTATTTCAGTATTTTTTTAATCAGCCAAGATGGAACTGGGTTGCCTTCGATTTTGAAATATTTATAAATACATAGTTCAATGTTTTGACAATGAATGCTTGTGATTGATGCATTGAGCAAAATGTCAATCTAAAAAAATACGTGTATTTTTAGACTGAATGACTGACTTTAATTAGTATTTGATCTTGGCCTTTACCCAAAAAGTTTGGATTATTCTAGGTAAAGCCAGATAAAACTAGGTTCTTTTAGTTGAAATGCATATAATTGTAGTAATAATACTATTAAAATACACGCTGGAGGGGATATCGTGTCACAAACTTATACTATGGAATCAATACAAGGTTGTTCTCCTCTTAGCTTTATGCATGTTAAAAGGCATGCTATGGTACAGTAATGGTAGGTTTGGTAAAAGTTTCCTTCGAAGCCTCTTCCACCGGTTCATAAATAAATGAACCCACAGGAAAAAAGAACCACACTATAACGCCCAACGGAACATCACTAGCTAGACTAAAAACCTAACTCAAATCGATTCGCCACCCGATTTGACTCTCAAATCGAACAGTCCGATTCGATTATTTCCCGAAATCATACCGAGTGGGTTGACTAAGAGAATGTTATTCAAATCACATGATCGGCTGCGGTCTATACTCGGTACACGTAGACTTTACTGAAGGACCTTGTTGATTCTGGTGCAATTTTATGATGAGAATCAGAATAGAACAGAATTAGGCAATTTCTGACGGGCGGAGAATATGGAGTCTACGCTAGGAGCTGAGGAAAGATGGCTGACCAACGACATTATAGCACTTCAAGGTTGGATTGTCATCAAACAAGGAACAATCGCGTAAAAGGGAAGACGTATATGCCTTGGAAAAAAACGTTCCAAACTTAAACATAATGAATCTTACTGGCCAGTATTCTGTTACTGGCAAGAATTTGAGTGTAGAAATACTTTTTGGTTCAAAGTGATCGATGGACGATGAAAAGTGGCCAACGTGGACCATTGTTTACATGCAGCTGCTATTATTTGATAACATGTTGACCTTAACAAACAAAAGGTTATTTTTAGAAACTTTGTGTTACAGTTTCTTTACATTTGCGTAATTTAATATCACTTGTCTCGATATTATAAATTATTACGACAGGCATCAATATAATAGCGAAAAGGCAGCAATGGAGGTGGTTATAGAACCTTTTTGTTGTTATTTGAATAAGTTATATTATTGGATTGAGTAATCAATTAGCTAGCAGTAGTAGGAAGGTAGAAACTAGTCAGGAAGAGTTGTTAGCGAGACTTCGGACAGATTTATGGTACCTATGTACAACTATTGGGTACAGAATAACTATTAGGTAATCTAAGCTAATTATTAGTGAGAGATTTATTTAAACAATTCTAGAATACATAATACAAAGATATGCCGTAAGAAGACAGGTGTATTAGTAAACTTTCTAGGGATTAGATTCTGGCAGATTTATGATGTATCACTGTATCACTGTCGGATAGAATGTTTCTGCACTAGAATAGGCTAAGTTTTATAGACTTGAGAAATGATTTAAGAGAAAATGTCAGCTAATTGCCGATTTTAATTTCGGTTTTAAGCCAAGCCACATAAACCTGAATAATTTATAAACAAAAACAATTTGTTTCTCCATTTACGTAAACTATGAATAATCATTACGCTATAACTTTAACTTTAGATTCGTAGAAAATACGAAAATCTGATTATACTTAGGTTGATATAGTTAGGATCGATCAATTGCGTTATTTTAAAGTCTTCTTTCCAAATGAATCCCGATTCCAGTATTCCAAATGAATCTTCGTGGATTTTTCAGTCCATCTGTATCAAGGTTCTATACAAACTACATCAGGATATCACAATGCTATAAGGTACCTAAACTACATCCAACAGACATATACACTTACTTTTCACAATAAACACTTAAAACTCTGGGGCCGGGGGTCAGAGTGCCCATAGCCTGTTTAATAAAAACAGGCTATAGGCAAATTTGGGCCTAGTTGACGATTTCCGTGACCCAAGGGCTGGCTTTTACTTTGGCCAGAGGCTAAGTGTTGCCATACAACGTGGCAACGCCGCCAGTCTCTTAGGCACATTACCAGCTGACAGCGTTGAGGCGCAGTTTTTCGATGCCCTTTTACAGTTTGTTGTTAGTTTATTTAACAGTTTTTATTAATAATGTATATGTATAGTTAGTTTATTATGTAACACTTAAATAAAAACTTCTGACTTCACCCACTACACTGCTGGGTATAGGTCTATCTTTGCTAGTGGCAAGCTCCACGCTCTTGTGCCAGTCTCATTCAGGATATTCCCGCAATGGCAACAATGTCGTCTGCCCATCTCGCCGACGGACGATCAACACTTCTCTTTCCAGTCCTTGGACGCCACTCGGTCAAAGCTTTACTCCACCTGCCATCACCGCGCCCTGCTAGGATCGAAAAAATCGAATAGGTAGTTTAATCTAATTTCGAGAAATCTACAAATAAATAAGGGTCCAATTTTCGCATCACTCGTGTTTCCACTCACATTATTAATCGTTTAATAATCGAGTACTATCGGGAACACGGTGCTATCGAAACTTGCACCCTGTCAGTTTTGCAACGACCAGTCCCACGCACTCTTAGCAATTCGCTATTAATCGAAAAATTACATTATACCTGTCAACTGAGAATTTACGTAAATTAAATAGAAGTCAATGAAGCAATTTGCGTGTGTCGTCTTGCTTAGGTCGGTAATAATAAATACATAAACTTAGCAAAATTATTATTTATCTAACCTCTTCCCATATAACTTTGTCATTGTTTTAGGACTAACCAAATGAGACCTAGATTAAAGTATTTACAAAATGGGACTGACAATTAACCCGCTTGCTATGTAAAAATGGTCATCAATTCAAGCAATTACCACTTTTATTTAGTTAATCAATCGATCTACCTGACTGTTTAAACTAATACCTACAAACTTTGGCATAATCTCACAAATTATCGTGTCAATAATAAAGACAGGCAAACACTAGAACAATTCTGACACTTGACGATGATAAGTCTTTCACCACTCTTGAAGTAGACCCACTAGACCCTAAAAGCCTTTCTAAAAGCCGTTGTATAACACAATTATCTGTATAGTTTTATCGCGAACAGTTTCATCAATTGAACACTCTAGTTACAAAATTTCCTAGGCACCATTTAAACCAGCTTCGTTACTTCACATAACCAAGTTAGAATATTTAAAGCATTTTATTGCTCTTTACTCCATTTAATTAATTAATTAATGGCATTTCATAATGAATAATTATTGAGTAGTAAAGCGTATTTGGAAAGCGATTTGTTGATAGGGAACCCGATTGTTTTGGATATGCGATGGGCTAATTACTATTCTGTTTCTGTTTAAGTGCAATTTTATCTGTTAGGCAGTGATTGATGGATATAATATTATAGTGCTAATTGAACCTGTGAATAACTCCAGAAGATGCTTACTTCAAACAAGTTACAATTGAAAATTCGTTAAAAATTACGTCTCATTCAAATATTTAATGAATAACGTTAAACTGGGTTAAGTATGGGAAATTAAACGACAAAAAACACGCAATTTATAATTCGTTATGTTTTTTTTTTGTTCCAAATTTGCCTTGACACCCATCTCTGTGACCATAAACAAAACAACAGTATTTTTTTAAACAATAACCATAACTAATTACGACACCTCCAAAGGGCTTTGACTTACTAAAATACTAAGTAATAAAATTTGTCACAGTTTTGCAAGCAAAGTGTAGGTATCGAACTTATTACCATATTCGATTCGGAAAGCATTTACAACGTGTCCTTTAATGGGAACAGGTACGGTATGTTGCGTAGGGCCGTACAGACGGGCGGGTGGCCCAGACTTGTTGCGAAAGAAAGTTCAGTAGCAGATAAACTGTTTCTAGATGCGGAAGCAATCAGTTTATAAGTAGTTACTTCATTCATTCTTGTTGTTACTGATTATTTAGTTTTAATTAAGCTGGCTATTGTTTGCGAAAACTTTGCCAACCTTTCTTTTGGTAGACGTTTTAAAACTTAACATCAAAATCGAGTTAAATAAATCTTGTGTTTTATTGACACTACAATGATCATTCTTACTTTCTAGATAATTGAATAGTTTGTATTTAAGGTGTCTTAAACTGTACCTTTGCTACATTTTAATAAAACATTGAGTGCTAGTAATCCTCGGTTTTTTAGTGAACGTCAAGTCATTTTAAACTTTTGACCGCCATTGTCACATATACGTGACAAGCAAAGACGTGCTCTGTACGTCAAACGAATCAAATATGTGTAAAAATGGTAGGTGAAATTGTGACTAGGCGTGGAGGAAGAAAGACAAAACAAAAGTAAAATCTGTATATACCGCTGTCGAAAGTAAAATTAAAACTTAAGTCGTTTATACCGCCGGTCTACACACCCAAACACGTGTGCACATATCAGCTGAGTGCCGACTAGCCGCGACAGGGTTCACGCACGCCCAGTCCACGTCCCCGTCTGAGGTCACATATCAAGATCACATACCTGTTCGAATCTGTTCTAAACCAGTTCGAGTCCGTATGAATGTATGCATGGCTTGCGTCACTGCGTTTCCGTATACTGAATACTACCTTCCTACTATCGCAATTGTAAATTGATAAAAGCCGGTTGTGCAAGTTGTATTGTTTTATATGAATATGGAGTATTGGTTGGCTAAAAATTGTTTTAGAAAGTGTTGAAGAGTGAAGAGTTTTGACGAGTTGCTATGGCAGGAATAGGCTATTTGACAACATCGAAAAACAAATATTTAGTCCGTCTGTTAGATCACCGAAAAATGTTGGACACGTTTTTATTTCTTTTGTCACATAATCAAAAAATGACGACGATACAGCGCATCAAAGTTCAAGAGAGGCTTGTGACGTCACGGGAGATTTCAACGCGCTGCTGACTGTATCGTGGTCATTTAAAAAAAAAAAAAAAAAATTGTTGATAAACTAGCTGACGGACTAAATAGATTTCTTCAGTCAAATACTCTATTGGCAAAAAGTTTCATGTCCTTTTTTTTTACTTTTGTGGCCTGAGTTTTTTTTTCTGGATTAAGAGCCCGAAAGGCCGATAACCAAACAAGTTGTAATTTAGATTCTGAGTGTTCTTGTGTAGGAAGCTGATTCCAACAAAGTTGATAGAAGATTGGAGTTTCTGATGATGATGATTGATTGCATAGATGACATAAAAGACAGTACTTTGGATACAGAGCAAGCTTTTACATTGACCATAGTAATAGAGCGTTGTACCTACTGATTGAAAAAAGATAATTATGTATGTTACATGTAACTAAATTGTAACATATTCATATCGATTAAAAGGCTCTTTGTTCTTATGATAAATATGTTACGAGTCATATTCTATGAAATATTTTTGTATCGGCGCAAGATACCATCTGATTTGTGAGATATATTTGATTCGATTTTGTTTTATGTTTTTGCTCGTTCGATATGTCGTTTCCTCCATGTATCATTTGAATGTATCTTAGATTATGATCTGGACCATAAAGTTTATAGTTCAAATTAGAATTAAATATCTCAGTATTCCCAATGATTGTAGTTTTTGCTGCTTTAATTTATAATCAAATCGTGGTTCACTGTGTGAATTTTCTGCGTTCGTTTTGGCCTTCTTTAATTATCTACCAAAATAACAAGGTGCTGATTCATAGTTTGTTTAAAATGTTACAATTATGTTACTTTATTGAGTGGCTGGTACATACATTTTTAAAAGCATTTTGACAGCATAATCTAGTTCAGACGAGTTGGAGAAGAAAAAAAATGTTCTGAAAACGAATGTCCTTGTTAATTTTTTGTAAGACTTAGTTCATCGACCTATAGCATTAATGCCCAGATTAGGAATTTCATGTATTTTCGTAAAAGATAATTTAGGTATAAGTAATACACGTTTTTTCTTTGCAAGCTTCTTAAAAATCATTTTGGTTAGTGTTTATAGTGTAATGACCTTTTAAAAACCTTAAAGTTTAAAATAATTTTTCTATGTCTCATGACGTTTAAAAATATCTCAGTAATTATAACAAAAAATAACTATTGTTGAGCATTAAAATGGATAATGGTTAAAAAACCCATGACATTAAATGGCGCGCGTTCTATTATATGCATGCTTTTTGCTTGTATATACAGTTTTTGTACTTATTAGGCAGGTATGTACTGTTGGTTTGAAAGGTAAATTGTTTGTGGTTTATTTTTAAAATTATTTTAATTTTATCTCTTGGAAAAATAAGATAAATGCTACTTAAAAATAAACCTAAAAAATAACCCTTTTAGGACACCCTAAAAAGGGATATTCTTAACATAATTTAAAGAGGAAAACAGCATATTAGCATACATATACCAAGTTTTGATCACCGGTAGGCTAGACTATTATAATACATCATTTTGTGGAACTAAAAAAAAAATGTCACGAATTGTTGAAACGTTGAAACATTGTCCCTTCACGGGACACAGAATCAGAAATAATTTGGATTAACTAAAGCCTGAGGTAATACATAAAACAAGGCACAGACTAGCATAGTCAGCCTGTTATGTTCTTATTGTTGGGAACTTGGGACACATGCCTCCTTTCTGTGAGAGCGAATGGCTCCTTATCTACCACACAGGTCTAGCGTGTGCCAGATGTAAGATGCCTTTAAATTTTTCTGTTCCAGAACATGCTGGTACCCTCACGATGCTCTTCTTTGTCTGTTAAAGAAGAATAATGTTAATTTCTTATGTATTAAAGTCGTTTTTCTTTTGTCCCCAGGCCCTAGTCGTATGCGCATGCATAGCGCTGACGTCGGCTCAGTTCGGACACTACGATGTCGACTTTTCCGATTTCGGCACTAGCTTTGGCGCCCCGAGTTACAATAACTTCGCGGCTGCAGCGAGAGACCCCAGGGCTAACCCCGGTAAGGAATTCCAAGGTTTTTTTCTGTTTTTTTATTATTGCATGCCTGCTTGGTACCTATTGGAAACATCACAGATATTGTGGTATTGTATTGTATTTTGGAAATCAATCATTCAACTCAACCTGTCGCAGAAAACTGTAGGCTGATATAGGCCTCTCCCAAGTTGCGTTTGTCCTTTGTTTCTGTGGGGAAACCATTATAGTTACCCTACTTCTGGGGAGCTACATTCTCCCCGGTTATGTCGAACTCCTACCAACTAAAACCCCTAGGTCCCTACCACTACCATGAGTCGGGGGCTTTGGAGATTCACGTACGATTTGCACGCACCCCCGACTGTACACATCGCATCCTACGTTCAGACCCAATTGCCAAATTGGGAAGCTTTCGCATGCATGAACACTTGAATTTTAAACCTGCATAAAATGCATGTTAAAGTCAATTTATTCACAACACAATCATGTTGTTTCTAAGTCACTGTGCTTTGGCACTAATTATAATACCTCCTTCTAAATCCAGCAGGAATTATTACTATGTTCTGCCTATTCGTGTAAATGCAAATCGAATAGAATAGGTATTTTTGTTTTGCATGTTACTCGCTTTATAGATGCATGTTGTATTATTATTTTGCCATAATAATATTATGGGACTTACCAGTTCCATTTTTTTATGCAACATTAAAAAAAAAAAAAATGAATTCTGTGACTCAAGCCACCTCTGATTGAGAGGTCGTAGGTACTACACCACGCGTTGCAAGGAAAAACATAGCAAATGAATAAAAAAAAAAACTTGTATGTCATGTCATCATGTGACTCTAAAAACCTCCATGAACAACATTGTCATACTCAGCTCTTTTCAATGTCACACATTATAAAATAAAAAATAAGACAAAAATTAATTATTTCCAAGCTATGTAAATAACCTCAAAGCAATTAAAAATGTCAACTGTTTTGGGTATTAAAAACAATGTCAAACAACCTAATGTTTTATTGTACACTTGACGACATAAAAACCTATTTATACCAGTATAATCTGACCTTACATTGTAAAGATATTCCATACAGTAAGAGATCAGCTTATTCTGGAACTATAGCTTGGTATGTCATAGTGTGTTTATTAAGACACCAACTTGCGTCTCAAGGTCGTGAGAAGAACATTGTAGTCCGATGGTTATCTTTAAAGTTACAAAACGTAAAACGTTAGCCCATGCTGTCTGTAGCTGCTGTACACGTTTTTGGGCTATCTGCTGCATGCTGCATACGTGCTGTAATGTCTTTGCGAAGTAATTGCTAAGTGTAAGAAAATGATCATGCATTAAAGGGATGGAAGTAAATAGGTTTGTTTAACAAATAAAACTGAAGCTTGAAAGAACTAAATAATCACCAGCAGCTAAAGTACCTGAGACAGTTAGACCACACCCAATAGGTTTCGAAGATGAAAACCCTCCACCTTTTTGGCTTAACCAGGCAACATCACACACAAATATTGTAGTGGCTTTTGTTGAAAATTTGTTTTAAACCAGCTGTTGCCCGCGACTTTGTTCGCGTGGAAATTTTATGTGTATGTGAGAGATAAAAAAAATTAGCCTATGTCTTTCCCCAGGATATAATCTATCTCCTTAACAAATTTCATTACGATCCGATCAGACGTTTATTAGTGAAAAGGTAACAAACAAACAAACAAACTTACTTTCGCACTTATTAGTTAGGATATATAAGTAATTATTCCATAACACTTTCATCGACTTTTCTATCAATAGACACGCTATCACCAATTTCCACAATTTCCTACAACTATACAAATAATATTCCTTCATTCAAACGATCGCTGAATAATAATTACTCCGGTATCGCAATCAGTCATCGTTATTTTATCAGCTCAGCGATTTATTCAATCGACTAGTACTTGGTCAAAACATTTCACAATGTTGGTCAAAAACGGACATGGTTGATAAGTAACTCGCCCATGTAGATATATATCGCATTTGAATGTTACGAAAAGTCCATATTGCGTACATTTTTTGGCAGTTAAGTGCACGTTTATTATTCAAATATTCGTTCTTTGTAAGTAGTTACGGATGCCGTACGCAAACTAGACACTTTACTATTTTGCAAACTAAGAAAACTAACATAAAATCAAGTTTTTCACACGATGAAGTCCCGAAGGACCGGATGAATAATTAGTTTACGATATCGTAGTTCAGTTTGATTGAGCTTCAATAAGTAACTATTAGTATGACGGAAATGAGCTACCAAACCAATAGTTACCAGTTTATGATCTGTTCATGATGTGACGACTCTTGCACTAGATCTTGCTCAGGCAGTATCCACTAGCTACTATTTATTGGTGAAATAGCACCATAATGGCGTTTTTCTAGTTGCACAAGCAGCAATTCCCTAAGGCGCGGCACTCACTAATGTCCATGGCGATGAAATTGAGGAAGTACGACTGTAGACGACTGTACTATAATTAATTGCATGTAACTGATATAACAGGCGTTGGTAAACGCTTTTGTTGTTGCCAGTACAAAGCGCTGGTCTTTTTACTCGATGGCTAATGTCCTGTGTCGTTTGATAAACCCCCGTTGTGTTTTTTTTTTGGTGTCGTTTGTCTCAGTTCCACCATTAGTAAATCGATGTAGCTGCATTGCGAAAATTGAATTCCTTTGCTGTGGGAAGAAATCGGACACTTAAGAGGGAACAGAGCCTGCGAGGAATTTGAAAAATAGGTTTTTGAAGAAACTATTACCGCCGCACTGTGTAAAGCCTGCCCCAGCTGCAGATAAGACTGATTTTATCACAAAATTTTGAAAGAGTATGTCAGGTTTCTATGAATTTCTTTTATGTTAATTTTTTTTCGAATTTGTCTGACAGTCCTCTAATCACGGCCATAAAAATGCATTTTTGTAATTTTTGGAGCGTCATATTTTCTTAACTTATTAGTTGCTAGAAAAAAAGGAAATGACAGGGCCGTGGCTACAGTAGACCTTGGTTTTATGAAAAAATAAAAATGATTGTTCAAGATGCATTATTCACGAAGAAAAAAGGGAAACATTTGTATGGATAATGGCAGCCCCTGTTCCCTCTTAAAGACAGCAGTTTATAACACAAATCGTACCTTTTATCACGTAATTTAAATTACGAGACCACATTGCGCCCTAAAACCCCATTGCAGGAAGTAGATTAAGCGTTTAATACGGCCAAATGCTCGGATTTTAAGCTTATACCTATAATTAATTATCCATTCAATCCAATACACTTTGATTAATGGGCACACCTAAATTCCGGGACGTAGAAGCATTAAGTACAAGGCATATTATTACCGCATAACATGGCAGGAGAAAAAAAAAATGGCGGCCGCAGAACACAGTTCCGGAAAGTTTGATAAAATACTTTGGTCTTTTTATCCGTGGTTTATTTACATCGCAACAAGTATTTGTAAAAGCTGTGTGCAATAAAACAAATTGGAATGAGCGAACAAAGTTTCGCTGTTACGGAACCTTTGTAGATTGATACAAGGCTTGCTGTATGGAAATTAAACATAATTAAATGGCTGGTCCTTTTCTACGAATAAAAATATTTGCATTTTGTTATGTAAGCTATCTTGGCTTTATTTATTTTAAGATATTGAGCGGGATCTGTGTAAATTGGAGCGAGGGGAGAGGATTAGTTTATTACGAGAAAATTAACTGGATTTCAAGCATATTTTTTAGTTTTAAACTTTCGTAACATTTGGTCTTCTTGGACACATTAAATTATTTTCACAATAGATCGTCTTTTAAACTGGTTTCTTCACTTTCTACTCCCTTCAAGAAAGTCTTTCAACAAGATAGGTCAATAGCTTTTGGCCTTAGTTCACAATGACGATTAGACATCCTCGACTTAGATTTTATTCAATTGTCTGATGTGGAATTACCCCTAGGACAGTTCTTTTCTTTGAAAATATCTTGATTGGAACTTTTTAACGGACCAACTCATTGCTTGCCTTCGGTACGCGGGCCCTTATTGAATAAAGTATCTTTACAAAGTCTTTTGTTTGTATTCAATATTGAACTTGCAAACTTCGCTTTTAATGACATGAATTGTTTACATTAGGACGAATTTCTGGTTGTCATCTAAACAATAGAAATCTCGTTACACTGTTTGAGTGATTTCTTAATTAAGATGGTTTCAATATCAATTTGTTTAAGGCAATAATTATCTTGCTGTGAATAAATAATACGGACAATAGACCAGACGGTAGTGAACCATGCATAATAGACGATAAATACTTTTTGTTGCCAGTCTATATTTTACAAGGGCATCTTGTGAACGCTGTAGTGAAAGAAATTCGTAATGTCATACAATATAGCACCTTATCTAAAAAATAGTTTTTTAAATAATTATGTTGTCAAAATTCTCATTTTAAATATTTCGTTGAACACACTAAACCAAGACAACGACAAAAAATGGAACAGTTTTTTTTCTTTTAATTTTTAAAATGCATTCCAAAAAGGTCATGTCTTGGTGTTTGTTTTATTCTCATTAATATTTCATTATCTGTGTGAAAAAGCGCGGGATCATTATTGTGAATGAGTTTAACGACCGACAGACTCATAATTTTCGCATTGTCTTTAATTTTTTTATCTCGTGGTAATATTTCATCTTGCCAATTAGAATTTTAACATTGCAGTGTTATATTACGCGACAATTAGTTAAAAGTTTAACGATATTATTTATTTAGCATTTGTAACGGGTATCCTACTTGATTCGTGTGAAGTTAGAAGTCACTAAAGTGATGTAAATGACGCAAAATGTAGCACAAACTCAGGCCTTGATCCCAACTGTGTAGTACATACATGATTTAGGTTGTTTATGTTAGAAACAACGACACACACTTGTCACAAGTATTTGTTTGCTGACATTGTTTGAGACGAACGGTAATAGGTAACGCTAATGTGCTAAACGCTTCGACATAAAACATTACATAAAATTAGAAATTTACTAGTACTTAGTGACACGTAATTTGTTGCATTGTGTAGACAACATTATTTTTACTGCAAATTCAGCTGATTGCAGATTCTTTGGTTCTACTGAGTTTTGTCTTCTATATATCACTGGAATCGACTAGAAAAAAAAACCATCATCATCTGATTAGCCTTTTCCGAACTATGTTAGTGTCGGCTTCCAGTCCAACCGGATGCAGCTGAATACCAATATTTTACATGGAGCGAATGCCTATCTGACCTCCACAACCGAGTTAGTACTAGGTAAGATGATACCCCTTGGTAAGACTGGTTGTCAGTCTTTTTGGGCCACTGACTACCTGAAATGACTGCCAAAGATCTACAAATGACAGCCGCGACTAACGGCTTAACGTGCTTAAAAAAACGATACTGATCTTAAAGTTTTTAATTAAACTAACGACCAAACAGTAGCCCTGTAAGAATCGGTAATAGAAGGATGGTGTGTACCTAAAAGAAATTCAGAGCAAATAATGTAAATTCTTAACTTTCGGCCACACATGTCAACACCGATTTTCCAAGCCAATAGCTCAAGACGAGCTAATAAGCCAGCAATTTAACACCACTTGTCCAATATAACGAGACAAATTAAGCCATACATGCTCTCGTTGGTCATCTAGCCATGGCATATTTTCCGTTCAATTTTAGCGTAACCGCAGTGTGACAAGCTCTTAGAAGGGTCCTAATGACAGAATCATGCTCCGTCGAGCAAAAACCGAGGACATGTTGCAAACCCGCGTTTGACAATACGCATCCCTCGATCAGAATTAATTATGACTACAGCTTGTGTTTCTAAATAAATAAAGTTTGTGTGTTGTATGAAGTTTGGGTGACTGATTTTGTTGGGTTAATTTTGATTATTTTATTCGCTGAAATATTTTTGTATTTTTATTTTTGTATTTTTATTTTAGACGAAACTGGTGAAGCTTTTGTTGGTAGGAAATAAGTCAAGATTATGGTTTCAATTTATTAAAATCATGGTCTTAAACGCGACTAGGCTTCCCCTTTTCTTTATTTTTAATCATTAATAAAAATGTAATTGTTTCAATTCCTTTATACCAGTGATTTCTTAACAATACGACTGCGACTGTGTGACTGCTTCATTTTCAGAAGTACTAGGAGCCCATAAAACCACAATAGTAACCTGTTAATGGACATTGACATACGGTCAATAGGGACCATTTATCTCCATAACGACTTGTTTTCCTCTCTACGAGTTCCGTACACTGTTTTTCTTCTACTTCCATCCAAATAGACTTAATTTAATTAACTAATCACGCGACAGACATAAAATTTACATTTTATAAACTCTGTATATTTGTCGATTTGTATATTTTATATGATTGTGTAAAGATATCGAATAGTAATATAAATGTAATAACTATTGGAATTTACTGAGTGATTTAGAACGAATTCTATAAATACCAGAAGTCACATAAACAGATCAGTGTTTCACATCCCATGTATTTTAATGAGGTGACTGAAAAGTTCATATTCAAATTCAATGAATACATAAAGTCATTCAGTACTAAAAAGAAACATTTACCGACTGAGAATTATCAGAAACAGAATTCTCGTAATAAAAAACTATCAAAGTCTAGTCGCAATCTCATCTCAACTCAGGGACACTCGATGTCAAAAACTTGAGAAAAATGTCGTTAATTTTTGACAGTTTACGAACGTGTATATGCAAGTAAACCCCTCAAATCTTACTACCAAACGTTTGTTGTTTCTCTCTGTGCTCTAGCAGTCTTTGTCACTTGTGTAACCTTCACATATATATGTTGTCATTGTTCTGAAGTTAGACAACCTTAGCATAAATCATTCGATCGATGGACTAATTAACATAATTATTGTAATAGGAACAATCCTCGCCCCCTTTGTCCCAAGCCACTTCAGACCTATATTTTGCGTCCAACGCGCCAGCACCAACTCCACAATCAAGGACTCTTAACTTCGATCCTTTGAACGATTTTGACTGACGTGACGTTATCCTTCATATCCTCACTAGCTTATGTCCGCGGCTTCACCCGCGTGGTATTCGGTTCTGTCCCACGGGATCGTAGTACCGGGATATAAAGTATCCTAAATGCTAATCCAGGTTATAAACTATCTTTCATCCAAATCCTTTCAGTAGTTTTTGCATGAAAGAGTAACAAACATCCATCCATGCATCCTCACAAACTTTTGGATTTATAATATTATATAGTAGGATTACCAACTTTTGATTACCATCATCTAGCACTAAACATGGTTTTCTCCAGATTTTTTTCATAGGACCTTTGACAGATTCGACTGAGCTAAGTTGCACATTGGAATTCGTTTGAACAACGTTTCGAAACCAGATTATCCTTTAAATCCTCATTAAAAGAAAGAAAATATATTTATTTGCCGCAGGTACATGACGTGCATCACACAAAATTACAAAAAAAAAACAACATTAATAACTTCGATTATCATCATCTAGCACCAGAACGTGTTTACGTATAGAATTTTTATTATAAACCATTTGAAAATAAACCAGATAATATCACGTAAGTGTGGTTAATTTAATTGTTTCGTGTTTCAGTCACGATTAGCTTAGCATTTGCTAATACGTTCACGCGGTCTGTTTCTTTGTTTCAATGTCATGGCGATGCCTCGTTTTGCAATTAGAGCATGGTTCTCGTTGCGTGAAGTTTTTTAGATATAGATTTATGTGTAGTTATGTTTGTTTTGTAGTAATTAGTGGTTAAGATCCTTGTTTCTGGTTGTAATTGTCTGTAATAGCTAAAAAAGAAAATAATCTTTGTTTATTTTTTAGGTGGATATTTATCCGATTTTTCAATTTTTTTTTGTTGTTTTTTTCTATAACAACAGAGTGTTTGGCAGGCCTAATAGTTCTGTCTATCAAAAGCAAAGCGCCTTCAATTTCTTTTCACTATACCTGTAGTATAATAGTAAAAATACTTTTGACACATTGAGTTTTCGTAACGACACAAAGGGACACAATGACTCACAGACATTTGTAATACACGAGCTATTTAGTATCAGAACTTGACATCCTACTTTACTACGGTACCTACCTATGTACAGTCACGACCATAAATATGTACGCAAGTAAAGTTCGAAGGTAATTTTTTGGCAAAATAACAATTGAAACTTTGAGATAAGACCTATATTAAAATAGCATAGGTTTGAAGATGCTGTCATTGTAATGCTATAATCAATTAATACTTTTGAAGATAAAATAAATGTGATGGCTATAAGAGTAAAGGAAGACCAAAGAAACGATGAATGCACTGTCTAAAGGATTATAGGGCTAAAAAAGAGGTGTTTGACGAGTTATAGGGAAATATGGAAAAAGAAGACATGCTGCGCCGACCCCAAATAAATTGGGCCAAAGGGCAGAAAGACGATGATGATTTAGAAGAAAACACTTAGTTTAAGAAATTATTAGGTAGCTCGGTGTGGGTATACATATTTTTGCCCGTGAGTGTACCTGAGGACAAATATTTCACAACAAACGTTTATGTCGCGTGTTGTAGTAGAATGAAAGACAATAACATTTATCATTTACTATGTATCTCGGAAGTAAATTATACCCACGAAGATATTATGTACAGGGAATTGTGTAAACAGTGGGTAATCATTCATCAGCTTTTGAGGTTGAGTTTAATATTTTATCACATACCTATTTAATATAAATTTATTTTGAACAAAACAAAAACTAATTCGACTCGTGTGCCCGTTAGCATTTTGTATCGACAAAAATGACGAAAAGAATTTAAATTTTTGATCCGTTTTAGATTTCAAAAATTATTTCTTTGTGCTTACCTTCGTTATTAAAAGTAGTCTTTTGCAAAATTTAATTATTTATTTATTTACTACCCATTATAACACAGCGGGTTAAGCTGTGTGAATTAATTGAATATTTTTAAGTAGATTTTTTATTACATTTTTATCTATTGAGTCTCATTCATGTTCAGATATCTCTCTCCACCTCACCACATTTTGTCCTCTTCTCCCAAAAAATCAATTAATCAATTAATAACACTTTTCGGTCCTAAGCTGTAAAAATTAGGCTCTATGGTATTTACCATAACAAAAGTTTTTTTTAACTTTATTTTTGCTACACCCTGTATGGCAACGTCAATGGCCACCCACAGAGGTTTTGCAACAGGATATGAAAGGCGAGGGAAAGAGACGCATGTGTGTAATTTTAATTAATATGTGTATCAGATCCATAAAGAGGCCAAGAATGAATTTCAGTTGCATATTTACGTTTTTCTGACCTTAGTTTTTGAATAATTGCAGATATGGTACTTTCAATAATTAGATATTAATTAGCTGTAAATATTGCATCAGAACAGGGGATACTTATCTTTAGGGGGCTTTATTTTAACAAAAGGTCATCAATACATTTATTTTCAATATCAACAGTAAGTTAAAAGTAGATACCGATTATTGGCATGACATTTTTTTTTTTCTGTGGTTAGTGCCTAGACTAGTGTCAGAGTTTTTATGCCTCCCATGGGCCTATGACTTGGCTTTACATGCCGTCGAGAAATATCTCTCAGGCCTGATGGTTTGGTTTCCTCACGATGTTTTCCTTCACCGAAGAAGTGATAACAGCCACATGAATCTGAAAAATCAATGACCTCTGACTTGGCAGTCCGACGGTCACACCACTAGGCTATCACTGCTTGCATGAAGGCGCAAACCCGTCGTGGCGCTCGGATTAGGCTACGCACGTATGTTAAGCTTCGCTTTGCTAGAAAATGTATGTGATTATGTCCACTGCAGTGGGCACGCTATGCATCAAATGACGTCATTAGTACATGCGTGGCTTGCTTAAATAAGGCGCTCACATAGCTCAACGCTGTTAACGCCATGAACGCTGTGCACGGGATACACGCTATACACGAATATTAACTCAAGACTATGTCGCGGTGAGCCACGCACGCTACAGTTGTGGGAGTGTAGCGTGAACTGTTGTGGAAACAGACCCACGTTGTCAAACAAATGAATCCACGCAGCTAAAATGCACCGCGTGCCCGTGCACAGCATGCACCGCGATGGGTTTACGCCTTACAATAGATAACAAAATATGTCGTCATCTTACAATAACGGATAGGAAATGCTAATATATGGTCGAATTATCTAGATGGTTTGCGAAGAATTAACCGGCAGTAGCTAGTAACGCTGGCTGAGTAATGTTATCACCGTGGTCGGTACCAGCTGTTCTTGATTTTAAACTCTTGCCAATACGACTGTTCCTTATTTAGTAGTCATGCGTGTCATATCTCGACTGCCTCGTTGGTCTTGTGGTTGTAAGCGCTACTGGTGAGTATGGAGTCCTGGTTTCGATTCCCGGGTCGGTCAAAATGTTGTTGGGTTTTTCATCCTACTCAGTAGCTGCAACGGAGACTGGATTTATGTTCGTCCCCTAGTACATGGGCCTTAAACATAACTGGTGAAATGTGGGTGTACCTACTGTTAAGTACACCTCTGTCGAACCTTTCGGGGATTACAGGCGTGATGTTTTGCTATGTTATTCATTTCCAAAAACAGCAGCAGTACTTAGAGGTAACGGGTCGAAATATTATGAGGTAACTGGCATGTCCTAGAACCTAGAATTCGAAGGGCCCGCACTGGGCCCGCGTGATGGATTACGGCATATTCTCTCTCACATACAAGTTTCCTCTGTCCCAGCAGTGGGGACATTATGGGCTGATTGTTTATTTCATCACATTATTACCATACTATTAATTATGGGTTAGTTACATTATTATAATAATGTGTACAATCGCTGATTGCGTAAATGTATGTGGGCCACTGAAACGGCCGTGGGGGCCAATCATGTGATTTCAAATCCGATCGTTTTTTTAAGGGACCTAATTTAATAATAATAGATTATGACATACGTAGGCGTTAGGAGTAATTATCTAGAAGTAATGAGGTTATTATTTAGAGAGTAATAGGTATTCTAGTCTTTTGTAGATTTTGACGTAATAGGATTTCACTTACGCTTGTTAGCTCTTATAATATGGGTTTATTATGAAAGCTGAATTGTAGATACGGAAGTATCGGTAAGCTTTCCCAGCTTAGCTTACAATAATATAAATGATCTATTGACCTAGATAACTTAGGTAAGTGACACCTGCTATGACAGAATGTGTCAACACAATGACAGATTTCTTTGCACTATCTGTCATTTTGTCGATTCTTCCGTCCAAGAAAACCGTGTCTACGGTGATCATGCTACGGGGGCTGGATAAGTAATTACGTAATTGCCTAATTGTATCGTCATCCACTTTCTATCTGTGAGGCTAAAAATGTTGTAAGAAAAATCTTAAAGAAAAATACAAGCCTGTTATGCTCGTAGGGTTAGGCAGACCCCTTGTTATAGTAGGTAGGTACATCCTCATCTCGTCTTTCAAGATCCATCAAAAAGTGGGCGCGCTTAATGCAATCATTTGGACACAAATCCAGACCCGGCCGCTAATGAGACTAACCCAGTAACATTGGGCCTGACTTTGAAATCAAACCCAGAACCTCATGCTTAGCAGCTCACCTTCAAAAATAATATTCAAATAAGCTACCTATTTACCATTTATCAAGACATCTAAGATGTCTATTCACAGACTTAAGTCTAGAATATTACCAGTAAACAAAAAGATTTATGACTAAAGTTATATGCAGTAAATACTGGTATTATTAATACTTAAATCTTTAATAAGGTTTTTATAGGTTATAAATAGATATAATTAGGAAGTCTTACTTCCCGGTCGCTAATCGCGTGTTCAGTGAATGAATACATTAAAACTCATCATTGATAGTTGTTTTGTTGTATTATGAATGTATATTTATAAAACACAGAACACAAATTAGATAGTCAGAACAATAGATACATATGGCTGTTTGTGTATGTGAGTTTAAATGTTTGTAAACGCACTCACGATACAGGAGAAATTCCTAGTGTGGGGCAAAGTTTTAATAAAAAAATTGATTTGTAACATCTAGATTTACGATGATTCGAAACTTTTCTCTTACTTATCAAATTTTGAACATTTCCTGGATTCAAATACTATAAAAGTACAAAAAACAACTGTCTTGAAAAACAGAAAAAAGGATAGCTACACAAAACGGAAGAAGGAAAACATCTTGAAGATACTGGCATAATATTTTTCTAGAAAAAAAAATGGAAACATGTGTGACCCGCACAGGCCTACGTAAGGGGATTATAGCCCACTCCCTCTAACATAGTGGAGGTCTGTGTCCCAGCTATGGGAACATTAGAGGCTGAATATGCGTAAACTAATGCTTAAAAAAGTATGAGGTTGTATTTCTACTACAATATTTTCCGCCTACACAAAACATAAAGCTTTATCTCCACAAACAAACAACCATTTGCATAAATTATGTCCTATTACAGCAAAAACTACAGGTAAATAATTTGATCTACAATTCGACTTATCCTTGAGTACCTACGACGTAATGGCATAATTTAGTCTCATTTAGGTACTTGCATAAAGGTGATACTCCACTAACAGGCTACGCACAAAGAAATTTACCACGTTAGCAGCGCGGTTCATTTGTTTTGCTAGCATTTGTTTCGGGATTATGCAGGGTGGAGTTTTGCCTGACATGCAACCTAGAAAATATCAAAGTAGATATTTTTTCCGCTTCGTTATGCCTGCACGATACGACTGCGCGGGCATAACCGAGCGTGTGTCGCAGGTCGCATGCACAGCTCTCAGTTCTCGGTTGTTGTATTTTTTATAACAAGTAATAAGACCACTAAAGCAACCATATCGTCCATGTGTTGCCGGTGATGCCATGCTTACAAATGTGCCAATCGACAGGCTTGCAGTTGCATTTATGTGTTCAATATGCACATTTAAATCTGTCATGCATTACGTATCGTCTGTGGCCGGCTTTAGTGGGCAATCCCTCCTACAATTTCTTTCAAAGCGAAGCTATACACGGGCGTAGCTTAGCCGTGGGCTGCTGTGGAGTAGTACCTTTATGTCTTAAACATCTTATTTGTCATAGACATTCATTACCTAATAATTTAATGTACAGATATAATTAGCTGTTAGTATAAGGTTAACGAAAGCTTATCGTGCTACTGATTTACATTTGTAATCAATTGTGTAATAATTGTACGTTAAGACATATTTGGACGAATTTATTGTTCGCCAATTAGCAAGTCTATCAAGGACTTTTAATTTGAAAGGATTTCTATTTGGTATGCGTAATTATCTAGATTTTTTATCGTAATTATATTTGGTTGGGGTTGCTTTATAGGTTGCTTAACTTTTAATCAGATTTTGCAGTGAATTAAAATTAAATTAATTATTTTTAGCGTTGAGAATTTTTTTGACGCCGTTTATTACTTTAGGTTATTTTAATTTATGAATGTATATAATATTAAGTGAATTAAAGTAGATAATTTAATAAGCTTCAGCGTAAAAATAGATCTCTTTCAAAGATTTTGGTTGAAAAATGATAGTAGCCAATGCATAGGTAACAATACTTATTTATCAAAACAACACTAAAATGAATTAATTTAGAGCGATGAACACATTGATACTTAAAATCATTAATCTCTAAGAGATAATTAATCTGAATAACTTAACATTTAATTAATATTATTGAATCATATAATGAAGACAGTTGTATATTTGGTATGAGGAAATAAAAACAAAAAACCTGTGAGTAAAGGCTTTTATAACTGATGGAGGAAATTACAGACGGATATGACGAATTTTTTAATGCTTCCTTGCTTTAGTTAGCAAGGAATTCACCGATCATAAGGAGTAGTATGTTGCTCCACAAATGATGAGACAAAAAATATCGTGTCCTGCCTGTCCTGTGGTTTGCACATTATAGGTATTAACGCTATTGACGCTCTCCTGAACTGAAACATAGATCTTGATATGTTTGCGAATGAATGGAAGGTGATACTGTCAGAATGTTTGAATTTTTGTGAGACGAATGCTCATGACTATGTTAAATAAATTATATGTTTAAATAGTGTAATTGACTTCGGTCGTTCTATTTAAATAAAAAAATAAGTAGGATCTAATGGACGCCACTAAAAGATCCAAACTCGTCACAAATTTGGGGCTGATTCAATTTAGACAGCCATCGAGACGCTAAGAAGAGGTTGAAGAAGTAGTACGTTTACTATTGGACACCAAACCAGGCTAGAATTTAAAATTTGGGGTGTGATACCCCCGTGAAAGCATGTAAAGCCGTAATCCTTGGCTCCTGCTCTTGATCTCACTGGTCGTGGCGGATAGCCGTGCCATCGGACTATAAATATATTACATTACTGAGAGAATGCATCTGTTTTTGTGCATTCCCTTGTGCTCTATAATGACTCCTTTTACCCGACTGAGGAGGATAATGTGTTTATCAGACCATATAATATGCATGTTTGTTCCTTTGTGTGAAAAAATCAAGAAGTTAAATCGTCTGTGAAATCTTTCACATTATTAAACTAAAAAGCTGGAAATAAAAAAGTAATTATAAAAACTAAAAAACCCGACTGAAAAACAAAAAAACAAGCGCATTTGGAAACAGCAATGCGCTTGTTACCTTTCTAATCTCCGTTGAGATTGACTGAAATTCGATCGGAAGTATCTAGACACGAGACTCCCAGAGTGTCTTTACGGACACAAACTGTCATCATACAGTCATGCGGAAACACGGAACTAATGAGTGTGACGAATGTCAGATTGCTCAGATTATACGTCTGTACTTAAACCTTGCAGTAGCAAAGATGTAAGAATTAATCGTCTTGTCCTCGCACATAATCTCGTGATTAAGTACTTAGTTCCTTTTAGCATGGGTGGTAATGGGATATAAGCATAGCATAAACATATTGCTGCGCAAAAGCCGCATGGCCCATGACTTCCAGTTCTTCCGATCCAGGGCCAATGTGGACTATTATTTTTGGTTTTGTTCAGCTGGTCCCGCCATCTTTTACGAAGTCTGCTTCGACGCCTTCTGGCTGTGTCTGGGCTCGACATAGTGGTATTTTGGCCCACAGGGCCTTTGAAAAATAACTATCTCAGTCCCACTTCAACTTAGCGGCTTTTTGAGCCGAACATTTACATTATCATCCTATAATGTTTAAACTTCTGGGATACAGCCCTCCTCTAGTATAGTACCTGCCAGGGTTCGTACCTACTACTTACAATTTTTAAAGGCTAGATTACCGTTGAACTGCACTGGAATGGTACATAAAACCTAATAATAGCACAATGAATCACTTTAGTCTAGTGGTCGCAAGCGCAACTGCCGAGCTCTGTGTGGCCTTTACGATAAAGAAAGTGCAGAGATGCAAACATGAATGATAAAGTGACGCATATTTACTGCCCATAACTTTATAGTTATTTGCAGAAATGTGAAAATCTCCTCGCAATCGCAATATAATCTTAATCCGGTTTGTTTTACATAATACGACATAATTGCATAATATCTCAATTACCGATAAAATTATTGCCAGCAAATCTTCATTATAGTGTCAAAGGATAAATAAAGTTTACTTCGCTATATTGAGTTGCGCCTGATTGAGTAGTTCAGTTGATAAAATCGGTATGGAAATGCAGTTAAGCATTTGTCTAGGATATTATGAGGGAAAGGGTGTTTATCTAGTGTTTTGAACTAGTCTACGATTTATCTAGGTCCTAGATTCTAGGATCTAGCCTTTATTGAAACTTTGTTTCGAGCGGTATAATTTGATTATCTTGCCTTATCGGGCTTGAATCTGTGAAGTAAAAACTGAAGCAATAGTCTACAATAGACTTGATTGTGGGTCTTGTATCTTTTCAATCTATCTCGCGATCGTTAGTAGACTTGTGATCTTAGGCCTCTCCTTAAAAGGTATCATGTCTATCAAACACCACTTGTATTTGATAGAAACGATTATAACCTGTAATTTTCCGTAGAACTGATAAAAAAATGTGATTAACTACTATGGTTAAAGAAGTCACACCTTACATTATCACTTTGTCAAATATTACGGCTATTAAACTACTGTAAACATAGTCAATCAATCTTTAATAGGACATTTTAGGCTAAATATTAACAATTAGCAAGTCTACCAATTTTAGTTCAGCGGGTTTATAATTTGCGAGTGTGTTAAACATGTTTCTTAATCAAGTACTGTAATTTATCTCAAAGACTGTCACACCCCGAAGTCAAAGAATGCTGGTACATTACAGTTAAAGGCCGTTTTATCACAGGATAGCTCACAGATAGAATAATTGAAATTTCGAGTTTTTTTTTTGGGACAAGCCCGCCATATTATTCCCCAACCACGGCAACTCCTGAAAGCCAGAATCTCAGTATGAACAGTGGCGACCACCAGAAAAGCACCAAGACAATGAAGCTCGACGAAGTCCCAGAGAAACAATTTAACTGTCTTGGATGAAATATCGAGCTGTTAATCATTATTTTAGCTTAGAGAGGTTGTGTTAAACAATACGAATAGTGTATCTATTTAAACGCTTAGTTAGCCAGTAAGGAAACCAAGGTCAAGAGGTAGCCAGACTATGGTAATCTCAAGATCTTAATCGCAATGGCAAGCAAAACTACTGGTTGAATTCAACCAATTATACTTTTTTGCTCTTCCCTGATTATCGAACCTACCAAAATTGAGCTGACCACTAAACCAATTAAGCGATTTATAAAATAACCAGAATCTTGCGTGTGCGCTTGCGTGACTTCTACCTTCTATTTTGCCCTAAGGCCATTGTCATTCAATTATCAAGTGTCAATGTAATATTTTTTTTCATTGTCAAATTCACGTTTACCTAATTGATAAAATCTTGACAATTGATTAACGATTAAAGATTGAACTTTTATCAGACTGCTGACAAATTTTATAATGGTGCTTAGTTGATCTCTGAACTGACAGATTGATTATAATCGCTCCGTCTAGTAACGTTTGATTAAAAGAATCGTTCCTTTGTTCGTTTTCGTTTCGATTCTGAGAATATTTTTAATGTTGAGGTTGGATTGAGGTTATGTTTTCTTCAAAATCTTTTTAGGACTGAATTTTTGCATGTTATTTCCTTAGGTTGTAAATTAATTAAACTTGGTAGATATTTAATAAATCTATTTTAGTTACCTTAGTTGGCATAAAAAAAAGAGAGGCCTATTTTAGCAGTGAGTGAATTCAGGCTGTAGATGATGATGATGAAGTGTCTCGCCAGTAATCTTAATTATTTTTTTAATCTCAGTCTCTTACCAAGAGCCTAACATGTACGACTACTCGTAAGACAAGTAATAACACAAGGTGTCTACCTGTTCCAGGTCCAGTGCTGTTCCCTCCTTCTCCCAGCGGTGACCCCTCGCAGACCAGCGGCGTGGTCGTAGGAGCATCAGGCTACGGCTTTGTTCCCCCCGGCTCGCAAGGTAAAACCTACGGCCGATGATTACCCCCTAGTCATACGTAGTTAGCACTAATATAAAAGTACAAATTGTAACACGAGGTTTTTAGAAAATCATACCTTTTGTCTGCACATCAGGTAATTCTTTTAGGCATTTTTGCCTCAGAAATAGACCCCTGTTCGACCATTTCTGATCAGGAATAGTCAAACAGGACTCTATTTCTTCTTTATTAAATTTCAAATTTAGACAAATACTTAGTTTGGCTTTATAATTATGCAAAATTTGAAAGGTTTACTAACAAAATGGTGGCTGAAAAACTTAGTTGTATAGGTTACGATTGCGATTTTTACAGGAAATCGAATTATGTAAAATAATAAAAATAGTTAATTTATGTATGAGTTAATGTAAGTAGAGAATGTCGTCGTGAGACGAAGACTGGCGTTATGGTAATACTAACAATTATCAAAGTTACATATTTTCTAAACTCGTGTTACAAGTTTGTACAAATAAATGTAACTATTTAATATGTTATTCTACCAAGAACTATTAATTGGAGAATATCATATTGATTGTAAATTATTTTTTGTTAAATATTGCTGTAGTTTAATTTAATTGCATGGGTAGTTTTTGCATGAGTTGTTCCCAACTGACTGTATCCCACGGAATGGGTTATTATTTTTGGCCGAACTTGTAGTGGAAAAATGGGATATCAGTTCTGGTGGCCTACCATGACGTCTTCAAGCAGGAGTAATTCCAGTGTGGGAAAGAGATGGCGCTAGAAGGCTTGTATAGTTCTGTCTCTTTCCCACACTGGAATTACTCCTGCTTTAAGACGTCATAGTAACCCCCCTGGTGGCCTACTATGACGTCTTAAAGCAGGACTAATTCCAGTGTGGGAAAGAGATGGCGTTAGAAGACTTGTATAGTTCTGTCTCTTTCCCACACTGGAATTACTCCTGCTTTAAGATGTCAGAGTAACCCCCCTGGTGGCCTACCACGACATCTTAAAGCAGGAGTAATTCCAGTGTGGGAAAGACATGGTGCTAGACGATTTGTATAGTTCTTTCTCTTTCCCACACTGGAATTAATCCTGCTTTAAGATGTCATAGTAACCCCCCTGGTGGCCTACTATGACGTCTTAAAGCAGTAGTAATTCCAGTGTGGATAAGAGACGGCGCTAGACGACCTGTATAAGTCTATTTCTTTCCCACCCTCTTTGCTGCTTTAAGACGTCATGGTAACCCCCCAGTTGTATGTAAATAAAACAAAAAAATACTGGTATATTAGGCATGTGTATTTAAATTGTATATTTAGTGAGCTGAAAAAAATAATGTATTATAATAAGTGTTGTGAATGAAGTTGTGATTATAGCCCATGTTATTTATAATTTATAAAAATAAACGAATGAATTTTTATCTGTTTTATTTTTTACCTTTGCGTTGCACAATAATCCGCATGTTTGCACTGCCATTATAAGTAGATAGGTATCTACTAATACGCACATAGTGTATTTAACAATAGAGAATGTAATTTTAATTAGCATTGTAGAGTATATTAATAGCTTTTTTAATTACTCTTTATCAGTGGCGAAGGTTCCATACAACTCGATCCCTACTGGCTTTCCTTTGAAAATCAGCACAGTCAGTATTCTATAGACATTAAAGAAATGTACTCCGGCTTACCTCTTACAAAAATTGACCCTTCGCTACTGCTCTGTATATATAGTCAAATTGACCGTGATCCAGACCGCTGCATGATTTACTCGGTAAGAAGACATGATAACAGCGATTCATCACGGTTATTTTAGAGGAAATATACACAACACATTAGCATTAAAATACTGTGATTAAAAACAAAGATTACTCAGTCCATGAAATAATAATGAATTTGTTTGTTTTGAAATATTCTGACTTCCGCAACCGCTTCCGAAACTAGTTTTGTTAGTAAATAGGTGGTAATAAGGTAACCTCTAATAATAGATAACTATAAGAAAAGATAAAGCAGAGTATTATTTATAATTTTGTTGACACCATTCGGCTGAATTTAACAATAATAAATATTAAGACGAAAGATGCCCGGAAATGTATATTAATCAATTTAATTGATTATAAAATAATTTATTAATATATTATTATCTATTATAAACATAAAAAAAACACTAATAAATCAAAATATCGTCCATTATTCACACGATACCCAATTAATTAATATTTATGCGACAAAACCCTGAAAGGTAAACAATTAACTAAAAAAGTATGTCAATAAAACTGGGTCGAGTACTAAAATTAAATTGTAGACATATAACTCGGTATTTGGTCCATATCGAAACTTTGAAAGTCGTGATTGATTCGACAATAGTATAGTGGACAAAGAAAATAATTATAAATAAACTTAATAGGGAAACGAGTGCTTGCTTTCTGATCCGGCATTATGAAGGTCACTCAATCATGCACGCGAACTTGCCGGAACGAGTGATCTGACATTAGGCTGTTTACACACGAGAATAGTTTGGCGATAGTACTACTTTTTGAATACTGCAGAATATTTGACAGCTGGCTCACGATAAATAGACCGTGGAGATCAGATAGGCAGACGTTCCATTAAAATTCGGATATTCAGCTTTGACCGGTTTGACTGGAAGCCAAACCCCAAAGTAGATAGGAATAGCCTTTTCCTAACTAGACCCGGTACCTTACTAACTTAACGGCTTGACTGTCGGTAGACGGGATAGTTGGATGATTGGTTGTTAGATAAAAGGGGCAAGCGTCTTTCACTTTTCTATTGTTTTAGTTAGAATGTGCATAGATTGTAAAAGGTCAGGATCAAGTTCAACATGGTTAGAATAAAACTTGTATCCTGTATCAGAAAACCTAGCATTATAAGCTTTCTATAAAGTACTATCAGATTGTGAAATCGATTTTGTGATAGAGTCAAGATTAATAAAACCGGCCAAGTGTGAGTCAGACTCGCACATGAATGGTTCAGTGCCATCGTAGTAGGGGCTATAATAATTTATTTATTTTTGGCAACAAATAATAATTTATTTTTATTATTTGTTGTTATAGCGGCAACAGAAATATTGAAATTTCAACTGTCTACCTATTACGGATCATGATACAGCCCGATGACAGACAAACGGACGGAATAGGGTTCCGTTGGTTACCCTTCGGGTACGCAACCCTAAGAATGAAATATCTATGTTTCAAGAATTCTCCAAAAAAAGATAACTCTATTTGTCCGCTTTTAATTATCTACCATTTTTTTTACGAGTTGTAAGCAAAGTGCACCTGTACTGATTCACCCCTTTATAATTTTAAAAGGGGAACTCCAATGAGTAAACCAAAATTGTACAAAAACTGATTAAATGTGAATGTGTCAGGTGATTCAAATCATGACCAGTCGACTAACTCGCACGGTATGCAGGGGCCTTTAGATTACAAATAGTGGAATTGACCTGAGGGCATTGCGTTTTGACACGTCAAGTTATATCTATCAATTAAGTTTGTAATAATTTTATATAGGAAACATTATAAAGCAGTTTAAAGTAGTTTTACTTACGTGCATAGTAGCTGAGTCATTGCTGTTGAAATGTCTGTTACATTGAACTCGCATTGTTCCTGAAATGCAACCTCACAAATACTCGTAGACAGCTTGCGCTCAGTAAATTCAACTGGCTTCGTTTGTGTAAGAACTTAAATGGAGTATTATAAAGGTTGTATAATTTAATATTCATTTAAATGTTTGTTTGATTTAATAAAAATGCGTAGATAAAAATATACATACTCAAAAACGTTTTCCCAATCAAACACTCGCTTATCAAATTAATTACACAAAACAGTATGAGATTAAATTATTCATAACGGACCTTTTTAATTGTGTTTGACGAAATTTCTCGATGACTTCATTTATATTTTCGGGTTCACTTTCAACCCGGAATATTCAATTTGGGTACTCATAATCTCTTGGGCCCTCCCTACACGGTCAAATGCATTTTAATTATGGAATTGACATATCACAAGTCCATGGGCTGCGCATATTTTGTAATTTAATAAAAGAGTTTAGCCTTACGAAATTAATTTGAGCCAGCCTCCGCCATTTCTGGCCGATCCTCTGATATTTATCTAATGCATATTTATATGTTTGCTCACACAAAAATAGGGTGTTATTTTGTGTGTTTGTTTAATTCATTCACATTAGAACCCTTTTTGTTTTGTGTTTTTAAATTAACACACACTGTATACCTTTTATATTATTTATTTCATACCTAAAGTTTATACAATTTCGTTTTAATATCTATAGATAGTTTGTAAGCGTTTCTTGTGAGACAACAATTGTTTTAACAGAGGGTGGAAAAACGGATACGTCTTGAAAACTTCCCCAATGTTGCCAACTTAAGACAGTTTCATAAGCTTTTTTGCTGTGACAACACAGACATGTATTCTGTTTTATGAAAGAACTGTATGTTTTGCTTCGTCTTTGTTCTGAAGACATTCCTTATAAGATTTGTTGTAAAAGTTCCCCTATGAAATGAAATTGTAGGTATATTCTTTTAAGTTGTTTTTGAAGTGCTATAATATGTAGCTACCTATATCAATTATATTGTTATAGAGTACGAGGAGTTATTAGGTAGATTGAGAGATAGATATAAAAAAAACTTTGAAAACTTTAGTTTTTAGATTTTCTATACAAATATATAAAATTAAAGTGTCTGTTTGTAATTTCAAAATAACAGCTTTTTACTGAATGTATATGATAGTATATGCGGTTTGTCTGGCTGTCTGTTAGTTCCGGCTAATTACCGAAACGGCTGGACCGATTTTTATGCGACTTTTACTGGCAGATAGCTGATGGTATAAGGATTTACTTAAACTACTTTTATTAAAAAAAGAATTAGGGTTATGTGCAAAAATAAAATTCTTAAAATTGTTAACAAACGATTCAAGAGAGTAATATTTTAATAATAACTTCACGTGGACGAAGGTCGCGAGCTACAGCTTGTAAAAATAAAGTTTGAGCTAGAAAGAATGAAAAAATATCCCTAAACCCAATTCTGAAAAGGTCATCATCATCTGCCTAGCCTTCTTCTTCCTATTATATAATTTAACAACCTATTTTTATGTACCTACATTCTAAGCAAATAAAGACCTATTCTATTCTATTCTATTCTATTCTTCTTCCAACTATGTTGGGGTCGGCCAATTCCGAAAAGGTATATCTAGAAAACCTACCCACCTTCTGACAAACATCTGTTGTTCTTATTTTTAACAATTTGATGGGGACATTGCGGAGACTTACGTTTCACCACCCCCGTATAGTTAGCCCTATAGCTAGATATTCAGAACAGGTATGATATTTATACAAGACTGTATAATACAAGGTGAATACGGACCTTTCACGAAGTTGTCAACCAAGCATTATGTACATCAAACTAAGTAATTCTACACAAAAATGCTGGGAAACTTTTTTTTTTGGGGTGAAAAAGCACGTTTTACGGTAAAACTCAATGTAACACACTTAAAACATTGTGCTGATGGATGCTTTGAATAGTACGGGGGTCATGGAGGTATTTAAAGTAAAGTTGTAACCTTAAAAACTAGTATTTTAAAAATAATTGTGAAAAAGTTGGGAATTTGACCCCCAATATCTCCGTAACTTGGAGGTTCCCAGGTATGGTCCAGAAGAAAAATATGATCGCAATGACGGGACAAGTACCTTTCGAATTCGTTAAGGGTCTTTTTACACCCTTTATACTTACTTTAAATGCCATCTTTAAAATAATAACAAACATTACCTGTTCCCAAAATTAACATAGTACTAACCAGTCTACGTGCATTAAAGTCAGTTTAAATTGTAACACGAATTAAATTCTGGGTTTGTTCTTAATGAACACGAGTTCTTGTCTGACTTAAAACTTTGCACGTCTGTAATACGTGCATCGCTTGTTCTGAGTTAGGGTGAGGTTATGGTGATAGGCGTAGCGAGAAGCGGCGAGCGATTTTAGTAAGAAAACTTTTAAAGTTATGAATCAGGGTTTTGAGGTCGACGTTTGGAAGTTATTGTCAAAAAGAAACCTTTTATTGCATGAATCAAATTGTTTAAAAAAAGGAAAATACTTTTAAAGAATCTGGACTCAATGTACCACAAATATTTAGTAACACTGCTAAAAAATGATACATAATAAAAATATTGAACAGTTTAAATAATAATCCACTGCCAGCAAAATGAAGCCATCTTTACCTTCTTGTAGAAAACATGATTACTTAATTAGATCTTACTAAAGGAGAAGAACTCATCGACTTCATCGATATTTGCTAGAATAAGCACAATTTAATTATTTTTTGTATCTCATGCTCAAAATTCTCTTTGAAGGCGGATTGCATCCTAAAAAGAAACAACACGAAATCGCAAAAATTGATTAAAACTTATTCAGACAAAATCTAAAAAAATAAGTCTCGGCTTTTGCTCCCGCTACATCCTATGACTCGGGCGGCAGTATGACGGAAGTGACGCGTCTCGCCGTAGCGGCGCCACGCCGGAACCCGGCTGAAGGGTTGCCCCGTCACAAATCAAGTTATGAGAAACGCCACAAAAGGAAACTTTGTGCATTTCCGAGCCGACAAGCGTGAAATCCGACACAAACGACCTGCGGTGAACTTTATACCTTAAATTTAATAACGTAAGCTCCAAAATTCCCTGAGTGTTGTCTCAAGCACTCTTCAATACTGATATAGCTTTACTTGAGTGATTATTTTTGGTATATTGAATGTGTTTGTAACATTTTGTATTAAATTGTTAGCGTGGGTAAACAATGAGTTGAATGGGTCTGTTTGGAAGCAGTCACGAATTAGAAGTTTTGAGTATGTTTTTCTTACATAAAGTTTTAGTATATGCGAAACCTGAAACACGTGTCTAGTATTTTTATGTAAAAAATCTATGTACAATATTTCAAAACTGTATCATGAAAAATCACAAAGTTATAAGCTTGTTCTGTTACCTGGTTGTCTGCACAAAAACGTGGTCACCACGCAGCGCGGCCGCGCGCGCGCCTCCAGCGTCGTCTTGAGCTCATTGATAATAATAATTTGGCAGTAGGTACCTAAATGATTGCGATACGTACTTAATGTCGCTCGGTGTCCAACTTGTAACTTTTTTTAAATATTTTTGGGACAAAATATAACATGGTTTAAAAATTATTGGAATCAATTCAGTTACTTATTCTGAACAAACTATATTCAGGTTTCGCATATACTAAAATAATGCGGTAGGTACCTATACTTACTGAGCTGTTTGGCAGATGTTACGTATAGTTAGAAAACGAAAAACCGTGAATTATACAGGCTGTAAACAGACTTCACGAAGCCGTCAACCGCCGTCAAATATAAAAAACAAAATTATCCGTATCCTAGTATACAACAGATAGATAGCTGCAAACCTCATTTTATAAAACTAAATATATTAACCCTACCTTGTATATATATACTTGAAAAATGCAAATTCGCTCACAAACATCAAGACTTACACTAAACGAGAAGACATACAAACAAGATACACACTCCGACACAAAACGCGACATATGTTACCTGAATCAATAAGAAAAGAAAAAAAACTCCATCTATTTACGAACAAATTAAAAAAGCTATTAATAAGCCAATGTTACTAGGTTACTACAGTGTCAAAGAATATTTAAATGATAAATCCTTAAAAAATATAGATTAAACAAAAATGTTTTTAGAATAAGTTAGATTATAAGATACTTAAATGATAAGTCCTCATCTCTACATATTATTATCTTTCTTTTGCTGTGCCCGACAGGGTCCACGATTGTTTCTTTTAAAAAATGTCTACCACCTAAGCCTACATTGTGGAATGCAATAAAGAATTGGGTATTGAGTATTGAACCAAGCATTTTGTACATCAAACTAACTAACTTTACGCAAAAGTTATTGCTGGGAAACGACTTTTGTTTTTGGCGTGAAAAATCACGTCAAGCATTGTGGATTGATGGATGAATTGAATAGTACGGGGCTCGTGGAGGTGCTTAAAGTAAAAATCTTACATTACAAACATGAATTAAAAAAAAAACACTAATGAAAAGCTTGGAACTTTGACCCCCAATATCTCCGTAACTAGGAGGTTCCCAGGTATGGTCTAGAACAAAAAAATAGTCGAAGACGGAGAGAACAAGTGCCTTTCGGCTTCGTTGAGGGTCTATTTACACCCTTTATCGAAGGGGTTAAATGCTACTGGAAATGCATTTTCCTCTTATTTTTATATGGGAATTGCATTTCCAATTCAACGTAGAAGATTGTCATCTGCTTAAATTTTGCGACATTATCAGCCGAATAAAAATACTGGTATTCAGCTGCATCCGGTTAAAATGGAAGCTCACCTTACCACATAGTTGAAAAAAGGCTAGGCAGATGATGGACACATACTGAGTTGGAATAGGGCCAAAAAATATAAAAGAAATCGGTTCATGCTCAATTAAAATGATTGAATAGATTAAGAAATGATAATTGCATTAACACAGGATGCTGGTTCACAAATCTTTATTGATTATCTAGATAAGGTGATTGCCTATCGGTGACTGATGAGAACTAGGTTTGGTACGCGGTTTCGCCGGTATGGCTGTTGGACATTATGCCACAGGAACGTACTAATCGGTGTAAAATGACTTAAGTCGTGTGTCATGGTCAATCCGTTTTGGCAAATTCAGCCGTTATGGTGGTCAGTTCATTTGATCGCATTTTTCATGAAATAGTCATTTCATTGGATTAAATGAACTTAAGGGGTTGTATTGATGATTTTAATGTTTATAGGTCTGTTAAGCCTTATTTGTTACGGTAGCGAATCATATTTTAATCAACATACCTGACACTGACCTGCGAATTGCAAAACACGTAAGAAACAAAATTTTTGCAGTCTACCTTGGTGCTTCCCCCATAAGGCGGATATTCGAGGTACCTTTCGCATTTCAATAGTAGTTTAGTATGGTTATAAAGTATTTCACACTTTTTGTCATTTTAGTTGCCAATGACACCTTGATGTTATGTGGTCATAACCTACAGTTGCTCAACTTTCTTTCAAATTTAATTTGGATTTGAAGGCCTATCGCCAATATCAGACATAAAATAAAATAATAATATAATATTCATAATACATTACTGAAAGCGATACAATAGAAATGAAATCTAGACAAAAAATATAATATCTATTACAAGCAATTTATTGTACATTGACTTGTATTTGATATAACCTTGTGGTTAGTTTTGTAAATATTGCAACCAATTAAATCTACGTTAGAGTATTTTGTCATAATTTTTTGAAAGTATAAATCTGCAATAGATTGTCGTCATGTTCTAATAGGAAATTAATGATCTTGATTGTTTATGAAAAGGGATTTTCATATATTATTACTAGTGGCTTTTGCCCGTAGCTTTGTTCCGGTTAAGGACAGAAATTATTCCATGCAAACGTTTTGAATGTAGCCTATGATACTCGGGGATAATGTAGCTTCGCATTAGTGAAAGAATTTTCGGAATCAGATCAGTAGTTTCGTAGATTACTCCATTCATCCAAACTTAATATTAGTATGGATATAGATTGGTCTGAAGGCCAGATGAAAAGCCGAGGAGGGCGATAGTCAGTTCCCGTTGAACGATCGACTTGAACGCATTCCTATCATAGGCATATTCTATTGGAATATCTTCTAGTAACAAAGTAATTAATAACCTTACTACATCGTAGACTCTTCAAGAGAAAAAAGAAAATAAAGAAAAAAATGGTCGCAGAGACAGGACGTGCATACAATATGGCAAAAAAATAAATGAATAATAAACATGCAACGCATAACAAATTTTGTAAATACAACAGGACGGAACAAAAATAGTTGACAGCTCGCACGTCGTGACTGCGACTAGCAGGTTCCAGGACCAGAGCGCACAGCGCTGCAAAATAAATATAAATACAATATGAAGATATGTCGTGTTTTTTTGCCTCGCTCCAGCCCCACCCTCGCGTCGCCGGAATGAAAAAGGAACACCTGACATACCACGTGATCATGGTCACGTCCAGTGGCTGCACATACCAGGTTAAAGATGTCTAAACTAGGCCGTGTAGGTGCGGATGTCTGTATGACTGGAATCCTTAAAGACAGTACACAAAGACACGACCTTGGTGTGCCAATACTGTGCCGGGAGTGGGAAGGGCTTAATATGGAATGACTGTGGTATTTTTAAAGATAGATCAGACGAAAAAATCATCTTTCAAAAAAAAGATTTTATCACCTAATTTCTGGAACAATTCATGTCAAAATTCTCCTCGACTCTAGAAAGTTTTTGACGATTTCTTGTTTCTCAAACAGTTGAGTGGAAAAGGAGGAATTTGTCATATTTGTCATTTTTGTTTTGTCATTTGTTTGTGTTATGTTGGTTTGGCTTATAAGGTCTTCCTTATGTTGTCACCTAACTACCAATAGGCACTTATGGATCCTTGCAAAATCTGTGAAAGACTAAACCTAGCCATCTATACCCGCTTTGAACTTGCAAGAGCCTCTCACCGCAGAGAACGAAATAACATCCCATACAACTATAATCAAATATATTTTTCTATTTTCAGGACCAGCGATACCAAGATTTTTCTACAGAAGACGTATTTATCTAAGAAGGTAGAACAATTAGTTAAAATATAAAAACACGAAATGGTGTCTATGTCTGTTTGTACAAAATAATTATTTAATTATTACCTGAGTACCTTTTTGTGTAAAATTAATGAAAATCTTGATTTATGAACGTGTATGCAGTGTGTATAAAAATATTGATTAAGATGTGTTTCACCATTATGTATAATATAGTGATTATCAAGAAGTGCCCAAGAGCCTTTCACTCAAAAATTTAATTTATATCGTCTCATCTTTAAATTAAGGCAAATCTTTAACATAATAATCTTGTTATGAAGTAGAAATACTACGTAAAGAATTTGTCTTAATTTGAAAGACAAGCTGAATTTTGCTATATGGTGATAATCAAGAAGTGCCCGAGAGCCATTGACTCAAAAATGTTATTCATATCGTCTCATCTTTAAATTAAGACAAATATTTAAGTAGAAATACTACTACGTAAAGAATTTGTCTTAATTGGAAAGAAGCTGAATTTTTTTGTAAGTACCGATTGTCAGTTGATTATTTTGGATCAATGCCATCAAAGATTACAATTAATTAAAATTCTATGCTTAAAATGATGCTCTATGGCGTTGTTTTGCATATTACTTAAGACTATCTGATCCTTTATACAATAGCTATTCAAATTAGATGCTTGTCCATGTCCAGTAACCCCATTGCCAACCAACCTTCGGAATAAACTTGCAGTTTTTAGGTTCACGACATTTGGACTATCTGAGAATTACATGGCGGCACTTCACGTGGCGTATTTGTCAAAATTTTCGCGATATTGAATCGAAACAAAAAGTTCTTTATGATTATTGAGATAAAGTTCACTTTGTCTTAATGGTAGAAAGCGAATATTTGCCCAGACCATAACAAGTAAGCTATTTGGGCATTGTTACCATAATTTCTCTGTATTGAGAACATATATAGAAATATTCGCCCTGAGTCGTGTTACTAGCTTATATGGCAAGCTTTGTTCTCCAAAGTCCCAGGAATTCGTGTATCAGTAGCATGGCTGTACCTAACATTTTTCGTTCCTGATAAGTTTTATATCCTATTGTAGAAAAAATATATTTATGTAGGTGTAAAAACAATAACATACGCGCGGCAAGATGAATAAACTGGGGTATTCCTCAAAGCGCAACTGTGGTTGCGCTCACAAATTCAAATTAAAAATATTATATGTTCATTCCTCAAAGCGCAACCATTATGAAAAATAAAGAGGGGGGTATGATGGATTCATTAATTTTTTTCAATCATAGTAATAAACATATAATATTTTTAATTTGAATTTTTGAGCGCAACTAATGGTTACGCTTCGAGGAATAATTTAGTTGCGCTTAGTTGGTTGCGCTTAAAAATAGTTGCGCTCTAAGGAATACCCCTACTTTGACTTATAAAAAAAGAATTTTCACCGCAAAGTTTATATACAGAACCCAAATTGACAAGTCGATCATACATAAAAAAGAAAGGAGTATATTAACATTCAATAACTCAGATTATGCAGTGTGTTAGAAACTCAGAACTTTCAACATTTTAAATAATGGTGAAACAAGAATTTTTCTCTATATATTCTTATAATATTATGTAAATACAACACAATGACGAAAAACTGTGATAACAATAAAATAAGTATGTATTTACAATGAACGAATGACAGATGTAAAGTGTGTGTTTTTATACCGCATAGAATGTGCCGAATGTTGTGTAATAATTTTGTATGAATTATGGCAATTTATGTGAAAAATAATGTAAGTAATAATATGAAAATGTATGTAAATTAAAGTGTAATATATTTGTATGTGTTGGTTTTTTTATTTTTCTATGAGTCAGTTTTTATGATCCAGCTAGAACTCTAAAACAAAAAACTTTTGAATGGACTTTGATACTTTGCAGTTAATAGTCCCGAACGGACTGGAAAACATTTTGCCATCGACACGCCAAGAACAAGAATTCCCGAACAATTATTAGGTAACATTTATTGATTCCCCATTAAGCCACGTCAGATCTTATCGTCAAAAAGGATCACAACATTTATTATCTAAATATATTTACGCCACGATACGAACTTTTTGCCCCAAAAAAAGAACCAAATTCAAAGTAAAGAATCCTTCATAGGGGCCGATCTTATGAAGATTTTTCCTTCAAAGCATGTGCTCTAAAAGTGTTATTGGAAATATGTAGTAAAGGTAAATGAGATTTGCGTCTCACAGATGTAGTTGCCAGCCACTTCAATCTGCTCTCGCGCTTCATTTCATCGGCTAAACGAAATTGGCTCTTTTGAAGGGTGAATATGTCATAATATGGATAAAAGCACAGTGTACCGTACTCTTTTACTGAACTTTAACATTGGTTCGAAGGTATGGTATTTTTTAGGCGGTACAATAGTGTAATAGTGTGTTGATAAAGAAGAAAAGGAGCTCGTGGCTAAATAATGACAGCCGCTCGGATCAACCTTCAGGTTAAGCCGCGCTTGCTTAGGTTGGTCTGTGGATGGGTGACCACCCAATACATACCGAGTTTCCTCCGTGCCTCAGAAAGCACGTTAAGCCGTTGGTCCCGGCTGTCATTTGTAGATCTTTGACAGTCGATACAGGTAGTCAGTGGCCCGTAAGTCTGACAACCAGTCTTACCAAGGGGTATCGCATTACCCGGTAATAACTGGGTTGTGGAGGTCAGATAGGCAGTCGTTCCATGTAAAATACTGGTATTCAGCTGCATCCGGTTAGACTGGAAGCCGACCCAACATAGTTAGGAAAAGGCTAGGCTGATGATGAGTCTTCTATTGAAATCCAGAGTTTAGACAGAAATTATGAATATTGTCTATTCATCTATGTGATCTAATAACCTAGGCTTAGGAACAAAATATTACGACGGGGCGCTGCTCAAGATGTCTACAGTGTGTTTTAGTCAGTATATGTCTCACATTATCCACAATCTTTCTTGTTTAGGGGGTTCCTCTTTGTAATTTAGTCGGTGGATCCGTAGGATTAAAAGGGTTTTGCTTATGGCGAAGTCTTCAGGACTGATAGAATATCTTTCTTTGGTTATGGCAAAAAGCGTTTTTTTCGAAAATTAGCTCTGAAAACGCACACCAACTAAGAATAAACCACTTAGACCTTAACTAGTTTAATTGATCAAATTATTCTTGCCTTTCGAACACGCTAGAATTACTCAATGTTCCAGCATTTATCTGCATTCACGAACACATCGTGTTTATGCTAATTCCTAGCAAAATGTTACCTTGTACAAATATTTGATAGTTTAGTAGCTTACTCAGTGTAATCGTAAAAGCAAAATTAACATGAGAGGAATCACGATTTAATTAGGTGCTTGTATTGTTTCGCTACATATACTTAAACAAAAGGATTGCAATGCACAGTTTTATCTAGAAAAAACGATCTATTTCCACAGACTTAGGATTCTTTTTATTTTTTTTAGTTTTTGGTCATTATCGCATTTATTTTTAGGTGTTAACAAATTCTAGTGTGTATAAACGATATAATCAGCCTATAATACTCCCACTGGATGGACACAAGTCTCACTCTCAATAGTGGGCTGTAAATATGCGTATGGGTGGGTTTTTTTATTATTATTAGCTTGATATGCTAGAATATGCCACTGGCACCCTTGCGATGCTTTACTTCGCCGTTTTTAAAGCAGCGAGGATGAAATAAATTACATAAAGTAACGCGCCTTCCTGGGTTCGGACCCAAACCCTACAACTCAGGAGACGCGATCATTCCCACTTGGCTACCACTGCTAACATAATCTGAGACAAATCTAATACTTTAAATGAATTTCCCATAACATTTGATTGTTCTAAAGTTTAGGTACCTCACTTAAACCTTTTCCACGTGCAATGCTTCTTTTAAAATTATAATCAGCACTTATATAAAAAAGAAAAAAAAGACAGAAAATACATTTTTTAATTTTTGGGGTAATTTGATTTGTCAAATAAGTAATTTTATTTATTTTATTTATTTGGCACATGCCACAAGTGCACACAGATTACAAAAAAAAAGTGACACCTGGCTGCGCCAAATAGGCCCAGTTCAGCAAAATTTTATACTTTTATTTACAGATATTTCAAGTAAGGATGTGATAAAGGCCGATTGAAAAATAGCCTCAAGTTACAAGTAGGGCAGCCTTGCCTCTTGCGTTCACCAGACCCCTCAGGACACGTATGTTTCTCTTCAGAGGGTTATTTATTTTTAAATTAGATTTGCTTTCGGATGCGGCCTACCTTCTGTTTTGTATCCAATGCCTTTATGTGGAATCTATCACGCCTGCACACATCCTTCAAAGACAATACGATTCTTTTTTTTAAAGAGCTCTTTTTGATATTCAAATCATGTACAGAAAATCCGTTTACTATGGATAAAGTAATATAACATGCGTGGGTGAATTATTTATACAGTTTTTTCTATCAGAACTATTTCGTCTTCTTTTGTTTTTCGTTTTCTTTGTAGTTTACGGTTTTCGATATTATTTTTATGCCATTGGTATAATATTCTGGTTTGATTGAGCAGGTTGATATACGAGAGCCATTCACTTTGCGAAGCGTCTGATATCAGCTTAAGGCACTGAAATTTCTGCGTTGATATTAATAAAACAAGTCAGATTTGTTTCAATTAGTTTTTATTCAATGATGCTTATTATTGTGACCTTTTTGCAGACGCGTTTGGTAGAGAATACATTTTCAAAACAAAAATCTTGTTTTCATAAATATTCCTTTTTCAAAAAAGATCAAAAAGGTCAAAGATGACAATTGAATACAGGTCCTTAACCAAAAAAGGCTGTTGGTCCACCGATGAGCAGGCACATGAAAAAAAAAACATAAATACATTACTAATAGATAAACATAAAATATCACGCCTGTTTGTACACAAAAAGGTTAGTCAGAGGTGTATATAGTACATCTACATTTTTTCAGTTACGCTTAAGTCCCGAGTAAGGCTGCGTTTCCACCAGAGATGAGCAAGGATGCATAGCGAGGGATGCGTGTGAAACTAACCAATAATATCGCTTCTTTTTCACAGCATGAGCTATTCTAGCTATGTGATTGGTTAGTTCCACACATATCTCTCGCTACGCATCCTCGCTCATCTCTGGTGGAAACGCAGCTTTATAAGTGGCGACCCTATTGCCATCCACCGGACAAAAATCAAAGACTCCGCACTGCTACTGAAAAATTACTGGTGGGGGAAACCCAAAAACACTTGGCCCAACTCCGGGACCCTGGACCCTAACTATCGAGACAGTCGAAATTGAGGGTGTGTAAAGGCGCTTCCTCAACGGGAGCATGTACCAGTAATGTTTCAGTACAATAACAAATTTTGGCTCCATCATCATTTGGTGATGGAACCTCTATAAAAAAGTAAACAAATCTAACTTTAAAACGAAATTGAGGATAGTAGAAAAGTTAGCATAGTTTCAAAACCTTCAGATGTTCACAATCTTCCCCAGGTTGACATTATCATCATCATTTCAACCTGGGATCACCCACAGCTGGGTATAGGCCTCATTGTGGATATCGTCAACCCAACGCACTTTTGGCGCGACCCTGGTTTCTTTAAGAACGTTAACGACTTACGGCATTTCATACAAACTTTCAAGTCATTTTTTATCGAAATGACTGAACCGATTTTTATGAAACTTCATAAGCATAAGCAGAATACATAATTCTAAAAAGATGACAGAGAACATTTTCGAAAAATGTTACAGCTAAATTAGACCGATTTTAAATTTTCCATAGAAACAAATTTCCAATAATCTTTTTTTTTGAAAGACATTTCGAAAAATTCTCTATCAACTTTTTAGACTTATGTATGCTGCTTATGCGTATGAAGTTTAATTAAAATCGGTTCACTCATTTCGCCAAAAAAGGACTTGCAAGTTTGTAAGTAGTTAACGCTCTTAACTTAGAACTTAAAATCCAGAGGCACTAGAACAAATGCGAGGTGTAAACGAAACGTCAACATGATTGATTTTAATTGAGATACTCGTTCACTTATAATATTGTCTTAACTTCTTCTTATCGTATCGATGTTCCTTCCATATTAGACGGTTTGGGCCTAGTTAGTGGCCACGTTTATTGCAGCGGCAGAGGCACTATTCTGGTCATCAAAAGTGCAGGTAAACGGACACCTGGGACACTCCAGCAGGTGGGGCATAGTTTGATCCGGAGCGTCACACTCGCACTTGGTGTTGAAGGGACCAATAATACCTCATTTTGCCAGATTATGTTTGTCTTAACTTAAAGAATGTATTAATATCTATCGGTTATAGTAATTGCTTGTCTCAAACGTTTGCTAAACTAGTAGGATAGTTGTATTTCCGATTCAAAAATCGTCGCGTTTGCGTTACGTTTACGACGTGCGCTCGTCCTCTATTTAAATGTCTATGCTTAATGTACTACGTAGTTCAGTGACGGTGTGCCACTTTCACCCTGACGCCCTAAGTAATAAGGTGGGAAAGTAGTCGACCGTCAGTGAACTTGGTTGTACAAAAAAAAGGAAACTAAATTTTTATTACATCGCCATTTTCCTCTGTATTTCTTTTTCTTCTCGGAAGCAGTCTCACAATCTGTTTCTGGAGCAGGTTATGGCTTGGTTTTGGTCTCGCAATTGGGTTCTTCAGGCTTCGGTTTTGGCTTATGTTTAGTTTTGCAATTGGGTTCTGCAGGTTGAGGTTTTGGCTTATCTTCCGTTTCGCAATTGGGTTCTGCAGGTTGAGGTTTTGGCTTATCTTTAGTTTCGCAATTGGGTTCTGCAGGTTGAGGTTTTGGCTTATCTTTAGTTTCGCAATTGGGTTCTGCAGGTTAAGGTTTTGGCTTGTAGGGTATACACCTTATGTCTAGTACATGTATTTGTATTATATATTACACGTCACAACACATTTACACACAGACAGATTTATTAACATGTATTTATAATAAACGCTAAAAGACACATCCATCGGCATCTTATATTGTCCACAACAATATAATGTCGGATGACGTCGGGACAGCGTGGATTGGAATCGTACCGCGGCTGAGCTACGTCATCGTGACGTATGGAAGGCGAGTGAGGTGGGACGCAGCGCGCGAGCGTTGGCGGCCTTACCTTGACCTCCAGTCGGAAGCGAACATCCTATCGACGCGCGCGCACGATTTCGGTGACGATTCCAAACCGCATGGTTTTAAGTTTCTGCCTGCAAAGACAATATACGTGTTCTGTGTTTTCTATAACTATCGTGACTCTGTTCTCCTTCTTCTGTATTGTGTTGTGCGTGTGGACTAGTTAAAATAGAACTGTGAGTATTGGCGTAGTGACTTTTATTAATTTACGCATCTACCTACACACCCGATCACACGCAACTAAACTGGTGACCCCGAGTTGAACACTATAATAACCATGAGTGATAGTGAGTCCGAGCACACCGCGTCGTCACAGCCGGCGGAAAATGTCACACGGAGACCGCGCAAGGCAAAGCGTGTTTCCGTTGTGGCGTCGCACGAGATTTGCCGAGCGCCGTTGAAGCTGCCACCGTTTTGGCCAGAAGAGCCCGAAATATGGTTCGCTCAAATAGAGGCACAATTCGAGAACGCAGGGGTGACGAACGACGTCACGAAATTTAATTTTGTCGTCGGTCACCTAGACCCCCAATTTTCGAAAGAGGTGAAGGACGTCATCATGTCCCCTCCCGCGACCAACCGGTACGAGAAGCTGAAGACCGAATTGGTAAAGCGCCTCTCAGCCTCCCAGGAGAAGAAGGTCAAGCAGCTGCTGATGCACGAAGAGCTGGGAGACCGGAAGCCGTCGCAGTTTCTCCGCCACCCGCAGGGTCTAGCAGGACCAAGCGTGCCAGAGGACTTTGTGCGCACCATTTGGAGCAGCCGACTCCCCAGCAGCATCCAGCCCCTGCTGGCATCCCAACCGCACAGCACCCTGGAGGCGCTGGCCGAACTAGCAGACCGCGTCCAAGACATCGTGGCACCGAGTCACGTCGCTTCAACATCAGCGGCGGGACCCATAATGAGCGAGATGGCAGCCGAGATCGCAGAACTGAAGCGTGCCATGAAGGACCTGACGATGCAGCTGCGTGACAGTCGGTCGCGTAATCGCTCCCACAGCCGTGGTCGAGACACGCGACGCAACTCACGCCAACGTTCTTCATCCCGGTCAGACTCCTGCTACAGGAAACACCCGCAGTGCTGGTACCACTCGATGCACGGGGAGAAGGCCAAGCGTTGCGTCAAGCCCTGCGATTTCAAGAAGGGAAACGCCGCGGGCAGTCGGTAATGGCGACAGACGATTGCCCTGCCTCTACTGGTCGTCTATTCGTCACAGACAGAAGATCAAACACGCAGTTCCTGGTCGATACAGGTAGCGACCTCTGCGTGTACCCTCGTCGTCTGCTCAGCGATCGTCGTGCACCCACCAACTACCAACTAGTGGCCGCGAATGGGACGCCCATTCCAACATACGGTTTTCTCGAAATGAACTTAAATTTAGGACTTCGTAGAGACTTTAAGTGGCGTTTTGTGGTAGCAGAAGTAACAAAACCTATCATAGGTGTTGACTTTTTGTGTTTTTACTCGTTAGCCGTTGACTGTAAGAATCAACGGTTAATCGATAGTAGTACCAATGTTTATTGTATAGCCTCGAGTCACTCAGATCCGTCTTTATTCTCTGTAAAGGTGTCTTCTGGGGACTCGAGGTATCACAGAATCCTCGACAGCTTTCCCGACATCACCCGACCTGCCGGAACACTACGCACCACACCACATAACACCGTACACCATATCCGCACGACCCCAGGCCCGCCAGTACATCTTCGTTTCGCCGACTAGCGCCGGACAAATTAAAAATCGCTCAGCAGGAGTTCCAGCTGATGCTGGCCAATGGAACTGCCAGACCCTCGGAGAGTCCCTGGTCATCACCACTCCATCTCGCCCCCAAAAAGGACAACGGTTGGCGACCTTGCGGAGACTATCGCATGCTCAACGCGCGAACAGTCCCTGACAGGTATCCGATCAGGCACATACACGACTTTGCACACAGCATTTCAGGCTGTCGAATATTCAGCACTATCGACCTCGTGAAAGCCTACAATCAGATACCAGTCAGCCCGGACGACATTCCCAAGACCGCCATCACCACACCGTTCGGCCTGTACGAATTTCCGTATATGACGTTTGGTCTACGTAACGCAGGCCAGACATTTCAACGTTTTGTCGACGAGATGACCAGAGGATTAGACTTCTGTTACTGCTACCTGGACGACTATTTGATTTTTTCCAGGTCTGAAGCAGAGCACGAAGAGCATCTACGCATCATTTTCAACAGGCTGAAAGACTTCGGCATGTTAATCAACACGTCCAAGTGTGTTTTCGGTGTCCCGGAGGTAACATTCCTAGGTTACCATATCTCCGAGAAGGGCACAAAACCACTGGACACCAAGGTCGAGGCCATTAAGACGTACCCACAGCCCAAGGACGTTCGTCAGTTGCGCCGATTTCTGGGCATGATCAATTTTTATAGGCGTTTCATGCCCCACGCAGCTCAGATACAGGCGCCACTTCACAACCTCTTGATTGGCAACGTAAAGGGCTCGCACCCCATATGTTTGGCGGAGAGTACTTTACAAGCATTCGAGGACTGCAAGGAAAGCCTAGCTAATGCTGCATTATTAGCGCACCCCGATTGCAATGCCAAACTCGCATTGGTTACCGATGCATCGGATACTGCAATCGGAGCGGTGTTACAGCAGCTAAGCGACGACGGCTGGCAGCCATTAGCTTTCTTTTCCCGGAAGCTTAGCCCTTCGCAAGTAAAGTATTCTCCCTATGACAGGGAGCTGCTGGCCATTTACGAGGCCATCAAATACTTTCGCCACATGCTGGAGGCTAGGCACTTCGTCGTGTACACGGATCACAAGCCGATCAGTTTCGCATTCCACGAACGGAAGAGAAACTGCTCGCCTAGGCAGTTCCGGTACCTCGACTTCATAGCCCAATTCACCACCGAGATAAGGCACATTGCCGGCAAAGACAATGTTGTCGCCGACCCCTTATCTCGTGTGGAGGAATTACAGGTGCCGGTCAGCCTCAGCACCCTCGCTGACTCTCAAGCATCAGATCCAGAACTGAAGAAACTCCTTCAGGAAGGATCTTCACTGGTGCTTGAAAAGGTGAAGGTCACTGGGGAGCGTACGTCCGTGTACTGCGACGTCAGTACAGCGTCTCCCAGACCATTTGTGCCCAAAATGCTGCGGAAGCAAGCCTTCGACAGCTTGCACTCCCTCAGCCACCCAGGTGTCTCAGCGACCGCCAAATTAATCGCAGAGCGCTTTGTTTGGCCAGGCATCAGGAAAGACTGCAGGGAGTGGGCAAGAGCATGTCTCGCATGCCAGCGGGCTAAAGTGAGCCGCCATGTGTCTGCGCCATTAGGAGCATACCATCTCCCACGCGCCAGGTTCACCACCATCCACATTGACCTTGTGGGCCCGCTCCCAATATCACAAGGCTTTAGATACTGTCTGACGGCAGTCGACCGATTTACCAGGTGGCCAGAGGTCGTACCTATTGTCGACATTACTGCCGAGACGGTAGCTAAGGCATTGCTGTCTGGATGGATTGCCCGGTTTGGCTGTCCTACCGACATTGTCACGGACAGAGGCCGTCAGTTTGAGTCGGCTCTGTTCGAACAATTGTCCAAGATTGCTGGTTTCCAGCACAAACGGACAACGGCATACCATCCAGCGTGTAATGGCATGGTGGAGCGATTTCACAGGCAACTCAAGGCGTCCATCTCGTGCCATGCCAATGACAAGTGGACCGAGTCCCTGCCGTGGGTATTGCTTGGTATAAGGAGCGCATTCAAAAAGGATGTCCAAGCGTCTTCTGCCGAACTACTATACGGCGAACCGCTAAGGCTCCCAGGAGAATTTTTTTCTTCCAGTGATGACGGAACGACCGACATCACGGAATTCACCGCGCGCATCCGCAAGTTTGCTCACAGCTTGCAGCCAACTCCAGCTTCCCGTCACAACAAGGCAAGCATTTTTATATTTAAGGATCTGCAGACCACTGATCACGTGTTCCTTCGTGAAGACGCATTACGTGGTTCGCTGCAAGCAGCCTACACAGGTCCTCACAAAGTTCTGCAAAGGGGAGACAAAATTTTTAAAATTTTATTTAAGGGCAAAGAGGTCACGGTCTCAATAGACCGCCTTAAACCAGCCTACATATTGGCCGACAAAACTGACCCCCACGACGATACTCCACCTGGCGACAAAACAGAGTATACAACTCGTTCTGGTCGTCGGGTTAGGTTTCCAGATTTTTATCGCCCTTGACGGTCTCTGGAGGGGGGTGGTGTAGGGTATACACCTTATGTCTAGTACATGTATTTGTATTATATATTACACGTCACAACACATTTACACACAGACAGATTTATTAACATGTATTTATAATAAACGCTAAAAGACACATCCATCGGCATCTTATATTGTCCACAACAATATAATGTCGGATGACGTCGGGACAGCGTGGATTGGAATCGTACCGCGGCTGAGCTACGTCATCGTGACGTATGGAAGGCGAGTGAGGTGGGACGCAGCGCGCGAGCGTTGGCGGCCTTACCTTGACCTCCAGTCGGAAGCGAACATCCTATCGACGCGCGCGCACGATTTCGGTGACGATTCCAAACCGCATGGTTTTAAGTTTCTGCCTGCAAAGACAATATACGTGTTCTGTGTTTTCTATAACTATCGTGACTCTGTTCTCCTTCTTCTGTATTGTGTTGTGCGTGTGGACTAGTTAAAATAGAACTGTGAGTATTGGCGTAGTGACTTTTATTAATTTACGCATCTACCTACACACCCGATCACACGCAACTAAAGGCTTATCTTTAGTTTCGCAATTGGGTTCTGCAGGTTGAGGTTTTGGCTTATCTTCCGTTTCGCAATTGGGTTCTGCAGGTTGAGGTTTTGGCTTATCTTTAGTTTCGCAATTGGGTTCTGCAGGTTGAGGTTTTGGCTTATCTTCCGTTTCGCAATTGGGTTCTGCAGGTTGAGGTTTTGGCTTATCTTCCGTTTCGCAATTGGGTTCGGCAGGTTGAGGTTTTGGCTTATGTTCCGTTTCGCAATTGGGTTCTGCAGATTGAGGTTTTGGCTTATGTTCCGTTTCGCAATTGGGTTCTGCAGGTTGAGGTTTTGGCTTATCTTCCGTTTCGCAATTGGGTTCTGCAGGTTGAGGTTTTGGCTTATCTTTAGTTTCGCAATTGGGTTCTGCAGGTTGAGGTTTTGGCTTATCTTCCGTTTCGCAATTGGGTTCTGCAGGTTGAGGTTTTGGCTTATCTTCCGTTTCGCAATTGGGTTCTGCAGGTTGAGGTTTTGGCTTATCTTTAGTTTCGCAATTGGGTTCTGCAGGTTGAGGTTTTGGCTTATCTTCCGTTTCGCAATTGGGTTCTGCAGGTTGAGGTTTTGGCTTATGTTCCGTTTCGCAATTGGGTTCTGCAGGTTGAGGTTTTGGCTTATGTTCCGTTTCGCAATTGGGTTCTGCAGGTTGAGGTTTTGGCTTATCTTCCGTTTCGCAATTGGGTTCTGCAGATTGAGGTTTTGGCTTATGTTCCGTTTCGCAATTGGGTTCTGCAGATTGAGGTTTTGGCTTATGTTCCGTTTCGCAATTGGGTTCTGCAGGTTGAGGTTTTGGCTTATCTTCCGTTTCGCAATTGGGTTCTGCAGATTGAGGTTTTGGTTTATCTTCAGTTTCGCAATCAGGTTCTTTTTTGGGTGCAGGTTTCGATTTTGGCTCTGGAGGGGGTTTTTGTTCGTACTGAGGTTCAGTCTCTCAAGGTTCAGGTTTAGTTTGTGGTTTAATTTCACTGTCAGAGTCAGGTTTCTCATAAGTAATCCATGGCTTATTTTTGATAAACGTACCTCCTCTTCCTGTTTTGAATAAAACGTTCTAGAATTAGATTACTACTTGAAATGGCGCCTAACTGCATAGAAGAGCAGAGAGTAGATGTTCGTCGTTAAGTAAATATTGTGACAAGCAAATGCTGTAATTTTAGAGGCGGAGATCTTTGAAATTAAACACTTATAATATGGTTTTACATAACTTAATATCACCGAAGGGCTACTCCCACATTTCGCCAGTTACGTTTATGTCCCAATTAATAGGGGGCGCGCCTATTGCCATCAACATTGCACTAATCCAGACTCCGTGGTTGCTACTGAGTAAATCCTGATAGAAAAACCCAATAATTCTTTGTTTTTTTTTAAATACTGTTTTAATATCCATAAACTTGGCTTTATTTGACTGATCGTTTTATGCCATCTATGTTTGAAAATTATTTCGGATATGTAGCGACCGCGGCACGTTTGCACACATTCTTCGAAGTAATAAAGCATTTTTCGGTAATAATGCGTTGAATGTTTTCTTCCAGGGGCTCAATTATTTCTGATGCATAGGTGTAGACTCGAAATATTACTAGGCAGATGAGGAGATGACGAACAACTTCAGTTGTATATGACACATGACACTGGACAAAGGGAAGGACGAATGGGTGCTAGGCGGCAAGAGCTAAGCTTAGCTCGCGTAGCTGCGCATCTGCATACACAAACAACTAACTAAGCTTCATATATTTTAGTTAGCTCACATAGTTTAGTTTGCAGTCAGCACACTAGTATAAAAACTGGGTCAACTATGCGAGCTGAGCTAACCAAAGATAGCTTAGTTTTCGATCTGCAACCCGCATTAAATAGCTGGCAAAGTTTGGGTGTACGTAGTATAAGTACCATAGATATAAATGATAAGTATCGGTACAACTCTGCTTAACCTGTCGGGAATTACAGGTTAATATGGTAGGGTTATGGTTGTGGTGGTTGGTATGATATATGGTATGGTATGGTTGATATCCCGTAAGTGACAGTATAAGTTTAGTTATAAACCGTGAAAGTTTAAAACAGTGTCTAATATGGTATGTCCTCGGTATAAAAATTAAAGTTTCTCTTAAATAAGTTACGCGCCAATATAATTTTAAAAGCAACATGTAAAGCTACATATTGCTCTTAAAATTATATTGGCGCGTAATTATCGTAACTAAGTACAAACAGGCCGTATTAGACTATATTCCATTTAGTTCTAGTAACTGCAACCGAATCACAAAATAATTGTATTTATCATTTGATTTTGATAGACTTTTCAGTGGTGTCAGTGGCAGCAACGAAATATAAACCTTAGAGCAACGAGATTTGAACTAATTATAAAACTTTTTTGCAAAAAAAATAACCGACTATCACAAAAAATCACTCAGCAGTGGAAAACTGGTTACTTTCAGAGTCGGTAACTTTTATTTCATAGAATTTTTATGCCACCGATTTCCGAAAGTAAAGAAGTTTTTGGAAGCTGGTTATTTTTAACGTTCTTTATTTTACCCTTTTTTATCTCACACAAATCCTTGTCAAATTTACATTGTAACTAGAATTTATTAGCACATCATCCACATAGACGAAGAAGAAAAAATGCATATTATAGAGGATAACTCATAAAGTACAGAAGCAAAGCAAATACAAAAAACTTTCTGCGAAAAAACCGATTTCCAAAAAACACTGAAAAGTTTAAAATAACTTTATTTTCAGAAGTCGGTGACTTTGTTTGTTTCATTGACATTTTTGCCAACGACTTTCGAAAGAAAAGTTATTTTAGAAATATTAAGTGTTTTTTGGAAGTCGGTTTTTTTTCGCAGAAAGTTTTTTATTTTACCCTTTTCGGTTGTAGTATACCACACAAATTCTTGTCATGAATTAATTTTAACATTTTAACTAAATCGGGAAGTATATGCTTTCATATAAAAGAAGATTTTTTCAAATCTGTTAATGAGGCAACAAACAAAAAAAAAATACAACCGAATTCAGAACCTCCTCCTTTTTGAAGAAAGTCGGTTAAAAATTAATATGCAGCCGCCAAAAGAAAAAAAAAAAAATAAAAATAAATTGGACCAGTAATCACAGAAAAATTGGCGTACATACATAAAAAGCAAGATACTGGCTGAATACATAATCGAAATCTTTTATAGAAATCGATTAAAAAACTACTTGTGATTTCTAAATTACATGAGTCTTTATAATAAAATTATGAACGACTTAAAGACGCTACACACCAAAGCCATTGTGTTGGCGACTTAGCTGTCGGAGGGCTAGTGGACGGCTTTAAATCACTACAAGTCGAAAAACTTCGTCAGCGGCATTTCGGCTGCACACGATATTCAAATTTCTGACACTACTACAGCTTAGAGTGACGTGTCTCCGGGAAACTGAGCGCGTACGCAAGTCGCAGCCCAATTCGGAGGCGCGGCGACTTTGGTGTGTAGAGCGCCCTATGTAATAATACTTACCAACAACCACCGTTAAGACCAAAACATACATTAAAATGACCCGATTCATAGTCGAATAGTCATAGTCATATTCGATACTCTTTTCAAAGCACTAATAGGTACATCTTATAACACGATGTTTTATATAGGGCAGTAACACAGGATTTATCGATGCAACGTGAAATGTTTAAATCGTGTTATTTTTTATGAATTTCACGTACTTAAATCATTTATTATTGCTTCGTGACTATAAGACATGCATTATAATATGTTTTTTTCATTAAAAAGCATCAAATAAAATAATTAATGATCTGCCTAGCCTTTTCCCAACTATGTTGGGTTCGGCTTCCAGTCTAACCGGGTGCATCTTAATAATTTTACGTGGAGCGACTGCCTGTCTGATCTCCATAACTCAGATAGTACTAGATAATACGACATCCTTTTGCTAAGACTAGGTGTCAGACGTTCGGGCCACTGAGTACCTGTAACGATTGTCAAAGATCTACAAATGATAGCCGGGACCAACGGCTTAACGTGCTTAAACTCGGTATGTAATGGGTGGTCACGGATCCACGGACCCACCTAGGCAAGCGCGCCTTAATATGATGATCGACCGAAGTGGCTGTTATTAGTTAGCCAATAGTTCATCAATCAATTAAAAATGATACCTGCTAAAAACACCCTTAACGAAGCCAAAAGGCATTTTTTTGTACTGGGCCATACCTGGGAAACTTCTAACACTGATTTAAGCTTTCACAGTTAAAAACTAAACTTATACTGTCACTTACGGGATATCTTCCGTGATTGTATGGAGATTGTCGGTATGGCAGCACGGTTGGCGCAGTGAACTAGCGATCGGCTGCTGCGCTGCGTGTCAATTCAATTCAATTCAATTCATTTATTCAATAACAATTTTCACATTGTGTCTGAATTTCTACAGCTAAATATATCCTAAAAGTATACATGCAATCTGTATTTAAATCATCACAATTATCCAAATTAAATGTCAATCCATATCCATGTCGCGTGTTTGATCCCCGCACGGAACAAATATTTGTATGATCTACAGGTAGTTGTTCCGGGTCTGGCTGTTTGTGTATGTGAGTTTAAATGTTTGTAACCGCAACCACAATACAGGAGATTTTACTAGTGTAGGGCAAAGTTTTATTTAAAAAAAAATCGGTTTATTAAAAAAAGAAAAAATAAGTTTTGTTGTCGAGTTCCAGTAGTGCGCGTAGCAAAAGACAAAAAAAGAGTGTAGACAAATATGTCTGCTACTAACAATTTTGTTTTCCATCCACCCGCATTCTCCAGTCTACCCGCGATCTTGGCGCTTGCAACCGCGTCGAAATATCGGGAGCTCAAAATAACGAACAATCACGGAAGATATACCGTAAGTGACAGTATGAGTTTGTTTGGGAACCCTCTATTTAGGAAGATATTAGAGAAGACACAATAATCAGTGGAAAACTTGGAATTATTTAAAAGGAAAATTGACTAAACTTAAAGTCGCATTATGTCAAGACACTGATGTTGAACACCAACTCTAAGCTCATTAGCTTAGCTGCGGTGAGAACCATGTCGGTGATGTCTTCTAAAGTTCTGACAAAAAAGAAATGCCTTAATTTTCGAAGAAGGCTCATGGACGAATTAGTTGGGCCTCTGGACCTGTGTTCATTTTTATGTGTTGAAGTTGTGAAAATCACTCTCCTTTTAATCAAGTACTTATTTGATACCTATTTATTTTGACAATAAAGATCAGAGGATCGTTTAGTTTAGTAAGAAAGGTCAAGTTGTTAAGCTTTTGTCTTTTGCAAGCTTATTTATAGAACTGACCGATGGAAAATTCAAAAACTACATCAAACGTGTCCTTATTAAAAAAGCATATTACAAAATCAAGGACTACGTTGAAGATAAAGAAGTTTGGCTTTAGTTCCTTCTGCGCATGCGGCTTCCCTGGTAGCTCATAAACGGCACAAATATGTGGATGTCTCTAACTATTCTCAATCTCATTTTTTCTCCTCTTTCGAATCAGATTTTCACAATAGTTTTCAAATCATTTATACATCTTTTGCTCAGAATAGTTATAGCACTGATAACAATATTTGTGTCACTTGTTTAATTTAGTACTTTACAATTCTTTTTTTTACCTTTGTATAGATTCTTTTTTATCAATTGTTTGTAAATGTGTGAGCATTGTAGGCTTTGTAGATTCCCAGCTGCTTGTTAACTTTTTATTTTGTTCTACATTTTTTGTGTAGTAAGCAACGACTTATTGTCGGGCCTACGCTGTCCCCCCATACTTAAGTACAAATGCTGTATCCATGATATTAATGTAACACCAAATGATTTGAAAAGAGTAACCATGGAGTTTCTTGCCGGTTCTTCTCCATAGGAAACGACCAACCCGAACCGTGCACCTTTTTTTCGACGTTTTATAAGTGCCCATCTAGGCCTATGTAAAATAAAATATTTTCATTTTGATTTTGATTTAAGTTTGCAGTGTTTTATGACTGACTAGCACCCTGCCCCGGCTTCGCGTGGGTCGCAGTAATTATGTAATGCCAGATTACTTCTGGTGGATGGATGGGGGCGGTCATGTGAGAAAGTTTTAGAAGGTATCTATTGATACAGTGGGCACCACATCAGACTTACGAATTCGATATCAACATTTTTTTCGCGTTATAAGAGTGCGCTAAGTGTACATATAAAAAGGTTGCGTTTAAAAAAAAATTAAATCAAAATCATAAATGTTTAAGTTCATTATTACACGTTGTACATTATACAATTGGTGGCGTCTCCTGTTAAGCATATAGTTGCCTGTGCCAGGAGGTTGGTTTCTACTACATAGGTATAATAGTGTCGAGTTGAGAGCAACTATCTCGTTGGTCATGGGTTCGATTCAAGGGTCGGACAAACCATTATTGGGTTTTCCATCAGGAGTCACTCAGTAGCTGCCCGGAGTCTGGATTTGTGCCCAGTTGATGGCAATGGGCTCGTCCCTATTACATGGGAGTTAATGGGCATCGTTACGCCCGCTAAAGAAATCGCGCTAAGCAAAACCTGCAGCAACGTAACGAGGTGCTTAAAATCTACCCCCTTACGATACCGTACCTACCTACTGGTGCGTATAGCTCCAACAGTCATGCGCCGAGAAATAGCTACTCGTTCTGAGAAGGGAAACCAACAAAGAGACATTCGTCAACCCCTGTATGAACACCGACTTCCTTGAGTTCGTTTGAAGAGACAAAAAAGCTTCTGAGACTCACCTGTTTTGAAGCCATTGCGAAATACGAATAATGCACAGTATATAGTAACAATAATCTCATCTTGAATCCAATGTGAGCATGAAGCCCTGCCAAAGGATATGCCGCATCTTCCTTCCATTCCATCGTGCCAACTACCTGCATCCTCCAGGATTTAAATGAGGCAAATGGGAAAGCGTCTAAATTTAATGGTGGAAATGGTAATATTGGTCTAAATTAAATGCTTCAGATTTTTTTCTAGCCTGTTCCGTAGCTCCACTCTTTCCACTTCTTACACGCGTTCGTTTTCCAGTTCTGACGGAACATTTCAAGTTCGTCCTACCATCTCCTTCATGGCCTGCCGCGACCCCGCCTTCTCAGGGCACCAGTTTTGCGTTATTTTAGCTCGCATATAGATTGCAAGCCGGAAAACCTGATCCGGTAATCCGGTGGATCTAGAGGATCCGGTGACCGAATCCGGTGATGGCAATTTTCGGCAAAATAATTGCGCTGTTGCATGAGTTGGTACTATAAATGCGTGTTGCGTGTGCGTGCGAATCGTTCGACGCTGAGCTGTGGCTGCAGAGGCTCCATGTAGAAGAGATTCGACCTTAATATAACTGCTAAACAACACTAACATTTGTTTTAGAGAAGTTGCTCATTCATGACACGGTGTTAAGTACTGAATTATCTGAAGCATTAAGAGCGAGGATTAAAGATTGCACTGTAGTAACAGGAATATAAATATATTTACAGGATCCCAAGAAATAGTATAAGGATACAAAGCGAGTTGATGATACATTTTGGCAAAGAAAAAAGTCATATGTCTAGAAATGAAAAAATTAAGAAGGAGGACGGTCCAAACAAAATTAACCCACGTCCTACAGCAAAGAAAAGTCACTCAAAAAAAAGATAAAAATGGGTATAAAAAGATGGCATACTCCCAAACTCCATCCTTGCAGTCCAACAGATAAAAAAATTGCTATGAAAATTCCTTCAGGGGCAGTAATAATTTTACAATGAATATATTACAATATTGAGAAATACTTGGCTACCTTGACTTGAATTCAATTATTGAGTTCCATCATCGAACCATTGAGGTTTTTTTTTCACTTGTCCGACCACCGAACATCGAACTGGTGTATATTATACCCTATAAGCATAGCATAATCAACCTATAATATTTCCACTGCTGGGACACACGGCCGCCTCTCTATGAGAGGCAATGGGCTACAATCCACCAAGCGGGTCCAGTGCGGGTTGGTAGATGTTACATGTCCTCGATTTTTTTTGTTTTATAGGACACGCCGGTTTCCTCACGATGTTTTCATTTGTAGATATTACGGCCCTTGAATAAATTTTCTTAGAATTTTTTTATATGTTAGACTGTAAGGATGGAGTTTGGAAGTAAGCCATCTCTTTATTTATTTTATATATTTTGTTTATTTTATATATTTTGTCTATTTTGTTTATTTATCTTATTTATCTTATTTATCTTATTTATCTTATTTATCTTATTTATCTTATTTATCTTATTTATCTTATTTATCTTATTTATCTTATTTATCTTATTTATCTTATTTATCTTATTTGTCTTATTTGTCTTATTTGTCTTATTTGTCTTATTTGTCTTATTTGTCTTATTTGTCTTATTTGTCTTATTTGTCTTATTTGTCTTATTTGTCTTATTTGTCTTATTTGTCTTATTTGTCTTATTTGTCTTATTTGTCTTATTTGTCTTATTTATCTTATTTATCTTATTTATCTTATTTATCTTATTTATCTTTTTTATCTTATTTATCTTATTTATCTTATTTATCTTATTTATCTTATTTATCTTATTTATCTTATTTATCTTATTTATCTTATTTATCTTATTTATCTTATTTATCTTATTTATCTTATTTATCTTATTTATCTTATTTATCTTATTTATCTTATTTATCTTATTTATCTTATTTATCTTATTTATCTTATTTATCTTATTTATCTTATTTATCTTATTTATCTTATTTATCTTATTTATCTTATTTATCTTATTTATCTTATTTGTCTTATTTGTCTTATTTGTCTTATTTGTCTTATTTGTCTTATTTGTCTTATTTGTCTTATTTGTCTTATTTGTCTTATTTGTCTTATTTGTCTTATTTGTCTTATTTGTCTTTTTTGTCTTATTTGTCTTATTTGTCTTATTTGTCTTATTTGTCTTATTTGTCTTATTTGTCTTATTTGTCTTATTTGTCTTATTTGTCTTATTTGTCTTATTTGTCTTATTTGTCTTATTTGTCTTATTTGTCTTATTTGTCTTATTTGTCTTATTTGTCTTATTTGTCTTATTTGTCTTATTTATCTTATTTATCTTATTTATCTTATTTATCTTATTTATCTTATTTATCTTATTTATCTTATTTATCTTATTTATCTTATTTATCTTATTTATCTTATTTATCTTATTTATCTTATTTATCTTATTTATCTTATTTATCTTATTTATCTTATTTATCTTATTTATCTTATTTATCTTATTTATCTTATTTATCTTATTTATCTTATTTATCTTATTTATCTTATTTATCTTATTTATCTTATTTATCTTATTTATCTTATTTATCTTATTTATCTTATTTATCTTATTTATCTTATTTATCTTATTTATCTTATTTATCTTATTTATCTTATTTATCTTATTTATCTTATTTATCTTATTTATCTTATTTATCTTATTTATCTTATTTATCTTATTTATCTTATTTATCTTATTTATCTTATTTATCTTATTTATCTTATTTATCTTATTTATCTTATTTATCTTATTTATCTTATTTATCTTATTTATCTTATTTATCTTATTTGTCTTATTTGTCTTATTTGTCTTATTTGTCTTATTTGTCTTATTTGTCTTATTTGTCTTATTTGTCTTATTTGTCTTATTTGTCTTATTTGTCTTATTTGTCTTATTTGTCTTATTTGTCTTATTTGTCTTATTTGTCTTATTTGTCTTATTTGTCTTATTTGTCTTATTTGTCTTATTTGTCTTATTTGTCTTATTTGTCTTATTTGTCTTATTTGTCTTATTTGTCTTATTTGTCTTATTTGTCTTATTTGTCTTATTTGTCTTATTTATCTTATTTGTCTTATTTATCTTATTTATCTTATTTATCTTATTTATCTTATTTATCTTATTTATCTTATTTATCTTATTTATCTTATTTATCTTATTTATCTTATTTATCTTATTTATCTTATTTATCTTATTTATCTTATTTATCTTATTTATCTTATTTATCTTATTTATCTTATTTATCTTATTTATCTTATTTATCTTATTTATCTTATTTATCTTATTTATCTTATTTATCTTATTTATCTTATTTATCTTATTTATCTTATTTATCTTATTTATCTTATTTATCTTATTTATCTTATTTATCTTATTTATCTTATTTATCTTATTTATCTTATTTATCTTATTTATCTTATTTATCTTATTTATCTTATTCATCTTATTTATCTTATTTTTTTTATTTATTTATCTTATTTTGTTTATTTATCTTATTCGTCTTATTCATCTTGTTCATCTTATTCATCTTATTCATCTTATTCATCTTATTCATCTTATTCATCTTATTCATCTTATTCATCTTATTCATCTTATTCATCTTATTCATCTTATTCATCTTATTTATTTTATTTATTTTATTTATCACTTATAATTATACGCATTTTATCTTTTTTTTTGAGATTCTTCTGTTTCGTAGGACGTGGGTGAATTTTGATCCTTCTTCTTTAGAAAGACTTATTCGAGATGATAACTTTAACGAAATCATGGACGAACACTAGAAAAGGCCTTAAGTTCACCATTACTGAAAACATATTTGACATTACAAGAAGAATTACTATCACAATCTTAAATCTTTCTGTTTTATGTATGTATGGTATACATACATAAAACAGAAAGATTTTGAGAAAGTACTAAAAAAAGAAATGACTGCATTGGAAAGTAAAGGAGTTCAAGGAGAATACTTGTCTGCTATTCATGATTATTTGCTGACTTTAAAGCGGACAAGTAAAGAAGCTGAAAGGGTCTCTTCGGCCGCAGGCTATATTTTTTTTGTTTTTTTTTTTAATTTTTTATTATGTTAGAATTTATGAAGTTAAGTAAAATGTAAAGTTTTAACATGAAATATTTATTTAAAACACTTACTTGATTAACTCATTAACAGTCCATTTTGGAATGAAAAGGAAAAATTATTCCTATTTCACCAATCCGGTCGGATTGCAATCTCGAAAATGGTTATTGTGAATCAATTTTGGCAGATATACATAGTTGCCATCGTGGATTTTTTTAGAAGTTTAGGAAGAACAATTCCTGCGTCCATTATGTTCGTGTAACTTTAACTATTTATGCAGCGCACGCCACGGAAGCTCTCCAGGTACACGATTCGACCTAGTTGACGTTATTGGAATTTTCGGAGGGATCCCTAGTTAAGAAAAAATACAACTTATATTACTCAGTAATATAAGTAATGATATAATATTTGTCGGATCCGGTCGTTAGTACGGACATAAAATGAATTGGAAAGCGCGCCTGTGTGCAGTGCTGACATCACGCGACCTACTTACCAGTCACAACACATCGTGCTTCTACAGAGCCCTGATGTCCATCTCGAGCTGAGGGCGACAGTCAATGTCTGAGCGCGGCAGAGTTAAGACGTCTTGGAACTGTACCCGATTCATTGTGCCCCGTGTTAATGTGTTAAGTTGTAATCTCAAGTAATTCGTTAGTCTTGCTAGAAACAGTGAGTCGCACCTAGTGTTTTTCCATAGCACGAAACCCATCCCCCAACTCAGCCCACATAATGTACGAGCCTAACGGAATAAATCCAGACATATCCGACATATTATTACAATTATCGTTTTCTCAAGTTGTTGCCTGGTATTTTTAGAATCTCACGGGTGTCAACCAACAACCAATTGCTCTCTACTGCAGTAAAATTATTATCTTGGTCTAGTAGTAAGAAAATTCTTACCATGCGGCAAGTGTTTATAGGATGCCAGTTTTTTTTGTAGTGATAGATAGGGGTGTATTCTGATCAATTGAGTGCATTCAAATTATTGTAAAATTGCTTTGGGATAACCTGACCCGACCTGACCTGTTGTTCAGATTGCTATTGGGAGTACAGTGACTCTTTGATTTTCCAAACTCTGGTAATTTCCTCTTGTAGCTCTATACAAAGTGTAAACGGACCCTTCACGAAGCCGTCAACCAAGCATTCTGTACGTCAAACTAAGTACCTCTACGGAAAAATTATTGCTGGGAAACGACTTTTTTATTGGGGTGAAAAATCACGTTTTCCGGCTGTACTCAATGTACCACATTCAACACATTGTGTTGATGGATGCACGGGGATCGTTGAGGTATTCATTTTTGACCAGAACACTATTTAACTTAAACATGTCAATAGAATCTATCCTCTCATTAGACAATATCGCTCGTTTTTAGGTTATTGTAAGATATATAGACACGGCTTAGCTAATATTACCACTGTTACCTTGACATTGTAAGGAATACATCAATATGCGTTTCATTATTATACGCCACAATTTATGGTGGGCCTATTCATCACTCCATACAAAAAAAAATCTCCTTTATGGTACATACGGATGTGAAGTTATCCTAAACCTAGTGTTAACCAGTATAGAAGTATTAAAATGTGTGTGTTTGTGTCTAATAGGGATAGGGAAAATACAGAATAATAAAACAAATTAATCATTATGCTTGCTTCAATATATTGCGATTAAATATAAGATTACCATCACCGTGAATATTTATAATTTTACTATATTTATTATAAATCGGATTCCATTTTCATGCAGTGTGTGTTTGTGTGTAATAGGGATAGAGTAAATACACAATAATAAAACAAGTTAATCATTATGCTTGCTTCAATATATTGCGATTAAATATAAGGTTACCACCACCATGAATATTTATAATTTTACTATATTTATTATAAATCGGAGTCCATTTTCATGCAGTGTGTGTTTGTGTGTAATAGGGATAGGGTAAATACACAATAATAAAACAAATTAATCATTATGCTTGCTTAAATATATTGCGATTAAATATAAGGTTACCACCACCATGAATATTTATGATTTTACTATATTTATTATAAATCGGAGTCCATTTTCATGCAGTGTGTGTTTGTGTGTAATAGGGATAGGGAAAATACACAGTCGTAAAACAAATTAATTATTATGCTTGCTTCAATATATTGCGATTAAATATAAGATTACCATCACCATGAATATTTATAATTTTACTATATTTATTATAAATCGGAGTCCATTTTCATGCAGCAGTACGTCCTCTTTTTATTTTCTTTTTCTTCTTATTCTTATTCTAATAACTGAAACAATATAGAGTTGATTAGCTTGTGATTCATATTTCTATTTTTGATAAGGGAATTTACTGTTAGTATAATTCTGAGACATCAATCTTGCATATTCTTTTTCTAACATTGTCTGGTTCTTTGATAACATTTGACGAAACTTTTCCTCGCAAAACTTTTCAAGTCATAAAGCCAGTGGTGACTCTTCTGTTGGAGTTTAAAATAATTATTTCGGATGATTTCCGAAATAAAGAGCAACAACTGCTATGATCTGTTAATCCTTACTTCTATTACTTGCAGAAGTAAGTTTGTTTGTTGCCTTTCCACGTCTAAACCACAGAACCGATCATTCTGATTTTTTTAGTTTTTACGTTGTCAGGTGCACAAAAACGGACATATTTTTTCAGAAAAAAAGTACCGTTCCCGAGGAAAAGAATAATAACTTTCTTATGCCAATAGATGGCGCCACATGTCTTTCGAATCATGATTGAATTATTTGTTACAAGCAGGGTATAACCCGAATTGATTATCAAACTCTAAATTAGCGCAGGCGCGGGCAAAAGCTAGTTATAATTTAAATTAAGGATGCAATAAATAATAGTAAGAAAAATGTTTCAATTTTTGCCATTTTCATCATCTTCATTTAAGCCAAATTCGTGCTGTCTCGCTCAGACCATGGCAAATGTAAAATTGTTAGAGTCCTCATTATTTTCTACCTTTTCCCGACTATGCCGTCCAAACAGTCTAACTGGATGCAGCTGAATAACAGTATTTACATGAAGCCTATCCGACTAGAGACATCTGAGTAACACGATACTCCTTGTTAAGACTGGTGTTCAGACTTATGCATTAGGTACTGATTAGTACTGACTACCCGCAACGGTCAATGATCTAAAAATAACAGCTAGGACCAACGGCTTAATTTCCGTGGGCTGAAAACACGGTATTTAATGGATAAACTTGAAGATCTACCCGTGCGGCTGTTAATATTTAGCCACGAGGGCCTAAACTGAATGTGTTGTGTGCGAGTACCTCTATTAATTAGGTATTTCTTCATCACAGAGGCACAGTCTCCTCCTTTTTGGTCGTGGTCTGGTCGATGGGTATCTATTGCTTGCACGAGCTCGAGCTGTAAAAACAACATCATAAGATTTTAAAAGTCTATTCAAAGATTTTATGTCTAACTTCTGGTTATTATTCGTCGCTACTCAATTGAGAGAATTTGCTACTATGTACTAAGCAAGCATGGTTCAAAACAATTTGTCGGTTTCATTGTTGACTCTTTTGATGCCAAAACAAATATTTAGCCTGGACGAGCCGAGGTTGACATATCTACGCTTCTTCATTCTTTCTTTATCAGCTGTGGAACTGGAAAAAATGCTTCAAGAACTAAGCAATGCAAGCCTTGAGGTCGGATTAAAGATAAACATGTCGAATACTGGGCTTATAGCCTATATACGGTTCGTAGATGGAAAATACACTGTCCAAGAATACAAATCTACTTGGGTCAACTAGTTGCTTTTCAGGCCAGACAAGATTAAAAAGTTGCCAGGCGCATGGAAAATGCCTGGAAGAGCTACTGGTCCATGAAAGAGCTACTCAAAATCGATTTACCCGTCCTGACTGAAACCGCGACCTAATGGACATGTGTATTCTCCCCATCCTCACATTATGGTGCACAGACTTGGTCTTTGACTAACATTCAGAAGTCCAAACTCAAGTTTTGCCCACGGGCGATGGAGTGCAGTAAAGTGAATGTTAGACGAACTTCTGAATAGAAACTAACGCCATACTGCATTCCAAAACCCAAATTGGGACTACCGGGAGAGTGTCAGACCGAGAAGAAGGTGAATGGAAGCCAGGCTTTCTCACAAATTGGCGAGAAGAAGTACAAAACCGAGAAAAGTGGAAAAAACGGAGGGAGGCCTTTGCCCTGGAGTGGGACAGGTCATGCAAAAAAATAAGCAGACAATAGTTTAACTATGATAAGCACTGAACATATTTCAAAAGTGATACAAATGCTGAATATATGTATAGGGTGACTGGTAATGAGTGACCGATACTTAAACACGTGATTATACTAAGAAGGTCATTGATGTGCAGCAGGAAAAGTGTCGTGGAGAGAACAGACCCCTGAGGAACTCCGGCATCAATAGGGATAAGGTCAGAGGAGCAGCCATGAATGACCACTCGGATCGACCGTTCACTCAGGAAATCAGATATCCAGCAGCAAAAGTCAACGGGGATACCGTAAGCAGGAAGTTTGCTCAGCAGACTTGCGTGCCATACCCTGTCGAAAGCCTTCGAGATGTGGAGCGAAACGGCAAGGGCTTCGCTTTGTTTCTCGATGGCCTCACCCTAGCAGTGCGTAGCAACCAGGGCTGCGGGACACTCCCTTCCGCTCTGCCCAGAGCGGGGGGCGGGGGGGGGGGGGTCATAGTGCGCAAACACCAGAAGATCTCCAGTTGATCGTCCCCGGCGAAAGCCATACTGACTGTCACTGAGTAGGTCGTTTGCTTCTAGATACCCCAGTAGCTTCCCATTGAGAAACCTTTCCATAACTTTACAAAGTATGGAGATGATGCGATTGGACGATAGTTACTGGGGTCGGCACGACTACTGGTTGTACATTGGCAACCTTCCATGACTTCGGAACCGTTCTGGTTTTAAGAGAGTGGCGGTACAAGCGTGTCAACACAGGAGACAACTTAGGCGCACAGTTCCTCAAGACTCTTGCTGGTATGCCTTGTTCACGTCTAGGCTATACAGTACTCTACGAACCTCTTTCATGTATATTGTGATCTCCGGCATCGAAGAATCACAGTGAGGAATCGTTGGTGGCTGTTTTGAGTCAATATCTAGACGTGAATTGCTCGGAAATAGAGATGCAAACAGGTTTGCCTTCTCGGTAGCGGAGTGAGCAAGCGACCCATCCGGTTTTTACAGAGGGGTTAATGTGGGCCGGCAGAAGTTGGTTTTGACCGATTTGGATAGGGACCAAAACTGCAAAACTGTTTACCACCAGAGGGGTAGGTCACAAGTTTAGCCCCTATACGATTGACGTGGTTGAAACGCGCCTTTCGGATCACCCGCTTACAGGACTTTGTCGAGCTCGAACTTGGCGGTCACAGGCTTGCACACAGGCTTGGTATGCAGACTGCATTCGAGCCTCAGCACGAGCGCAGTCCACGTTGAACCAAGGACGGGCTTAGTGACCGAGCGGTATGTCGGAGAATAGAATATAGTATTCCATTCCCTGCCGTATCACGTCCGCAACCGCTTCAGCTGAACAAGTGGGGTCGCCCGAAGAAAAGCACACTCGATGCCAAGGGAAGGACACAAAGTAGTGCCGCATCTCATCCCAGTCTGCTGACTCGTATCGCCAAACTCGTCTCTCGCCCTTAGGGGCTATAATCTGGAGGAGAGCTGATAGACACGGACTTCACTAGACAGTGGTCAGATGTTCCCAATGGCGCTGATACCGATACTGAGTGCCTGTCTGGGTCAGTTGTCAGCAGCAAGTCCAAGCAGTTGGTTGTGTGTCCGTCAACACCTGGCACCCGCGTAGCTTCAGTCACCAGCTGGGTGAGATCTAGCGACAATGCAAAACTGCGCACCTCTCTCCCAGCATGGTCAGTTTTTTGGAACGTTAACAACCATTCTTCGTGATGGGCATTAAAGTCCCCCAGAAAAAGAAGCTCCGCTGTCGGGTACCGTTGCTAGGCACAATTCGCCTTCTCCATCAGTTGCTCAAAGAGCCTGGTCGTCTCCTAGTTACCGCTGTGCGACCGGTAGACACTGACGTAGAGTGATTTCTCTTCCCCAATATCCACCAGTATCCAGATAGTAGATAACCCGGAACCCTAAAGCAACGGAGACACCGAAAGCATATATTATCGCGGACGTACACACAGACCCCAGCTCGTTTTACGAACTTATGTTCAAGCGAGTAACCTGGGTAGTTGAGGTACGCCACGTCTGACGGAGTCGTAATCTGCGTCTCGGTTAAAAAGAATAGGTGCGGCTTCTCGGTCTCGAGGTGGTGGTGGACCGGATCGAGATTTGAATGCAACCCATGTGAGTGTGTGTGGTGAGGTGCACTTTAAGTGGCAGGAAGTGCCGCCGCTTCAAAACCGTTTTCTTTTTTTTTATGGTTTTTCATGATGTGTGAGTATTTTAGTGGGGAAACATAAGGTTGGTCGAGACGCGGCTCGGTTACCCAATGGGACTTTACAGCTCATCCGACCTGTGGGAGACTCATCTGGAGACTGTCGGGACGCCCGAGCCCCCGCAAAATGGCCAACGGGTCCTCCCGCCCAGTCGCCAACTGGCACAGTGGAGCATTTCGGGATTTTTCGCGAGTTGGCGGGGCAGCCTTTCCCACGTGGATGGCGCAGTACTTGGGCCCCCTACTAACTGCGGTCGGCCAACGGCAGAGACCGTGCCTCGGATCCCGCTACCCTCCAGTATGAGTTACCCGGTACAGAGTTACACAGAAACCCAGACTGGTCCAAAACCGCGCAACTGACCATTTCCATCCCCTAATGGCACTGGCACTTCTGCACACCGACGGAACACAGACAAGCTGTTTGGCGCCGGACTCCGGCAGGAGGGTGGTCGCGCGCCATTAGGCCGAAGCCTACCACTGCTGTAAGGGATCTTCAGCCGTCACCACAGTCTGTGAAGACGCGTTGTGCCGTTGCCCCAAAAATCATGCATTTTAAAATTCATTCATATTTTTACTTTCATGAATATTTTACGAGTATGTTTCTCATTCTATTTGGCAATGTCATTGGTATATCTATATGCCCCTTTAGGATCGGACAGTTTTTTTTTAAATATTGTATTTCAGCGTGTTTTAGAAATTTACTAGTGGGTTAAACTTACCGCGTGAGATCGGACTGAGATATTCGTAGAATGGTAAGTCTCGGAATAAGTCTTCGATAGGGAAGCCTAGAATCGGATAACGACCAGGTGTTTCATCCGATTTTCCAGATTTGGACGGTTCAGGGCACTCTTCTCCATCGGAACCCGTGGGCATTACTGGATCCTCTGTGTCTTCTTCTGTTTCCTCTGTGTCTTCTTCTGTTTCCTCTGTGTTACTTCCAGTTGGTCCTTTTGTGTCATCTTTTGTTTCCTCTGGGTCACATCCAGTTGGTGTCTCTGTGTCATCTTTTGTTTCCTCTGGGTCACATCCAGTTGGTGTCTCTGTGTCATCTTTTGTTTCCTCTGTATCACCTCCAGTTGGTTTCTTTGTGTCTGCTTGTAAATTAGAAATGAAATGTTATTGTTAGAAACAGCCCGATACCACGGTTTTATCTGCCAACCAGCCAAATTCACGGTACGTCAGAGTTGGTTCGAAAACAGCAGCGGGAGAAGGGAGCACATCTTTTTGTGTTAGGCCTCTCACTGATAATTATTATTTAGACTAGAAACGGGATATTTACCATGTTTACTGATTTTGTTGAGTTCCTGTTTGTGTTGGAAACTCAGCAAAAACAGTAAACATGGTAAATATCCCGTTTCTAGTCTAAATAATAATGTTAGTGACCTTGATAGTTTAAAATCTCTCACTGATAATATTGCAAATTGAGTTTAAGAACATGTTTAACTTTATGAAAGAGCGTTAGCCGAGTAAGTAAATTCTGCGTGACAGTCGCTTTCTAAAACTTGATTCGTTAATGTTATGGACCAAGTGATGTTATAGTCTAGTGGTCCTGGACTCGATTCCCAGGTCGGGCAAAGGGTTATTGGGTTTTTATATCAGGAATTTCTTACTACCAGCCACAGAGTCTGGAATTGTGCCCAGTCGATGCCAATATACTTAAAAACATAACTGGCAAAATGTGGGTGTGCTAATTATTAGGTACACCTCTGCCAAACCCTTCAGGGATAACAGGCGTGATGTTGTTTATGTTATTAACTATAAACTGAACTTCTTTAGGATTGTCATGAAACTACATAAGAGAGTTTGAAATAAACACGTGTCACGCACTGACCAATGAGAGAGCACCTTGTTATTTTTGCAAGATTATTATGTTTTTTAAGTGGTTTAGTTCGTCATCATCTTTCTCGAAAAGGTGTATAAGTTAATGGCCAAACATGATTTCAGGTCGAATTAGTTTGTCCTTAGTCATACCGGTTCATGATGATGGTTCATGTGTCGGGATATATACCGTCCCAAACAAAGCAATTACACTGTCACCAACTTGGATGCGGCAATAGCAATTGTAACTTAACAAAACACTTTTATCATCTTTTTGTGATGAGCCCTAACTCGGTAGCTGGTAGGGAATTACAGAAAGCCCTGGATAGGAGAGTTCGTACACTACTTACCGCAAACCGGATGCATCACCCACGATCATCGCTGATGAGGCTGTACATCCCGCGGAAGTCCCTTCACAATAGCGAGATGTGCAGTCTCAGAGAATATTTTTTAAAAGCCGAGGTGGGTATGCACCGGGATGTGGTCGCAGTGGACAAGAGACTCACTCCGCTGTCCATGGCTAAACAGAACTGGCGCAAACCTGTAGTACTTACTACCTATGATGGCAAGGCAAGGAGCTTCACGGGTGCTCCTACCGGGCTCTTCATGGGCCCGATGTAGATTTTCTAGCATCCGTGTCCTGGTTACGTTTCGGCCACCTCTTTGGAGAAACTGAAGGTGTTGTCTATGCGATTATGGACGAAGTTATGTTGACGAACAACTACCGGAAATATATTATGAAGGACGGGACGGTTGACGTGTGCCGGGAATGCCCGGTGGCATCAATCAGACATATTATTTCTGATTGTTCTCGTCTGGCTAACGGCGAGTACTTGCACAGACACAACCAAGTAGCCAGGATTATAAAAAGAAATATAAACTTGTGGAATCTGAGGTACCGTACTACAAGTATGTGCCCGACCCAGTTCTCGAAAAAGACCATGTCACGCTGTACTGGGATCGGTCTATCATTACTGACAGGACTATTGTCGTCAATAAGCCTGACATGGTAGTGATAGACCGATCAGCGCGCCTCGTAATGATAGTCGATGTTACCATCCCGCATGACGAGAACCTCGTGAAAGCTGAGAAAGAGAAACAAATAAAATATCTCGACTTGGCACACGAGGTTGTCAGAATGTGGAAAGTGAGTACAGCAGCAGTCATTGTGCCGGTAGTCGTGTCGGTCAATGGCTTAATAGCCAATAGCTTCGACCAACATCTGAGGAAGCTCTCGCTTGGCAGCTGGAACAAGGGCTTGATTCAGAAAGCAGTATTTCTGGACACCGTGTGTCGTGGTCGTTATGTGGTTTTTCTTTCAAGAGCCCTGACCACCGGTAGCTCGGACCCTGTTCCCGATGCCGGTGGGCTACTATTCTTTATATTTTTAAATGTTTATTTTATTTTACTTTGTATACAGACTAAAAAGAACTAAAGTAATGATAAAAATAAGACTAAAAGTAAGAAAAAATAAACATCTAAACAACGACGACAATAGGACACTTAGGTGTCAAAGTATTCCTCCGCATCGCTGTCATCTGGAAACGTGCCCAGAAGACTGGCAGCATTGCCACGCTGAATGCAATGCTAATTCTTTGGCCAAAGAAAGAGCCAGCCCTCTGGTCCGCGAAGTGTCGACCAGTCGGCGAGAGATTTCCTTAAAAAGGAGACGCGCACTCGGTCCCCATGACCCGAGCGTTTCGACCCCAAACGGCTCAAAACTGTAGTTACCAATAAGGTTACAGTATTTGCGCCGCTTGAGGATCTCAGCAGCCGCAGCAGCAGCGCCTGCACAGCCGCTTTGTATAGAAATATTTAAAAATGTAATTATATGTATAGAAAATAAATAAAGGAGCGATAATATCTACCTACCACTTTCACAAATTGGTGCCTCTTCTGGTTCCACTTCTGGTTCCTCTTCTGGTTCCTCTTCTGGTTCCACTTCTGGTTCCACTTCTGGTTCCTCTTCTGGTTCCACTTCTGGTTCCTCTTCTGGTTCCTCTTCTGGTTCCTCTTCTGGTTCCACTTCTGGTTCCACTTTTGGTTCCTCTTCTGGTTCCATTTCTGGTTCCACTTCTGGTTCCTCTTCTGGTTCCACTTCTGGTTCCATTTCTGGTTCCACTTCTGGTTCCTCTTCTGGTTCTTTTGTTTCCTCTGTATCACCTCCAGTTGGTTTCTTTGTGTCTGCTTGTAAATTAGAAATGAAATGTTATTGTTAGAAACAGCCCGATACCACGGTTTTATCTGCCAACCAGCCAAATTCACGGTACGTCAGAGTTGGTTCGAAAACAGCAGCGGGAGAAGGGAGCACATCTTTTTGTGTTAGGCCTCTCACTGATAATTATTATTTAGACTAGAAACGGGATATTTACCATGTTTACTGATTTTGTTGAGTTCCTGTTTGTGTTGGAAACTCAGCAAAAACAGTAAACATGGTAAATATCCCGTTTCTAGTCTAAATAATAATGTTAGTGACCATGATAGTTTAAAATCTCTCACTGATAATATTGCAAATTGAGTTTAAGAACATGTTTAACTTTATGAAAGAGCGTTAGCCGAGTAAGTAAATTCTGCGTGACAGTCGCTTTCTAAACCTTGATTCGTTAATGTTATGGACCAAGTGATGTTATAGTCTAGTGGTCCTGGACTCGATTCCCAGGTCGGGCAAAGGGTTATTGGGTTTTTATATCAGGAATTTCTTACTACCAGCCACAGAGTCTGGAATTGTGCCCAGTCGATGCCAATATACTTAAAAACATAACTGGCAAAATGTGGGTGTGCTAATTATTAGGTACACCTCTGCCAAACCCTTCAGGGATAACAGGCGTGATGTTGTTTATGGGATTAACTATAAACTGAACTTCTTTAGGATTGTCATGAAACTAGATAAGAGAGTTTGAAACAAACACGTGTCACGCACTGACCAATGAGAGAGCACCTTGTTATTTTTGCAAGATTATTATGTTTTTTAAGTGGTTTAGTTCGTCATCATCTTTCTCGAAAAGGTGTTTAAGTTAATGGCCAAACATGATTTCAGGTCGAATTAGTTTGTCCTTAGTCATACCGGTTCATGATGATGGTTCATGTGTCGGGATATATACCGGCCCAAACAAAGCAATTACACTGTCACCAACTTGGATGCGGCAATAGCAATTGTAACGTAACAAAACACTTTTATCATCTTTTTGTGATGAGCCCCAACTCGGTAGCTGGTAGGGAATTACAGAAAGCCCTGGATAGGAGAGTTCGTACACTACTTACCGCAAACCGGATGCATCACCCACGATCATCGGTGATGAGGCTGTACATCCCGCGGAAGTGCGGGGGTCGAGGGTTTTTAAACGCGAAGTCCCTTCACAATCGTGTGATGTGCAGTCTCAGAGAATATTTTTTAAAAGCCGAGGTGGGTATGCACCGAGATGTGGTCGCAGTGGACAAGGGACTCACCCCGCTGTCCATGGCTAAACAGAACTGGCGCAAACCTGTAGTACTTACTACCGATGACCGCAAGAAAGTATGGCAAGGCAAGGAGCTTCACGGGTGCTTCTACCGGGCTCTTCATGGGCCCGATGTAGATTTTCTAGCGTCCGTGTCCTGGTTACGTTTCGGCGACCTCTTTGGAGAAACTGAAGGTGTTGTCTGTGCGATTATGGACGAAGTTATGTTGACGAACAACTACTGGAAATATATTATGAAGGACGGGACGGTTGACGTGTGCCTTGAATGCCACCGTCCGAGTGAATCCATCAGACATATTATTTCTGGTTGTTCTCGTCTGGCTAACGGCGAGTACTTGCACAGACACAACCAAGTAGCCAGGATTATAAAAAGAAATATAAACTTGTGGAATCTGAGGTACTGTACAACAAGTGTGCCCGACCCAGTTCTCGAAAAAGACCATGTCACGCTGTACAGGGATCGGTCTATCATTACTGACAGGACTATTGTCGCCAATAAGCCTGACATGGTAGTGATAGACCGATCAGCGCGCCGCGTAATGATAGTCGATGTTACCATCCCGCATGACGAGAACCTCGTGAAAGCTGAGAAAGAGAAACAAATAAAATATCTCGACTTGGCACACGAGGTTGTCGAAATGTGGAACGTGAGTACAGCAGCAGTCATTGTGCCGGTAGTCGTGTCGGTCAATGGCTTAATAGTCAATAGCTTCGACCAACATCTGAGGAAGCTCTCGCTAGGCAGCTGGAACAAGGGCTTCATTCAGAAAGCAGTACTTCTGGACACGGTGTGTCGTGGTCGTTAGGAGGTTCGTCTCTCAAGAGCCCTGACCACCGGTAGCTCGGACCCTGTTCCTGATGCCGGTGGGCTACTATTCTTTATATTTTTAAATATTTATTTTATATTACTTTGTATAGAAATTTAAAAAATGTAAATTATATGTATAGAAAATAAATAACGGAGCAATAATATCTACCTACCACTTTCACAAATTGGTGCCTCTTCTGGTGCTTCTTCTGGTTCCTCTTCTGGTTCCTCTTCTGGTTCCTCTTCTGGTTCCACTTCTGGTTCCTCTTTTTGTTCCTCTTTTGGTGCCTCTTCTGGTTCCTCTTCTGGTGCCTCTTTTGGTGCCTCTTCTGGTTCCTCTTCTGGTGCCTCTTCTGGTTCCTCTTCTGGTGCCTCTTCTGGTGCCTCTTTTGGTGCCTCTTTTGGTGCTTCTTCTGGTTCCTCTTCTGGTGCCTCTTTTGGTGCCTCTTCTGGTTCCTCTTCTGGTGCCTCTTCTGGTTCCTCTTCTGGTTCCTCTTCTGGTGCCTCTTCTGGTGCCTCTTCTGGTTCCTCTTCTGGTTCCTCTTCTGGTGCCTCTTCTGGTTCCTCTTCTGGTGCCTCTTCTGGTTCCTCTTCTGGTGCCTCTTTTGGTGCCTCTTCTGGTTCCTCTTCTGGTGCCTCTTCTGGTGCCTCTTCTGGTTCCTCTTCTGGTTCCTCTTCTGGTTCCTCTTCTGGTTCCTCTTCTGGTTCCTCTTCTGGTTCCTCTTCTGGTGCCTCTTTTGGTGCCTCTTCTGGCTCCTCTTCTGGTGCCTCTTCTGGTTCCTCTTCTGGTTCCTCTTCTGGTGCCTCTTTTGGTGCCTCTTCTGGTTCCTCTTCTGGTTCCTCTTCTGGTGCCTCTTCTGGTTCCTCTTCTGGTGCCTCTTTTGGTGCCTCTTTTGGTGCCTCTTCTGGTTCCTCTTCTGGTGCCTCTTCTGGTTCCTCTTCTGGTGCCTCTTCTGGTGCCTCTTCTGGTGCCTCTTCTGGTTCCTCTTCTGGTTCCTCTTCTGGTTCCTCTTCTGGTGCCTCTTTTGGTGCCTCTTCTGGCTCCTCTTCTGGTGCCTCTTCTGGTGCCTCTTCTGGTTCCTCTTCTGGTGCCTCTTCTGGTTCCTCTTCTGGTGCCTCTTCTGGTTCCTCTTCTGGTGCCTCTTTTGGTGCCTCTTCTGGTTCCTCTTCTGGTGCCTCTTCTGGTGCCTCTTCTGGTTCCTCTTCTGGTTCCTCTTCTGGTTCCTCTTCTGGTTCCTCTTCTGGTGCCTCTTTTGGTGCCTCTTCTGGCTCCTCTTCTGGTGCCTCTTCTGGTTCCTCTTCTGGTTCCTCTTCTGGTGCCTCTTTTGGTGCCTCTTCTGGTTCCTCTTCTGGTTCCTCTTCTGGTGCCTCTTCTGGTTCCTCTTCTGGTGCCTCTTTTGGTGCCTCTTTTGGTGCCTCTTCTGGTTCCTCTTCTGGTTCCTCTTCTGGTTCCTCTTCTGGTGCCTCTTCTGGTTCCTCTTCTGGTGCCTCTTTTGGTGCCTCTTTTGGTGCCTCTTCTGGTTCCTCTTCTGGTGCCTCTTCTGGTTCCTCTTCTGGTGCCTCTTCTGGTGCCTCTTCTGGTGCCTCTTCTGGTTCCTCTTCTGGTTCCTCTTCTGGTTCCTCTTCTGGTGCCTCTTTTGGTGCCTCTTCTGGCTCCTCTTCTGGTGCCTCTTCTGGTTCCTCTTCTGGTTCCTCTTCTGGTGCCTCTTCTGGTTCCTCTTCTGGTGCCTCTTTTGGTGCCTCTTCTGGTTCCTCTTCTGGTGCCTCTTCTGGTGCCTCTTTTGGTGCCTCTTCTGGTGCCTCTTCTGGTTCCTCTTCTGGTGCCTCTTCTGGTGCCTCTTTTGGTGCCTCTTTTGGTGCCTCTTCTGGTTCCTCTTCTGGTGCCTCTTCTGGTTCCTCTTCTGGTGCCTCTTCTGGTTCCTCTTCTGGTGCCTCTTTTGGTGCCTCTTCTGGTGCCTCTTTTGGTGCCTCTTCTGGTTCCTCTTCTGGTGCCTCTTCTGGTTCCACTTCTGGTTCCTCTTCTTGTTCTTCTTTTGGTGCCTCTTCTGGTTCCTCTTCTGGTGCCTCTTTTGGTGCCTCTTCTGGTTCCTCTTCTGGTGCCTCTTCTGGTTCCACTTCTGGTTCCTCTTCTTGTTCTTCTTTTGGTGCCTCTTCTGGTTCCTCTTCTGGTGCCTCTTTTGGTGCCTCTTCTGGTTCCACTTCTTGTTCCTCTTTTGGTGCCTCTTCTGGTTCCTCTTCTGGTTCCTCTTCTGGTGCCTCTTCTGGTTCCTCTTCTGGTGCCTCTTCTGGTTCCTCTTCTGGTTCCTTTTCTTGTTCCTCTTTTGGTGCCTCTTCTGGTTCCTCTTCTGGTGCCTCTTCTGGTTCCACTTCTGGTTTCTCTTCTTGTTCCTCTTTTGGTGCCTCTTCTGGTTCCACTTCTTGTTCCTCTTTTGGTGCCTCTTCTGGTTCCTCTTCTGGTTCCTCTTCTGGTGCCTCTTCTGGTTCCTCTTCTGGTGCCTCTTCTGGTTCCTCTTCTGGTTCCTTTTCTTGTTCCTCTTTTGGTGCCTCTTCTGGTTCCTCTTCTGGTGCCTCTTCTGGTTCCACTTCTGGTTTCTCTTCTTGTTCCTCTTTTGGTGCCTCTTCTGGTTCCTCTTCTGGTTCCTCTTCTGATTCCTCTTCTGATTCCTCTTCTGGTTCCTCTTCTGATTCCTCTTCTGATTTCTCTTCTGGTTTCTCTATGTGAGTTGGTGTTTGTGTCTCTGCTTGTAAATTAGAAATGAAAAGTAATTGTTAGAAACAGCCCGATACCACGGTATTGTCTGCTAACCAGCCAAATTAACGGTTCGTCAGAGTTGGTTCGAAAACAGCAGCGAGAGGATCACATCTTTTTGTGTCAGGCAGTAGATAATATTGCAAATCGAGTTAAGAACATGTTGAACTTTATTAAAGAGCGTTAGTCGAGTAAGTGAATTCCGAGTGACAGTCGCTTTCTAAAACTTGATTCGTTAATGTTATGGACCAAGTGATATTATAGTCTAGTGATCCTGGACTCGATTCCCCGGTCGGGCAAAGGGTTATTCGGTTTTACTACCAGCCACGGAGGCTGGAATTGTGCCCAGTCGATGGCAATATACTTAAAAAACATAACTGGCAAAATGTGGGTGTGCTAATTATTAGGTACACCTCTGCCAAAACCTTCAGGGATAACAGGCGTGATGTTGTTTATGTGATTAACTATAAACTTCACAAACGTCTTTGCCTTTTATTTTTGAGATTATGTAAGTTTTCGACAAGCATTTTTTTAAATGATCACAAATTTTTCAGCTTTCAGAAAAGTATCAATGAATTGTTTTGAGAGGAGAAGTTTTTTTTTTAAATTTTTGGTTATTGGTAAAAAGTCAGTGATTAACTTAAATCTGAATTTCACCAAGATCTATCTTTTGAGAGTATTTTTATAAATAAACGCGAACTCTAAACGTGGTCATTCTTCTTTCAAACACATCGAAGAATCGACTTAGCTCGGTAACCATCTAGTTTATTTTGTTGCTAATGACCTCTAGTATTTATTTATTTTATTTATTACATTAAGTACAGCATAAGCCATTTATACAAAATAAAGTAATCCTTTTTTCGGTCTTCTCACAGAACCACAAACATTCTAACATTCCATAGTCTCCACGGGCACGTTGAGCATCGTAAGCATACGCGGTATACGGGAGGTTGATCAAGCTACAGTGCGATAAAATGGTATGCAATTGATGCTTTCTGGAGCGGATATAATTATTTCGAACAGAGAATTGACACGGCTCCGCATGTAAATCCGAGGCGTTGGTATACCCATGTATAATTTTATACGCTGTTGTTTCTTGTTCAACAGCACGCCATCTTCAATGGATTTAAAATTTAAACAAAGACAATTGAATAATGTCTAAACACATGTTTGTTATGCATTAATGTGTAAATAGTTTTCAGTAGGAATGTTTAAGTAAAAAAAAAACTTTCTGCGAAAAAAACCGACTTCCAAAAAACACTAAAAAAGTCTAAAATAACTTTCTTTAAGTCAACGACTAAAAAGGTTTTTATTTTACCCTTTTTAGTTGTAAATACCACACAAATTCTTTACATGAATTAATTTTTATTAATAATTTGGATCATCATCATCAACATAGCCCAAGAAGAAGAAAAACGTATACCTACTGGCCTAAACAAATAGCAGAATCTAATACGCTGCGGCCGCTATTTTATGGCTGGTCCACAATTGTAAGGCACCATCACGCGACGTTGCGTGAACGGCCCGAGCATAACAGGCCACTTCACGCAACGTCGCGTGATGAGGCAATTAAGGTGAGGAAAAAAACCAAATTACTGAACCGATTTTGATGAAATTTCTATGACCAATCGGGAATCGTATATCCTTTCACATAAAAAAAATCAAATCGGTTAAGAAATGACTGAGTTATGAGGTAACAAACAGAAAAACTACAACCGAATTTAGAACCTCCTCCTTTTGGAAGAAATTCGGTTAATGATGATCTTTGTATGAACATAATTTGTTATTGCTAACCTTCTGGAGATTCTTCAGTATTTGCTTCTCCATCCGAACCACTAGCAGCTTCTAAAAAATATTTGAATTATAAGTTATTTACAACCATTGGATAGACAAAATTGAATCTAAAACTCATCATCGCAAAAGCTCAGACTGCCCTAGTGTAGGAATCTGCAATCAACAATGACCGACGGATGACAATAAATCACCCAAAAACTAAGAAACAGACAGTGCTCTCTGACTGCTCCTATATAAGTATTGCATTTTACCATTTCCCATAAGTGTTGAACTATTCCCCAGTAAGGCTACCTGTCCACCGGAGTGGAGCGAGTTTCTCCGCTCCGCAGCCTTGCTCCAGTCCGGTAGACAGGCAGTCTAAAACTCCTTTTATTTATTACTATCTACCTACCACTCCAGAATTAACAGCGGTAGGTTGCGATCTATGAAATAGATCTTTAGCTTGCTTCTTTGAATACAGAGGAGAGCTATCCCATCCAGTCGACGCTGAGTTTTTAAGTTTTTTTTAAATTTATTTAATCCATACTATACACAGTTTTACTGATATTAAAACATCCGCCAAAGCAATTTGTCGGCAGTAGGTTCTCGCGGAATCTTATATTCTATCTAAGTTGAAGTATAAATCTAAGTTCATCATCATCGACTTTAAGCCTTCTGATGAGGCCCATTGTGAGCGACCACGTTTCGGTCCCTTATGTAAAAACTGGCAACACACACTGGTTAGACTTTCGTCTTGAGACACTGCGCTAAGTTCAACGAGAAGATACCACGCAACTTCCCGAACGCTGCCCAGCCGAGTCTGATTCGACGATTGACCTCTTTCTCGAAGTTAGACCTACCTAACTGGACCGTTTGTTCCAGGTAGACGTAATTGTCTACAACTTCGAGTGTAGAGTCTCCGATCTTGATAGGAGTGGGTGTTACATGGGCATTCAACATGACTTTGGTTTTGTCCGTGTTAATTTTTAGACCCACTCTTTCAGAAGCTCTACTGAGGTCATCGAGCATTGTACTGAGGTCCTCCATGGTCTCAGCCATGACCACTATATCGTCGGCAAACCGAAGGTGAGAGATGTACTTGCCACTGACATTGATAAATCTAAGTTAATACTAGGTTATTGTAAAACTAAGACTATAAAAGGGTCAATCAAGGCCACTACACTCAGCGCAATGATATTATAAATAAAAAGAGGTAGATATCGCCCTAGGAGCAAATTGTTGCAGACAAATTCAGACAATTTTACTGTCGTAATTTAAGTACTTCAAGCGCAATAGCTATCTCCGTCTGTATCATACGTTCCGTATTATCTATCGCAGCCATAACAACGCAACGATATTTGAATGCCGCTCAGTATGAACGTAGCGTATCTTTCTTCATAATATCATTGACTCAGCGGTATCAGTCAACCAATGTCATGAGACCATCCCTTCGTCATAGTCATCAGTGTAGGGTAAGCAAGAATTAGACTCACGACATTAGCCAACCGAGGCCGTCAACCGACCTATGGACACATCGACAGGTAGTGTTTTCTTAGGACACTGTTTAGGTGGTTTTTACTCTTGACACGATCGATCATTCCCTCAGGTAATTCATTAATTAATGTAGGTGTGATCCATCGTCTCGTACGCTTACCGCTATAATTATTTACATTTGGCACATGTAGTTTCTTTTTCTTTGCAAGTCGGGTTATGCAGTTTTTCTTTTATGTGTTTTTTAATATTATGTTGATCAAGAATCATTGTCATTTTTACTTTCATGTCAACTGATAATATATCATTTGATGACTTCCCAACCTAAAAAAAAAGGGTATAAAATTTACCCAGGACTGACCGAAGTTTATTGCAAACCGTATCTATGTGTATGTTCCATGCAAATTTAGTATCAATAGTCAGTCCCAACTATCTGGATATTTTGCTCTAAATTAATACATTGGCAACTCGATCTTCCGCTGCAAAGACATTCATAACTATGACCTTTAATATTCAAGTCAATGTTTTTGATACGTGAATATGGCGAGTGTGTTATCATTATCATACACTTAGTTTTGCTTAAATGTTATGCCATTGTCGTGTGCCCATTTAATTACATTATCCAAATCGTCTTGTATTACTCCTTGTATGGAGGTTTTGGTCCTTACCTCTGAATAGGAGGCATGTATCGTCGGCGTACATGTAAGCTTTGCAATTTTTTATAACATTACTCATACTATTTACGTGAACAATATAACTCACAGGCCCATATACAGATCCGACAGGAACACCATATTTGAAAACAATACTTTCCGCATTAGCAACTCGAACTTTAACAGTTCTTCGCTCTAAGTACTGACCAAACCATCTATTTATTGGTCCGCTTTTCCCACACTCATCCATAGCCTGCAAAAAGCCGTCTTGATCCAGGGTATCGAAGGCTTTTTTGAAGTCTATAAATACAGCTACCACTATGTTTTTATCGTTTAGGTAATTATTTACATCGTCCGTAAATCTTGCCAGCGCCGTTGCCGTACTTGTGTTTGGTCTAAAACCATGTTGTATATCGGTAATAAGTTCATTTTGGTCTCAGCAAGTTGTGATTTGATTAACTATAAACTTTTCCATATTCTTATTAATTGTATTTAGTATAGTTATTGGTCGGTAATTTGTATTTTCCAGTGAGTGAGTGAGAGTATAATTTTACGTTTTTTGTTCGTATGTTGTCGTGAGCATTAGAGATGATCGATTGGCATAATAATAATATAAGTTTGCAACAAGAGCCTTGTCTGTCTCAGCTGGGCATTTACCAAGTATATTGGCTTGATAATTTTTGTCCTATATTCAAAAAGTATTTATTTACACAATATTTACAAATTCCAGTTGACTAGATGTTACATTCAGTAGTTCAGTAGGTGTTTTAGTACAATAACAAGGTTACATAATTATGTATATGTTTCATAATATTCCAGGATTCCAGCTTAATGATTTTTTGTTTTCGTATATGTGTTATTTCATAAAAAAAAATTCAAACCTTAACCAAAACAGACGGGTGTTATAAGTTTGAAGTGTGTATCTGTGTCTGTAAAACGATTTTGTTTAAAAAAAATCGTTTGAAATGTGTCTTAATCGAGAGCGATCTTAGCTATGTTTCAACAAAACTTGCTCAGCCGTTTGAAGATCATCATCTCTTTTTCATTCAATGAAGAGATATAAACATACGTCCAGGTCTGGTCGATTCGAAATTGGAAATCTACTAAATATGGACTTGTATTTACCAGATTTTACCAATTGTCGTGCAGAGAAGTATAATTTTCTAGCTGTAGCTGTCAAAGACATAAATTGAGGTTTTTTCAGTTCCTAGTTTAGGATTTCACTATTTATCTTATCAGACCCCGTATACACAAACGCTACGCTTCGATTCAATTCGATCTAGAAAGTCGTATGTCTCTCTTTTGTTGGTTTAATGGAAGTGAGCGAGATAGACATACGGCTTTCCGAATCGAAATCGAATCGAAGAGTTTGTTAATACGGGGGCAGGTGGATTATTTTTGAAATCTTTAACAGCATTTAGATTTTTTTTTTTAGGTCTGTTTCCTTTTATTAAATTCAAATTTAGCTTTGCTTTTTCTTTTTATTAAGTTTTTTTAAATATTAAATAGGACTACTCTTGACCTGAATCTAGTCCTGAGAACAGAGATGAGGTCAACGATGGAACGAGCTAGCCCAAAAGAAGCCTATTACCTAGTTCTGGTCAAAGGGCACTTCAATTGCTTCACGTAGGTTATTCAATTTTTATTCCAGGACGTTACTGATTTACATAATATTCATACGATGAAACCTATTTATCACATTCACTTTTAAAAAAAAGGCAATTCGTTGAAATGCTTCATCTTGAACCAATATCGGAGAATCTTGTTTTATTTTCAGTTTGTTGATTTGTTTCTTATTGTCTTTTAAGAGGTTTTTAATTTCTTCGCCATGCTTCTTTGATTCCAAAATAGTATCAGTCAGTTCTTTATGGGTATTGGTATCATGTTATTCAGTTCAAAATTTAAACATACTCATTAATTTCATTTGAAGTTCAGAATAGTCATGAGTCTGTTTGCGTTTCCCCGTTGATATCTAGTTTTGTCGTTCTTTGGTTAGATTCGGCTGAGAGCACCTCATATTGTATCTGATTTCCTTGCGTTAACTAATAATGATGTTAATAATGATTTTTATTTGTTATGTAAATAGAAATATATACATAAACAGAATTGAATTTCAATACCTAATTATGTATAACTTCACGGATCGGACAGGGTTTTTAAACATAATGTTGCAAAATAAAGAAATACATAATCTAAATAAGATAAGTATAGTAATGTAATAGAAATATTTACCTGCAATAGCTTGAGATGAGCCATCTGTACTGTCTGCGTTTGACATGGCTGCAATACAAGAAAAAATAAAAATGTAATTAACGAATAATATTTTTACTTATTAAAAGTCTAACATCCAAAAGTCCAAACTCAAGGTTTGCCAACGTTCTATGGAGCGCAGTATCTTAGGTGTAAAATTAACAGATCATGTACGAAACACTACGCTGCGCTCCAAAATGCAAATCGTTGACGTGGCTCAAAAGGCTGCCCAACTTAAATGGGACTGGGCAGGACATGTCTGTCGTATGCCGAACGAACTGTGGGCCCGTAAAGCTCAGGATTGGTGCCCTGAAACAGTGACACGGGGTCGCGGCAGACCACGAAGGAGATGGCGGGACGACCTGGATGTCTTCCTTGAGAATTGGAAAGAAGTAGCACAGAAGCGCGAGCTTTGGAAGGAGTGGAGGGAGGCCTTTGCCCAGCAGTGGGACAATATGGGCTAGCTATAATAATAATTAAAAGTGTAACAAGACCCTTTACGAAGCCGAAAGGCACATGTTCTCCCTATCTTAGCGGTCATTTTTTGTTCTAGACTATGGTCTATATCCCCCCCTGATATCTCCGTAACTAGAGGGTTCCCAGGTATGCCTGGGAACCTTCTGGTTACAAAGATATCGGGGGTCAAAGTTCCAACTTTTTCACAAGTTTTTTTTTTAAATACATGTTTTTAATGTAAGATTTTTACTTTAAACTTTTTTGCGTAACGTTACTTAGTTTGATGTACAGAGTACTTGGTTGGCGGCTTCGTTAAGTGTTTTGTTACACGCTGTAGACTAGCTGTGATTTCACTCCTGTTATGGACAGAAATTGTTTCACGGAAAAGTTTTCAATATAGCATACTAGCGACCCGCCCCGGCTTCGCACGGGTGCAATATATACATATAAACCTTCCTCTTAAATCACTCTATCTATTAAAAAAAACCGCATCAAAATCCGTTGCGTAGTTTTAAAGATCTAAGCATACATAGGGACAGACAGACAGTGGGAAGTGACTTTGTTTTATACCATGTAGTGATGACACACGGGGATAATGTCGCTTCTCATTAGTGCTACTAGAACTACTTACTGATCCAACTCTGAATACAAAGAGTAGTAAGTAGTTCTGAAGATTTCTCCTTTGTTTTTCCGGATTAGAAATCATCGAATAACTCCTTCCGCTCTGGGCGGAGTCGAAGGGAGTGTCAGACTTTTACTGACTAAATCCATGTTCCTTCTTTGTCCCTTACATCAAAATTTAAACGCTCATAAACATACAAGATTTACCGAGCTTCGCAATCGAGTAAATGACTACCTCCAGAAGACTTAAAAGATTACCTTATGTATGATACAGTTTAAATATCATTAGGTATTCACAATGTCTATAATTTAATATAAAAATAAATTAATTGTCACCTGAGGAATAAGCATGCGAATGACGTCTTCCTCTAGGTCCGTAGGGGTATTCTGTTAAAAGTTGAACGAGCGTGAGAGATAAATAATGAAACCAGGGCTTTGTCTTTCAACCATGCGCCACTAAGTTCGCTTTAATTGATATCTTCAATAAGTCTCTGAACATTAAAGAAATGCATATAAAAAAGCACGTCTTCAAGACATAAATAAAAAAAAGATTTACCCTTACCGAAACCGTATCCTGGATATCCATAAAATCCTGCAAAATCAGAAAACAGATGAATCCCCAGCCTTCAAAAAAGGTTGTGGTCACGACGAACCGAAAATAAGCCAAGTACAATCGGCACGTTTCCTAAATGTATGACGCCCCGGCCAATTCTTTGTACCCAATGACTTATTTTAAGATAGATATGTGGCCCAGCAATTTAAAGTAAACCGGTCAAGAGCGTGTCGGGATTCGCGCAGTGAAGGATTCCGTAGTCAGGATAAATAATTAAATAAATTCCAAGAACAAACTCAACATTGTTGTAGTTGAAAAACATGTAATTTTTTACATGCCAAATATTGTTGGTAATACGTTTGTATGGGCTAAGCTCTGGTAGGAGATTTCTCGTGTCTTTAAATTTAAAGAAGTGATAAATACTCACCTCTGCCGCTTCCAGCATTTGAAAATGCTCCTGAGTAGCTTCGACCATTTCCCCCTGTAATGAAACATAGTATTTTAATTTGTCTTAAGCCGAATGCGCTTACGATGAGAGTAATGGGTATTTACAGATATTTGTGTACTAATGAATTTCTAACATTAAACAGGAAAATGCTTACATAAAAACTGTTGCTGTTACAAAAATTAGAAAACATAAAACCTCGACAAATTAAAGACATCTTAAAAATCTACTTTACCAGACAAAGGCTTGTGAGTAACTTAAATCTGAATCGATAACGATAATCTTGCCCCAAAAAGATTGGGCCCGCGCCCGCTCGACCCTCTTAGACTCGACGTTTTAACATCTGGTATTATTCTTCGGGTCGAGTCTACCAATTCCATGCCATTTGTATAGTGAGGCAAAGCAATATTTTAATTCTAAATAACTTCTAATATCATCTGCCTAGCCTTTTCCCAACTATGTTGGGGTCGGCTTCCAGTCTAACCGGATGCAGCTGAATACCACTATTTTACATGGAGCGACTGCCTATCTGACCTCCACAACCCAGTTAGTACTGGGTAATACGATACCCCTTGGTAAGACTGGTTGTCAGACTTTTTGGGCCACTGACTACCTAACGACTGTCAAAGATCTACAAATGACACCCGGCCCCAACGGCTTAACATGCTTTCTGAGGCACGGAGGAAACTCGGTCTGTAATGGGTGGTCACCCATCTGCAGACCAACCTAGGCAAGCACGGCTTAACCTAAAGATCGACCCGAGCGGCTGGATATAAATAACTTCTTATGTACAATATTATTTTTAGTATATGCGAAACCTGAATATGGTTTGTTCAGAATAAGTAACTGAATCGATTCCAATATTTTTTAAACCGTGTTATATTTTGTCCTAAAACTATTTAAAAAAAGTTACAAGTTGGACACCGAGCGACATTAAGAACCTATCGCAATAATTTAGGTACCTACTGCCAAATTATTATTATCAATGAGCTCAAGAAAACGCTGGAGGCGCGGGCGCGGGCACGCTGCGTAGTGACTACGTTTTTGTGCGGACAACCAGGTAACAGAACAAGCTTATAACTTTGTGATTTTTCATGATACAGTTTTTAAATTTTGTACACAGATTCTTTACATAAAAATACTCGACATGTGTTTCAGGTTTCGCATATACTAAAACTAATGTTGTATAGAATATTTAATATTTTGTTATGATACATAATTGATCCTGGTAGTAGTGATTTCGTTTCAAAATGTAGCTTTGTAAAGATAACCACTACCTCGCTTAATCGCTTTTCTTTAAGCGTTATTTTTTAGGTAATAAGTTTATGAATGCTTGTGGAAATAAGGGGAGGGCTATGCTCGGAGTTTCTTTGCGTGATAAAATGAAGAAATGAGGACATCCGCAAGAGAACCAAGGTAACCGACGTAGCCCGAAGAATAGCCAAACTGAAGTGGCAGTGGGCAGGGCACATTGCTCGCAGAACGGATGGCCGATGGGGCCGAAAAGTTCTGGAGTGGCGACCGCGAACCGGAAGACGCTGCGTTGGAAGGCCTCCCACTAGGTGGACCGATGACCTGGTGAAGGCTGCAGGGATCCGCTGGATGCGAGTCGCATGGGACCGGTCAATGTGGTGACACTTGGGGGAGGCCTATGTCCAGCAGTGGACGTCTTTCGGCTGAAATGATGATGATGATGTGGAAATAAATAGTTTGAATTTTTTTTTTACATACGTCTGAACTAATTGATCGTGGTTTTCGTGTTCATTTGTGTAATACTATATAATACTTAACTGTAATTTCTAAATTTAATTAGTAGTAATTCAATTAAATTATTCTTACTACTGGATGCCGTTGAGTAGGCTTGTGATGTACTTCTACCTTTTCCACCTTTTCCACCAGAATCTAAAACAATAAAAAACTTAATTAATTTATAACTTTTTACGCACCAACGATTATAACATGATAGGTATTAACAGGTATTTGTATACTTACGTCTAATGGCTTTTACTGAGTACAGTGATATCAATAAATGAAATAATAATACTTAATTCCACCCCTCCTGGAGACACCTGGTGACAGTAAATGCTCTGCGAATAGGTGCTCCATTAGGTGGCCTTCAGTCCTAGCAACAATGCTCAGAAGATTGCTCTTAATGTGGATACCTAAATATTTGCGTGTTTTTACTTCGAAAAGACTTGGACTGAAAAGATATATTAATGAACACAAAACAATTGCACGTCATAGTATGTGGCAAACATGTCTGAACAAATTTTTATTTAAGTCATCCAACATGCACTTTTTACTGTTGTAAACACATGTTTGAGCGAACCCGTACCTTCAACCTTGTTCTCGGGGATAGTAATTGACGAAACATTAAATTGGAAAAAACATAGAAAAAGAGTTTGCACCTGACTCGACAAATTTGTTTTTGCTCTCCGAAAACTGAGACGAAAAGCCAGCCCTCAATGCTTATCATGGCTATGTAGCATCTGTGCTGCGTTACGGCCTCGTTATATGGGAAAATTCAGTAGATGTGAACAGAGCATTCATTTCATTTTTTGGCAATTAAGCTATGGGCTGATACGACTATCGGCACAATGATCGCTGAGTCCACATCCCACATGTCGACAACCTCGCGAGCCAAGTCAAGATACTTGATTTTCTTATCTTTCTCGGCTTTCACGAAGTTCTCATCATGCGGGACCGTTATGTCAACAATCATTGCGCGCCGCTCTGATCAGTCCACCACTTATATTTACCTAATTAATTATTATGCCCTTTGTGTCACTGAAAATTCAGGCTTCTAACTTTATCCAATACCAAGTTACACAGGGGGGTCAGAAATGTCCTGAATGGCTTCGAGAAAAGAAAAGTATGGCTGTGCCTTTGTTTTTTTTTTTTTTTGAAATGTGAATATTTTTATTCTCAAGAAATAATGTCGAACATTAAACATGACAATGGCGTATCTGAACCAATTGTTCGTGATTTTTGTGTTCATTTGTGCGTAAGTACTCAACTTTAGGTTCTAAATCGTTTCAATTATTTAAACACACATACACAGGAGAAATTCCTAGTGTGGGGCAAAGTTTAAAAAAAAAATTAAATCATTCTTACTACTGGATGCACTTGAGAAGGCTTGTGATTCACCACCTCTTCCGCCTTTTCCACCAGATCCTAAAACATTATAAAACTTATTTTAATTTAAAACCTTTTATACTTAATGAGAGCAACGGTGGCCAAATGGTGGCGGCCCCGACTTACGAGCTGTAAGTCGTGGGTTCGAACCCAGACATGCTCATTACTTTTTGTAATTCATTCCATCACCACTGCTCTCAAAACGGTGAAGGAAAAAATCGTCATGTTCTAGAATCAAAAATTCGAAGACGTGTGACATTTACCAACCCGCTCTGGCCCCGCGTGGTGGATTATAGTCCATTCCCCCTTCATAGAGAAGAGCTGTGTCCCAGCAGTGGGAACAGTATAGGCTGATTTTGAATGAATATCGAGTATTTAAATAATATTACTGTCTGTCACTGTTATAATATCGTCAATAATGTATTTTAAGAAGCACTGATGATTTGGACAAAATATGCGCTTTGGACGTGGAGTTACGGAACACTATCCCGTAATACAATACAATACAATGGCCTGTTTTAAATTAATTAGCGAAACTTAAAAAAATCTAAACTTTTGAATAATTATTGCATGAAGAAGAAGATATTGCATTAAATCGTAATTTACTTACTACTGGCAGCTATAGCCGTCGATTCTGATGTCTTCCCATCATTATAAGCTGTAATAATAAAATACAATAAGTAATAATCAGTACCTTAATATTTTTTTTTTTTTTTTTTTAATTCTTTATGGGCTTACTCTTGACCTCAATCTAGTCCAAGGACAGAGATGAGGTCGACGATGGAACGAGCTAACCCAAAAGAAGCCTATTAACTCGCGATTTAAATAGATTGGGGTCATATGAACTTGGAAACACCGACGTAGGCAGGGAATTCCACTCCTTGGCTGTGCGCATAATAAATGATGTAGCAAAGCGCTTCGTGCGAATGTGTGGAACATCGACAAGGTATCGGTGATAACCTGCAGTACGTCTGGACTCCCGATGGAAGAAAGGAGATGGTGGAATGAGTTCGTGGAGCTCTTAATAATAAACCAATAATAATTAATAATAATAAAATAGAATAAATAAACAATAATTAAAACCAAAACAATATAGGATAATTTAAACCAATATTTCTTTTGCCTATTCACATTGGAACAGTCACGATTTTATTTAAAGTCCTATTCGTTCGAATATACTGACTGTTCAGTCATCATCATCTGCCAGCTTTTTACCAACTTATGTTGGGGTCGGCTTCCAGCTGAATACTAGTATTTTACATGGAGCGACTGCCTATCTGAACTCCACAACCCAAGTAGCACTAGGTACCCTTTGGTCAGACTGGTTGTCAGACTTTCGGGACACTGACCTGTAACGACCGTCAAAGATCTACAAATAACAGCCGGCACCAACGGCTTAACGTGCTTTTCGAGGCTCGGAGGAAACTCGGTACGTAATGGGTGGTCACCCATCTACGGAGCAACCTAGGCAAGTGCGGCTTAACTTTCTTTTTTTTTAACTAAAGGTCGAATCGAGCGGCTGTTATTTATCCACGAGCTCCTTCCGATTGCTGCAATTTCTCCCAAAATACTCTAAACTAAAAATTCCCCTATATATTGTATATACATAAATTATAATCTTACCGCCGCTGTAAGCTTGTGCCGCTGAATTTTCGTCGTCTCCCTCAGACCCTGTATCATCATAAAATATAATATGTTACATATTAGTTCAAGTTTGATACAAGTAGCCGAGTGCAACCAGACAAAAAATACTCAAAAGGTGGTACGAAGTTTATAATGGTCGGATTTTCATGGGATTTTTTATTGAGTTCCTAGAGGTGCAGTGAAGAAACTTAACAAAAAATTCGCCGCTCGCAAGTTTTGCAATTTCTTTTGTATTTTTTTTTTGCATAACTTGAAATTCGACGAATTTCAAATTTGGTCTGTTTATTTATTCAATGTTCATATTTCATGTTTTTTGAAAATATCCTAATTTCTTCAATTATTTTTAAGTTACCGAATTTAAGACTAAGATTTGTTTTGAATTCGGTACCAGACACATTTTTACAGATAACTGGACAAAAAAATGTTCAAGAAAACCATATTCATAAGTTTAGTGATTTAAAATTCATTCACAAAAATCAGAAAATCGTCTATGTAAAAGTTAAAAAGAGCCATTTTTCTAAAATGGCCTTCTTCTAAAATGGAAATATGCATTTAGTCGACAACAATGATCAAGGAAACAGACCAAATTGACGTTTAATGGATGCACAGAGCACCCACTATTACATCACAATATAAATTCGGCAATATAAAGTTATCTAAACGCAAAAATAGTTGAAAACGAAGTTTAAAAAAAAAACAAAAACGTCGATTTTTTTTTTTCTTTTTTCTCCACAACTCTAGAAATTCAATAAAAAAGCCAGAAGAAATAACGTAAAATCACGCGTGTACTCCCCGATGGGTTAGGTAGAGGTGTACCTAATAGGACACCTTAATTTCGCTAGTTATGTTTTAAGTCTCATATAATGGGGAGCGAGCCTATTTATTTATTTAAAATAGGTACACACAGCGTCAGTATGTGCTAACTCCTCAAGCTTTAAAATGTTACACTGCTACAACATTGAATTCAAAAAGAGTTCATTGTTTCGACTTGGATTCGAACCATCGCATCACCGAACGTTGTCATACTCATACCGGCAGTTTGACGAACTAGCCAGCAAGCCCTTTTGAATTGCGATGAAATTGTTGTCTACCTATCATCCGAGTCACTTTCTTAAGGTCTCTGTCTACTCGATAGATGTTATAAATTGAGCGTATCCGTTAATTTAACTGACTTACGTTTTATTTATAAAATTAATTCCTACCCTCAAGTTATAACTACAACGTTTGATGTATACGTCCAATTAAAACGACGAAGTTACCCCAGTTGTATTAAAATTAACTTTGCTACTACAACAACTTTGCAATTCAAAGATATACATCCTTAAGAATAATACAAAAAGTATACATATGTACTTAATAATTTAATGAATTAATTAATATACTTTGCTTGTCGTTATATGCAATAATATTATTAACGTTTAAGTATTAAAGTTTTATTTAATTAATTATAATAAAATGTTTTTGATTTTTTTTTTGCTTGGGCCTATCACGGACTTGAAAGCACGTGTCTTTTGGGGGGGTAACTACTTAATGGAGCTATGTGTACGCCAACAGTACGTAATATCAGAATGTTTATTTAAAAATATTAGGGACTGTTTTTCTGCTTTCGTTTTTCTTTTTAATTAATTTCATTGTACTTCGTACTCACAGACGTGAATTTGAAATGATAAATTGGAAAAAAAAACCAAATAAGATCGGTGGTGATTTTTTTTTTTAAGTATTATTGTAATAACATCAGACGATGAGAAAAAAAAATGTACCGTGTGTAATGTATGTATGTATGTGTGTATGTAAAATGTATGTATACCTGATTCGACTTGGGATATGGCAATAGCCGAACTGGATCCTCCTTCGTCTAAAATAAAATAAAGATACAGTTATTGTAATTGCAACCAGGCATTCGGTAGAAATGACTAGTTATTTTTCTGTAAAGTAATGAGAATACTATGCCTGACATAATCTTTGAACCTAGAACCTAAAGTCAGGTTCTAACGATAGACAAAGAAAGCATTTAAAATATTACTATTTTTTTTATTTTTTTTTAGGATGGGAAATTATCAAATGACCCCCCCACCCCCGCTCTGGGCGGAGCGGAAGGGAGTGTCAGACTTGTACTGACTAAAACCCATTCATGTTCCTTCTTTGCCCTTTGTTTTTCAGGGCCGCGGTATCTCTTTCGAACAGTCCCGCAGCCCAAAATATTAAAAAAAATTAAGTACCCACAATAATTTTTCCTGTTTGTTTATTCATATACATCACTTATTAAGAACACGTAAGTACTTTTTTGCTACTGTTTTTTAGGTACGGCAGTTAACAATTTTAAGTAAAATAATTAAAAAGAAAATACAGTGTACAACTGTACTTTATTAAATTTATTAATAATTCGAATAAAACTGCCAACAAAACTTATTTTCAATACATTTGCACACAATAAAATATAAAATAAACGGTAAAAAGTTTATATTGTACATGTAAAATTAAAAATATTTAACTTTTTCTTTTATGTTGGGAAGTATCTTCTCGCTTTAAAAGCCAACAGTAATCTCCCAACATAGCTGCGTCCAGACGACCTGAAAACCGTTCCTCAAGCCTTTTCACATCCTGCTGAAATTGTTCCTCTTGTTCCTCACTCACTGCTCCAAAATTTGAAGGGAAAAAAGAGAAATGGGAATGTAGGAAGTGAATTTTTAGCGACATTCGGCAACCCATCTTTTTGTATGGTCTTAACAAATTGTTCACCAAGAATTCTGCATTCTAGGCTCTATGATTTCCTAAAAAACCTTTTGTCACGGCCATTAATGATGTCCATGCGCATAGTTCTTTGTCATTTAGTGTTTGATCAAATATGCTGTTTTTTATTAATAGGCGTATTTGTGGACCAATAAAAATAAATATATAATCTTTCAACTTTGGTTCACTTAACTTTTTTTGTATTCATCTTGAAAACTGTATTATTACACTTACAAGTAGGTAATCTCAAAGATGAACGGGAAATGAACCTTATTTCTCAATTACTAATATGGACAATATGAGGGTCGTTTAAAAAAAGGTTATCGGTATGTACCTTAAAAACAAGATGTGATAGAAACAATAGAAACAAAACTATAATAGCAATCAGTTTTTCGGGTACCGAAATCGTGTCACGCAGTGTTATTGTTCGAAAATGCAATACCTGTTAGCAGTGGAAACTACCCCACGCGTGCTACGAGTGGTGGTATGTTCCAAACCCAGGGGGTTTCGAACCGACAACCTACCACCAGCCTAGGCATTATTTTTTGTAATTTTTTTTTTGTCACCTCTGCTCTCAAAACGGTGAAGAAAAAAATCGTGACGAAACCGGTATGTCTTAGAAGCATTTTTTCGATTTTTCTTCCCGCACTTGGATAACGTGGTGGCCCATTCCGTCATAGAGAGGCGGATTGCCAAAGCTATACCAAATGAGAAACAGCAAAATGTAATGAAATTAAATGGGCCGATTTACTCACCTCTTTCCTGAGCTATTGAGCCCAAGGGCAAAATAAATAGCACACAAAATAAAGCCCACTGTATAGTACCCATCTTCAAACGAGTGACTGGACTGACGATTGCCAACTTTGCCCCGGTTTTTAAGGAAACGAAAAACAATTAAAAAAACACATAACACAATATTCGTGAGTAATTAATTTATTAAAAGTCGTATCAAGTCGAAGTAATTTAAATAATTTATTGTGATCGTGAGCCATATTAGATAAGAGTTTTCACTGTGATATATAAAAATGGTCGTGAAATCCATTTTCGCTTCCAGATTTGATATTCTTTCGTTTTTATTCTGTTAACTCTCTCGCACCAGAGACGTTCCCTAGTGAACACGCTATTCGGTATTACTAGGGCAAGTCAAATTGTGTTTAAGGTAAATTTAAATTTTCTTACGTTTTTTTGCAATTTGGAGGTCAGTTTCAGATTGTATGTTGATGAAAATTTGATTCGCATGTCATGTGCAAAATCATCATCAATACAACCCTCTAAGTTCATTTAACCCCGTTGAATAACTTTTTCATGAAATAGTTATTGAATGGGACCAGCAAATTGCAAAAAATATAAGAAAATTTGAATTTCGCGGGATACCCTGGCATTTCAGCTTAACTGGAGCTGCTAATTGGGTCTTGGTCAAAATGGGTGTTAGTCCAAATCGTTAATTCATAACCCTCAATAACTTTTTCAATTCATAGTATTGCGATTAGTATCAAAGTCGCCGGAGACCGGAGCTACGACCAATTGAAAATGTTGCAATTCCCTAAATTTTGTCCAAGATTTGGCTACAACAGTCATTTGTTTTTGAAGTAGTTAGTCTTACGCCCGAAGAACATAGACAATTCCCGTCTGTTCAGTTGACGGCAACTGAGTAAAAAAACCGCAAGGTACCGGCGGAGTTATGTTGCAGTAACGCGATGTAGCAATGTCGCTGAATTTGTTCCCAGGTCAAAGTAACGCGAACAAATTTCAATCGCACCATTAAGCCCTGGCCACACCGCCAGCTAGCGAGCGCGAAAACGAACCGGGCTGGAGGGCGGGGGGGTTCACCTCATTTCATACGTTGGTTTACACCGCGAAATACCGAAAGAGCCGAAACAAAGTGCGAAAAGAGGCCCGCCCGGCTCGCTCGCTTGCTTGCTGGTAGTGTAACCTGCGCTTTAGACTGCTAACTGCACTCGCTGACCTTCCAGCTATCGTTCTTGATGAGGATGATGCTGATGTTGGATGACGATGAATATAATATCTTCATTCATCAAAGTTCACTGGATGTGTGCGTTGGTCGGAAGTAGGAAACGAAGTGATAGAATTCGGTGGCTCTCACGGTCACACGCTCCGTACCAGTTTTAGCTTTTTTTTTTAAATCGAACAGTCAGGGTGACCAAAGACAACCCACCTAGTGCTGTCACTCCAGGTTTTTATCAGTAAAATCGCACATGATCGTGCATGATAAACGGAAATATCTGCGTCTCTTACACTGCTATGTGCACAGACATACGTGAACCTCGATTTTTTAATACGTTTATTTATGGTAACTGAACATGTGTTCGGTACTTGGGACAATAAAAAAAATAAAAAAAAATTAAATAATTACACTGGCATATAGGGTCCGTGGCTTAGGCCCCCAGTGGTCGAGGCACCTGTGGCCGACGCGACGCCCCCGATTCGATTAATTTAATTCAAAGCAATTTCTGATCAAATGTACTGTCAGGCACAAAAAACATCATTCTTGTTGTATTTATCTTTATTAAAATACACTTGTGCGGCCTTTTTAAATGCGTCGTCGTTTATTAAACTGATAATGGTTATTGTTTTCACTTGCATTCGTTCGTTTTCATTCAGAAATTATTTTTTTAAAGATTTATTGAAAAAAAAATCTTATGAAAATTCATATTATTTATAAATATAACTTTTAATAAATATAGTGAAGTTATGATGTCATAAAACCAGTTTATGAAAATAATTGAGCATAAATTCACTTTAGTTTCAAACTGGACTAAACTTGAATCTGAATAGATCTCTCTATTTTGTACGCAAGTTTGTTCTTGGGGAGATTTCTCATCAGAAAAAAAAGTTTGTTTTTGGGATAATTTTTTTAAATTATTCAACGGGTTCCGACAAGTATTTGGCTTTTTGTTTATTCTTCGTCTTCGTGAAGGTAGAGCATATTTTACCGGTTTTTTTTTTTCACTACTATCTTTATTACGCGAAACTGTGAAAAAAATTGCGCGTTTCATCATTTTTATAAACTAGGATAGTTTAAAACAACAAAATTATACACACGTCATTTCTCAATTCACCACTAAAACTTGATGGCCATCATGGCCGATTAACTTCATTTAAACATTGTAAAAAAAAATTGTGGTATGATGTTGCAAACTTGCGTCCAAATGTTAGTAAATCTATTAGACTATGGTTTAATGGCATTTTGCATGGACTTTACAGTCTTTAAAATAGAGTTTAGAGTCGTTTAAAAAAAAAAATTTTTGGCAACAATTGTTGCCAAGAGCAAAGTTCAAATTTTTTTTTGGAAACGATTGTTGCCAGAAGCAATCGGGGGGCTATGAAGTCAGTCTTAGGAAAATAAATTTTATTTTTCTCCACAACGCCCATCATTTTTGCTGAACTAATTATTTTAAAGTAAGTAAGTAGGAAGTGTATTTCTTTTCAAAGGACAATACACTTATATATTTGTGTACTTGATATGATGATAGTGAGATCGAATATTTATTAGCAGTTGCGTTTAAGCCAAAGTGAAGTTTAGACGGCTTATCTTGAGTTTATTGTCCCACCGATCTTTAGCTGTAACATTTATAAAAAACGTTTTATAAATATTATTTGAATAATAAATATTATTTGAATAATAAATATTATTTTTAATAACGAGTATAAGCTATCAAAGAGTATAGAAATACTCTTTGATAGCTTACTCGTTATTGCAAATATTGTGGTGTATTGACACTTAAAATAAATAAAAATAAACAATATTTATAAATACTTTATTAATTCATTTATAAAAGAAATTGCGCGAAAATATTTAAAGAAAATCTTTTCTTTAATATCTCTGCATAGACATTTCATTTAAATAAACCCATTAGGCTTTTATTTCCGAAATAAAACGACTCAATATAGGGTGCAAAATATGCAGTGAGACAATACGGTCTCAATATGCTTATTTTTCACGAAGTCTCTCGATATGAATGTAGACATCTTGCTTTTATGACGTTGAGCCACAGAATAGACTGTGAAGAGAAGGTTGACTCCGTACAGTGCGCGAAATGCACGCACACAGAAGCACGAGGTCTGCCGACCTGCCAGGACACACGAGACACAAGACGAACCAAGCGACGGACGGTGGAAACGGCCTTGGATAATTTGACCTTGATAGCTTCTTATATATCTTCGATAATACAGGTTTAATCATAATTTGAAAATTAAATTAAATGGCGGGAGTTAGGCAAGCCACACTTCATACAAAAACTAAGCTCAAAATGCTGATAAAATCAGCTCTTTTTGAACGTCAAAATTATATGAGGCAGTCCCCCAAAACGATCCACCCTTCGCCACTTCCTTGTGTTTTATCTGAGAAAAAGTGGCGGAACGAACTCCTTAAAACACATCTGCCTGTTATTAAAATACCATTGAGCTTGCTGATGAATTTAGCACGCTCATCATCATCTACCGTGCCTTTCCCAGTAAAGGCTTGATTGCGCACGGTCAATGTCCCGTAACATTCGCAAATGGATCGGAATCATGAGTGCTGGTGAGTTGTTCCACCTCACAAAAGAAGAAATGTTCGGAGTTGATGAGCAAGCTTCAGTAATTGCAGAATCGCCCGAAAAATAAAAAACATTACCCTTAAAACATTTTAAGATCATCGCCTGTTCTGGCTTGTTGTATGGACCGGAACTTCTGTAAAATTATGTAGTTGATCTGAGCCGATTTCAATATACGGACGAAGTCGTTGCCTGTTCTTGTTCAGTTACCCACGTTTTCACCGTCGCCGTCGTGTGCACACCGTTGTTTTGTGATATGTACTCACAAATATTCATATTATGTTTAGCTCTACATGGAAATCGAGTTTTAGTATACGTAGATGTCTCGTTTGAAAAATGTTATCTGTTGCTGGTCTTTTTACAAACATTATTTGTGAATTTGAAGTGTAACATCATCATCTACATAGCCTTTTCCCAACTACATATGTAGGGGTCGGCTTCCAGTCTAAACGAATGGAACTGAATACTAATATTTTACATGGAGCGACTGTCTATCCGACCTCCACCACCTAATTACTAGTTACACGCTTCCTCTCTACTAAGACTCGTACTAATGCTAGCTGGATTAATTATTCGGCAACGAATTAACTCATCTAATCAAACAGTCAGACATCTTATAGTTGGTCGAAGATCAAAAACTGGTTGAGACCTGCGCAGACCAGGGAAGAATGGCACAAAAAAAAAGACGCCCGTACTCAGCTGTGGTTGGAACAAAGCTGCCAACTAATGAATAATGAAATAATAGGTTTACTTAAAATACTATCGCCTTTATTCAATTTGAACTGATTTAACATCTTATGTTGTAGATAAGAAGGTGAAGAGAACAGAAGAGCTCGTGGCTAAATAATAACAGCCCCACAGGTCTTCAGGCTTCAGGGTGCCTTTGAAAGCACGTTAAGCCGTTGGTCCCGGCTGTCATTTGTAGATCTTTAAGAGTCGTTATAGTTAGTGAGTGGCCCGAAAGTCTGACAACCAGCCTTTGCAGGGGGGACCGTATTACCAAGTACTAACTGGGTTGTGGAGGTCAGATAGGCAGTCGCTCCGTGAAAAATACTGGTATTCAGCTGCATCCGGTTAGACTAGAAACCAACCCTAACGTAGTTGGGAAAAGACTAGGCAGATGTTGCATATAGAACAGGTCCCTGGAGATAGAGGATATGAATAAAACGACATAGTCCGTGCGTCAGTAGTTATTTAATGTGCGTTATTTCACCATTGTTTCGAATATAACTAAATAATCTTTCATTCAAGTTTATGCAAATATGGATATACATAATTTGCAAGAAAAGTGAAAGATACAATCGAGAAAGATAGAAAAACAATTCAATTATTCCGAATATGCAGTGCGGAGCAAATTGAAGAACTGGTAGGACAAGCTACAGATCTGAAAAAGAAGTAATGGTCATTAATACATGGAAACAATTCAATGGAAACCATACTGTGAATGTGACTACTAGGTTTAAAAAATAATAATCACATTCAAGACATTTTTAGGCTTCATTTTTTTAACAATCAATTCAGCCTGCTACGGTTCACTGCGGGACATAGGCCTCTCCCAAGCTGCACCACAACTCCCTGTCCTTCCTTCCGCATCACATCTACCATAACATCTCGCCTGTTATCTCCGAAGGGTTAGGCAGAGGTACCTAATAGACCACCCACATTTCGCCAGTTATGTTGAAGTCCCATGTAATAGGGGAGAGCTTCTTGCCATCAACTAGGCTCAAATCCAGACGCTGTGGCTGCTACTGAGAAATTCTTATGGGAAAACCCAATCACACTTAACCCCACCTGGGAATCGAATCCAGGACCTCGTGCTCGGGCCACTAGATAACGAGGTCGTAATCAAAGAATACTGTGTTCTAATTCCTGTATTACGTACATTGTACATACCCCACCGAAAGTATCTAAATTCATTACCACGTAACCTCTGGCGCTAAATATGAAAGGTTTTTGGGTACGCATCAGGAAAATCAACAACATCTTCTTCGTATTAGAATCAGCATAGACCCAGTCTGCGAAATATATGGCTTGTTCCAATTTGTTGCTCTGGAAAACAACATCATTAACTTTAGTATATTTAAGGATGATTTCCACCAAACGGCTCGCATCGCATCGGATTGGGATGGATTTTATAATTTTTAAACGATAATAAATCGTGTCAACACTTTTTAAGTCTATATTAACAAGCCGCGCACAGCAGCCTGACCGCAGGTGTCTTTCGCGATACGCGATCGTAGCGAAAGTATGCTGCGACGCGGGATCGGCTCCGTTCGCCTGTCGTCGTATCCGATCGGATCTTTCGGCTGTCAACACGGTAGGAATAAAACTATTTGACTAGGCACAGAAACGGATACATTCGCAAACGACGTTACGGAGCCGGTCGTATGCGTCCACATCCTGCCAGATGCGAACGGCTGTCGCCGCATCCGTTCGTATCCCATCCGACCCGAAGCGATGCGAGCCATTTGGTGGAAACCATTCTTTATTTTCTTGATTTTTTAAACCGGCTATGAAACATAACCTTTTCTATGATAATACTGATGTCGGTCATAGTCTTTCAAACATTTAATGGTGTCCATCACCTATCTATTAGTAGGGGCAGATTTTTTTTTGACAAAAATTTGATTGGACCTAAGCTAAGATTAGATAGGTAAAAACTAATAAAAAAAAAGCTAAGAATCAGGGTAACAGAGTCAAGTAACATACGTGGTCAATAAGGAGTTGTCCCATGATGCACTGAAAGAATACTTCTACAAGCAAAGAACAGAAGAACGAAAAGTATCGCATAGACTTGTACAGATCATCGACCACCTGGAAAATAAACAGTCGTTAGTTAATTTGTTAAAGCTGTAAGATATGACAAAAGGTAAAAGAAAACAGTTACTGTTGCAGTAAATGCTGTTAGACATATGAATACGGATCCAAAGACATAAGTATGAAACATTCCAACTCCCAAAACTTCATTAAGCTCTGATGTGATCCTGTAATCAAAAGAGATTTTTAATTACTTTGCTAGTTCATTTAACATGTTTTAACTTATCACTGTTCAGAAACTGCATGAAAAAGAGACTTTTGGACGGAGAAAGGGGAAGCCTTTACCCAGCTGTGGGACACAGTAAAGGCTATGATTTTTTTATTATCACATCCCATTTTCTTGTAGTCATATAAATATTGATGGAGGAACACCAGAGAAAAGAAAGATGGGCTGTGTAGGGAATGATATAGAAAAAGGAATAAATTATAGCGTGATGGTTGACAGAGAAGAACTGAATAAAAAAACTAAGTGTTGCACCAATCCCAAGTAAAATGGGACAAGGAAAAAGAAGATGAATATGACTTTTCTTACTTGGCCAAATACTGATGCTTGCAAATAATAAATTTCAATTTGTTTCTAATCTTGTCATGAGTTGGTTCAACCTCTCTTCCTTTCTTAATTATAACCACGTCTTCATCATTAATGAGCCCTTGCATAGTACTCCCAAGAATTTTCAATTCCATACAAATATAACGGGTGTAAGAAATATGAAGCATATTTACAAAAACGAAGATGAAAATGACGACTGTGGTCATGAAACTCTCCCAGATATAAGCAGCGTTATACCATTGTTTTTTGTCAAAAGGGTACCAGCCATCAAATGGGTACAAATACATCTTTTCTTTACCAACAATGTCGTTCTGATAAACCATAATGATTCTTGGGAATAAATCAACAACTACACACAGCCCAATGGTGTAATAGAACTCAAATCGCAATATTAGCCTTGTAGTCCGGGTGTATCGATTCAGAATCTTCTTGTGATCTGCTGTATCAGATACAGCTTTCCATAGGTCAAATCGAAAATGTTGAAATATTTCGTCGTACAACTCCTTATTGTCTTGGATCTTTTTGTATTTGTTCAAGATCATGAGACAGACTCCGATGTTGGGAGCGACGTTGATAATCTCGAACCAATCACAGTCGTTGATCCCGATTAAGCAAAGAGTAACGAGTAACTGAGTCGATGTGAGAAATAGGAGGCCATACGTGAAATAGAAACAGTACGTAATAAGTTTAGATCGACCAATGAAAGGAAATATAAAAAACTTTGCACCGATGTTACTGATGAAATCCATTTCACCCAGAAAATCTTGCTTCAAAGCATCGTACGTTTTGTATGCTTGAATCATGATGTGAGATATATAATAAGTAATTTCTTACCACTTGCTTGTTTAGAAGTGTAGTAACGCTATATTCATTGAAATCAATGGATGGAATTGTCTATATAGACATTGTTGCATGTCCATTTTACACTATTCGATTATTTAGAATTGGTGAAGTTCTAAGCAAATTGTGAAAAGTTAGCTAAAAAATCGTGACATGTAAAGGAGCTTTTAATTCGATCACAATGTAACAAATAACCGGTTGTTTCCTTAGATCAAAGGGATCACATTTTATGCTAGCTTCAGTGCTTATTATGTGCGGCCTTCTAACGGTTCTGAATTCAACGTAAATGCGCTTTGATCAATAACTTACAGGTAGATTTAGCCTTATGATTTCCTTAGTTTTCAACTACTACTTTGAATTCGTTCGCTAATGGAAAAATATGCTACTATTAAAATATTAGTTCTAGTAACATAACTTTTGTTAGGTGCATCTTGAGCTGTATATTATCTAACTTAGATTTGAAATATATTGTGTATTGTAGTTATTTTGCTGCTAATACGCGCCATCGGGCGGCGAAGCGGATCACGTCGCATTGCCGCGCGGATGAGCTGTGTCGTGTGAGAATTGCCTAAGCTAGGATGTAGGTACCTAGGTGTCATTTTATAGGTATGTCTGTTCATAGGAGAAACTAAAATCCACATCACAATTTTGTGAGACATTTTCAATCCTAAAGAAATTCATTAGTCATGTCATCATAAGTTATATAAAGTGTCTGGTAATTAGTGACCGATAGTTAAATACGGGATTGTACTCATGATAATAAACAACTTTCCCAAAAAAACATTTTTTCCTCTCTTTTCTCTTTTTTTCTTCTGCCTACCCACTGTTGCACGGTACGATAGTAATGAGACAGAACAGTGTCACGCAGCTAACAGCTGATAGGTCAAAGGCGTACGCGCGTGAGTTTCATACGGCTGTTGTGTAAAAAAAAATCTTTGGGAAAGTTGTTTGTTATTATGAGTACAATCACGTGTTTAAGTATCGGTCACTAATTACCAGTCACCATATATAACGCAAAGAATATTATTGAAGCACTCGTAATGTATGGTATTGGGATTGTGAGTGAGCTACCCAATTATCACGCAGCAGGAAAAGAGGAATAAATGATTAAAAACAATATTGAATCTGCCAAAATATTTTTTATTAAAAAAAAAAACATACATTGCTTTAGAATAATTTGGGTGGTACTATGTATACTGTATCGGTAAGTATGTCAGAAATGTGTTTTTGCAAAATGGAAATATTCAAAATGGACGGCCAACTGGAAAAATTGCTGCCTGTAACAAATAGATTAATGCTGTTTTTAGAATGTAAAACAAAAGAGCCTTTAGAGCTTGCGACAAATAAATATGTTTTGAAAGAAAAGAAAGAAAAAATATTTATTTCAAAATATTTACTTCCTATTATTTACATGGTGTTCAGACCTAAGAAGGGTTAAACATCGTACTCATGAATAACTTTTGAGAAGACTGGAATAATATTGGAAAGACCTTTATTCAACTATGGAAAAACATAGGTCAACTACATATTTATAACAAAAATATCAAACAAAACCGGTTCCGTACAAAACACCGAAAAACGTTTCTTGTGTCATACAAGAGACGTTTTGCCGCGTTTAATTTTAAACTTTAATTTTATTATTTGATGTTGTAGTAATATTCAGTCTGTGAAATTTTCAAACTTACTCAAAAGATAGAGCCTGGTGACAGACGGACGGACAGACTGCGACTACAACAAATGTAGAATTATACTAAAGCTGCCTTTTGTGTTTGAGTACAAAGAGGTTTGTGGAAACCTAAGGCTTACCTGACGTCTGGGAAATGGACTTAGCCGCGGCCGCGACCACTGCCTGCAATTATAAAACAAATATAGTCATTGATGGTAGATGTTTTTGTTTTTGTGCACAAAATTACAAACGACTTAGTTTGATAAATTTTCAGCCATCGATTTCAGAAACTAAGGTTATTTTGGACATTTACAAATTTTTCGGAAGTCAATTGTATATTTATTGCGAAAAAGTTTATATTTTTTTTACTTATCGCTGTTTCAAAGACGCTTAACGTATTCTTGCAATGAATTAACTTGAAAAAAAAACTGCGGAACCCTCGTGAATATCAAGAAATGAAAACACAATTCCGCTTATGATGTACAAGTATATTTTGGCGAACGAATGATTTTTATACAGGAGAGCTGTTACAAAACATTAGTAAAATTGTATTGGGAATGTCGGTATTGAAAAAAAAATGGCGGTGTTAGGTCCGATTTTGACAACGCTCCAAATCCTTGTACAGCAGCTGTCTCAAATGATTGGTACAAAGAGGTTTGTAGTAAGCTAGGTCTTACTTGAAGATTTGGCATAAGAAGAAGCAGCAGACTGAGCACCATCGCCATAGCCTGTAATAATAATATGAATTTGAAAAGTGAGCTAAACTATCATTGTGCCGATTGTCGTTACGGCCAATGGCCTGATGGCCAAGAGCCTCGATGATCATTTCTAGAGGCTCTCGCTTGCAGAAGATCAAAGATGGATCAAAGTCCTGATTCAAAAGATAGTACTCCTTGATACGACTCGTATTGTAAGAAGGTTCCTGATTCTGTAGCCCTCACCACCGCTAGCTTGGACCAGCCAGACCACAACATTTCTAAGAAATACAACATGTGACTGAGGAGCTCGTGGCTAAATAATAACAGCCGCTCGGATCGATCTTTAGGTTAAGCCGTGCTTGCCTAGGTTGGTCTGTGGATGGGTGACCACCCATTACATACCGAGGTTACTCCGTGCCTCGGAAAGCATGTTAAGCCGTTGGTCCTTTTTCGTCCTCAAAAAGTCTGACAACCAGTCTTACTAGTTTCGTCGTATCGTATTACCCAGTACTAACTGGGATGTGGAGGTCAGTTAGGCAGTCGCTCCATCTGGTTAGACTGGAAGCCGACCCAACCGTAGTAGGGAAAAGGCTAGGCAGATGATGATGACAACATGTGATTGTTCCTAAATTACCCTAGGCTGATAACATTTTCGTTTTTCCTAAAACATGTAAATATGTATTAGTATTAAGGTTGGTTTTCCCCGAAAAGGCCCTGCCCCGCCATCCGCACGGTCCTTATGTATTTAACAATGTAAAACAGAGGAATAAACGAGAAAATTAATTTAGTCATTTTTCTTCTCAGATTTTGTCGATGATAATCTAATTGTATAGTATAGACTATCATCGACAAAATCTGAGAAAAAGAATGACTAAATTAGTATAGATTCTATACTAATATTACAAAGAGGTAAAATTTGTTTGTAAGTTTGTATGTATGGATTAATATTCGGAACTACTGATCCGATACTGAAAATTCTTTAACTAACGGGAAGCTACATTAATCCCGAGTGTTATAGGGTACATTTAAAATGTTCCCGTGGGTACATTCCGTACATAACGAGAGCGAAGCCGCGAGCAAAAGATAGTATAAATATAAACTTGACTAATTTGTAAATATGAACTCTAGACATTTTCTATGCAGTGAGATAATAAAGACTAATAGCGGTATGAGGAACAGGATGTAAAACTCTTCATCCTCTATTGAAAAGGGAGGATCGTCACACATGTGTTGTGTTTGGTGGGATCCTGCCCGACGGTTTCTGTATATAATATGTTATTCACGCGGATATATATATTACTTCTAAAGATAGGTTTCAAGATAAACTAAAGTTTAACCCGCTAAACCTAGGTCTAGCCGCAACGCCTTGTCTAAAAATGAAGAATGTTGACGGTGCCTTGTTACAAGCAATTCGTTGCAACCAATTTGTATGTAGGCTCGGATCCCATTGCCATCAATCGGGTCAATGGGTCTTAAAACACAGCTGGTGAAATGTGACTGTTCTGTATCAACATCTTGACTATATCAAGTATTTGTCTCTGCTCAGCCTTCCCGGGAAATTCAGGCGTCATGTTAGATATTTTGATAAAGGGGGCTTACTACATGAATGTTAATGGATGGAGAGGGAGAGGAAGTCCAAAGAAAAAATGAATGGATTCTGTGACGACTGATATAAAAGAGAAAGGAGTAAATGATGCTATGACGTATGAAAAGGGAGAATGGAAGAAAAAAACGTGTTGCGCCGACCCCAAATAGAATGGGACATGGGTAGGAAAATGATGAAAGGTGTCTTATTATTGGCTGCAGAAAAGCTGCTGCAGCAGCGTTGCTGTCACCGCCTTTCCGATAAGCTAGGGACACAATGTACAAACATTTAATATTCAAGTAGGCAGTGATTAGCCATTTTGGAATCTACCTAAATAATCATTAATTTTATAATTTTTATTTCATTATTCTCTTGGTTTAGAGGTCGCAAGCACGACTGCTGAGCATGAGGTTCCGGTACGATTTCCAACGGTCCCTCGGTATGTAATGGGTGGTCACCCATCCACAGACCAACCTAGGCAAGTACGGCTTAACCTAAAGATCGATCCGAGTGGCTGTTATTATTTAGCTACGAGCTCCTGCAGAAATGTGAGTGTTCTATTTTCTAAACCTCTGCTGAACTTGTTGGGCGAATTCAGGCGTAATGTTATGTTTGTAATAAAGTTGTCTTACTATTTGCAGAAGAAGTAGCTGCTGCAGTGCTGCTACCGCTACTCCCATAGCCTGGGTTGTCGCCAGTGTTCCTGTTAGGCTGATAGTTATCTGTAATTTTTTAATTTATTTATATATTCATAACACAATGCGGATCTTCAGCGCTCGGTGACAGAGTGGGTATCTCTTCTGCGCATCATAGACTTATAGCAAAACACCAAAGAGTACAGGGGGCCTAAAATGGCCACTGTAGCAGAATCATAATGGGATAATAATATAATTCGCGTTAAAATTCTCAAAATGGTCACAGACGCAGTTAATGTTATGAATTGTCGCTTTCTGACCATTTTGCAACTTGTAACGTAAAGCATATTATTGTCCTACTACGATTCTGCTAAAGCTGCTGTTTTGGGCCCACAGTTTAAACTTTAGAGCAATGTTCTTTTTTCAAACTGATATTTTGTGTTTAGTTTCTTCTGTTGCCGCCTATGTTTGCTGGTCACCATAATTTAGTCAAACATATCCTCTAGATTATTGTGATTTTTATACCTGGTCGGTTGTTGCCGTAATTTGGTTGCTCATAATTTCCACTATCTGAAATCAAATGATTGATTTTAATGAAATCATTGTCTTGATTAATTTAGTTTATTGTTAGTCTTACTATACAGGGTGGCGGCGACAATACGACAATAAATGAAAACACTGCTAATACTAGTTCATAGAAATATTTTTAAAATATCGAATAAATCCTAACATCGAAATGAAAAAAAAAATTAATACAAACTAAATAGCAGAAAACTGTTAATGAAAAACAATACCATTTATAAATATTGGTTTACTAACCTTAAGTATAATTTCCACTGATTCGCGCCTTAAAATAAACTATAAAGAACGAATTTAGCAAAGATTATTGAAGTAGCGAGTTACCAACATGTGTTTAGTGTCCAATCGATCTGTGCTAGCCTATTAATCTACATCATGTAGAAAATTCTGAAAGTAGAAATTAATGTCCTGTGACTAAACTACTGGATATATTCGAATGAATTTTTGTAAGCAGACGTGGAATGTCATGAAGTATACGCAGTTTAATTTATTGTCGTATTGTCGGCGCCACCCTGTATATCTTATTTTACTAGTTTTACTTTTACTAGTATTATAAATGCAAAAGTTTGTGAGGATGGAAAGATGGATGGATGGATGTTTGTTACTCTTTTACGTAAAAACTACTGAACAGATTTAGATGAAATTCGGCAGAGTGATAGTTTATAACCTGGATTAACACAGGATACTTTTTATTCCGGTAGAACGATCCCGTGGTACAATTACAGAACTCCACACGGTTGAAGCCGCGGGCCTGAGCTAGTTATCTCATAAAGTGACCCTTGGCAAAGAAAATAAAATATATAACAGGACTAAAATTCACAAGAACATGACAGAATCTAAATATGATCAAGTAAACATCAAGTAAGAAAAGAAAAACCAAACAAAATTAAAACTTTAAACTATAAAGGGTGTAAATAGACCCTTAACATGCCCGAAAAGCACTTGTTCTTCCCGTCTATACGATCATCTGGAAACCTTCTAGTGACGGAAATATTGGGGGTCAAAGTTCCAACTTTTTCACAAGCTTTTTTTAAATACATTTTTTAATGTAAGATTTTTACTTTACACACCTCCACGACCCCCGTACTATTCAATCCATCCATCAGCACAATGCTTTGAGTGCTTTCCATCGAGTCCTACCGTAAAACGTGATTTTTCACACCAAAAAAAAAGTCGATTCCCACCAATAATTTTTGAGTAAAGTTACTTAGTTTGATGTACAGCATGCTTGCTTGACGGCTATGTGAAGGGTCTGTTTACACCCTGTATAGCAATGTTCTTTTTTAAACTGTCATTTTGCATTTAGTTTCTTCCGTTGCCGCCTATGTTTGCTGGCCACTATAATTTAGACAAACATAAGCTCTAGATTATTGTGATTTTTATTATATTATACCTGGTTGGTTGTTGCCGTAATTTGGTTGGTTATAATTTCCACCATCTGAAATCAAATGATGTATTATGATGAAATCATTGTCTAGCCACCATAATTTAGTCAAATATACGGTCTAACTATTCATACACGAAATATTTTCAGGGAATCATCTATCGGCTATAAAGAAGCCATTTCAAGGCATTATTTTTTTATCTAAGTATATTTTAATAAAAAATAAATAATTTAAAATTACTTGACCCACAAAATAAATACTAGGTAGGTAGCTAGCTATTTTTGAACATCCATTACGCTAGTTTATTACGTCGTATTTACCAACTGTCATTGTTAGAATATAGGGAAGTAAAGGTTTTATGTAAAGTGTTAAAAAAAAAAAATGTAATAATTTCGTAAAACAAAACACTCAGATAATTTTTTTTTTCGTTGCTATGGCGACTTTACGACTTAAAGAAGTTACTCTTAAAATATTTCGTGTATGAAAAGATAGACCTTATATATCCTCTAGATTATTGTGATTTTTATTATATTTTACCTGGTCGGTTGTTGCCGTAATTTGGTTGTTTGTTATTTCCAATATCTGAAATCAAATGATTAATTATGATGAAATCATTGTCTTGATCAATTTAGTTTATTGTTAGTCTTATTTTATTTGACTAGTATTTTAAGTGTCTATATCTTCTCAAGTGATATATCTTGTGTTGCCATTTGGAATTTTGCTGAGTTGAGGCCCTTTTGGAAATAATAGCATTGTTTACTTATTTTTTGTTGTTTCTGCTTAAATGCCAATAAACACATTTTACTTTTTTTTTCAAAAAAAAAAAAACATGACTGTACGTACCCGATGCATATCTAAAATAAAGTCGCTTTCCATGTATTTCTGTGTGACCCTGTGTTTCTTCTAAATAATGCACTAGATTTTGTAGCAGTTTTGTCCATCATTTAGAGTATTATTTGCCCGATACAAACCAGCAATATTTTGTACATTTGTAATCAAGTTCTCGAGAACGGCACTAATGATTTCGATGAAAGTTGCAACATGGCGGGTTACAGGGATAAAAAAATATCTAGCTGGGTTTTATGTTAAACTTATTATTTATTTATTTATTATTCCTTAACACACACATTTGTTTATACAGGTAAGACCCAAGCTAACAAAGTAGTAATAAGTTACAAAATATCCAGTCCCAAGTAAGGGTAGAAGCACAAGTTAGACAGTAGACAACAAAACAGCAGCAGCAGCGTGGCTTATACAACATTAATTTTAGTATATGCGAAACCTGAAACACGTGTCTAGTATTTTTATGTAAAGAATCTATGTACAAAATTTCAAAACTGTATCATGAAAAATAACAAAGTTATAAGCTTGTTCTGTTATCTAGTTGCCCGCACAAAATCGTGGTCACCACACAGCGTGCGCCTCCAGCGACGTCTTGAGCTCATTGATAATAATAATTTGGCAGTAGGTACCTAAATTATTGCGATAGGTACTCAAAGTCGTTCGGTATCCAACTTTTAACATTTTTTAATATTTTTGGGAAAAAATCTAACATGGTTTAAAAATGATTGGAATCGATTCAGTTAAGTATTCTGAACAAACTATATTCAGGTTTCGCATATACTAAAAATAATGTTGTATATATAAGAATATTTTGCGAGTCGTAAAATAATAAAACAAAGAATAGGTAAGCGTTCACTCACTATTCATAGGCTCAGTGTATTTTCCCATGCTAGAAACATATTCATACGGGTTGTTTAACGCAACTAGAAAAAAAAATCTTAATATAAATCATTGCACATAATATAACATCACGCCTGTAATCCCCGAAGAGTTAGGCAGAGGTGTACCCAGCATAGTACACCCACATTTCGCCAGTTATTTTTAAGTCCGATGTAAAAGGCTCGGCAGCCTATTGCCATCAACCGGGCACAAATCTAACCCTTCGATTTATATGCATGATATTGTGTGATGTTTATTGAGCTGATTAAAAGTGCAAACTTTACCGCAATTAAAGTGTTGATGTTGCAACGAGGCGATAATTAAGAACTAAGTTATTGCTCTATAATTTAATTCTATTTTTAGAACTAAGTTTTTTTTTAAATAATATGATAGATCTGAGTCCAGACCACTTACTATAAACTCTATTATCAACTGCAACGATTCATAAAACAAACGATCGGTCAGACTAGTCCGGACAAATGGCAGATGTGGTTCTGGACACCTCCATCAATTATTTCTGAAGTATCTGGTGGCCTACCATGACGTCTTAAAGCAGGAGTAATTCCAGTGTGGGAAAGAGATAGCGCTAGACGACCTGCATAGCTCTGTCTCTTTCCCACACAGGAATTACTCCTGCTTTAAGACGTCACAGTAACCCCTCTGTCTGTGTCCGTGTCCGAAGCATCGTCTGCCATTGTTGCGTTGGTACAGGTTTGACCAATCTTTAAGAAGGACCAATATACATAAAACTTTCTTGCAAAAAAATAACTGACTTCCAAAATAAAAAGTTGATAATAACTTGACTTTCGGAAGTCGATGACTTTTGTTTGCAAAAAAGTCTTTTATTTTTCCTCCTTTTATTAATTGTGGTATCGCATACAAAATCTCGTAAACTCTCGAAGTTATTGAAGATAATCAACATATACGAAGCAGAAAAAAAGCTTATTATAGAAGATAACTCATAAACTACGCGAAACCTATTTCTACAAAATGAAAAAAAAAACACATGAATCGGACCAGTAATCACGGTGAAATAATTTTAAATACATGAACACAAAAAAAAGATACTGGCCGACTACATAACCTCCTCCTTTTGTAGAAGTCGGTTAAGAATGATAAAATGTCCAAAAACTTACAACTTGTACTATCACTCTCAGAAAATGAAACCCCAGATACCAATGGGATTAGTACCAGGAGACACACAGCTACAACACGTTTGCCTAGCATCTTGAACAAAGTAAAAGAGCAGACTGACGACCAGAACAGTAGAGGAGCTTATAAAAGGGAAAAACTAAAAAAAATATTATAGCTCCATAACACAATTCGTGAATTTAAATGTAGATAAGTAAAATTAATAACGTAGGTATCAAGTTTTTAGATTGATATCGTGACTGTTATAAAAATAATAAAATAAATGTGTCATAGTTTTCTGATAAATAATTAACTACAAACATGTGTATAATAATAGTAAATAATTAATGGCTTGATAGCCAATAGCCTCGACTAACATCTGAGGAGGCTCATGCTTGGCAGCTCGATCAAGGGCATGATTCAGTAAGCGCACAAAGAGCCCTGACTACCGGCAGCTGGGATCCCAGCTACCGGTGGCAAGCTATTCTTGTTTTTTTTTTTTTTTAAAGAAATATGTAAAAATATAGAAATTATTAATAAATATAGAGTTATTTTATTATTCTTTTAGTAAATTTCTTAGTATTTATTCTATTTATTCACGTCGTCATCATTAATGAGCCCTTGCATAGTACTCCCAAGAATTTTCAATTCCATACAAATATAACGGGTGTAAGAAATATGAAGCATATTTACAAAAACGAAGATGAAAATGACGACTGTGGTCATGAAACTCTCCCAGATATAAGCAGCGTTATACCATTGTTTCTTGTCAAAAGGGTACCAGCCATCAAATGGGTACAAATCACAGATATAGATAGACCTAGATAACGCAAGTATCACGATCTGTATGAAAACGTCACAAGCACTATTTAGTGATGGGAAAATCAAACCGATTCAAAGACGCCGCCGTGGACGGCGCCCCCCTCGTCCTACCCCCCCCCCCCCCCGCCATGACGACGCTCACTGACGTCCGACTAGCGCTATGCTCCGATGCAGACTGAGTTCGAAATTGCCCACTTACGATTTTTGTACGTAAGCTACATAATAATATGGCACGCGAAGTAGTTGCTCTCGCGTTATCTAGGTCTATCTATATCTGTGGTACAAATACTGCTTTTCTTTACCAAGAATGTCGTTCTGATAAACCATAATGATTCTTGGGAATAAATCAACAACTACACACTCGAAAATGTTGAAATATTTCGTCGTACAACTGCTTAGTGTCTTGGATCTTTTTGTATTTGTTCAAGATCATGAGACAGACTCCGATGTTGGGGGCGACGTTGACAATCTCGAACCAATCACAGTCGTTGATCCCGATTAAGCAAAGAGTAACGAGTAACTGAGTCGATGTGATAAATAGGAGACCATACGTGAAATAGAAACAGTACGTAATAAGTTTAGATCGACCAATGAAAGGAAATATAAAAAACTTTGCACCGATGTTACTGATGAAATCCATTTCACCCAGAAAATCTTGCTTCAAAGCATCGTACGTTTTGTATTCTTGAATCATGATTGTGAGATATATAATAAGTAATTTCTTACCACTTGCTTGTTTAGAAGTGTAGTAACGCTATATTCATTGAAATCAATGGATGGAATTGTCTATATAGACATTGTTGCATGTCCATTTTACACTATTCGATTATTTAGAATTGGTGAAGTTCTAAGCAAGTAGTGAAAAGTTAGCTAAAAAATCGTGACATGTAAAGGAGCTTTTAATTCGATCACAATGTAACAAATAACCGGTTGTTTCCTTAGATCAAAGGGATCACATTTAATGCTAGCTTCAGTGCTTATTATGTGCGGCCTTCTAACGGTTCTGAATTCAATGTAAATGCGCTTTGATCAAATAAGTTACAGGTAGATTTAGCCTTATGATTTCCTTAGTTTTCAAGTATTACTTTGAATTCGTTCGCTAATGGAAAAATATGCTACTATTAAAATATTAGTTCTAGTAACATAACTATTGTTAGGTGCACCTTGAGCTTATTATCTAACTTAGATCTGAAATATATTGTGAATTGTAGTTATTTTGCTGCTAATACGCGCCGTCGGCGGCGAACCGGATCTCACGTCGCATTGCCGCGCGGATGAGCTGTGTCGTGTGAGAATTGCCTAAGCTAGGATGTAGGTACCTAGGTGTCATTTTATAGGTATGTCTATTCATAGGAGAAACTAATAATCCTAAAGAAATTCATTACTCATGTCATCATAAGTTATATAAAGTGTCTGGTAATTAGTGACCGATACTTAAACACGTGATTGTACTAATGATAACAAACAACTTTCCCGAAGCAACATTTTTTCCTCTCTTTTCTCTTGTTTTCTCCTGCCTACCCACTGTTGCACGGTATGATAGTAATAAGACAGAACAGTGCCACTCGGCTAACAGCTGATAGGTCAAAGGCGCACGCGCGTGAGTTTCATACGGCTGTTGTGTAAAAAAAAATCTTTGGGAAAGTTGTTTGTTATTATGAGTACAATCACGTGTTTAAGTTTCGGTCACTAATTACCAGTCACCATATATAACGCAAAGAATATTATTGAAGCACTCGTAAAGTATGGTATTGGGATTTTGAGTGAGCTACGCAATTATCACGCAGCAGGAAAAGAGGAACAAATGATTAAAAACAATATTGAATCTGCCAAAATATTTTTTATTAAAAAAAAAACATACATTGCTTTAGAATAATTTGGGTGGTACTATGTATACTGTATCGGTAAGTATGTCACAAATGTGTTTTTGCAAAATGGAAATATTCAAAATGGACGGCCAACTGGAAAACCTGCTGCCTGTAACAAATAGATTAATACTGTTTTTAGAATGTAAAACAAAAGAGCCTTTAGAGCTTGCGACAAATAAATATGTTTTGAAAGAAAAGAATGAAAAAATATTTATTTCAAAATATTTACTTCCTATTATTTACATGGTGTTCAGACCTAAGAAGGGTTAAACATCGTACTCATGAATAACTTTTGAGAAGACTGGAATAATATTGGAAAGACCTTTACTCAACTGTGGAAAAACATAGGTCAACTACATATCTATAACAAAAATATCAAACAAAACCGGTTCCGTACAAAACACCGAAAAACGTTTCTTGTGTCATACAAGAAACGTTTTGCCGCGTTTAATTTTAAACTTTAATTTTATTATTTGATGTTGTAATAATAACTTACTCGAAAGATAGAGCCTGGTGACAGACGGACGGACAGACTGCGATTACAACAAATGTAGAATTATACTAAAGCTGCCTTTTGTGTTTGGGTACAGAGAGGTTTGTGGAAACCTAAGGCTTACCTGACGTCTGGGAAATGGACTTAGCCGCGGCCGCGACCACTGCCTGCAATTATAAAATAAATATAGTCATTGATGGTAGAAGTATTGTGCACAAAATTACAAACGACTTATTTTGATAAATTTTCAGTCATCGATTTCAGAAAATAAGGTTATTTTGGACATTTACAAATTTTTCGGAAGTCAATTGTATATTTTTTGCGAAAAAGTTTATATTTTTTTTACTTATCGCTGTTTCAAAGACGCTTAACGTATTCTTGCAATCAATTAACTTGAAAAAAAAACTGCGGAACCCTCGTGAATATCAAGAAATGAAAACACAATTCCGCTTATGATGTACAAGTATATTTTGGCGAACGAATGATTTTTATACAGGAGAGCTGTTACAAAACATTAGTAAAATTGTATTGGGAATGTCGGTATTGAAAAAAAAATGGCGGTGTTAGGTCCGATTTTGACAACGCTCGAAATCCTTGTACAGCAGCTGTCTCAAATGATTGGTACAAAGAGGTTTGTAGTAAGCTAGGTCTTACTTGTAGATTTGGCATAAGAAGAAGCAGCAGACTGAGCACCATCGCCATAGCCTGTAATAATAATATGAATTTGAAAAGTGAGCTAGACTATCATTGTGCCGATTGTCGTTACGGCCAATGGCCTGATGGCCAAGAGCCTCGATGAACGTTTCTAGAGGCTCTCGCTTGCAGAAGATCAAAGATGGATCAAAGTCCTGATTCAAAAGATAGTACTCCTTGAAACGACTCGTATTGTAAGAAGGTTCCTGATTCTGTAGCCCTCACCACCGCTAGCTTGGACCAGCCAGACCACAACATTTCTAAGAAATACAACATGTGACTGAGGAGCTCGTGGCTAAATAATAACAGCCGCTCGGATCGATCTTTAGGTTAAGCCGTGCTTGCCTAGGTTGGTCTGTGGATGGGTCACCACCTATTACATACCGAGGTTCCTCCGTGCCTCGGAAAGCATGTTAAGCCGTTGGTCCCGACTGTCTCAAAAAGTCTGACAACCAGTCTTACTAGTTTCATCGTATCGTATTACCCAGTACTAACTGGGATGTGGAGGTCAGTTAGGCAGTCGCTCCATCTGGTTAGACTGGAAGCCGACCCAAACGTAGTAGGGAAAAGGCTAGGCAGATGATGATGACAACATGTGATTGTTCCTAATCTACCCGAGGCTGATAACATTTTCGTTTTTCCTAAAACATGTAAATATTAGTATTAAGGTCGGTTTCCCCTGAAAAGGCCCTGCCCCGCCATCCGCACGGTCCTTATGTATTTAACAATGTAAAACAGATGAATAAACGAGAAAATTATTTTGTTCATTTTTCTTCTCAGATTTTGTCGATGATAATCTAATTGTATAGTATAGACTATCATCGACTAAATCTGAGAAAAAGAATGACTAAATTAGTATAGATTCTATACTAATATTACAAAGAGGTAAAATTTGTTTGTAAGTTTGTATGTCTGGGTTAATCTTCGGAACTACTGATCGGATACTGAAAATTCTTTAACTAACGGGAAGCTACATTATTACCGAGTGTTATAGGGTACATTTAAAATGTTCCCGTGGGTACATTCCGTATGGTGTTTCCGTATGGTGTATGTTCTGTATGGTGTCCGGACGATAATAGCACCATCCCATATCTTCCCGTGGGTGTCGTAAGAGGCGACTAAGGGACTTACCAGAGAATGGGTAGCAGCGTTCTCTGTGTTTTATAACAACCATACTGCGATCGCCAACCCGCCTGCCAAGCGTGGCGATTATGGCAAAGCCCCCCTAAATGACGAGCACAAGAAAAAATGGCCCCTAGTACCCGGCAGCCCGTCTACCCTCGACTATGGTAGCGGTCGAGGTTACGACGTGGCAAGGGGTGCGAAGAATCTCCGGAAGGGATCAGGCTGCCAATACCGACGACTTGACCTGGCAACATATAACACGCGTACACTCCGGACCGACGAGAAGATAACGGAACTCGAAAGAGAGGAATTGAGCAGGCTGCGATGGTGTATTGTGGGATTATCTGAAGTCCGAAGAGAGGGTGAGGACACGATAATCCTGAAATCCGGCAATCTGCTCTATTTCCGAGAGGGTGACCGGCAGTCCCAGGGTGGTGTTGGGTTTATCGTCCACAAGTCCCTCGTGAATAACGTGGTGAAGATTGAGAGTGTGTCGACCAGGGTGGCGTACCTTATACTCAGAATATCCTCAAGATATTTGCTGAAGGTCATACAGGTCTACGCCCCGACCTCGGCACACCCCGACGACGAAGTGGAGACCATGTATGAGGATATTTTTAAAGCCCTGCATGGTTTCAAAACTCACTTCACCGTTGTCATGGGGGACTTCAACGCGAAACTGGGCAAACGAGACGGGGATGAGCTGCAGGTGGGGCAATTTGGCCTCTATATGATGAACTCCTTCTTCAAAAAGCGCGAGCACAGGAAGTGGACCTGGCAGAGTCCCGATGGTGCAACTAAAAATGAGATTGACTTCATCACGTCAACCAAGAAGCAAATGTTCAATGATGTCTCTGTGATCAATTCGGTGAAAACCGGGAGCGATCACCGCATGGTAAGAGGCACATTGAACATCAATATAAAGCTTGAAAGGTCTCGACTGATGAAGTCTACACTCCGTCCAGCACAGATCCAGATCCAAAACCCCGAGAGCTTTCAGCTTGAACTCCAGAATCGTTTCGAGTGCCTAGGAAGCTCAGTGGACGAATACAACGATGGGTTCGTGGAAACTGTCCACACGACTGGGTCTAAGTTTTTCAAGACACGTCGTGCACACAACAAAAGACTCTCTGATCATACTCTCGAGCTCATGAAGGAGCGGCGTGAGATGATCCTGCAGTCTTCAGACGAGACGTGGAAGTACCGGCAGCTCAATAGACGGATCTCTAAATCCTTGAAGAGCGACCTCCGCCGCTTTAATACCGAGCGTATTAAAGACGCTATTGAGCGGAATAAAGGCTCCAAGGTATTTTCAAGAGATCTGGCTATTGGGCAGAGCCAGCTCACGAAACTGAAGACCGACGATGGCAGGATCGTATCCGCCAAACCAGAGCTGCTGAGGGAGATCGAGAGTTTTTATGGGCAGTTGTACACTTCAATCAGTAATCCCGTTGCAACTCTAGCTAACGACCCAAGAGCTAGACTGACCCGACATTATACCGAAGACATTCCGGATGTCAGCCTGTACGAGATTAGGATGGCTCTTAAACAGCTTAAAAACAACAAGGCACCGGGTGATGACGGAATTACGGCCGAACTCCTGAAGGCGGGTGGAAAACCGGTACTTAAGGCCCTTCAGAAGCTGTTTGATTCCGTCATACTCGAGGGGAAAACGCCGCAGGCATGGTGCAGGGGTGTGGTGGTACTCTTCTTCAAAAAGGGTGACAATGCCCGGCTGAAGAACTATAGGCCCATCTCACTTCTAAGCCATGTCTACAAGTTGTTCTCAAGAGTCATCACGAATCGTCTCGCGCGCAGGTTTGACGATTTTCAGCCTCCTGAACAAGCCGGATTCCGAAAAGGCTTTAGCACCGTAGACCACATACATACGCTGCGGCAGGTTATACAGAAGACCGAAGAGTATAACCTGCCTCTCTGCTTAGCGTTTGTGGACTACGAGAAAGCCTTCGATTCGATCGAGCTTGGGCTGTACTGCAGTCTCTCCAACGGTGCCAAATCGACTATCGGTACATCGAGGTGCTGAAGTGTTTGTACAAAAACGCCACCATGTCAGTCCGACTTCAGGACCGGACCTCGGAACCTATTCTTCTGCAGCGAGGTGTGAGACAGGGAGACGTCATATCTCCGAAACTGTTCACCGCTGCACTGGAGGATATCTTCAAGGTTCTGGTCTGGAGAGGGCTAGGCATCAACGTCAATGGCGAGTACATCTCTCACCTTCGATTTGCCGACGATATAGTGGTCATGGCTGAGACCATGGAGGACCTCAGTACAATGCTCGATGACCTTAGTAGAGCTTCCGTAAGAGTGGGTCTTAAAATGACCATGGACAAAACCAAAATCATGTTGAATAACCATGTAACACCCACTCCTATCAAGATCGGAGACTCTACACTCGAAGTTGTAGACGATTATGTCTACCTTGGACAAACGATCCAGTTAGGTAGGTCTAACTTCGAGAAAGAGGTCAATCGTCGAATCCGACTCGGCTGGGCAGCGTTCGGGAAGTTGCGTGGTATCTTCTGGTCCAACTTACCGGAGTGTCTCAAGTCTATGACCAGTGTGTGTTGCCAGTGATTACTTACGGGACCGAAACATGGTCGCTCACAATGGGCCTTATCAGAAGGCTTAAAGTCACCCAAAGGGCAATGGAGAGGGCTATGCTCGGAGTTTCTTTGCGTGATAAAATCAGAAATGAGGACATCCGCAAGAGATCCAAGGTAACCAACGTAGCCCGAAGAATAGCCAAACTGAAGTGGCAGTGGGCAGGGCACATTGCTCGCAGAACGGATGGCCGATGGGGCCGAAAAGTTCTGGAGTGGCGACCGCGAACCGGAAGACGCTGCGTTGGACGGCCTCCAACTAGGTGGACCGATGACCTGGTGAAGGCTGCAGGGATCCGCTGGATGCGAGTCGCACGGGACCGGTCAATGTGGCGACACTTGGGGGAGGCCTATGTCCAGCAGTGGACGTCTTTCGGCTGAAATGATGATGATGATGGGGTACATTCCGTACATAACGAGAGCGAAGCCGCGAGCAAAAGATAGTATAAATATAAACTTGACTAATTTGTAAATATGAACTCTAGACATTTCTATGCTGTGAGACAATAAAGACTAATAGCGGTATGAGGAACAGGATGTAAAACTCTTCATCCTCTATTGAAAAGGGAGGATCGTCACACATGTGTTGTGTTTGATGGGATCCTACCCGACGGTTTCTGTATATAATATGTTATTCACGCGGATATATATATTACATCTAAAGATAGGTTTCAAGATAAACTAAAGTTTAACCCGCTAAATTTAGGTCTAGCCACAACGCCTTGTCTAAAAATGAAGAAAGTTGACGGTGCCTTGTTACTAGCGATTCGTGGCAACCAATTTGTATGTAGGCTCGGATCCCATTGCCATCAATCGGGTCAATGGGTCTTAAAACACAGCTGGTGAAATGTGACTGTTCTGTATCTACATCTTGGCTATATCAAGTATTTGTCTCTGCTCAGCCTTCCCGGGAAATTTATTTATTTATAAAAGATGAATGGATTGTGTGAAGACTGATATGAAAGAGAAAGGAGTAAATGATGCCGTGACGTATGAAAAGGGAGAATGGAAGAAAAAGACGTGTTGCGCCGACCCCAAATAGAATGGGACATGGGTAGGAAAATTATGAAAGGTGTCTTATTATTGGCTGCAGAAAAGCTGCTTCAGCAGCGTTGCTTTCACCGCCTTTCCGATAAGCTAGGGACACAATGTACAAACATTTAATATTCAAGTAGGCAGTGATCAGCCATTTTGGAATCTACCTAAATAATCATTAATTTTATAATTTTTATTTCATTAATCTTTTGGTTTAGAGGTCGCAAGCACGACTGCTGAGCATGAGGTTCCGGTACGATTCCCAACGGTCCCTCGGTATGTAATGGGTGGTCACCCATCCACAGACCAACCTAGGCAAGTACGGCTTAACCTAAAGATCGATCCGAGTGGCTGTTATTATTTAGCCACGAGCTCCTGCAGAAATGTGAGTGTTCTATTTTCTAAACCTCTGCTGAACTTGTTGGGCGAATTCAGGCGTAATGTTATGTTTGTAATAAAGTTGTCTTACTATTTGCAGAAGAAGTAGCTGCTGCAGTGCTGCTACCGCTACTCCCATAGCCTGGGTTGTCGCCAGTGTTCCTGTTAGGCTGATAGTTATCTGTAATTTTTTAATTTATTTATATATTCATAACACAATGCGGATCTTCAGCGCTCGGTGACAGAGTGGGTATCTCTTCTGCGCATCATAGACTTATAGCAAAACACCAAAGAGTACAGGGGGCCTAAAATGGCCACTGTAGCAGAATCATAATGGGATAATAATATAATTCGCGTTAAAATTCTCAAAATGGTCACAGACGCAGTTAATGTTATGAATTGTCGCTTTCTGACCATTTTGCAACTTGTAACGTAAAGCATATTATTGTCCTATTACGATTCTGCTAAAGCTGCTGTTTTGGGCCCACAGTTTAAACTTTAGAGCAATGTTCTTTTTTCAAACTGATATTTTGTGTTTAGTTTCTTCTGTTGCCGCCTATGTTTGCTGGTCACCATAATTTAGTCAAACATATCCTCTAGATTATTGTGATTTTTATACCTGGTCGGTTGTTGCCGTAATTTGGTTGCTCATAATTTCCACTATCTGAAATCAAATTATTGATTTTAATGAAATCATTGTCTTGATTAATTTAGTTTATTGTTAGTCTTACTATACAGGGTGGCGGCGACAATACGTCAATAAATGAAAACACTGCTAATACTAGTTCATAGAAATATTTTTAAAATATCGAATAAATCCTAACATCGAAATGAAAAAAAAAATTAACACAAACTAAATAGCAGAAAACTGTTAATGAAAAACAATACCATTTATAAATATTGGTTTACTAACCTTAAGTATAATTTCCACTGATTCGCGCCTTAAAATATAATATAAAGAACGAATTTAGCAAAGATTATTGAAGTAGCGAGTTACCAACATGTGTTTAGTGTCCAATCGATCTGTGCTAGCCTATTAATCTACATCATGTAGAAAATTCTGAAAGTAGAAATTAATGTCCTGTGACTAAACTACTGGATATATTCGAATGAATTTTTGTAAGCAGACGTGGAATGTCATGAAGTATACGCAGTTTAATTTATTGTCGTATTGTCGGCGCCACCCTGTATATCTTATTTTACTAGTTTTACTTTTACTAGTATTATAAATGCAAAAGTTTGTGAGGATGGAAAGATGGATGGATGGATGTTTGTTACTCTTTTACGAAAAAACTACTGAACAGATTTAGATGAAATTCGGCAGAGTGATAGTTTATAACCTGGATTAACACAGGATTTTTTTTATTCCGGTAGAACGATCCCGTGGTACAATTACAGAACTCCACACGGTTGAAGCCGCGGGCCTGAGCTAGTTATCTCATAAAGTGAACCTTGGCAAAGAAAATAAAATATATAACAGGACTAAAATTCACAAGAACATGACAGAATCTAAATATGATCAAGTAAACATCAAGTAAGAAAAGAAAAACCAAACAAAATTAAAACTTTAAACTATAAAGGGTGTAAATAGACCCTTAACATGCCCGAAAAGCACTTGTTCTTCCCGTCTATACGATCATCTGGAAACCTTCTAGTGACGGAGATATTGGGGGTCAAAGTTCCAACTTTTTCACAAGCTTTTTTTAAATACATTTTTTAATGTAAGATTTTTACTTTACACACCTCCACGACCCCCGTACTATTCAATCCATCCATCAGCACAATGCTTTGAGTGCTTTCCATCGAGTCCTACCGTAAAACGTGATTTTTCACACCAAAAAAAAAGTCGATTCCCACCAATAATTTTTGAGTAAAGTTACTTAGTTTGATGTACAGAATGCTTGCTTGACGGCTATGTGAAGGGACTGTTTACACCCTGTATAGCAATGTTCTTTTTTAAACTGTCATTTTGCATTTAGTTTCTTCCGTTGCCGCCTATGTTTGCTGGCCACTATAATTTAGACAAACATAAGCTCTAGATTATTGTGATTTTTATTATATTATACCTGGTTGGTTGTTGCCGTAATTTGGTTGGTTATAATTTCCACCATCTGAAATCAAATGATGTATTATGATGAAATCATTGTCTAGCCACCATAATTTAGTCAAATATACGGTCTAACTATTCATACACGAAATATTTTCAGGGAATCATCTATCGGCTATAAAGAAGCCATTTCAAGGCATTATTTTTTTATCTAAGTATATTTTAATAAAAAATAAATAATTTAAAATTACTTGACCCACAAAATAAATACTTGCTAGCTAGCTATTTTTGAACATCCATTACGCTAGTTTATTACGTCGTATTTACCAACTGTCATTGTTAGAATATAGGGAAGTAAAGGTTTTATATAAAGTGTTAAAAAAAAAAAAAATATAATAATTTCGTAAAACAAAACACTCAGATAATTTTTTTTTTCGTTGCTATGGCGACTTTACGACTTAAAGAAGTTACTCTTAAAATATTTCGTGTATGAAAAGATAGACCTTATACACGAATATTTTTACATCGTTCTGGAGCCGAAACATAGTAACTCCAGTCGAGTAATAGTTACTATTAGCATTGTTATTGTTTTTTTAAGACATCAAATAAAGAAGTTAGAAATTTATCACTTTTATTCTGTCATTCGAGTTAAATCTTAGTAGCGGTTTCAATATTTCATTCATAAACGCAAGGTCGTGCGCTCGCGGTGGGTCAATGGACTCCGGACGAATAACCAGCTGAAAAAGTACTTGCAAGTAGATCTTTCATTTCAGGTACGATTAAGGTTGGTGTAAGTTCATTTACCTCCATCATCTCTCGTCTCCTCGTAAACGAGAGAAATTAATTCACCAGTCTCGCATCACGAAATCACTAATACTCGTACCTATTCAACTACACAACGACGAGTACGCTTGGGAGTTGTTTTTAAGGCATTGAATCGAGTGTTGATCAATCGATCTAATAGGTACTTAAGAAACATACCCAATACCCTATGATAAATAAAAAATAGTATTACAGCTTAAAACAATTTTGTTGCGGCAATGCTAGTGGCGGCTTCTACAAAGGCAGGCAATTCGAACAGAAAAAGACCCTATTTTCATAACGTTAACCGTGGAATTCGGTTGTGCATCCTTGTAAAGTCCACTCCAACACGATACAATAGATTTCTCAGAATATTTTATAGTAAACTGCGTATTTACTTAGTTTGATGAAATTTCTAAATTTCACCGTTTACGGTTAAGAAATAAAGTCTGAATTCGCTTTTCGTGTTATTATTTGTTTGCCTATTTATCTACCGCGTATGTATTTTTATTTATGTTGATGTACCTATCGTAAAGAACACGGCGCCGAATTATTGCTTGATTTAAATTGCGTTTATCTACTTATAAGTTCAATAACTCTAATTTTTCCGTCATACTTTCTACAGGCTTAGGAACGTCGCGTCAGTTATACATTTTACGTATCTAAATACTTACTTACTTGTACACTTTTAATGTCAAGAAAAATAAATACAAGCGCAGGCGTATTTAAAAAAAATTGAGCTATTTACAAACATAATCATTATTCACAATTTATACTTCCCTGTATTCTGTATTCCTCGATACACAAACGGGCACGTTTAATGAGATTGTCTTTTAATTTAGCTAATGCGTCTCTGTCACTTTTCACAATATTAAACGCGTCCACAATCGCACTTCTTAACTCATCTCGAGTAGTAGGTATGTTCCTCGAAATAAACTAGTCTTTTTATCTCAGACCACAAATAAAAATCCAGTGGGGTTAAGTCAGGGCTCCTTGCGGGCCAAGCCACAGGGCCACCACGACCTATCCACCGCTCACCAAACTCACTGTTCAGATACGCACGCACTAAATTCGCATAATGAGCAGGGCATCCTCTCCTCTGGCTTATTTACATACCGCGTAAATAAGCCAGAGGCACATCCTCTAGCAACTCCGGTATCAGATTCTGCAGCATATCCAAATAAGAAACACCAGTCAGGTGCCCTTCAATAAAAATAGGCTCTATTATTTGGTCATTAATAATGCCTGCCCAAACATTCCATGATCGAGGAGGCGCTGGGTTACAGCCAGATTGGTGGAGGTGAAGGGAACTTGAGGATCGGTGATTCCACGAGCGCGCAGTGAGTTCAGGTTTTCCGGCTGAGCATACAAGAGTCTAGCCTCTTCCAATTTCTGGTGCGCCATCCCATAAAAATCCACCATTGCCCATTACTCCACATTGGAGTAGACATATTGCCGAATCATTTTTGACACGTGATTAGGTTACGCGTGAGTGACCTAATACAGCGAAGCGCGCGACAACACTAGGAAGAAAGGGCGCCAATCGCGTCGGCTAGACTGTGTAAGCGTGGGGTGGGGGCGTGGCTTACGGATCAAGCTGTCTGATCGATGAATGGATTTTTCAATGGGTATCGTTTGCATGTGTTGCCGATCGTCGATACGTTACGTACACATACATATGCATTTACCGCAAGAACTACTACTTCGAGTTCTCATTATTTAACAAAAAAAACAATAAATTTAATTTTTCGTGATTTTTTTTATTGTTACTTTTTGAAAAAAATAGTCCCAATCGTTTCGAGTTCGATGATCGAGTTTATGGCTTTCGGTTCCAGAACGACCTAAAACTAACCGTGTATATCCTCTAGATTATTGTGATTTTTATTATATTTTACCTGGTCGGTTGTTGCCGTAATTTGGTTGTTTGTTATTTCCAATATCTGAAATCAAATGATTTATTATGATGAAATCATTGTCTTGATCAATTTAGTTTATTGTTAGTCTTATTTTATTTGACTAGTATTTTAAGTGTCTATATCTTCTCAAGTGATATATCTTGTGTTGCCATTTGGAATTTTGCTGAGTTGAGGCCCTTTTGGAAATAATAGCATTGTTTACTTATTTTTTGTTGTTTCTGCTTAAATGCCAATAAAAACATTTTACTTTTTTTTTCAAAAAAAAAAAACATGACTGTACGTACCCGATGCATATCTAAAATAAAGTCGCTTTCCATGTATTTCTGTGTGACCCTGTGTTTCTTCTAAATAATGCACTAGATTTTGTAGCAGTTTTGTCCATCATTTAGAGTATTATTTGCCCGATACAAACCAGCAATATTTTGTACATTTGTAATCAAGTTCTCGAGAACGGCACTAATGATTTCGATGAAAGTTGCAACATGGCGGGTTACAGGGATAAAAAAATATCTAGCTGGGTTTTATGTTAAACTTATTATTTATTCCTTAACACACACATTTGTTTTTACAGGTAAGACCCAAGCTAACAAAGTAGTAATAATTTACAAATTATCCAGTCCCAAGTAAGGGTAGAAGCACAAGTTAGACAGTAGACAACAAAACAGCAGCAGCAGCGTGGCTTATACAACATTAATTTTAGTATATGCGAAACCTGAAACACGTGTCTAGTATTTTTATGTAAAGAATCTATGTACAAAATTTGAAAACTGTATCATGAAAAATAACAAAGTTATAAGCTTCGCCTCCAGCGACGTCTTGAGCTCATTGATAATAATAATTTGGCAGTAGGTACCTAAATTATTGCGATAGGTACTCAAAGTCGTTCGGTATCCAGCTTTTAACTTTTTTTAATATTTTTGGGAAAAAATATAACATGGTTTAAAAATGATTGGAATAGATTCAGTTAAGTATTCTGAACAAACTATATTCAGGTTTCGCATATACTAAAAATAATGTTGTATATATAAGAATATTTTGCGAGTCGTAAAATAATAAAACAAAGAATAGGTAAGCGTTCACTCACTATTCATAGGCTCAGTGTATTTTCCCATGCTAGAAACATATTCATACGGGTTGTTTAACGCAACTAGAAAAAAAAATCTTTATATAAATCATTGCACATAATATAACATCACGCCTGTAATCCCCGAAGAGTTAGGCAGAGGTGTACCCAGCATAGTACACCCACATTTCGCCAGTTATTTTTAAGTCCGATATAAAAGGCTCGGCAGCCTATTGCCATCAACCGGGCACAAATCTAACCCTTCGATTTATATGCATGATATTGTGTGATGTTTATTATGATAATGCTGATTAAAAGTGCAAACTTTACCGCAATTAAAGTGTTGAAGTTGCAACGAGGCGATAATTAAGAACTAAGTTATTGCTTTATAATTTATTTCTATTTTTAGAACTAAGTTTTTTTAAAAATAATATGATAGATCTGAGTCCAGACCACTTACTATAAACTCTATTATCAACTGCAACGATTCATAAAACAAACGATCGGTCAGACTAGTCCGGACAAATGGCAGATGCGGTTCTGGACACCTCCATTAATTATTTCTGAAGTATCTGGTGGCCTACCATGACGTCTTAAAGCAGGAGTAATTCCAGTGTGGGAAAAAGATGGCGCTAGACGACCTGTATAGCTTTGTCTCTTTCCCACACAGGAATAACTCCTGCTTTAAGACGTCACAGTAACCTCTCTGTCTGTGTCCGTGTCCGAAGCATCGTCTGCCATTGTTGCGTTGGTACAGGTTTGACCAATCTTTAAGAAGGACCAATATACATAAAACTTTCTTGAAAAAAAAATAACTGACTTCCAAAATAAAAAGTTGATAATAACTTGACTTTCGGAAGTCGATGACTTTTGTTTGCAAAAAAGTCTTTTATTTTTCCCCTTTTTATTAATTGTGGTATCGCATACAAAATCTCGTCAAGTACCTATTCATTTTACTTTGTAACTAGAAGTTATTGAAGATAATCAACATATACGAAGCTGAAAAAAAGCTTATTATAGAAGATAACTCATAAACTACGCGAAACCTATTTCTACAAAATGAAAAAAAAAACACATGAATCGGACCAGTAATCACGGTGAAATAATTTTAAATACATGAACACAAAAAAAAGATACTGGCCGACTACATAACCTCCTCCTTTTGTAGAAGTCGGTTAAGAATGATAAAATGTCCAAAAACTTACAACTTGTGCTATCACTCTCAGAAAATGAAACCCCAGATACCAATGGGATTAGTACCAGGAGACACACAGCTACAACACGTTTGCCTAGCATCTTGAACAAAGTAAAAGAGCAGACTGACGACCAGAACAGTAGAGGAGCTTATAAAAGGGAAAAACAAAAAAAAATATTATAGCTCCATAACACAATTCGTGAATTTAAATGTAGATAAGTAAAATTAATAACGTAGGTATCAAGTTTTTAGATTGATATCGTGACTGTTATAAAAATAATAAAATAAATGTGTCATCGTTTTCTGATAAATAATTAACTACAAACATGTGTATAATAATAGTAAATAATTAATGGCTTGGTAGCCAATAGCCTCGACTAACATCTGAGGAGGCTCATGCTTGGCAGCTCGATCAAGGGCATGATTCAGTAAGCGCTCAAAGAGCCCTGACTACCGGCAGCTGGGATCCCAGCTACCGGTGGCAAGCTATTCTTGATTTTTTTTTTAAAGAAATATGTAAAAATATAGAAATTATTAATAAATATAGAGTTATTTTATTATTCTTTTAGTAAATTTCCTAGTATTTATTCTATTTCTTCACGTCGTCATCATTAATGAGCCCTTGCATAGTACTCCCAAGAATTTTCAATTCCATACAAATATAACGGGTGTAAGAAATATGAAGCATATTTACAAAAACGAAGATGAAAATGACGACTGTGGTCATGAAACTCTCCCAGATATAAGCAGCGTTATACCATTGTTTTTGTCAAAAGGGTACCAGCCATCAAATGGGTACAAATACTGCTTTTCTTTACCAAGAATGTCGTTCTGATAAACCATAATGATTCTTGGTAATAAATCAACAACTACACACAGCCCAATGGTGTAATAGAACTCAAATCGCAATATTAGCCTTGTAGTCCGGGTGTATCGATTCAGAATCTTCTTGTGATCTGCTGTATCAGATACAGCTTTCCATAGGTCAAATCGAAAATGTTGAAATATTTCGTCGTACAACTCCTTATTGTCTTGGATCTTTTTGTATTTGTTCAAGATCATGAGACAGACTCCGATGTTTGGAGCGACGTTGATAATCTCGAACCAATCACAGTCGTTGATCCCGATTAAGCAAAGAGTAACGAGTAACAGAGTCGATGTGATAAATAGGAGGCCATACGTGAAATAGAAACAGTACGTAATAAGTTTAGATCGACCAATGAAAGGATATATAAAAAACTTTTCACCGATGTTACTGATGAAATCCATTTCACCCAGAAAATCTTGCTTCAAAGCATCGTACGTTTTGTATGCTTGAATCATGATTGTGAGACATAAAAATGATTTCTTACCAGTTGCTTGTTTAGAAGTATATACCTATATTTTATTCGATTATTTAGACTTGGTGAATTTCTAAGCAAGTTGTGTAAAGTTAGCTAAAAATTCGTGACAATATGTAAAGGAGCTTTTAATTCGATCACAATGTAACAAATAACCGGTTGTTTCCTTAGATCAAAGGGATCACATTTTATGCTAGCTTCAGTGCTTATTATGTGCGGCTATCTAACGGTTCTGAATTCAACGTAAATGCGCTGGTGCTGGTAGATTTAGCCTTATGATTTCCTTAGTTTTCAGCTATTACTTTGAATTCGTTCGCTAATGGAAAAATATGCTAATATTAAAATATTAGTTCTAGTAACATAACTTTTGTTAGGTGCATCTTGAGCTGTATATTATGTAACTTAGATCTGAAATATATTGTGTATTGTAGTTATTTTGCTGCTAATACGCGCCGTCGGGCGGCGAAGCGGATCACGTCGCATTGCCGCGCGGATGAGCTGTGTCGTGTGAGAATTGCCTAAGCTAGGATGTAGGTACCTAGGTGTCATTTTATAGGTATGTCTATTCATAGGTGAAACTAAAATTCACATCCCATTTTCGTAAGTTGCCAAAGTCAGTTAGTTATAGAACTGACCGATGGAAAATTCAAAAACTACATCAAACGTGTCCTTATTAAAAAAGCATATTACAAAATCAAGGACTACGTTGAAGATAAATAAAGAAGTTTGGCTTTAGTTCCTTCTGCGCATGCAGCTTCCCTGGTAGCTCATAAACGGCACAAATATGTGGATGTCTCTAACTATTCTCAATCTCATTTTTTCTCAATCAGATTTTCTCAATAGTTTTCAAATCATTTATACATCTTTTGCTCATAATAGTTACAGCACTGATAACAATATTTGTGTCACTTGTTTAATTTAGTACTTTACAATTCTTATTTTTTACCTTTGTATACATTCTTTTTTATCAATTGTTTGTGAATGTGTGAACATTGTAGGCTTTGTAGATTCCCAGCTGCTTGTTAACTTTTTATTTTGTTCTACATTTTTTGTGTAGTAAGCAACGACTTATTGTCGGGCCTACGCTGTCCCCCCATACTTAAGTACAAATACTGTATCCATGATAATAATGTAACACCAAATGATTTGACAAGAGTAACCATGGAGTTTCTTGCCGGTTCTTCTCCATAGGAAACGACCAACCCGAACCGTGTACCTTTTTTTCGACGTTTTATAAGTGCCCATCTAGGCCATGTGAAATAAAATATTTTGATTTTGATTTTGAAATAAGACATTTTCAATACTAAAGAAATTCATTACTCATGTCATCATAAGTTATATAAAGTGTCTGGTAATTAGTGACCGATAGTTAAACACGTGATTGTACTCATGATAACAAACAACTTTCCCAAAGAAACATTTTTTCTTCTCTTTTCTCTTTTTTTCTTCTGCCTACCCACTGTTGCACGGTACGATAGTAAATAATCAAATGCGCACGCGCGTGTGTTTCATATGGCTGTTGTGTTATTGTGTGTTTTGTGAGTAATAAAAGTACATGAGTATAAAAGAAATCTTTGGTAAAGTTTTTTGTTATCATGAGTATGTTATTAGTTATTCACGTGTTTAAGTATCGGTCACTAATTACCTGTCACCGTATATAACGCAAAGAATATTATTGAAGCACTCGTAATGTATGGTATTGGGATTGTGAGTGAGCTACGCAATTATCACGCAGCAGGAAAAGAGGAACAAATGATTAAAAACAATATTGAATCTGCCAAAATATTTTTTTTTAAAAAAAAAACATAGGTACATTGCTTTAAAATAATTTGGGTGGTACTATATATACTGTATCGGTAAGTATGTCAGAAATGTGTTTTTGCAAAATGGAAATATTCAAAATGGACGGCCAACTGGAAAACCTGCTGCCTGTAACAAATAGATTAATACTGTTTTTAGAATGTAAAACAAAAGAGCCTTTAGAGCTTGCGACAAATAAATATGTTTTAAAAGAAAATAAAGAAAAAATATTTATTTCAAAATATTTACTTCCTATTATTTACATGGTGTTCAGACCTAAGAAGGGTTAAACATCGTACTCATGAATAACTTTTGAGAAGACTGGAATAATATTGGAAAGACCTTTCCTCAACTGTGGAAAAACATAGGTCAACTACATATTTATAACAAAAATATCAAACAAAACCGGTTCCGTACAAAACACCGAAAAACGTTTCTTGTGTCATACAAGAGACGTTTTGCCGCGTTTAATTTTAAACTTTAATTTTATTATTTGATGTTGTAGTAATATTCAGTCTGTGAAATTTTCAAATTTACTCAAAAGATAGAGCCTGGTGACAGACGGACGGACATACTGCGATTACAACAAATGTAGAATTATACTAAAGCTGCCTTTTGTGTTTGGGTACAAAGAGGTTTGTGGAAACCTAAGGCTTACCTGACGTCTGGGAAATGGACTTAGCCGCGGCCGCGACCACTGCCTGCAATTATAAAATAAGTATAGTCATTGATGGTAGAAGTTTTGTTCACAAAATTACAAACGACTTAGTTTGATAAATTTTCAGCCATCGATTTCAGAAACTAAGGTTATTTTGGACATTTACAAATTTTTCGGAAGTCAATTGTATATTTATTGCGAAAAAGTTTATATTTTTTTTACTTATCGCTGTTTCAAAGACGCTTAACGTATTCTTGCAATCAATTAACTTGAAAAAAAAAACTGCGGAACCTTCGTGAATATCAAGAAATGAAAACACAATTCCGCTTATGATGTACAAGTATATTTTGGCGAACGAATGATTTTTATACAGGAGAGCTGTTACAAAACATTAGTCAAATTGTATTGGGAATGTCGGTATTGAAAAAAAAATGGCGGTGTTAGGTCCGATTTTGACAACGCTCGAAATCCTTGTACAGCAGCTGTCTCAAATGATTGGTACAAATAGGTTTATAGTAAGCTAGGTCTTACTTGTAGATTTGGCATAAGAAGAAGCAGCAGACTGAGCACCATCGCCATAGCCTGTAATAATAATATGAATTTGAAAAGTGAGCTAGACTATCATTGTGCCGATTGTCGTTACGGCCAATGGCCTGATGGCCAAGAGCCTCGATGAACGTTTCTAGAGGCTCTCGCTTGCAGAAGATCAAAGATGGATCAAAGTCCTGATTCAAAAGATAGTACTCCTTGAAACGACTCGTATTGTAAGAAGGTTCCTGATTCTGTAGCCCTCACCACCGCTAGCTTGGACCAGCCAGACCACAACATTTCTAAGAAATGCAACATGTGACTGAGGAGCTCGTGGCTAAATAATAACAGCCGCTCGGATCGATCTTTAGGTTAAGCCGTGCTTGCCTAGGTTGGTCTGTGGATGGGTGACCACCCATTACATACCGAGGTTGCTCCGTGCCTCGGAAAGCATGTTAAGCCGTTGGTCCCGACTGTCTCAAAAAGTCTGACAACCAGTCTTACTAGTTTCGTCGTATCGTATTACCCAGTACTAACTGGGATGTGGAGGTCAGTTAGGCAGTCGCTCCATCTGGTTAGACTGGAAGCCGACCCAACCGTAGTAGGGAAAAGGCTAGGCAGATGATGATGACAACATGTGATTGTTCCTAAATTACCCTAGGCTGATAACATTTTCGTTTTTCCTAAAACATCTAAATATGTATTAGTATTAAGGTTGGTTTTCCCCGAAAAGGCCCTGCCCCGCCATCCGCACGGTCCTTATGTATTTAACAATGTAAAACAGATGAATAAACGAGAAAATTAACTTACTCATTTTTCTTCCCAGATTTTGTCGATGATAATCTAATTGTATAGCATAGACTATCATCGACAAAATCTGAGAAAAAGAATGACTAAATAAGTAAAGATTCTATATTAATATTACAAAGAGGTAAAATTTGTTTGTAAGTTTGTATGTATGGATTAATATTCGGAACTACTGATCCGATACTGAAAATTCTTTAACTAACGGGAAGCTACATTATTACCAAGTGTTATAGGGTACATTTAAAATGTTCCCGTGGGTACATTTCGTATATAACGAGAGCGAAGCCGCGAGCAAAAGATAGTATAAATATAAACTTGACTAATTTGTAAACATGAACTATAGACATTTCTATGCTGTGAGATAATAAAGACTAATAGTGGTATGAGGAACAGGATGTAAAATTCTTCATCCTCTATTGAAAAGGGAGGATCGTCACACATGTGTTGTGTTTGGTGGGATCCTGCCCGACGGTTTCTGTATATACTATGTTATTCACGCGGAAATACAGGGTGTAATTGAATTCATGGGCAAACTCGCTAAACTTAGGTCTAGCCACAACGCCTTGTAAAAAAATGAAGAATGTTGACGGTGCCTTGTTACTAGCGATTCGTTGCAACCAATTTGTATGTAGGCTCGGATCCCATTGCCATCAATCGGGTCAATGGGTCTTAAAACACAGCTGGTGAAATGTGACTGTTCTGTATCAACATCTTGACTATATCAAGTATTTGTCTCTGCTCAGCCTTCCCGGGAAATTCAGGCGTCATGTTAGATATTTTGATAAAGGGGTCTTACTACATGAATGTTGATGGATGGAGAGGGAGAGGAAGTCCAAAGAAAAGATGAATGGATTGTGTGAAGACTGATATGAAAGAGAAAGGAGTAAATGATGCCGTGACGTATGAAAAGGGAGAATGGAAGAAAAATACGTGTTGCGCCGACCCCAAATAGAATGGGACATGGGTAGGAAAATGATGAAAGGTGTCTTATTATTGGCTGCAGAAAAGCTGCTGCAGCAGCGTTGCTATCACCGCCTTTCCGATAAACTAGGGACACAATGTACAAACATTTAATATTCAAGTAGGCAGTGATCAGCCATTTTGGAATCTACCTAAATAATCATTAATTTAATAATTTTTATTTCATTAATCTCTTGGTTTAGAGGTCGCAAGCACGACTGCTGAGCATGAGGTTCCGGTACGATTCCCAACGGTCCCTCGGTATGTAATGGGTGGTCACCCATCCACAGACCAACCTAGGCAAGTACGGCTTAACCTAAAGATCGATCCGAGTGGCTGTTATTATTTAGCCACGAGCTCCTGCAGAAATGTGAGTGTTCTATTTTCTAAACCTCTGCTGAACTTGTTGGACGAATTCAGGCGTAATGTTATGTTTGTAATAAAGTTGTCTTACTATTTGCAGAAGAAGTAGCTGCTGCAGTGCTGCTACCGCTACTCCCATAGCCTGGGTTGTCGCCAGTGTTGCTGTTAGGCTGATAGTTATCTGTAATTTTATTATTTTTAATTTATTTATATATTCATAACACAATTCAGATCTTCAGCGCTCGGTGACAGAATGGGTATCTCTTCTGCGCATCATAGACTTATAACAAAACACCAAAGAGTACAGGGGGCCTAAAATGGCCACTGTAGCAGAATCATAATGGGATAATAATATAATTCGCGTTAAAATTCTCAAAATGGTCACAGACGCAGTTAATGTTATGAATTGTCGCTTTCTGACCATTTTGCAAGTTGTAACGTAAAGCATATTATTGTCTTATTACGATTCTGCTAAAACGGCTATTTTGGGCCCACAGTTTAAACTTTAGAGCAATGTTCTTTTTTCAAACTGATATTTTGTGTTTAGTTTCTTCTGTTGCCGCCTATGTTTGCTGGTCACCATAATTTAGTCAAACATATCCTCTAGATTATTGTGATTTTTATACCTGGTCGGTTGTTGCCGTAATTTGGTTGCTCATAATTTCCACTATCTGAAATCAAATTATTGATTTTATTGAAATCATTGTCTTGATTAATTTAGTTTATTGTTAGTCTTACTATACAGGTGGCGACGACAATACGACAATAAATGAAAACACTGCTAATACTAGTTCATAGAAATATTTTTAAAATATCGAATAAATCCTAACATCGTAATGAAAAAAAAAATAAAACAAACTAAATAGCAATATATTAACGAAAAACAACACCATTTATAAATATTGGTTAACTAACCTTAAGTATAATTTCCACTGATTTGCGCCTTAAAATAAACTATAAATAACGAATTTAGCAAAGATTTTTGAAGTAGCGAGTTACCAACATGTGTTTAGTGTCCAATCGATCTGGGGTCATTAACAAGTCGGTGCTAGCCTATTAATCTACATCATGTAGAAAATTCTGAAAATAGAAAGTAATGTCATGTGACTAAACTACTGGATATGTTCGAATGAATTTTTGTATGCAGACGTGGAATGTCATGAAGTATACGCAGTTTAATTTATTGTCGTATTGTCGGCGCCACCCTGTATATCTTATTTTACTAGTTTTACTTTTACTAGTATTATAAATGCAAAAGTTTGTGAGGATGGAAAGATGGATGGATGGATGGATGTTTGTTACTCTTTTACGTTAAAACTACTGAACAGATTTAGATGAAATTCGGCAGAGTGATAGTTTATAACCTGGATTAACACAGGATACTTTTTATTCCGGTAGAACGATCCCGTGGTACAATTACAGAACTCCACGCGGTTGAAGCCGCGGGCCTGAGCTAGTTATCTCATAAAGTGACCCTTGGCAAAGAAAATAAAATATATAACAGGACTAAAATTCACAAGAACATGACAGAATCTAAAAATGATCAAGTAAACATCAAGTAAGAAAAGAAAAACCAAACAAACTTAAACTTTAAACTATAAAGGGTGTAAATAGACCCTTAACTTACCCGAAAAGCACTTGTTCTTCCCGTCTATACGATCATTTTTTTGTTCTAGACCATACCTGGAAACCTTCTAGTGACGGAGATATTGGGGGTCAAAGTTCCAACTTTTTCACAAGCTTTTTTTTAAATACATTTTTTAATGTAAGATTTTTACTTTACACAAAATCAAAAATCAAAATCAAATCAAAATCAAAAGTCATTTATTCAAACTAGGCTGAAAATCAGCACTTTTCGAACGTCAAAGTTACATAAGACAGTCCCCCAAAAATGCCCGCCCGTCACCACTTCCTAGTGCTTTAGCTGGGAAGAAGAAGTGGTGGAACAAACTCCCCAGCAGCACGTCTGTCTGTTTAGTTATATAAACTTGATTCTATACAAATCGAAAACACAAAACATTGGATTACATTACACACTTACCATACGTTAGCTAGCACGCGCCAGTATACCAACAAAACAATGAACAAACTGTACTCAAGCAGATAAAAATTTCAACATAAAAAAAAAGACGTAAATAGAACTAAATACCTAAATAAAAGCCTCCAGGCATAAAGGGCGTGCCCGCTTACATAAGGCAATTGCTGTAGCTCGAAGTGAGAAATGATAAACTAGCCCCATCGAAGTAAAATAAGTAAACAATTACTAATAACAATTAAAACTGTACCTAACCTGTCAGTAGGAAAGCTAATTCTGGAGAAAGAACACAAACATTGTCTTGAGTTAATCACAGCGACCAACTATTCTTATCGTTTAAGTAGTCATTGATACAATAGTATGCCTTTGAACAAAGGGTGGATTTTACTTTAGTTTTAAACGCATTAAAAGGCAAATCTAGCAAAGAAGAGGGCAGCATGTTATAAAAAGTTATACCAAGCCCAACAAATGAGTTATGTACCTTATGAAGCCGGTGAAATGGAGCTCGTAATTTGTCCTTATTTCTGGTGTTAATATTGTGAATATCACTATTTTTAGTGTATAAGTGTATATTTTGCCTAATATATAAGATGTTGGCGAAGATGAATTGTGATGCCACCGTGAGAATACCAACATCTTTAAAAAAATCTCTCAGAGAAACTCTGGCACCAAGCTGGTAAATAGCTCGAACAGCTCGTTTTTGAAGAACGAATATATTTTGAATGTCAGCGGCTTTGCCCCACAGCAGAATACCGTAGGACATAACGCTATGAAAATAACTAAAATAAACTAATCGAGCTGTATCAACGTCAGTGTATTGTCTTACTTTTCTGACGGCGTAGGCGGCCGAACTGAGCCTGCCCGCTAGGCTCGATATATGAGGGCCCCACTGAAGTTTGGCATCTACTGTTATACCAAGAAAAACCGCCGAGTCTACAGTTTCAAGCACCCCATTATCTAAGACGATGTTGGGACCTAGATTCCTAACATTTGGCAAGGCAAACTTTATACATTTCGTTTTCTTGGCATTGAGAACTAGGTTATTCGTCGTAAACCAATCCGTGACCATTGACAGTGCACTGTTTACGTCATCAAAATCTTGTCTATTCCTGTTTACTTTAAAAAGAAGTGAGGTGTCATCTGCAAACAATACAACGTCACAGATACCCTTTAAATAAAATGGTAAGTCATTAATATACACTAAGAATAAGAATGGACCCAGTATTGAGCCTTGAGGTACACCTAACTGAACTGGTAACCCGGAAGATTTTACACCATTCACATCTACACATTGGAACCTATTATGTAAATAAGAATTTATTACTTTGAGAGCTTCATTTTGGACACCATAATGATACAGTTTACGTAAAAGCGTGTCATGGTCCACGCAATCAAAGGCTTTGTACACCTCCACGACCCCCGTACTATTCAATCCATCCATCAGCACAATGCTTTGAGTGCTTTCCATCGAGTCCTACCGTAAAACGTGATTTTTCACCCCAAAAAAAAAGTCGATTCCCACCAATAATTTTTGAGTAAAGTTACTTAGTTTGATGCACAGAATGCTTGCTTGACGGCTATGTGAAGGGTCTGTTTACACCCTGTATAGCAATGTTCTTTTTTAAACTGTCATTTTGCATTTAGTTTTTCTGTTTCCGCCTATGTTTGCTGGCCACCATAATTTAGACAAACATATCCTCTAGATTATTGTGATTTTTATTATATTATACCTGGTTGGTTGTTGCCGTAATTTGGTTGGTTATAATTTCCACCATCTGAAATCAAATGATGTATTATGATGAAATCATTGTCTAGCCACCATAATTTAATCAAATATACGGTCTAACTATTCATACACGAAATATTTTCAGGGAATCATCTAACGGCTATAAAGAAGCCATTTCAAGGCATTATTTTTTTTATCTAAGTATATTTTAATCATCATATCATCATCATCATATCATTTCAGCCGAAAGACGTCCACTGCTGGACATAGGCCTCCCCCAAGAAGGGGGGTTTTGCCATAATCGCCACGCTTGGCAGGCGGGTTGGCGATCGCAGTATGGTTGTTATAAAACACAGAGAACGCTGCTGCCCATTCTCTGGTAAGTCCCTTAGTCGCCTCTTACGATACCCACGGGAAGATATGGGATGGTGCTATTCTTTACGTCCGGACACCATACAGAACTATTAAACTATTTTAATAAAAAATAAATAATTTAAAATTACTTGACCCACAAAATAAATACTAGGTAGCTAGCTATTTTTGAACATCCATTACGCTAGTTTATTACGTCGTATTTACCTACTGTCATTGTTAGAATATGGGAGTAAAGGTTTTATGTAAAGTGTTAAAAAAAATTTAGAATTATAATAATTTCGTAAAAAAAAACACTCAGATAATTTTTTTTTTCGTTGCTATGGCGACTTTACGACTTATAGAAGTTACTCTTAAAATATTTCGTGTATGTAAAGATAGACCTTATATATCCTCTAGATTATTGTGATTCTTAGAATATTTTACCTGGTCGGTTGTTGCCGTAATTTGGTGGTTTGTTATTTCCACTATCTGAAATCAATTTTTTTTTTTTTTTATATTCAAATATAATTTTTATATTCTATACCATATTATAAACAATTATATAAGGTCTAATTTATATCTACAACTTTATATATACATATATTTACAGACTAAAAAGAACTAAAGTAATAACAAAAATAAGACTAAAAGTAAGAAAATATAAACATCTAAACAAAGACGACAATAGGACACTTAGGCGTCAAAGTATTCCTCCGCATCGCTGTCATCTGGAAACGTGCCCAGAAGACTGGCAGCATTGCCACGCTGAATAGCAATGCTAATTCTTTGGCCAAAGAAAGAGCCAGCCCTCTGGTCACGCGAAGTGTCGACCAGTCGGCGAGAGATTTCCTTAAAAACAAGACGCGCACTCGGTCCCCATGACCCGAGCGTTTCGACCCCAAACGGCTCAAAACTGTAGTTATCAATAAGGTTACAGTATTTGCGCCGCTTGAGGATCTCAGCAGCCGCAGCAGCAGCGCCTGCACAGCCCGCCGTGCTTGCAAGGTGAGATGGCGCAAGGGTGTCGACACAGGTTGCGTCCCACACCAAAGGCCTACCGACCTTCCAAGGCACCAACGTCATGCCGTCTGGTCTCTTGCCATCGTCACGTACCAAGCCGTTTGGTTCTAAAACCGCTGGTACGCCGGCGCTGGCAAGGGCTCGACGAATAATGTCGTTAATGCTGGCGTGCCGTGCAATGCGACCTGCGCTCCTGTAGCAGGACAGGCCATGGTGTCCGAGGCTGTCGACAGCTTCACCGCAGTGACATCGATGCGGGGCAACACAAGGTGCGCCTAAGCGAAGACTCGTAGCGACCCGGAACGATGCGTCATCCATCATAGTGCCAATGGTGGATGACGGAAGTGCCTGAAGCCACAACCCCGACTCCCATTCCCCCACGGCCAGCAGACGGGCACGCTCCACAGTATTGAATGACGTGTTTAAAAGGGTATTCCGTACAATACTGCAGAGCGGCACGTCCCACTGTCTCTGGGAGGACAGGCCGTCGGGCAAATCCGTATTGGGACAAGCCATTTTCCAAGCGTTCAACGCATCGGTCAAATACGGCACCTCAAAATCAACCAGGGAGGAAGACAGAATATCCCTGGTTAATTTTTCAGTACCGTAGACCGAGGAGAGGAAGGCTGGTAAACTTATACTTGAAATTTTGCGGACGCCGAGACCACCCAAGCGAATGGGAAGTGTGGCTTGCTGCCAAGCTCGGTCGTCCAGGGCCACATTAAGTATTGAAGTTAGAGTGTTCCTAATAATTTGGTCTACTTTTTTAAAAGCTGCGGATGCTTCCAAAGATGAGTGGAGCGAAGGCTATACGTGAATTTTGGTCCAAAACAACAGTATCGAATAAGTGTGAAGGCCGAATGAATGTTAATTTTAAAAAGTCTCTCCGAAACATCATTAAAATTTTGAATTTTGTCTTCAATGAACGACGGAAAAGATTCGTCAAATATTGGTGAACCCAGGAGGTGAAGAGAATTTTTGCCGGTAATATTGATATTTGGAGCCAAAGAATTAAATTTAGAAATGGTAGTCTGTCTGTCAGTGGTTTCAGGAAATTATTAAATTATTAATTATGATGAAATCATTGTCTTGATCAATTTAGTTTATTGTTAGTCTTATTTTATTTTACTAGTATTACTTTTACTAGTATTTTAAATGCGAACGTTTTTGAGGATGGATAGATACATGGATGGATGGATGCATGCATATTTGTTACTCTTTTACGCAAAAACTACTGAACAGATTTAGATGAAATTCGGCACACTGATGGCTTATAACCTGGATTAACACAGGATACTTTTTATCCCGTTAATACGATCCCGTGTTACTATTACCGAACTCCAGGCGGGCTAAGCCCCGGGCATGAGATAGTTATTTCATAAAGTGGCCTTGGCAAAGAAAATAAAATCTATAACAGGACTAAAACGCACAAGAACATGACAGAATTTAAAAATGATCAAGTAAAAATCAAGTAAGAAGTTGTATTTAGTTTCTTCCGTTGCCGCCTATGTTTGCTGGCCACCATAATTTAGTCAAATATATCCTCTAGATTATTGTGATTCTTAGAATATTTTACCTGGTCGGTTGTTGCCGTAATTTGGTTGTTTGTTATTTCCAATATCTGAAATCAAATTATTAATTATGATGAAATCATTGTCTTGATCAATTTAGTTTATTGTTAGTCTTATTTTATTTTACTAGTATTTTAAATGCGAAAGTTTTTCAGGATGGATAGATAGATGGATGGATGGATGGATGGATATTTGTTACTCCTTTACGCAAAAAATACTGAACAGATTTAGATGAAATTCGGCACAAGGATGGTTTATACCCTGGAATAACACAGGATACTTTTTATCCCGATAGTACGATCCCGTGGTACAATTACTGAACTCTATGCGGGCGAAGGCACGGGCACGAGCTAGTTATTTCTTAAAGTGACCCTTGGCAAAGAAAATAAAATCTATAACAGGAGATTAATGTAATGACTGTTCCTTCTCAATACATTTATGAAAACCTTTTGTATGCTCACAAAAATATAAAGTGGTTTAAGAAATATTCTGATATTCACAATATAAATACAAGAAATAAACATAAATTTATTGTACCCACAAAAAACAAAAAAAATATGATTATAAAATATAGTAGGTAATTTTTTTTGAAGCTGGAACCAACCGTGTCGTGGTGGGAAAGGAGAATAATGAAATCATATTCATTCTGGGTGGAAGGGACACCAGGGTTACCACGTATTCAGTGCATCATTCTCAACCCCCCTTACATCGAAAGTTTTCATTAGTAATTTAAAAAAAACAGCTGTTTCCTACAAAAGTGCCCAAAAGTTCCTACACGGTCGAAATATACAGCACAGTTGATTTTTTTAAATTGCTTTGAATGAGAAAGCGAGGTCATTATACTGGATATGTATAGGTTGATGTGTCTTCGTGTGTACAAACCTTGAAATATGGAAAAATATGTATACTTATTAATGAAATTTTGGTCTTGAAGTACTAATACAATTTTTCAGGGAATTGATATTTTTAGGGACCCATTACGAGATGGTTATAGCAGTATCCTTATAATTTCGTCATATCGGCAAGGTCATTTGTCTCGGATGCTACTTTACACAATATCCATGAAAATTAAAAATAAATAAACTTTATTTAATTAATAATCAGCCTCGAGTGATACATCTTGTGTTGCCATTTGGAATTTTGCTGAGTTGAGGCCCTTTTGGAAATAATAGCATTGTTTACTTATTTTTTGGTGTTTCTGCTTAAATGACAATAAACACATTTTACTTTTTTCTCAAAAAAAAAAAACATGACTGTACGTACTGTATGCATATCTAAAATAAAGTCGCTTTCCATGTATTTCTGTGTGACCCTGTGTTTCTTCTAAATAATGCACTAGATTTTGTAGCAGTTTTGTCCATCATTTAGAGTATTATTTGCCCGATACAAACCAGCAATATTTTGTACATTTGTAATCAAGTTCTCGAGAACGGCACTAATGATTTCGATGAAAGTTGCAACATGGCGGGTTACAGGGATAAAAAAATATCTAGCTGGGTTTTATGTTAAACTTATTATTTATTCCTTAACACACACATTTGTTTTTACAGGTAAGACCCAAGCTAACAAAGTAGTAATAAGTTACAAATTATCCAGTCCCAAGTAAGGGTAGAAGCACAAGTTAGACAGTAGACAACAAAACAGCAGCAGCAGCGTGGCTTATACAACATTATTTTAGTATATGCGAAACCTGAAACACGTGTCTAGTATTTTTATGTAAAGAATCTATGTACAAAATTTCAAAACTGTATCATGAAAAATCACAAAGTTATAAGCTTGTTCTGTTATCTAGTTGCCCGCACAAAATCGTGGTCACCATACAGCGTGCGCTTCCAGCGTCGTCTTGAGCTCATTGTTAATAATAATTTGGCAGTAGATACCTAAATTATTGCGATAGGTACTCAAAGTCGTTCGGTATCCAACTTTTAACTTTTATTATTTTTTTTGTGAAAAAATATAACATGGTTTAAAAATGATTGGAATCGATTCAGTTAAGTATTCTGAACAAACTATATTCAGGTTTCGCATATACTAAAAATAATGTTGTATATATAAGAATATTTTGCGAGTCGTAAAATAATAAAACAAAGAATAGGTAAGCATTCACTCACTATTCATAGGCTCAGTGTATTTTCCCATGCTAGAGACATATTCATACGGGTTGTTTAACGCAACTAGAAAAAAAAATCTTTATATAAATCATTGCACATAATATAACATCACGCCTGTAATCCCCGAAGAGTTAGGCAGAGGTGTACCCAGCATAGTACACCCACATTTCGCCAATTATTTTTAAGTCCGATGTAAAAGGCTCGGCAGCCTATTGGCATCAACCGGGCACAAATCTAACCCTTCGATTTACATGCATGATTTTGTGTGATGTTTATTGAGCTGATTAAAAGTGCAAACTTTACCGCAATTAAAGTGTTGAAGTTGCAACGAGGCGATAATTAAGAACTAAGTTATTGCTTTATAATTTAATTCTATTTTTAGAACTAAGTTTTTTTTAAGTAATATGATAGATCTGAGTCCAGACCACTTACTATAAACTCTATTATCAACTGCAACGATTCATAAAACAAAGGATCGGTCAGACTAGTCCGGACAAATGGCAGATGCGGTTCTGGACACCGCTATCAATTATTTCTGAAGTATGTGGTGGCCTACCATGACGTCTTAAAGCAGGATTAATTCCAGTGTGGGAAAGAGATGGCGCTAGACGACCTGTATAGCTCTGTCTCTTTCCCACACTGGAATTACTCCTGCTTTAAGACGTCACAGTAACCCTCCTGTCTGTGTCCGTGTCCGAAGCCTCGTCTGCCATTGTTGCGTTGGTACAGGTTTGACCAATCTTTAAGAAGGACCAATATACATAAAACTTTCTTACAAAAAAAAATAACTGACTTCCAAAATAAAAAGTTGATAATAACTTGACTTTCGGAAGTCGATGACTTTTGTTTGCAAAAAATTCTTTTTTTTTTCCCCTTTTTATTAATTGTGGTATCGCATACAAAATCTCGTCAAGTACCTATTCATTTTACTTTGTAACTAGAAGTTATTGAAAGATAATCAACATATACGAAGCAGAAAAAAAGCTTATTATAGAAGATAACTCATAAACTACGCGAAACCTATTTCTACAAAATGAAAAAAAAAACACATGAATCGGACCAGTAATCACGGTGAAATAATTTTAAATACATGAACACAAAAAAAGATACTGGCCGACTACATAACCTCCTCCTTTTATAGAAGTCGGTTAAGAATGATAAAATGTCCAAAAACTTACAACTTCTACTATCACTCTTAGAAAATGAAATCCCAGATACCAATGGGATTAGTACCAGGAGACACACAGCTACAACACGTTTGCCTAGCATCTTGAACAAAGTAAAAGAGCAGACTGACGACCAGAACAGTAGAGGAGCTTATAAAAGGCAAAACCTTAAAAAAATATTATAGCTCCATAACACAATTCGTGTATTTAAATGTAGATAAGTAAAATTAATAACGTAGGTATCAAGTTTTTAGATTGATGTCGTGACTGAAAAATAATAAAATAAATGTGTCATAGTTTTCTAATAAATAATTAACTACAAACATGTGTATAATAATAGTAAATAATTAATGGCTTGATAGCCAATAGCCTCGACTAACATCTGAGGAGGCTCATGCTTGGCAGCTCGATCAAGGGCATGATTCAGTAAGCACACAAATAGCCCTGACTACCGGCAGCTGGGATCCCAGCTACCGGTGGCAAGCTATTCTTGTTTTTTTTTTTTTTTAAAGAAATATGTAAAAATATAGAAATTATTAATAAATATAGTTATTTTATTATTCTTTTAGTAAATTTTCTTAGTATTTATTCTATTTATTCACGTCGTCATCATTAATGAGCCCTTGCATAGTACTCCCAAGAATTTTCAATTCCATACAAATATAACGGGTGTAAGAAATATGAAGCATATTTACAAAAACGAAGATGAGAATGACGACTGTGGTCATGAAACTCTCCCAGATATAAGCAGCGTTATACCATTGTTTCTTGTCAAAAGGGTACCAGCCATCAAATGGGTACAAATACTGCTTTTCTTTACCAAGAATGTGGTTCTGATAAACCATAATGATTCTTGGGAATAAATCAACAACTACACACAGCCCAATGGTGTAATAGAACTCAAATCGTACTTGTAGTCCGGGTGTATCGATTCAGAATCTTCTTGTGATCTGCTGTATCAGATACAGCTTTCCATAGGTCAAATCGAAAATGCTGAAATATTTCGTCGTACAACTCCTTATTGTCTTGGATCTTTTTGTATTTCTTCAAGATCATGAGACAGACTCCGATGTTGGGAGCGACGTTGATAATCTCGAACCAATCACAGTCGTTGATCCCGATTAAGCAAAGAGTAACGAGTAACAGAGTCGATGTGATAAATAGGAGGCCATACGTGAAATAGAAACAGTACGTAATAAGTTTAGATCGACCAATGAAAGGATATATAAAAAACTTCGCACCGATGTTACTGATGAAACCCATTTCACCCAGAAAATCTTGCTTCAAAGCATCGTACGTTTTGTATGCTTGAATCATGATTGTGAGACATAAAAATGATTTCTTACCAGTTGCTTGTTCAGAAGTATAATAACGCTATATTCGTTGAAATCAATGGATGGAATTGTCTATATAGACATTGTTGCATGTCCGTCCATTTTACACTATTCGATTATTTAGAATTGGTGAATTTCTAAGCAAGTTGTGTAAAGTTAGCTAAAAATTCGTGACATGTAAAGGAGCTTTTAATTCGATCACAATGTAACAAATAACCGGTTGTTTCCTTAGATCAAAGGGATCACATTTTATGCTAGCTTCAGTGCTTATTATGTGCGGCCTTCTAACGGTTCTGAATTCAACGTAAATGCGCTGGTGCTGGTAGATTTAGCCTTATGATTTCCTTAGTTTTCAGCTATTACTTTGAATTCGTTCGCTAATGGAAAAATATGCTACTATTAAAATATTAGTTCTAGTAACATAACTTTTGTTAGGTGCATCTTGAGCTGTATATTATGTAACTTAGATCTGAAATATATTGTGTATTGTAGTTATTTTGCTGCTAATACGCGCCATCGGGCGGCGAAGCGGATCACGTCGCATTGCCGCGCGGATGAGCTGTGTCGTGTGAGAATTGCCTAAGCTAGGATGTAGGTACCTTTTTTTTTCTTTTTTTTTTTTGTCCTAGGTATCATTTTATAGGTATGTCTATTCATAGGTGAAACTAAAATCCACATCCCATTTTCGTAAGTTGCCAAAGTCAGTTATAGAACTGACCGATGGAAAATTCAAAAACTACATCAAACGTGTCCTTATTAAAAAAGCATATTACAAAATCAAGGACTACGTTGAAGATAAATAAAGAAGTTTGGCTTTAGTTCCTTCTGCGCATGCGGCTTCCCTGGTAGCTCATAAACGGCACAAATATGTGGATGTCTCTAACTATTCTCAATCTCATTTTTTCTCAATCAGATTTTGTCAATAGTTTTCAAATCATTTATACATCTTTTGCTCATAATAGTTACAGCACTGATAACAATATTTGTGTCACTTGTTTAATTTAGTACTTTACAATTCTTATTTTTTACCTTTGTACATTCTTTTTTATCAATTGTTTGTGAATGTGTGAACATTGTAGGCTTTGTAGATTCCCAGCTGCTTGTTAACTTTTTATTTTGTTCTACATTTTTTGTGTAGTAAGCAACGACTTATTGTGGGGCCTACGCTGTCCCCCCATACTTAAGTACAAATACTGTATCCATGATAATAATGTAACACCAAATGATTTGACAAGAGTAACCATGGAGTTTCTTGCCGGTTCTTCTCCATAGGAAACGACCAACCCGAACCGTGCACCTTTTTTTCGACGTTTTATAAGTGCCCATCTAGGCCTATGTGAAATAAAATATTTTGATTTTGATTTTGAAATAAGACATTTTCAATACTAAAGAAATTCATTACTCATGTCATCATAAGTTATATAAAGTGTCTGGTAATTAGTGACCGATAGTTAAACACGTGATTGTATACATGATAACAAACAACTTTCCCAAAGAAACATTTTTTCTTCTCTTTTCTCTTTTTTTCTTCTGCCTACTCACTGTTTCACGGTACGATAGTAAATAATCAAATGCGCACGCGCGTGTGTTTTATATGGCTGTTGTGTTATTGTGTGTTTTGTGAGTATAAAAGTACATGAGTATAAAAAAAAAATCTTTGGTAAAGTTTTTTGTTATCATGAGTACAATCACGTGTTTAAGTATCGGTCAAAAATTACCTGTCACCGTATATAACGCAAAGAATATTATTGAAGCACTCGTAATGTATGGTATTGGGATTGTGAGTGAGCTACGCAATTATCACGCAGCAGGAAAAGAGGAACAAATGATTAAAAACAATATTGAATCTGCCAAAATATTTTTTATTAAAAAAAACATAGGTACATTGCTTTAGAATAATTTGACTATGTATACTGTATCGGTAAGTATGTCAGAAATGTGTTTTTGCAAAATGGAAATATTCAAAATGGACGGCCAACTGGAAAACCTGCTGCCTGTAACAAATAGATTAATACTGTGTTTAGAATGTAAAACAAAAGAGCCTTTAAAGCTTGCGACAAATAAATATGTTTTGAAAGAAAAGAAAGAAAAAATATTTATTTCAAAATATTTACTTCCTATTATTTACATGTTGTTCAGACCTAAGAAGGGTTAAACATCGTACTCATGAATAACTTTTGAGAAGACTGGAATAATATTGGAAAGACTTTTACTCAACTGTGGAAAAATATAGGTCAACTGCATATTTATAACAAAAATATCAAACAAAATCGGTTCCGTACAAAACACCGAAAAACGTTTCTTGTGTCATACAAGAAACGTTTTGCCGCGTTTAATTTTAAACTTTAATTTTATTATTTATTCCAAGTATTTACATTAAATTTTCATTTATATCTACAACTTTATATATAAAAATAAAAAAAAATAAAAAACGCGATAACGAGAAATAAGGAGCACAGAGGAAAACCATTTCTAGAATTTACTGTATCAAATATAATTAAAAAAAAAAAACATTCCCTCTGAGGGCTACAAAATTAATGGAAAAATATGATGGCATTGCAGACCCACAACCATGGATATGGATTTTCGTACTTTTTTTTTTTAATTTTTTTTTATTTTATTTGCATCAGACACAACGATCCATACTTGAGTTAGTAAGTACACTTAAAAATAATGTTAGTATCAAAATAATCAGAGACAATAATACACACCACACAATAATATCTTATTTAAGTTGTACACAAAATAAAATTTAACTTAAATTAACACAACCATTTTTCGTCAAATTAAAATCAATGTAAAAAGTCCGTAATCAAATTTAAAAATAAAATAAGTTAATGTCATTAATCAAACCATCATTATAAAATAAAATACGTTAAATCAACATTTGAATAAAATAGAGATAAATAAATTGAATTGAATTGAAATTGAATAATCAATATTAAAATTAAATTTAAAATAAAATAATAATTAATCAATATAAAAATTATATAAAAATTAAAAAAAAAAAAAAAATTTCAAAGTGGTGTTTTTTTTACCTGCCCCAGGTACGATATACGGGTGCATGTAAGGCCTGCCAGTGCCTCATGAAAGGTCCGTCCAACCTGTTGGCAACAACTATAAGAAGACTGTTGCCGCTACCCCGCACTCTACTCGCTATCGAGGTCGCCCTCTTGCGCATGCTGGCATAAAAACAATCAATGCGGACGCTTGCAAACATTCCCGATGCGCTGCAGAAGCGAGGCAGCCGCAGCAGCGCCCTCAGCGCGTTATTATATTGAACGCGGAGAGCGCTGTAGGATTTCTGCAAATATGACACCCACAGACTACCCGTATAAAAAGATGTGCAAAAGGCTCGAAACAAGGTGATCTTCACATCCTTGGAGCTACGAGCAAACCTGCGGGCAATCATATTCGCCCTCACCGACAGCGCCCTCCTTTCTCGCTCAATATCAGCGTCGTCCTTCAGGTTGGACGTCACAATATGACCCAGATACTTAAAAGTATGTACCCGCTCCAAGGGCACCCCACATAGCCTTACCGGTGGAACCTCAGCCGGACACTTAGAACCCGCACTGAAAACCATAAGTTCGCTCTTTTTGATGTTATATTTTAAGCCATGTGTATGAGCGTACGTTTCGCAAATGCTTATCAGCTCTCTAAGTCCCCCAATTGACGCACTCAACAGCACCATATCATCAGCGTAGCTGATGTTGTTAAAGCACACATCATCAACATGGCATCCAACATGGCGTCCGCTGAGCTCGGCAACAAGTCCATCGATATACAGATTGAAGAGCGTTGGTGAGCTCAATCCTCCCTGCCTCACCCCGCACTCCAACCTGTACGAGTCCGACAGAGCTCCCGACCACTTAACATTATTAACCTGGTTCCCGTACCAGTGCTGGAAGATTTTAACAATTTCAGGCGCAACTTGCCTATCGAGCAACTTCCTCCACAGCACCTTGTACGAAACCAGGTCAAATGCCCTAGACAGATCGAGGAAGCAGGCGTAAACAGGCGTGCTCCGATCCGTGTAATATCTGATATCTGATATCTGAATATCTTTGTGACGCATTAGAAAGAATTCGAAGGAAAGACCTAGTACGATCGATACAATATATATTATGTGAATGAAATCTGACTGACAATAATACAACTCGGTTTCTTGTTTTTATGATAATTATACTTAGGAGCCATAGAATATTTGCAAAAAAGAAAAGTATTTGAAGTTGTGGACGCATCGCGACGCCGAGCCCGTTTCACAGCAACTTTTACCAGGACTGCGCCAAAAATGTCAGCGTGAACGGCGCGGCGGCAGCGGCGCCCCAGGCCGCCTGCGCAAAGTTGCTGTCAGCTGTCTTGCTTGACGTATTTTTTTACTTGTGTTGTTTATTTGGTTTTTTTAATTTTTTTATACATTATATTTAAGTTATCACGTCAGTTTCATTTTAATACTTATTTTAATGTTTAATAATGACTGTAGTGACGCCGAACAGAGTGCCAGTCAACCTACCACATCGCTGGATGTCCTAGTAAGATGTCCACACTGTTCTCAAGCACGTTTTTTTAAGGGTGAAAGGGGCTTGAAGATACATTTGGGGAAAAAACATAAGCCCCACAATGTACCTTCTTCATGCCCTACATTACCCACTCCCCTTACACCTGATTCACCCACTCAACCCTTTTGGAAATATCTTTCAAAATTAAAAACTACAACACCTGTTTTAAAGAGAGTTCCTCGTGGCGCGCGACCTTCAGTAGCATCAAGTTTGGCGCGTTGTGTCCGCCTCGTCGCCCGAGAGAACTCTCAAAGTGCTTGGGAGCAATTACTCACCTTCCCATTTAGAATTCTGCATGTGCAAAAAAATTTGGCAAACAAAAAAACTTTAACAACTCAAAATAAAGACAACTGTAACATTTCGGCCCAAAGTTTTGACCCAAAATTTACAGTACATACCCCCCAAAGAGGTTTATTGCATCATGTAGAATCTAAATTAGGTGAGGGTGATATCAGTGGTGCAGCTAGGATCATCTTTAGCAGCGATGTGGTCGCGCCGTACTCTCCAGAGACCCTTACAGCTCTGGGGAGTAAACACCCAGCCCCGGCAGATGACCTCACCTTCCCTGACCCCCCCGTTCCAGAAACTAACTCTCTACAAATTACAGCTCAGCAAGTTTGTGCGGCCGTCTGCTCCTTTCGAAGTGGCTCCGCCGGCGGCCTCGACGGCCTGACTCCGCAACACCTTAAGGATCTAATTTGTTCAGGCGCCGGGGTAGCTGGTGAGTCCCTTTTGAAGGAGCTGACGGCCCTCATCAATCTCATGCTCTCCGGCAGTGTGAACGATGCCGTCATCGATATTTTGTACGGGGCCAATCTTTGTGCCCTGTGCAAGAAGGATGGCGGCATTCGTCCCATTGCCGTAGGGTCAACTTACCGTCGTATCGCAGCCAAAATTTGCTGCGCCTTTTATAATGAAACACTGGCCAGCAAATTCCAGCCCCTTCAGCTTGGTTTCGGGTCCAAAGGGGGCTGTGAGGCTGCGGTACACGCACTGTCCACTTACCTTGATAGTGATAAGGTCATCCTTAAGGTTGACATTAAAAATGCTTTCAACTCCGTAAACAGGGACACCTTGTTGACAGAGGTTCAAAAAGAAATACCCAAAATTTACAGTTTTCTTTACCAATGCTACAGGAACCCATCAAAATTACTCTATAAAGACAACCTTTTGGAATCAGCCGTTGGATGCCAACAGGGTGACCCTCTTGGGCCAGTCATTTTTAGTTTAGCAATTAATCCAATTATTCGACAGCTAAATTCTAAATTCAACGTATGGTATTTAGATGATGGAACCCTGGGAGGTGATGTGGATACAGTCCTAAAAGATTTAACTTTTTTTAAAGAAAAATTCAGTTCCATTGGCTTAGTCCTTAACCTTTCGAAGTGCGAAATTTACCTTCCTGAAACCACTGACAGCCAGACTACCATTTCTAAATTTAATTCTTTGGCACCAAATATCAATATTACCGGCAAAAATTCTCTTCACCTCCTGGGTTCACCAATATTTGACGAATCTTTTCCGTCGTTCATTGAAGACAAAATTCAAAATTTTAATGATGTTTCGGAGAGACTTTTTAAAATTAACATTTATTCGGCCTTCACACTTATTCGATACTGTTGTTTTGGACCAAAATTCACGTATAGCCTTCGCTCCACTCATCTTTGGAAGCATCCGCAGCTTTTAGAAAAAGTAGACCAAATTATTAGGAACACTCTAACTTCAATACTTAATGTGGCTCTGGACGACCGAGCTTGGCAGCAAGCCACACTTCCCATTCGCTTGGGTGGTCTCGGCGTCCGCAAAATTTCAAGTATAAGTTTACCAGCCTTCCTCTCCTCGGTCTACGGTACTGAAAAATTAACCAGGGATATTCTGTCTTCCTCCCTGGTTGATTTTGAGGTGCCGTATTTGACCGATGCGTTGAACGCTTGGAAAATGGCTTGTCCCAATACGAATTTGCCCGACGGCCTGTCCTCCCAGAGACAGTGGGACGTGCCGCTCTGCAGTATTGTACGGAATACCCTTTTAAACACGTCATTCAATACTGTGGAGCGTGTGCCCGTCTGCTGGCCGTGGGGGAATGGGAGTCGGGGTTGTGGCTTCAGGCACTTCCGTCATCCACCATTGGCACTATGATGGATGACGCATCGTTCCGGGTCGCTACGAGTCTTCGCTTAGGCGCACCTTGTGTTGCCCCGCATCGATGTCACTGCGGTGAAGCTGTCGACAGCCTCGGACACCATGGCCTGTCCTGCTACAGGAGCGCAGGTCGCATTGCACGGCACGCCAGCATTAACGACATTATTCGTCGAGCCCTTGCCAGCGCCGGCGTACCAGCGGTTTTAGAACCAAACGGCTTGGTACGTGACGATGGCAAGAGACCAGACGGCATGACGTTGATGCCTTGGAAGGTGGGTAGGCCTTTGGTGTGGGACGCAACCTGTGTCGACACCCTTGCGCCATCTCACCTTGCAAGCACGGCGGGCTGTGCAGGCGCTGCTGCTGCGGCTGCTGAGATCCTCAAGCGGCGCAAATACTGTAACCTTATTGGTAACTACAGTTTTGAGCCGTTTGGGGTCGAAACGCTTGGGTCATGGGGACCGAGTGAGCGTCTTGTTTTTAAGGAAATCTCTCGCCGACTGGTCGACACTTCGCGTGACCAGAGGGCTGGCTCTTTCTTTGGCCAAAGAATTAGCATTGCTATTCAGCGTGGCAATGCTGCCAGTCTTCTGGGCACGTTTCCAGATGACAGCGATGCGGAGGAATACTTTGACGCCTAAGTGTGTGTATTGTCGTCTTTGTTTAGATGTTTATATTTTCTTACTTTTAGTCTTATTTTTATCATTACTTTAGTTCTTTTTATTATTTGATGTTGTAGTAATATTCAGTCTGGGAAATTTTCAAACTTACTCAAAAGATAGAGCCTGGTGACAGACGGACGGACAGACTACGATTACAACAAATGTAGAATTATACTAAAGCTGCCTTTTGTGTTTGGGTACAAAGAGGTTTGTGGAAACCTAAGGCTTACCTGACGTCTGGGAAATGGACTTAGCCGCGGCCGCGACCACTGCCTGCAATTATAAAATAAATATAGTCATTGATGGTAGAAGTTTTGTGCACAAAATTACAAACGACTTAGTTTGATAAATTTTCAGCCATCGATTTCTGAAACTAAGGTTATTTTGGACATTTACAAATTTTTCGGAAGTCAATTGTATATTTATTGCGAAAAAGTTTATATTTTTTTTACTTATCGCTGTTTCAAAGACTCTTAACGTATTCTTGCAATCAATTAACCTGAAAAAAAAAACTGCGGAACCCTCGTGAATATCAAGAAATGAAAACACAATTCCGCTTATGATGTACAAGTATATTTTGGCGAACGAATGATTTTTATACAGGAGAGCTGTTAGAAAACATTAGTAAAATTGTATTGGGAATGTCGGTATTGAAAAAAAAATGGCGGTGTTAGGTCCGATTTTGACAACGCTCGAAATCCTTGTACGCTGTAAGCTGTAAGTTGTGCTTGTAAGCTGTCTCAAATGATTGGTACAAAGAGGTTTGTAGTAAGCTAGGTCTTACTTGTAGATTTGGCATAAGAAGAAGCAGCAGACTGAGCACCACCGCCATAGCCTGTAATAATAATATGAATTTGAAAAGTGAGCTAGACTATCATTGTGCCGATTGTCGTTACGGCCAATGGCCTGATGGCCAAGAGCCTCGATGAACGTTTCTAGAGGCTCTCGCTTGCAGAAGATCAAAGATGGATCAAAGTCCTGATTCAAAAGATAGTACTCCTTGATACGACTCGTATTGTAAGAAGGTTCCTGATTCTGTAGCCCTCACCACCGCTAGCTTGGACCAGCCAGACCACAACATTTCTAAGAAATGCAACATGTGACTGAGGAGCTCGTAACTGGGTTGTGGAGGTCAGTTAGGCAGTCGCTCCATCTGGTTAGACTGGAAGCCGACCCAAACGTAGTAGGGAAAAGGCTAGGCAGATGATGATGACAACATGTGATTGTTCCTAAATTACCCTAGGCTGATAACATTTTCGTTTTTCCTAAAACATGTAAATATGTATTAGTATTAAGGTTGGTTTTCCCCGAAAAGGCCCTGCCCCGCCATCCGCACGGTCCTTATGTATTTAACAATGTAAAACAGATGAATAAACGAGAAAATTAATTTAGTCATTTTTCTTCTCAGATTTTGTCGATGATAATCTAATTGTATAGTATAGACTATCATCGACAAAATCTGAGAAATAGAATGACTAAATAAGTAAAGATTCTATACTAATATTACAAAGAGGTAAAAATTGTTTGTAAGTTTGTATGTATGGATTAATATTCGGAACTACTGATCCGATACTGAAAATTCTATAACTAACGGGAAGCTACATTATTCCCGAGTGTTATAGGGTACATTTAAAATGTTCCCGTGGGTACATTCCGTACATAACGAGAGCGAAGCCGCGAGCAAAAGATAGTATAAATATAAACTTGACTAATTTGTAAATATGAACTCTAGACATTTTCTATGCTGTGAGATAATAAAGACTAATAGTGGTATGAGGAACAGGATGTAAAATTCTTCATCCTCTATTGAAAAGGGAGGATCGTCACACATGTGTTGTGTTTGGTGGGATCCTGCCCGACGGTTTCTGTATATAATATGTTATTCACGCGGATATACAGGGTGTAATTGAATTCATGGGCAAACTCGCTAAACTTAGGTCTAGCCGCAACGCCTTGTCTAAAAATGAAGAATGTTGACGGTGCCTTGTTACTAGCGATTCGTTGCAACCAATTTGTATGTAGGCTCGGATCCCATTGCCATCAATCGGGTCAATTGGTGAAATGTGACTGTTCTGTATCAACATCTTGACTATATCAAGTATTTGTCTCTGCTCAGCCTTCCTGGGAAATTCAGGCGTCATGTTAGGTATTTTGATAAAGGGGTCTTACTACATGAATGTTGATGGATGGAGAGGGAGAGGAAGTCCAAAGAAAAGATGAATGAATTGTGTGAAGACTGATATGAAAGAGAAAGGAGTAAATGATGCCGTGACGTATGAAAAGGGAAAATGAAAGAAAAAAACGTGATGCGCCGACCCCCTATAGAATGGGACATGGGTAGGAAAATGATGAAAGGTGTCTTATTATTGGCTGCAGAAAAGCTGCAGCAGCAGCGTTGCTGTCACCGCCTTTCCGATAAGCTAGGGACACAATGTACAAACATTTAATATTCAAGTAGGCAGTGATCAGCCATTTAGGAATCTACCTAAATAATCATTAATTTTATAATTTTTATTTCATTAATCTCTTGGTTTAGAGGTCGCAAGCACGACTGCTGAGCATGAGGTTCCGGTACGATTCCCAACGGTCCCTCGGTATGTAATGGGTGGTCACCCATCCACAGACCAACCTAGGCAAGTACGGCTTAACCAAAATATCGATCCGAGTGGCTGTTATTATTTAGCCACGAGCTCCTGCAGAAATGTGAGTGTTCTATTTTCTAAACCTCTGCTGAACTTGTTGGACGAATTCAGGCGTAATGTTATGTTTGTAATAAAGTTGTCTTACTATTTGCAGAAGAAGTAGCCGCTGCAGTGCTGCTACCGCTACTCCCATAGCCTGGGTTGTCGCCAGTGTTGCTGTTAGGCTGATAGTTATCTGTAATTTTATTATTTATTTCTTTTTTTATATATTCATAACACAATTCGGATCTTCAGCGCTCGGTGACAGAGTGGGTATCTCTTCTGCGCATCATAGACTTATAGCAAAACACCAAAGAGTACAGGGGGCCTAAAATGGCCACTGTAGCAGAATCATAATGGGATAATAATATAATTCGCGTTAAAATTCTCAAAATGGTCACAGACGCAGTTAATGTTATGAATTGTCGCTTTCTGACCATTTTGCAACTTGTAACGTAAAGCATATTATTGTCCTACTACGATTCTGCTAAAGCTGCTGTTTTGGGCCCACAGTTTAAACTTTAGAGCAATGTTCTTTTTTCAAACTGATATTTTGTGTTTAGTTTCTTCTGTTGCCGCCTATTTTTGCTGGTCACCATAATTTAGTCAAACATATCCTCTAGATTATTGTGATTTTTATACCTGGTCGGTTGTTGCCGTAATTTGGTTGCTCATAATTTCCACTATCTGAAATCAAATTATTGATTTTAATGAAATCATTGTCTTGATTAATTTAGTTTATTGTTAGTCTTACTATACAGGGTGGCGACGACAATACGACAATAAATGAAAACACTGCTAATACTAGTTCATAGAAATATTTTTAAAATGTCAAATAAATCCTAACATAGAAATGAAAAAAAAAAAAACAAACTAAATAGCAGAAAACTGTTAACGAAAATAATACCATTTATAAATATTGGTTTACTAACCTAAAGTATAATTTCCACTGATTCGCGCCTTAAAATAAACTATAAAGAACGAATTTAGCAAAGATTTTTGAAGTCGCGAGTTACCAACATGTGTTTAGTGTCCAATCGATCTGGGGGTCATTAACAAGTCGGTGCTAGCCTATTAATCTACATCATGTAGAAAATTCTGAAAATAGAAAATAATGTCCTGTGACTAAACTACTGGATATATTCTAATGAATGTTTGTATGCAGACGTGGAATGTCATGAAGTATACGCAGTTTAATTTATTGTCGTATTGTCGGCGCCATCCTGTATGTCTTATTTTACTAATTTTACTTTTACTAGTATTATAAATGCAAAAGTTTGTGAGGATGGAAAGATGGATGGATGTTTTACGTAAAAACTACTGAACAGATTTAGATGAAATTCGGCAGAGTGATAGTTTATAACCTGGATTAACACAGGATACTTTTTATTCCGGTAGAACGATCCCGTGGTACAATTACCGAACTCCACGCGGGTGAAGCCACGCGCATGAGCTAGTTATTTCATAAAGTGACCCTTGGAAAAGAAAATAAAATATATAACAGGACTAAAACCCACAAGAACATGACAGAATCTAAAACTGATCAAGTAAACATCAAGTAAGAAAAGAAAAACTAAACAAACTTAAACGTTAAACTATAAAGGGTGTAAATATACCCTTAACATACCCGAAAAGCACTTGTTCTTCCCGTCTATACGATCATTTTTTTGTTCTAGACCATACCTGGAAACCTTCTAGTGACGGAGATATTGGGGGTCAAAGTTCCAACTTTTTCACAAACTTTTTTTTAAATACATTTTTTAATGTAAGATTTTTACTTTTCACACCTCCACGACCCCCGTACTATTCAATCCATCCATCAGCACAATGCTTTGAGTGCTTTCCATCGAGTCCTACCGTAAAACGTGATTTTTCACCCCAAAAAAAAAGTCGATTCCCACCAATAATTTTTGAGTAAAGTTACTTAGTTTGATGTACAGAATGCTTGCTTGACGGCTATGTGAAGGGTCTGTTTACACCCTGTATAGCAATGTTCTTTTTTAAACTGTCATTTTGCATTTAGTTTTTCTGTTTCCGCCTATGTTTGCTGGCCACCATAATTTAGACAAACATATCCTCTAGATTATTGTGATTTTTATTATATTATACCTGGTTGGTTGTTGCCGTAATTTGGTTGGTTATAATTTCCACCATCTGAAATCAAACGATTTATTATGATGAAATCATTGTCTAGCCACCATAATTTAGTCAAATATACAGTCTAACTATTCATACACGAAATATTTTCAGGGAATCATCTAACGGCTATAAAGAAGCCATTTCAAGGCATTATTTTTTTTTATCTAAGTATTTTTTAATAAAAAAAAATAATTTAAAATTACTTGACCCACAAAATAAATACCTGCTAGCTAGCTATTTTTGAACATCCATTACGCTAGTTTATTACGTCGTATTTACCAACTGTCATTGTTAGAATATAGGGAAGTAAAGGTTTTATGAAAAGTGTTAAAAAAAGTTTAGAATTATAATAATTTCGTAAAAAAAAAAACACTCAGATAATTTTTTTTTCGTTGCTAGGGCGACTTTACGACTTATAGAAGTTACTCTTAAAATATTTCGTGTATGTAAAGATAGACCTTATATATCCTCTAGATTATTGTGATTCTTAGAATATTTTACCTGGTCGGTTGTTGCCGTAATTTGGTTGTTTGTTATTTCCAATATCTGAAATCAAATTATTAATTATGATGAAATCATTGTCTTGATCAATTTAGTTTATTGTTAGTCTTATTTTATTTTACTAGTATTACTTTCTAGTATTTTAAATGCGAACGTTTTTGAGGATGGATAGATAGATGGATGGATGGATGCATGCATATTTGTTACTCTTTTACGCAAAAACTACTGAACAGATTTAGATGAAATTCGGCACACTGATGGCTTATAACCTGGATTAACACATGATACTTTTTATCTCGTTAATACGATCCCGTGTTACTATTACCGAACTCCAGGCGGGCTAAGCCCCGGGCATGAGATAGTTATTTCATAAAGTGGCCTTGGCAAAGAAAATAAAATCTATAACAGGACTAAAACGCACAAGAACATGACAGAATTTAAAAATGATCAAGTAAAAATCAAGTAAGAAGTTGTATTTAGTTTCTTCCGTTGCCGCCTATGTTTGCTGGCCACCATAATTTAGTCAAATATATCCTCTAGATTATTGTGATTCTTAGAATATTTTACCTGGTCGGTTGTTGTCGTAATTTGGTTGTTTGTTATTTCCAATATCTGAAATCAAATTATTAATTATGATGAAATCATTGTCTTGATCAATTTAGTTTATTGTTAGTCTTATTTTATTTGACTAGTATTTTAAATGCGAAAGTTTTTCAGGATGGATAGATAGATGGATAGATGGATGGATGGATGGATATTTGTTACTCCTTTACGCAAAAAATACTGAACAGATTTAAATGAAATTCGGCACAAAGATGGTTTATACCCTGGAATTACACAGGATACTTTTTATCCCGATAGTACGATCCCGTGGTACAATTACTGAACTCTATGCGGGCGAAGCCACGGGCACGAGTTAGTTATTTCTTAAAGTGACCCTTGGCATAGAAAATAAAATCTATAACAGGAGATTAATGTAGGTAATGACTGTTCCTTCTCAATACATTTATGAAAACCTTTTGTATGCTCACAAAAATATAAAGCGGTTTAAGAAATATTCTGATATTCACAATATAAATACAAGAAATAAACATAAATTTATTGTACCCACAAAAAACAAAAAAAATATGATTATAAAATATAGTAGGTAATTTTTTTTGAAGCTGGAACCAATGTGTCGTGGTGGGAAAGGAGAATAATGAAATCATATTCATACTGGATGGAAGGGACACCAGGGTTACCACGTATTCAGTACATCATTCTCAACCCCCCTTACATCGAAAGTTTTCATTAGTAATTTAAAAAAACAGCTGTTTCCTACAAAAGTGCCCAAAAGTTCCTACACGGTCGAAATATACAGCACAGTTGATTTTTTTTAATTGCTTTGAATGAGAAAGCGAGGTCTGGTTATACTGGATATGTATAGGTTGATGTGTCTTCGTGTGTACAAACCTTGAAACATGGAAAAAAATGTATACTTATTAATGAAATTTTGGTCTTGAAGTACTAATACAATTTTTCAGGGAAGTGATATTTTTAGGGACCCATTACGAGATGGTTATAGCAGTATCCTTATAATTTCGTCATATCGGCAAGGTCATTTGTCTCGGATGCTACTTTACATAGTATCCATGAAAATTAAAAATAAATAAACTTTATTTAATTAAAATTCAGCCTCGAGTGATACATCTTGTGTTGCCATTTGGAATTTTGCTGAGTTGAGGCCCTTTTGGAAATAATAGCATTGTTTACTTATTTTTTGGTGTTTCTGCTTAAATGACAATAAACACATCTTACTTTTTTCTCAAAAAAAAAACATGACTGTAGGTATTGTATGCATATCTAAAATAAAGTCGCTTTCCATGTATTTCTCTGTGACCCTGTGTTTCTTCTAAATAATGCACTAGATTTTGTAGCAGTTTTGTCCATCATTTAGAGTATTATTTTCCCGATACAAACCAGCAATATTTTGTACATTTGTAATCAAGTTCTCGAGAACGGCACTAATGATTTCGATGAAAGTTGCAACATGGCAGGGATAAAAAAATATCTAGCTGGGTTTTATGTTAAACTTATTATTTATTTATTTATTATTCCTTAACACATATTTGTTTTTACAGGTAAGACCCAAGCTAACAAAGTAGTAATAAGTTACAAATTATCCAGTCCCAAGTAAGGGTAGAAGCACAAGTTAGACAGTAGACAACAAAACAGCAGCAGCAGCGTGGTTTATACAACATTAATTTTAGTATATGCGAAACCTGAAACACGTGTCTAGTATTTTTATGTAAAGAATCTATGTACAAAATTTCATAACTGTATCATGAAAAATCACAAAGTTATAAGCTTGTTCTGTTATCTAGTTGCCCGCACAAAATCGTGGTCACCACACAGCGTGTGCCTCCAGCGACGTCTTGAGCTCATTGATAATAATAATTTGGCAGTAGGTACCTAAATTATTGCGATAGGTACTCAAAGTCGTTCGGTATCCAACTTTTAACTTTTTTTAATATTTTTGGGAAAAAATATAACATGGTTTAAAAATGATTGGAATCGATTCAGTTAAGTATTCTGAACAAACTATATTCAGGTTTCGCATATACTAAAAATAATGTTGTATATATAAGAATAATTTTCGAGTCGTAAAATAATAAATCAAAGAATAGGTAAGCATTCACTCACTATTCATAGGCTCAGTGTATTTTCCCATGCTAGAGACATATTCATACGGGTTGTTTAACGCAACTAGAAAAAAAAATCTTTATATAAATCATTGCACATAATATAACATCAAGCCTGTAATCCCCGAAGAGTTAGGCAGAGGTGTACCCAGCATAGTACACCCACATTTCGCCAGTTATTTTTAAGTCCGATGTAAAAGCCTCGGCAGCCTATTGCCATCAACCGGGCACAAATCTAACCCTTCGATTTACATGCATGATATTGTGTGATGTTTATTGAGCTGATTAAAAGTGCAAACTTTACCGCAATTAAAGTGTTGAAGTTGCAACGAGGCGATAATTAAGAACTAAGTTATTGCTTTATAATTTAATTCTATTTTTAGAACTAAGTTTTTTTAAAAATAATATGATAGATCTGAGTCCAGACCACTTACTATAAACTCTATTATCAACTGCAACGATTCATAAAACAAACGATCGGTCAGACTAGTCCGGACAAATGGCAGATGCGGTTCTGGACACCTCCATTAATTATTTCTGAAGTATCTGGTGGCCTACCATGACGTCTTAAAGCAGGAGTAATTCCAGTGTGGGAAAGAGATGGCGCTAGACGACCTGTATAGCTTTGTCTCTTTCCCACACAGGAATAACTCCTGCTTTAAGACGTCACAGTAACCCCTCTGTCTGTGTCCGTGTCCGAAGCATCGTCTGCCATTGTCGCGTTGGTACAGGTTTGACCAATCTTTAAGAAGGACCAATATACATAAAACTTTCTTGCAAAAAAAATAACTGACTTCCAAAATAAAAAGTTGATAATAACTTGACTTTCGGAAGTCGATGACTTTTGTTTGCAAAAAAGTCTTTTATTTTTCCTCTTTTTATTAATTGTGGTATCGCATACAAAATCTCGTCAAGTACCTATTCATTTTACTTTGTAACTAGAAGTTATTGAAGATAATCAACATATACGAAGCAGAAAAAAAGCTTATTATAGAAGACAACTCATAAACTACGCGAAACCTATTTCTACAAAATGAAAAAAAAACACATGAATCGGACCAGTAATCACGGTGAAATAATTTTAAATACATGAACACAAAAAAAGATACTGGCCGACTACATAACCTCCTCCTTTTGTAGAAGTCGGTTAAGAATGATAAAATGTCCAAAAACTTACAACTTGTACTATCACTGTCAGAAAATGAAATCCCAGATACCAATGGGATTAGTAACAGGAGACACACAGCTACAACACGTTTGCCTAGCATCTTGAACAAAGAAAAAGAACAAACTGACGACCAGAACAGTAGAGGAGCTTATAAAAGGCAAAACCTAAAAATAATATAGCTCCATAACACAATTCGTAAATTTAAATGTAGATAAGTAAAATTAATAACGTAGGTATCAAGTTTTTAGATTGATGTCGTGACTGAAAAATAATAAAATAAATGTGTCATAGTTTTCTGATAAATAATTAACTACAAACATGTGTATAATAATAGTAAATAATTAATGGCTTGATAGCCAATAGTCTCGACTAACATCTGAGGAGGCTCATGATTGGCAGCTTGATCAAGGGCATGATTCAGTAAGCACACAAATAGCCCTGACTACCGGCAGCTATGATCCCAGCTACCGGTGGCAGGCTATTCTTTATATAAATTTTTTTTTAAGAAATATGTAAAATTATAGAAATTATTAAAAAATATAGAGTTATTTTATTATTCTTTTAGTAAATTTTCTTAGTATTTATTCTATTTATTCACGTCGTCATCATTAATGAGCCCTTGCATAGTACTCCCAAGAATTTTCAATTCCATACAAATATAACGGGTGTAAGAAATATGAAGCATATTTACAAAAACGAAGATGAAAATGACGACTGTGGTCATGAAACTCTCCCAGATATAAGCAGCGTTATACCATTGTTTCTTGTCAAAAGGGTACCAGCCATCAAATGGGTACAAATACTGCTTTTCTTTACCAAGAATGTGGTTCTGATAAACCATAATGATTCTTGGGAATAAATCAACAACTACACACAGCCCAATGGTGTAATAGAACTCAAATCGTACTTGTAGTCCGGGTGTATCGATTCAGAATCTTCTTGTGATCTGCTGTATCAGATACAGCTTTCCATAGGTCAAATCGAAAATGCTGAAATATTTCGTCGTACAACTCCTTATTGTCTTGGATCTTTTTGTATTTGTTCAAGATCATGAGACAGACTCCGATGTTGGGAGCGACGTTGATAATCTCGAACCAATCACAGTCGTTGATCCCGATTAAGCAAAGAGTAACGAGTAACTGAGTCGATGTGAGAAATAGGAGGCCATACGTGAAATAGAAACAGTACGTAATAAGTTTAGACCGACCAATGAAAGGATATATAAAAAACTTTGCACCGATGTTACTGATGAAACCCATTTCACCCAGAAAATCTTGCTTCAAAGCATCGTACGTTTTGTATGCTTGAATCATGATTGTGAGACATAAAAATGATTTCTTACCAGTTGCTTGTTCAGAAGTATAATAACGCTATATTCGTTGAAATCAATGGATGGAATTGTCTATATAGACATTGTTGCATGTCCGTCCATTTTACACTATTCGATTATTTAGAATTGGTGAATTTCTAAGCAAGTTGTGTAAAGTTAGCTAAAAATTCGTGACATGTAAAGGAGCTTTTTAATTCGATCACAATGTAACAAATAACCGGTTGTTTCCTTAGATCAAAGGGATCACATTTTATGCTAGCTTCAGTGCTTATTATGTGCGGCCTTCTAACGGTTCTGAATTCAACGTAAATGCGCTGGTGCTGGTAGATTTAGCCTTATGATTTCCTTAGTTTTCAGCTATTACTTTGAATTCGTTCGCTAATGGAAAAATATGCTACTATTAAAATATTAGTTCTAGTAACATAACTTTTGTTAGGTGCATCTTGAGCTGTATATTATGTAACTTAGATCTGAAATATATTGTGTATTGTAGTTATTTTGCTGCTAATACGCGCCGTCGGGCGGCGAAGCGGATCACGTTGCATTGCCGCGCGGATGAGCTGTGTCGTGTGAGAATTGCCTAAGCTAGGATGTAGGTACCTAGGTGTCATTTTATAGGTATGTCTATTCATAGGTGAAACTAAAATCCACATCCCATTTTCGTAAGTTGCCAAAGTCAGTTATAGAACTGACCGATGGAAAATTCAAAAACTACATCAAACGTGTCCTTATTAAAAAAGCATATTACAAAGTCAAGGACTACGTTGAAGATAAATAAAGAAGTTTGGCTTTAGTTCCTTCTGAGCATGCGGCTTCCCTGGTAGCTCATAAACGGCACAAATATGTGGATGTCTCTAACTATTCTCAATCTCATTTTTTCTCAATCAGATTTTCTCAATAGTTTTCAAATCATTTATACATCTTTTGCTCATAATAGTTACAGCACTGATAACAATATTTGTGTCACTTGTTTAATTTAGTACTTTACAATTCTTATTTTTTACCTTTGTATACATTCTTTTTTATCAATTGTTTGTGAATGTGTGATCATTGTAGGCTTTGTAGATTCCCAGCTGCTTGTTAACTTTTTATTTTGTTCTACATTTTTTGTGTAGTAAGCAACGACTTATTGTCGGGCCTACGCTGTCCCCCCATACTTAAGTACAAATACTGTATCCATGATAATAATGTAACACCAAATGATTTGACAAGAGTAACCATGGAGTTTCTTGCCGGTTCTTCTCCATAGGAAACCAACCCTAACCGTGCACCTTTTTTCGACGTTTTATAAGTGCCCATCTAGGCCTATGTGAAATAAAATATTTTGATTTTGATTTTGATTTTGAAATAAGACATTTTCAATACTAAAGAAATTCATTACTCATGTCATCATAAGTTATATAAAGTGTCTGGTAATTAGTGACCGATAGTTAAACACGTGATTGTACTCATGATAACAAACAACTTTCCCAAAGAAACATTTTTTCTTCTCTTTTCTCTTTTTTTCTTCTGCCTACCCACTGTTGCACGGTACGATAGTAAATAATCAAATGCGCACGCGCGTGTGTTTCATATGGCTGTTGTGTTATTGTGTGTTTTGTGAGTATAAAAGTACATGAGTATAAAAAAAAAATCTTTGGTAAAGTTTTTTGTTATCATGAGTACAATCACGTGTTTAAGTATCGGTCACTAATTACCTGTCACCGTATATAACGCAAAGAATATTATTGAAGCACTCGTAATGTATGGTATTGGGATTGTGAGTGAGCTACGCAATTATCACGCAGCAGGAAAAGAGGAACAAATGATTAAAAACAATATTGAATCTGCCAAAATATTTTTTATTAAAAAAAAAACATAGGTACATTGCTTTAGAATAATTTGACTATGTATACTGTATCGGTAAGTATGTCAGAATGAAAATGGAAATATTCAAAATGGACGGCCAACTGGAAAACCTGCTGCCTGTAACAAATAGATTAATACTGTGTTTAGAATGTAAAACAAAAGAGCCTTTAGAGCTTGCGACAAATAAATATGTTTTGAAAGAAAAGAAAGAAAAAATATTTATTTCAAAATATTTACTTCCTATTATTTACATGGTGTTCAGACCTAAGAAGGGTTAAACATCGTACTCATGAATAACTTTTGAGAAGACTGGAATAATATTGGAAAGACCTTTCCTCAACTGTGGAAAAACATAGGTCAACTACATATTTATAACAAAAATATCAAACAAAACCGGTTCCGTACAAAACACCGAAAAACGTTTCTTTTGTCATACAAGAAACGTTTTGCCGCGTTTAATTTTAAACTTTAATTTTATTATTTGATGTTGTAGTAATATTCAGTCTGTGAAATTTTCAAACTTACTCGAAAGATAGAGCCTGGTGACAGACGGACGGACAGACTACGATTACAACAAATGTAGAATTATACTAAAGCTGCCTTTTGTGTTTGGGTACAAAGAGGTTTGTGGAAACCTAAGGCTTACCTGACGTCTGGGAAATGGACTTAGCCGCGGCCGCGACCACTGCCTGCAATTATAAAATAAATATAGTCATTGATGGTAGAAGTTTTGTGCACAAAATTACAAATGACTTAGTTTGATAAATTTTCAGCCATCGATTTCAGAAACTAAGGTTATTTTGGACATTTACAAATTTTTCGGAAGTCAATTGTATATTTATTGCGAAAAAGTTTATATTTTTTTTACTTATCGCTGTTTCAAAGACGCTTAACGTATTCTTGCAATCAATTAACTTGAAAAAAAAACTGCGGAACCCTCGTGAATATCAAGAAATGAAAACACAATTCCGCTTATGATGTACAAGTATATTTTGGCGAACGAATGATTTTTATACAGGAGAGCTGTTACAAAACATTAGTAAAATTGTATTGGGAATGTCGGTATTGAAAAAAAAATGGCGGTGTTAGGTCCGATTTTGACAACGCTCGAAATCCTTGTACAGCAGCTGTCTCAAATGATTGGTACAAAGAGGTTTGTAGTAAGCTAGGTCTTACTTGTAGATTTGGCATAAGAAGAAGCAGCAGACTGAGCACCACCGCCATAGCCTGTAATAATATGAATTTGAAAAGTGAGCTAGACTATCATTGTGCCGATTGTCGTTACGGCCAATAGCCTGATGGCCAAGAGCCTCGATGAACGTTTCTAGAGGCTCTCGCTTGCAGAAGATCAAAGATGGATCAAAGTCCTGATTCAAAAGATAGTACTCCTTGAAACGACTCGTATTGTAAGAAGGTTCCTGATTCTGTAGCCCTCACCACCGCTAGCTTGGACCAGCCAGACCACAACATTTCTAAGAAATGCAACATGTGACTGAGGAGCTCGTGGCTAAATAATAACAGCCGCTCGGATCGATCTTTAGGTTAAGCCGTGCTTGCCTAGGTTGGTCTGTGGATGGGTGACCACCCATTACATAACGAGGTTCCTCCGTGCCTCGGAAAGCACGTTAAGCCGTTGGTCCCGACTGTCTCAAAAAGTCTGACAACCAGTCTTACTAGTATCGTCGTATCGTATTACCCAGTACTAACTGGGTTGTGGAGGTCAGTTAGGCAGCCGCTCCATCTGGTTAGACTGGAAGCCGACCCAAACATAGTAGGGAAAAGGCTAGGCAGATGATGATGACAACATGTGATTGTTCCTAATCTACCCTAGGCTGATAACATTTTCGTTTTTCCTAAAACATCTAAATATGTATTAGTATTAAGGTTGGTTTTCCCCGAAAAGGCCCTGCCCCGCCATCCGCACGGTCCTTATGTATTTAACAATGTAAAACAGATGAATAAACGAGAAAATTAATTTAGTCATTTTTCTTCTCAGATTTTGTCGATTATAATCTAATTGTATAGTATAGACTATCATCGACAAAATCTGAGAAAAAGAATGACTAAATTAGTATAGATTCTATACTTATATTACAAAGAGGTAAAATTTGTTTGTAAGTTTGTATGTATGGATTAATATTCGGAACTACTGATCCGATACTGAAAATTCTTTAACTAACGGGAAGCTACATTATTACCGAGTGTTATAGGGTACATTTAAAATGTTCACATTCCGTACATAACGAGAGCCAAGCCGCAAGCAAAAGATCGTATAAATATAAACTTGACTAATTTGTAAACATGAACTCTAGACATTTCTATGCTGTGAGATAATAAAGACTAATAGCGGTATGAGGAACAGGATGTAAAACTCTTCATCCTCTATTGAAAAGGGAGGATCGTCACACATGTGTTGTGTTTGGTGGGATCCTGCTCGACGGTTTCTGTATATAATATGTTATTCACGCGGATATATATATTACTTCTAAAGATAGGTTTCAAGATAAACTAAAGTTTAACCCGCTAAACTTAGGTCTAGCCACAACGCCTTGTAAAAAAATGAAGAATGTTGACGGTGCCTTGTTACTAGCGATTCGTTGCAAACAATTTGTATGTAGGCTCGGATCCCATTGCTATCAATCGGGTCAATGGGTCTTAAAACACAGCTGGTGAAATGTGACTGTTCTGTATCAACATCTTGACTATATCAAGTATTTGTCTCTGCTCAGCCTTCCCGGGAAATTCAGGCGTCATGTTAGATATTTTGATAAAGGGGTCTTACTTATTCAAGTAGGCAGTGATCAGCCATTTTGGAATCTACCTAAATAATTATTAATTTTATATTTTTTATTTCATTAATCTTTTGGTTTAGAGGTCGCAAGCACGACTGCTGAGCATGAGGTTCCGGTATGATTCCCAACGGTTCCTCGGTATGTAATGGGTGGTCACCCATCCACAGACCAACCTGGGCAAGTACGGCTTAACCTAAAGATCGATCCGAGTGGCTGTTATTATTTAGCCACGAGCTCCTGCAGAAATGTGAGTGTTCTATTTTCTAAACCTCTGCTGACCTTGTTGGACGAATTCAGGCGTAATGTTATGTTTGTAATAAAGTTGTCTTACTATTTGCAGAAGAAGTAGCAGCTGCAGTGCTGCTACCGCTACTCCCATAGCCTGGGTTGTCGCCAGTGTTGCTGTTAGGCTGATAGTTATCAGTAATTTTATTATTTTTTAATTTATTTATATATTCATAACACAATACGGATCTTCAGCGCTCGGTGACAGAGTGGGTATCTCTTCTGCGCATCATAGACTTATAGCAAAACACCAAAGAGTACAGGGGGCCTAAAATGGCCACTGTAGCAGAATCATAATGGGATAATAATATAATTCGCATTAAAATTCTCAAAATGGTCACAGACGCAGTTAATGTTATGAATTGTCGCTTTCTGACCATTTTGCAAGTTGTAACGTAAAGCATATTATTGTCCTACTACGATTCTGCTAAAGCTGCTGTTTTGGGCCCACAGTTTAAACTTTAGAGCAATGTTCTTTTTTCAAACTGATATTTTGTGTTTAGTTTCTTCTGTTGCCGCCTATTTTTGCTGGTCACCATAATTTAGTGAAACATATCCTCTAGATTATTGTGATTTTTATACCTGGTCGGTTGTTGCCGTAATTTGGTTGCTCATAATTTCCACTATCTGAAATCAAATTATTGATTTTAATGAAATCATTGTCTTGATTAATTTAGTTTATTGTTAGTCTTACTATACAGGTTGGCGACGACAATACGACAATAAATGAAAACACTGCTAATACTAGTTCATAGAAATATTTTTAAAATATCGAATAAATCCTAACACCAAAATGAAAAAAAAAATTAAAACAAACTAAATAGCAGAAATTTATTTACGAAAAACAACACCATTTATAAATATTAGTTTATTAACCTTAAGTATAATTTCCACTGATTCGCGCCTTAAAATAAACTATAAAGAACGAATTTAGCAAAGATTATTGAAGTAGCGAGTTACCAACATGTGTTTAGTGTCCAATCGATCTGTGGGACATTAACAAGTCGGTGCTAGCCTATTAATCTACATCATGTAGAAAATTCTGAAAATAGAAAATAATGTCCTGTGACTAAACTACTGGATACATTCGAATGAATTTTTGTATGCAGACGTGGAATGTCATAAAGTATACGCAGTTTAATTTATTGTCGTATTGTCGGCGCCACAATGTATATCTTATTTTACTAGTTTTACTTTTACTAGTATTATAAATGCAAAAGTTTGTGAGGATGGAAAGATGGATGGATGGATGGATGTTTGTTACTCTTTTACGTAAAAACTACTGAACGGATTTAGATGAAATTCGGCAGAGTGATAGTTTATAACCTGGATTAACACAGGATACTTTTTATTCCGGTAGAACGATCCCGTGGTACAATTACAGAACTCCACGCGGTTGAAGCCGCGGGCCTGAGCTAGTTATCTCATAAAGTGACCCTTGGCAAAGAAAATAAAATATATAACAGGACTAAAATTCACAAGAACATGACAGAATCTAAAAATGATCAAGTAAACATCAAGTAAGAAAAGAAAAACTAAACAAACTTAAACTATAAAGGGTGTAAATAGACCCTTAACATAGCCGAAAAGCACTTGTTCTTCCCGTCTTTGCGATCATTTTTTTGTTCTAGACCATACCTGGGAACCTTCGAGTTACGCAGATATTGGGGGGTCAAAGTTCCAACTTTTTCACAAGTTTTTTTTTTAAATACATTTTAATGTAAGATTTTTACTTTACACACCTCCACGACCCCCGTACCATTCAATCCATCCATCAGCACAATGCTTTGAGTGCTTTCATCGACTCCTACCGTAAAACGTGATTTTTCACCCCAAAAAAAAGTCGATTCCCACCAATAATTTTTGAGTAAAGTTACTTAGTTTGATGTACAGAATGCTTGGTTGACGGCTATGTGAAGTGTCTGTTTACACCCTGTATAGCAATGTTCTTTTTTAAACTGTCAGTTTGCATTTAGTTTTTCTGTTTCTGCCTATGTTTGCTGGCCACCATAATTTAGACAAACATATGCTCTAGATTATTGTGATTTTTATTATATTATACCTGGTTGGTTGTTGCCGTAATTTGGTTGGTTATAATTTCCACCATCTGAAATCAAATGATTTATTATGATGAAATCATTGTCTAGCCACCATAATTTAGTCAAATATACGGTCTAACTATTCATACACGAAATATTTTCAGGGAATCATCTAACGGCTATAAAGAAGCCATTTCAAGGCATTATTTTTTTTTATCTAAGTATATTTTAATAAAAAATAAATAATTTAAAATTACTTGACCCACAAAATAAATACTAGGTAGGTAGCTAGCTATTTTTGAACATCCATTACGCTAGTTTATTACGTCGTATTAACCTACTGTCATTGTTAGAATATGGGAGTAAAGGTTTTATGTAAAGTGTTAAAAAAAATTTAGAATTATAATAATTTCGTAAAAAAAAACACTCAGATAATTTTTTTTTTCGTTGCTATGGCGACTTTACGACTTATAGAAGTTACTCTTAAAATATTTCGTGTATGTAAAGATAGACCTTATATATCCTCTAGATTATTGTGATTCTTAGAATATTTTACCTGGTCGGTTATTGCCGTAATTTGGTTGTTTGTTATTTCCACTATCTGAAATCAAATTATTAATTATGATGAAATCATTGTCTTGATCAATTTAGTTTATTGTTAGTCTTATTTTATTTTACTAGTATTACTTTTACTAGTATTTTAAATGCGAACGTTTTTGAGGATGGATAGATAGATGGATGGATGGATGCATGCATATTTGTTACTCTTTTACGCAAAAACTACTGAACAGATTTAGATGAAATTCGGCACACTGATGGCTTATAACCTGGATTAACACAGGATACTTTTTATCCCGTTAATACGATCCCGAGTTACTATTACCGAACTCCAGGCGGGCTAAGACGCGGGCATGAGATAGTTATCTCATAAAGTGGCCTTGGCAAAGAAAATAAAATATATAACAGGACTAAAACGCACAAGAACATGACAGAATTTAAAAATGATCAAGTAAAAATCAAGTAAGAAGTTGTATTTAGTTTCTTCCGTTGCCGCCTATGTTTGCTGGCCACCATAATTTAGTCAAATATATCCTCTAGATTATTGTGATTCTTAGAATATTTTACCTGGTCGGTTGTTGCCGTAATTTGGTTGTTTGTTATTTCCAATATCTGAAATCAAATTATTAATTATGATGAAATCATTGTCTTGATCAATTTAGTTTATTGTTAGTCTTATTTTATTTTACTAGTATTTTAAATGCGAAAGTTTTTGAGGATGGATAGATAGATGGATGGATGGATGGATTGATGGATGGATGGATATTTGTTACTCTTTTACACAAAAAATACTGAACAGATTTGGATGAAATTCGGCACAAAGATGGTTTATACCCTGGAATAACACAGGATACTTTTTATCCCGATAGTACGAGCCCGTGGTACAATTACTGAACTCTCTGCGGGCGAAGCCACGGGCACGAGTTAGTTATTTCTTAAAGTGACCCTTGGCATAGAAAATAAAATCTATAACAGGAGATTAATGTAATGACTGTTCCTTCTCAATACATTTATGAAAACCTTTTGTATGCTCACAAAAATATAAAGCGGTTTAAGAAATATTCTGTTATTCACAATATAAATACAAGAAATAAACATAAATTTATTGTACCCACAAAAAACAAAAAAATATGATTATAAAATATAGTAGGTAATTTTTTTTGAAGTTGGAACCAACCGTGTCGTGGTGGGAAAGGAGAATAATGAAATCATATTCATACTGGATGGAAGGGACACCAGGGTTACCACGTATTCAGTACATCATTCTCAACCCCCCTTACATCGAAATTTTCATTAGTAATTTAAAAAAAAACAGCTGTTTCCTACAAAAGTGCCCAAAAGTTCCTACAAGGTCGAAATATACAGCACAGTTGATTTTTTTTAATTGCTTTGAATGAGAAAGCGAGGTCTGGTTATACTGGATATGTATAGGTTGATGTGTCTTCGTGTGTACAAACCTTGAAACATGGAAAAAAATGTATACTTATTAATGAAATTTTGGTCTTGAAGTACTAATACAATTTTTCAAGGAATTGATAATTTTTAGGGACCCATTACGAGATGGTTATAACGGTATCCTTATAATTTCGTCATATCGGCAAGGTCATTTTTCTCGGATGCTACTTTACACAGTATCCATGAAAATTAGAAATAAATAAACTTTATTTAATTAAAAATCAGCCTCGAGTGATACATCTTGTGTTGCCATTTGGAATTTTGCTGAGTTGAGGCTCTTTTGGAAATAATAGCATTGTTTACTTATTTTTTGGTAATTCTGCTTAAATGACAATAAACACATATTACTTTTTTCTCAAAAAAAAAACATGACGGTACGTACTGTATGCATATCTAAAATAAAGTCGCTTTCCATGTATTTGTTTTTACAGGTAAGACCCAAGCTAACAAAGTAGTAATAAGTTACAAATTATCCAGTCCCAAGTAAGGGTAGAAGCACAAGTTAGACAGTAGACAACAAAACAGCAGCAGCAGCGTGGCTTATACAACATTAATTTTAGTATATGCGAAACCTGAAACACGAGTCTAGTATTTTTATGTAAAGAATCTATGTACAAAATTTCAAAACTGTATCATGAAAAATCACAAAGTTATAAGCTTGTTCTGTTATCTAGTTGCCCGCACAAAATCATGGTCACCACACAGCGTGCGCCTCCAGCGTCGTCTTGAGCATTGATAATAATAATTTGGCAGTAGGTACCTAAATTATTGCGATAGGTACTCAAAGTCGTTCGGTATCCAACTTTTAACTTTTTCAAATATTTTTGGGAAAAAATTTATCATGGTTTAAAAATGATTGGAATCGATTTAGTTAAGTATTCTGAACAAACTATATTCAGGTTTCGCATATACTAAAAATAATGTTGTTTAGATAAGAATATTTTGCGAGTCGTAAAATAATAAAACAAAGAATAGGTAAGCATTCACTCACTATTCATAGGCTCAGTGTATTTTCCCATGCTAGAAACATATTCATACGGGTTGTTTAACGCAACTAGAAAAAAAAACTTAATATAAATCATTGCACATAATATAACATCACGCCTGTAATCCCCGAAGAGTTAGGCAGAGGTGTACCCAGCATAGTACACCCACATTTCGCCAGTTATTTTTAAGTCCGATGTAAAAGGCTCGGCAGCCTATTGCCATCAACCGGGCACAAATCTAACCCTTCGATTTACATGCATGATATTGTGTGATGTTTATTGGGCTGATTAAAAGTGCAAACTTTACCGCAATTAAAGTGTTGAAGTTGCAACGAGGCGATAATTAAGAACTAAGTTATTGCTTTATAATTTAATTATATTTTTAGAACTAAGTTTTTTTTTTAAATAATATGATAGATCTGAGTCCAGACCACTTACTATAAACTCTATTATCAACTGCAACGATTCATAAAACAAAGGATCGGTCAGACTAGTCCGGACAAATGGCAGATGCGGTTCTGGACACCTCCATCAATTATTTCTGAAGTATGTGGTGGCCTACCATGACGTCTTAAAGCAGGAGTAATTCCAGTGTGGGAAAGAGATGGCGCTAAACGACCTGTAATAGCTCTGTCTCTTTCCCACACTGGAATTACTCCTGCTTTAAGACGTCACAGTCACCCCCCTGTCTGTGTCCGTGTCCGAAGCTTCGTCTGCCATTGTTGCGTTGGTACAGGTTTGACCAATCTTTAAGAAGGACCAATATACATAAAACTTTCTTGCAAAAAAAAAAACTGACTTCCAAAATAAAAAGTTGATAATAACTTGACTTTCGGAAGTCGATGACTTTTGTTTGCAAAAAAGTCTTTTATTTTTCCCCTTTTTATTAATTGTGGTATCGCATACAAAATCTCGTCAAGTACCTATTCATTTTACTTTGTAACTAGAAGTTATTGAAAGATAATCAACATATACGAAGCAGAAAAAAAGCTTATTATAGAAGATAACTCATAAACTACGCGAAACCTATTTCTACAAAATTTAAAAAAAAAAAACACATGAATCGGACCAGTAATCACGGTGAAATAATTTTAAATACATAAACACAAAAAAAGATACTGGCCGACTACATAACCTCCTCCTTTTATAGAAGTCGGTTAAGAATGATAAAATGTCCAAAAACTTACAGCTTGCACTATCACTCTTAGAAAATGAAATCCCAGATACCAATGGGATTAGTACCAGGAGACACACAGCTACAACACGTTTGCCTAGCATCTTGAACAAAGTAAAAGAACAGACTGACGACCAGAACAGTAGAGGAGCTTATAAAAGGCAAAATCAATAAAAAATATTATACCTCCATAACACAATTCGTGAATTTAAATGTAGATAAGTAAAATTAATAACTTAGGCATCAAGTTTTTAGACTGATATCGTGACCGTTATAAAAATAATAAAATAAATGTGTCACAGTTTTCTGATAAATAAATGAAGCACAAACATGTGTATAATAATAGTAAATAATTAATGGCTTGATAGCCAATAGCCTCGACCAACATCTGAGGAGGCTCATGCTTGGCAGCTCGATCAAGGGCATGATTCAGTAAGTGCACAAAGAGTCCTGACTACCGGCAGCTGGGATCGCAGCTACCGGTGACAGCCTGCTCTTTATATATATATTTTTTAAAGAAATATGTAAAAATATAAAAATTATTGATAAACATTGAGTTATTTTATTATTCTTTTAGTAAATCTCCTAGTATTTATTCTAAAGGCTTCATAGTTAAATAGGAAAAACATAGAAAAGAAAATCGTTTAATTATTTAAAATTCACAGCTCCATCGTCACGGCACTAAAAGCCATCCAAAATCACAATCGTGTTGCCCCACAAACCCTTCAAAATCATGTTTTTAACTTTAACCCGTCTTCGCAAAGTTTATTTTCCCTTATCACCCAGTTTTGTAATTCAATATTAGGTCAAGGAGACTCTCAAACGTAGCGATCTCTCATAATTCCCATTGTTCAAATCACAGGCGAAACCCTTATCGTATGGAGTCTTTGATGCATGCCTAATATGGATTAATTCGTCGAGTGTATGTCATATACTTGATGCTAATGCCACACGAGTATGGCTTACTACGGCTCTGCAATTCCCTCAGGTTATTTACTGAACAAAATATTACAATTTGATGAGCACTTGAACTGGTATTTGTTATTGGTGGAATTAATTTGCATTTTAAGTAGGAAGAACAGGTGGCATTAGAGTGTTATCATGTATTTTACTTGAGTGTAAGTAGTTGAGTGAGGAATACACAAGTATGTACTCAATACAATTTCTCGTTGTTCTGTGTAAAGTGTAGAGCCAAGTCTGTCGTTGTTATACTGACTCTGGATGAGAATGGGAGGTAAGGAACAGATAAACCACATTAATTAACTACGGGTTTCTGGCTCTCTTTTTTATGAGCCCCCCCCCCCCCCCCCCAGCTCTGGACGGAGCGGAAGGGAGTGTCAGACTTCTACTGACTAAAACTCATCCATGTTCCACCTTTGTCCTTTGTGTTCCAGGGCCGCGGTATCTCTTTCGAACAGTCCCGCAGCAAACTGAAGAACTTAAGGTCAGAAAATATGCTGTTACAGGAACATTGAAAATAACGGGCCAAATTTCAGGTTAATCGGAAACCCAGAAGTGGATCAAAAATTTCGAAGATTTTTTTACATAGCTAGTTAGTTATTAAAAGCCTTTCTTTTTTTTCTTCTTTTGCCTCTCTTTTTGTCCTAACAAGTGCTTATAAATATACTTCACGCCCAAATTATTCGCAGATAAGAAACAAGCTAATAAATATACCTGAACCGAGTAACTACATATTCTTTCATCTGCATAAACGATTTAGCTGTCATCCTTTTGTGTCTTCCCCAAACATTGAGCCGACAAAATATGGCGTCATTACGGTCGAATCGAGCCCCGAACGTACATTCAAATTGAGAATCCAAAAACGCATTCGTCTTTAAATTGTGTTCATTTGCGGAATGCTTTCGGGATCTTTATAAATGCGAACTTACACGCTTTGCGATCATCTTCAAAAACGACCGGTGTAACTTGAAATCCCCTTCCCCCCGTATTTCTGAAAATAAGGGAGGAAAAGGGCTCTTGAAACGAATTTGCGAGGGCCATTTGATATCGGTCGTGTTATACACGTGGGTCGCATGGGCCCTTTTCGTGTATTCTTATTCACACGCAATGGGCTACGTTTTCATATCTAAGATGAAAATATCGTTGGAGTTGTTTATACCACTATTAGTTAGTTGTTTTCTAAAAGTTACAGCGCTTTGTTAAATTAAATAAACTAAAGTTATGAGCTTCTTTATTTTTAAGTTAAATATACCTTCACAGTCACAACACGGAATCTTGATATACTACTGAATTATTGTTATATCAACTGTAAAAAATAAAAACGTATGACGATGCAGACCTACGCATTTGGTTATTGTATTTTGATGCCAAGTTTTAGCAATAAGTGAACGGTTTGCATAGAACGTGACATTGTGACTTTCCATTACCTATTCAATCATTTCGGAGTCACCTCAAAATCTCATCAAGCACTCGCATTCATCTAAACAAATTGAAAAAAAATCATATTTTTTTCCAATTTTTGACTGCCTGTTTGTTCCGGCTAATCTCCGAAACGGCTGGACCGACTTTGACGGGAATTTTACTGGCAGATAGCTCATGTTATAAGGTCTAACTTAGGCTACTTTTTAATTTTAGTAATATAATTAGGGTTCCGTGTAAAAAAATTAAAATCCTTCAAATTTCGTTTCAATAATATTTTTTTTTTTATATATAATAATATCACGTGAACGAAGATCGTGGTCAACAGCTAGTACTAAATATAGACCCATATTTTCAACATGGTATTAACATCTCTATACAACCCTCCATTTTCCACTAAAATGAAGAAATCACAAGGAATAATAAGGCGTCGCGATGGTTATGAGATAGATATGTTCCATGTACCACTTTTCAACCCTACACAATGGGTCCTCTTCAACGCTTTATTAGAACCGGTAGAGGTCTCACACGTCAAATTTCACATCCTGAATAGGGCTCCCCTACCACGGAATCCGGAATCTTTATAAATAGTTTTGCGAAGACGGTGTTTAATTTGATGGAAATCCTGATCTCGAAAGTCGGATGCCGTGAAGTCAAAGGATTGTGCGCAGTTCCTGAAGTTCATGTTTGATTTAATTACGACGCAGTTGATTGCGGTTGGGTGTTAAGCGGGTTTTGATTGAGGGTTGAGTCGTATATTGGTGGGTCTTAAAATTGCGTTTAGTAAGTAAAGATGTTAATCTCGTAGGAGAAAAAAAGGATACCTAGAGTGTTTAAATATTAAGTACTTATACAACATTAGTTTTAGTATATGCGAAACCTGATACACGGTACGTGTCTAGTATTTTTATGTAAAGAATCTATGTACAAAATTTCAAAACTGTATCATGAAATCACAAAGTTATAAGCTTGTTCTGTGTCCTATTGGTCCGCACAAAAACGCGGTCACCACGCAGCGCGCGCCTCCAGCGTCGGCTCATTGTTAATAATAATTTGGCAGTAGGTACCTAAATTATTGCGATAGATACTCAAAGTCGCTCGGAATCCAACTTTTAACTTTTTTAAATATTTTTGGGAAAAAATATAACATGGTTTAAAAATGATTGGAATCGATTCAGTTACTTATTCTGAACAAACTATATTCAGGTTTCGCATATACTAAAAATTTTATTGTATATTAGATAGACTGCCTTGTTGGTCTAGTGGTCGCAAGCTCAACTGCTAAGCACGAGGTACTGGGTTCGATTCCCAGGTCGGGCAAAGTGATATTGGGTTTTTACTTCAGAAATTTCTCAGTAGCAGTAGCTTAGTAGTAGTAGTAGTCTGGATATTTACCCGGTTGATGGCAATACCCCCTATTACATGGGACTTAAACATAACTGGCGAAATGTGGGTGTACTGTTAGGTACACCTCTGCCGAACCGTTCGGAGATTACAGACGTGATGTTATGTTAATAAAAACGGTAAATATTTTTGAGTTTCAACGATCTCTGATTACAATTACATCATTCATCTAGTAGTATACAGGGTGTAAACGGACCCTTCACGAAGCCGTCAACCAAGCATTCTGTACATCAAACTAAATACTTAACAAAAAAACTTTACGCAAAAATTATTGCTGGAAAAGGACTTTTTTTTTTGGGGTGAAAGACGGGTGGAACTTTGACCCCCAATATCTTCGTAACTAGAAGATTCCCAGGTATGGTCTAGAACAAAAAAAATACTGAAATGGCAGGGAGAACAAGTGCCTTTCGGCTTCGTTAAGGGTCTTATTACACCCTTTATATCAGGAAGACGCCCAGGGGACTACACTTTCTTTTCCACGTTACATTTGATGCCTTAAAGTAACGCTTGGACTAACTACGTAGCCATCAATAAATAAATAAATATGACGAACAAAATACTGTTCTTATCGCAGCTTATTTTCCTTACGATTTTAAAAGCACAGACGTCTAAACCCTCCTATTTTTACCCATAAAGATCTCAGGTAAATAATAAAACAGGACATATTGTTAGACTTATTCAGAACTCTTGGATATTTTATATCCATTAGATGACAAGATCAGACGACAGACAGACAGACAGTCTGAAATAACAGGCTCATTAAATATGAAGAAATCTTCCTCGACAAAAATATTCAAGTATCTCCTCACAAAGATACTACTAATTAGCAATTTTATTTACTTTAAAAGTGTACTTTTGTGTCATACCTCCCTAGTCTTCGGTAGGGACTATTTTAATTAGTACAATGAGCATACTTATCGTTCGTTGAAGCTCAAAATAAGTGCCTTACAGTACAAGCCACTTACACAGTTAAGAGTTCGTTGTTTATATTTGTTCAACTGTAGTTTTGTTCTCGTGAAAAATGTAAAGAATTGCTCCCAATGTATTGTTTGTGAAAGAACTAATTGGCGACTGCAGAAAGAGAAACTGTGTGCTATAAAAATAAATACTTTTGATGCTGATGTTAACGGAGATAGCAGCTCGACATGAAGGAAAATAAATATGTGTTTTATTTACACTGTATTTTTCTACTTGGAGTTTTTGTAAGAGAACGTACGATTGTAAAGACAAATTATAGCCTCTGACTACCCTCCACGTTACACAGAACACAATATCATGTGTGAGTAAGTGGTCCAGAGTTTTTGTACTCTTCATTTTCCAGTATGATCACTCTCATTAAGTCTGTACTGGTTCCGACACAATGCGTCGAGTTTCTCGGCATTACATGGGGCACAAAACGCAACGCAAAGTCCCTGTCGGAACCAAAGTGCCTATCGCTACGCAAAGCACTTCACCAACAGAAGTACTGTTTGATCTGTTTTATCAGTATTTTTCACTTCTTTGTTTTTTATGTTATATAGATAACATAACACCACGCCTGTAGTCGTAGGCTTAGGCAGAGGTGTACCTAATGTGTAATAGGGGGCGAGCCTATAGCCATCAAGCGGGGGGCGGGGAATCCAGAGTCTGTGGCTGCAATAACAATTTTTCCGACCAGGGAATCGTACTCAGGACCTCATGCTAACCTTCTTAATTGCGAATAGTTAAATTAATTATTCATGAGAAAATTATTCTATTTCATTCAGCAATTTTAAAAACTTAACACGAATTTTATAGCACTTGAAACTAAAACTCAGAATTTTCCACAAGAAAATTAAAAAGGCACACAATAAACAGAATCGTGAGCATTCTTAAAACATTACAATTTAATTGTTGGCACTTTCTCGCAAACTACGAAACACGAACTATTTCATTACTTATTTTAATAGCCAATAAAGTTCACGAAATTTATAGCGAGTATTACGTGTGGGGAATCAACTGCGACCGTATCCAAGCGTATCCAACTCATGAATAATAGGGCGGACCTTAAAACTTTAATAAGGTCCTTGTATATGAGTAACGATCTCAATTTTACAATTTTCCCTTAGTTTGGCTCTTAGATATATTGGTAGGACGACGCGTGAATTTAGCAGTTTTGAACTTATGATGTTCGGCGTGTAGATTGTACGATATTTTCGTGTGTAGGTTGCTTAAATTGTTATGGTTGTTTTATTGCTGTTCCGTATCGCCATTGCTGTAGTTTTGTGGGGTATTAAAGGGTTTATCTTACCGTCTGATTGTAGTATAGATTTCTAAATTATTTACAGTAGTTTTTCAGTCAGGAAATTAATACTCAAAGTAGTAGAGATCTTAATAAAGAATTATTTGAAAGTAAATGCAAAGGGGTTCTTTTAGAATTTGGGTAGCATGTGAGTCAAGGTTAAATCATTTTTAAGGGGTGGAAATTATGCAGGGGTTGTATAAGCAGGGGTTGTGCCGTAAAATACTTTGCAAAATACTTTTATGGTTTTCATTACAATATTTCTTGGTTTGCGTAAATTATGGATAGTTTTTTTTTTAAATAATTATAGCGATTATCCACTGATTAAATAAATAACAGTGGCCTACAGTGTTGACGATTGAAGTATCCTATCGTTACTAATATTATAAATGAGAAAGTAAGTTTGTTCGTTACCTTGTCACGTCTAAACCACTAAACCGATCATCCTAAAATTTTGCATATACGTTGTCCTTTCAGAAAAAAAGGACTGTTCCCGAGTAAAACAACATCTATTATCATTACGTTCTTATGATAATAGATGGCGCCACATGTCTTTCAAATCATGATTGAATTATATTATTACAAGCAGAGTACAATCCAAATTGATTGTCACATTCTAAATTAACGCGAGCGAAGCCGCTGGCAAAAGTTAGTAAAAATATACTTTCACAAAAATAAAGCTCGATCAACATTATTTCCTTGTCTCCATAAACATCACGAATAAAATCTTCAACGCCACATCTTTCCTATTATTCTTTTTTCCGCTCCTAATTTAAAGCCCAGCTCATCACAGACAAAATATTGCGCCATAAATCCGTCAAATTGATCGAGTCAATCCATTTCTTCCTTGTCGACTGCTAAAAAAACTATTTTCTATCACAATAACAATAAAAAAGCTAGCAAAATCACCATTATACCGAACAGGGCGCTTATAACGCGGTCTGAGTAATATTGCCCCGCGAACGACAGATTGCTCACATTACAGTAACGAATTGCACCAGACTGCCCCGGAGGTGGATGAACTTATAATATTGCTCAACTACGGTAATACACGGTAATCTGTTTACGATTCTGTTGGGGTTTTTAGTTTTTTTTTTTAATGTGGACTGGTACAGGCAACGTCAGTTTTATTTTGAACTATTTGAAACATCAGTCGGTTTAAAAATGGAATAGCTCCACATTCATTTGTTGTTGTCTTATTTGGAAACCAAGACAATATTCTTTCATTTGAAGTTACTTCTATGTTTTTTTTTTTAGATATTTCCGTGATTAATTCACCTCTGATCTTCTTTCTAAATATTTTCTTATTAAGTGATTAACTATTTACTTCGCTCGATGTATTAACTGAAATCATCATCTGCCTAGCCTTTTCCCAACTATGTTGGGGTCGGCTTCCAGCCTAACAGGATGCAGCTGAATACCAGTATTTTACATGGAGCGACTGCCTATCTAACCTCCACAACCCAGTTATCACTGAGTAATACGATACGCTTTAGTAAGACTGGTTGTCATAATTTCGAGCCACTGACTACCTGTAACGAATGTCAAAGATCTATAAATGACAGCCGGAACCAACGGCTTAACGTGCTTTTCGAGGCAGGGAGGAATCTCGGTATGTAATGGGCGGTCACGTATTCATAGACTAACCTAGGCAAGCGCAGCTTAACCTGAAGATCGACCCGAGCTGCTATTTTTATTTAGCCACGAGCTCCTCCTCCGAGTATTAACTGAAATGATCTAAAATAAAATGAATATAGTTCAATAAAATAAAAACAAATCCCTGTTGACCGACGTAAATACAATATAATAGGTAGCCAAAGACACAGTTAATTCACGGTACATATTTTAAACAATATATAACATTCCATTATCATGAAACCTTATCCCTCACATCCCTCACCGAAACTTGGATGTTTATTATAGAATCAAAACATCACAAAATACCAACTAAATAACAAAGGGACTCAATAAAGAAACTATTTCACGAATGCAGTCAAAAAGGCAATATAATAATTAATAGCTAACGTCCACTAGCCTACGTCCATTTGGGCACAGTATAAAATAAACAGAAGAACAATTGCGAACAAAAACCAAAATTGTCACATAGGTCCACCTTCTTGTAAGGATTACAAAAAGATAGACCCTGATCAAGGTCAAGGACATAGACTGACCTTACAGTATTAGACGTCAACTCCACCTCTCCTTGATGACTTGTTCCCATATTTAACTGTTTCTGTACGTTCCAGGTGCCCACACTCTCCCAGCAGGTTGTTCACTAGTGGTCCCTATCTACCACCTCCACCGCGCAATTGTCGTCATACTATTTTGATCCGTACCCTCAATCTTGATCCAATTGGCAATGGATTTACTGCATCGAACTAATGCCAGATTGATCGTCGAATGGTCACCTAGTTGTGTATACTCATTAACAACCTCAAAGCTAGATCAGAGCGTAGGTAGATAGCATAAAATCACGCCTGTAATTCGTAAAGAGTTAGGTAGAAAAGTATCTATGGTACACCCACATAAACTCAGTTATTTTGAAGTCCCATGTTATACATACGACCCTGTTGCCATCAACTGGGCACAAATTCCTCTCAAAACTTTACTCAACTTGGGAATCGAACCCAAGCACAGTAGTAGCACTTGAGACCGCTAGACCGACTGCAACTGGGCAGTCTGCGATAGATAGTCGTAAGTAGGTGCTTGTCCCAAAAATAGCTTAGTTGATCTACTGTTTCATAGCGATACAGTGGCTATAGTACGAGATGTGGTCACCGGTAGAATTTATAGAGGAATTATTATTGAAAAGCTCCCTTGGTTTTGGACAAATTGTCGAGCGTTGCGAGGCGACGGCGGCCACCGTGTGCCGTGTGGGGACACAAGGTTTATTGTTTACCGTTGTAGTTAAGATTTTGTTGTAGGTAACGAATATTGTGTGGAGGGTGATATCAATTAGAAGATTTTAAATTGATGCTGCATAATTGTTTGAGAGTAGAAACTTGTTGCAGTAGAGATTAGAGTGAGTGAGTGAGTTTTTAAATGGAGATTTAAGTATAGGGCGTCATTTTACCTTCATACCCTGATACCTACAGGGAGAACTCGTGGCTAAATAATAACAGCCGCTTGGGTCGATCGTTAGGTTAAGCCGCACTTGCCCAGGTTGGTCCGTGGATGGGTGACCACCCATTACATACCGAGTTTCCTTCGTGCCTCGGAAAGCACGTTAAGTTTTGGTCCCGGCTGTCATTTGTAGATATTTGACAGTCCTTAAAGGTAGTCAGTGGTCCATAAAGTATGACAACTAGTCTTACCAAGGATATCTCAGGATAGGTCAGATAGGCAGTCGCTCCATGTAAAATACAGGTATTCAACTGCATTCGGTTAGACTGGGAGCCGACCCCAACCTAGTTGGGAAAAGGCTAGGCAGATGATGCCCTGATACCGGCAATATTTTAGTTTCTTGCTTTTGCAACTAAAAATCAGAACTTACATGGAAGATGGTGCTTATGATCATGAAGAAATAGAGCTACGCGTTGGGCTGTTTTAAAACATCTATTACCAATGTAGCTAGTCATATTTTGTAAGTATATACTTTTATTTACAAAACATAACATCACGCCTGTAATTCCCGAAGGGTTATGCAGAGGTGAACTTAATAGGACATCCACATTTCCCCAGTTATGTTTAAGTCCCATGTAATTGGAAGCGAGCCTATTGCCATCAACCGGGCACAAATCCAGACTCCGTGTTTGCTACTAGCAGTCGCGCTTACGACCACTAGAACTAACTTTTATTTATTTTGAAAGATATGACTTCGGTTTGTTTTTACTTCAATGTGGAAACAAAACTGTTGTGCAGTTGTAACATTATTTGATATCAAAGCACAACAGAAAGCTTACAGTGCGCTTATAAGATACTGTCATGTTTCGTGAATGGGACGGTTTGCTTTGTGTCTGTTCTTCTTGCTCTCGTGTCGGGGAATGTGATGATTTAATGTTTTACTTTATACGGCGAGACTGTACGAGTATATAAACAAAAGTTTGAAAACATACTGAGAAAATTGTCATAATTTTTCTAGTTACTGAAATTCTGTTGCAGAAGATAGGATCGAATGTTTATAGTAGTAATTTGTGTTTGTTATAAATAAAAAAATAATGAGTTAAGTGTAGATATTAATTAAATTTTATAACTGGACTGCCTCGTTAGTCGAGTGTGCGCAAGCGCGACTGCAGCGGCTGAATATGAGGTCCTGGGTTCGATTCCCGGGTCGAGCGAAGTTTTATTGGGTTTTTGCATCAGGAATATTTCTCAGTAACAGCCTCGGAGTCTTGATTTGTGCCCGGTTGATGACAATAAGCTCGCCTCCTATTACATGGGACTTATAACATAGCTGGCAAAATGCGGGTTTACCTAATAACCTTTGCCTAATCCTTTGGGAATTACATGCGTGATGTTATGTTTTGTTAAATAAAAAAATAAAAATATAGTATACTAGCGTTGTCCGCGGCTTCGTTCCCGTTATGCTCGGAAATTATCCCACGAGAACGTTTTAAATATACTCGGAGATAATGTAGCTTTCCATTAGTGAAAAAAATTGAATCGGTTCCGAAGTTCACCCCTTACAAACTCAACCTCTTTTTAATATTAATATCTATTTTCTTGCAAACTATGTATTCCTGGTCAATTGAAATACAAGGGCATTCGTTTTTACCCTAATAATTTACATAAACAGTCCATAATACTGTCCATCAAAGTTTCAATTAGATAAAATGTGAGCACATACACCCCAACATCATTATAAATCATACATATTCGATATACCTGCTACAATGTTCACCCTAATCAATGTTCCGAGGGAACAATAAAGTGTGGTCATCCTCTTTGGACGAAATTCAATAAATTCGGACAGATAGGGTGGCCCCATCTCCGTCAACTGGAAACTTTTGAATCGCCGACAGCGTCCGTACAATGAGGGACAGCCTTTTGTCCGCGAAATTGCCTTATTTCGTGGTGTACCTAACAAGGGTTTTCTTCAACTATCAATTGGGAACTGTAATTGAGTCTCTTTGTAGTCGTTTGATGTCGTCTGCATACTGTTTGATTCTTTCTGCTTTGTTTGATACACAACAATTGTTTTTGTTTAGATAAAAAATAAACTACCAATTTTGAAGGAGCAAGTACATTCTTGATACTTATTGGATGCTATCTTGTGCCCGCGGCTTCGCCCGCGAAGAGTTCGGTAACTGTACGTACTACCGGGATAAAGTATCCTATGTGTTAGTCCGGGTTATATAGTATCTATGTGCCAAATTTCATCCAAATTCGTTCAGTAGTTTTTGTGTGAAAGGGTAACAAACACCCAAAAATCCATAGCTCACAAACTTTCGTATTTATAATATTAGTAGGATAGTAGGTAGTAAGCAATCACATGCATTGCATTGGCATTTAGCATATTGTATTTTTTTGCATTATGAACTTAAGTCCGCCTTTACTTGTAGTTTATGTACTTTTGTGCTTAAAGTGTTAAATAAATAAATATTACCGGCATAAAATATATCCTAAGTCCCAACCCAGGTCGTGGTCTACACATTGAAATCGGTGACATGAAAAGGTACCAAACAGACATACACACAGAGTTACCTTTCTCAATTGTAATATTATTGTAGATCCATTGTAAATGTAGGAGGTTATGTAAATTTTATGCGATTGGAATATTTATTGGATACATCGAATTTGTAATTAGATATCTTCATCTTGCTGAGTCGGTCCGTTGGGAAATCGTATCGGGGCGTGAGACGCCGTGACGTCGCATGAATTAGGATAGATACCTAAGCTCCGTATCTTGATTTACTTGTTAACTAACAAAGGTTGTGAATATATTATGATCAAAGTTGACTAGCTTTTGTTGGGATCATTAAGTTATAGTGTGGTCAGTTGTGGGTAGATTTGCATGATGTGATCCTGATTTTCACTTTTGGATATTTTCATATAATTTTGGCTTCAAATATACAATATGTTAAAAAAACCCTGTCCGATCCGTGAGGGTATTATTAGGTATTGAGATTAGATTCTATTTATGCAAGCTTTTTAGAGAACAAGTATAAAAAAATAGAATGATGAAAATTAAATAAAATGTACTAAAATGAGGAAACTTATATGGCAACACACGGGCACGAGCGGTCTCTTCTCGGGTAGTGACGTCATAAAAAAAACAATTGACGATCGAATATCCTATGTCGAAGATGGTGTTGTCACGTTTTACAAAAATGTTAGAACTCAGGGATACGGTGGTAATTTGGGACAAAAGTCATGCATTTTAACATAAAATTCATTAATATTTTTACTTCCATGAATATTTCATTTTATTCGGCAATGTCATTGGCAAAATCAAAATTTTTTATTACACATAGGCCTAGATGGGCACTTACAAAACGCCGACAAAAAGGTGCACGGTTCGGGTTGGTCGTTTCCGGCAAGAAACTCCATGGTTACATTGGTATACCTATATGCTCCTTTCAGATAGGACAGGGTTTTTTTGCCTTAGTGGGTTAGTGCCACTGCTGAGAATGAGGTCCTGGTTTCGATTCCCAGTTCGGAAAAAGTATTGCAGGGGTTTTCAGTTAGGAAAATCCAGAAAAAGCACGCAATCTGTATTATGATAATAAGTGTACCCCTCGTATCAGGCGTGATTTTGTTTTAAAATGTAAATAAAGTTAAGTTGATATTTATCGTTCTAGAATACGGCCATCGGTCACACATAACCTGATGAAAATTAATTTCATTAGTTGCAATGCACAGAGCTAACCCTTTCACATTAAAAACATAACAACAAAACCTACCCACATCTACATATATCCACTAGCTATACGGATATTATGACTCGTCATACTAACTACAAAGCTTTCAAAAGCAAAATTCGCCAATTAGTGTTACTACAAAATGTGTATATTAATTGGGTGTGTAAGGGCCGGCCTAATTAGGGGTTGGTACACGACTCGACTTTATTGTAACTGACCGTATGTCACACACAGGTGGAACGAACGACGAGCTACGAACCACCACCGATGTACCTACAAACTTAAGTACAAGGTGTAAACGGACCCTTCACGAAGCCGTCAACCAAGCATTCTGTACATCTAACTATTATCATCATCATTTCAGCCGAAAGACGTCCACTGCTGGACATAGGCCTCCCCCAAGTGTCGCCACATTGACCGGTCCCGTGCGACTCGCATCCAGCGGATCCCTGCAACCTTCATCAGGTCATCGGTCCACCTAGTGGGAGGCCTTCCAACGCAGCGTCTTCCGGTTCGCGGTCGCCACTCCAGAACTTTTCGGCCCCATCGGCTATCCGTTCTGCGAGCAATGTGCCCTGCCCACAATTATATAACATTAGTTTTAGTACATACGAAACCTGATACACGTGTCTAGTATTTTTATGTAAAGAATCTATGTACAAAATTTAAAAACTGTATCATGAAAAATCACAAAGTTATAAGCTTGTTCTGTTACCTAGTGGACCGCACAAAAACACGGTCACCACGCAGCGTGCGCCTACATCTTCGTCTTGAGCTCATTGATAATAATAATTTGACAGTAGGTACCTAAATTATTGCGGTAGCTACTCAAAGTCGCTCGGTATCAAAATTCTAACTTTTTTTTAAAAAATTGGGAAAAGTATATAACATGGTTTAAAATTATTGGAATCGATTCAGTTACATAATCTGAACAAACTATATTCAGGTTTCGCATATACTAAAAATAATGTTGTATGTCGAAATGGCAAAATTATACAGATTTTTAATACGTTTCTTGTATTTTAAAAAGTAAGATAGAAGCAACTATCTTCTGATAATTTATGTCTATCTATGTTGCCAAAACTATCCACCCGTATGTATCAATAGACAAATTGCAAAACGAGCATCAGCATCATCCAAGTGGTTGCCGGTCTGTGCGTCAGGGATTTAGAGCCGATATAATCTGTGATGAGAGGGTCTGAGGGACGGAGGGCCAGACGCCACGCCCGGCAGATCTATTGTTAATGAAGGAGGGCTGTCGATGATGCGGCGTTACGGTGAAATAGTTCGTGATTAGTTGTTAATTTGTTATTATTTTTTTATCATTTTTGACGTATACCTTTATGATTTTATAATTGGAGGCTTTTTTTCATTTTTGTAAGGGGGCACACCTACCACCTCGCCTGCGTGGAGTTTGTAAAATATATATTCTTCAGAACTGAACCCAGGTCAGCCGTAAAAACGAACAGGTAACATACAGACAGACAGAGATCGTTTTGCATTTATACAGTAACCCACAGCCCCCACAAACTGATGGGGTGAATTCAGTATATCATACTAAGATGACCAGTACAACAAATTATTTCAGAAATGTTATGGGAATCCAATAAATTTGATTTGTTTTATTTCCTCATACGCAATGTATTGTTACCGTGGTAAAACGATTAAATATGATTCAAAATAAGGAGCTGAATGCACCCTGTCAGTTTGTGGAGGGCAGTCCTCAACACCCCATAGTATTAATTATTGATTATAGTCGAGTGCATATAAAGGATATAAAGTGCACGAAGTAAGTGAAATATACCAAGGAAAAAACATAAAGAAGGAAAGAAAAAAAACAGAAAAACGTGAACGTGTGTCGTGATTCGTGCTTCATGTTTGGAATAGTCCAAACATGAAGCACGAATTTTATTACTTTTTTTTAATTTATTGTTTTTAGATTTATATTGAAAGTTGAAAGTTTGAAAGTTTTTTGCATTTCAGAATAAAGGCTACTATAAAAAAAAAAAATGTCAGTTTGTCATTTCTCTAAAAACAAGAACGGAAAACTAACACAAGCTTCCATTTTATTTACAAGAGAGATAGTGTTAAGTCCATAAAACAAATTCTCGCAAAACGACGAAGCTCACAACAAATTGTTGTCGCGTGAAAAATGTTCGCGGTCTCTGGCTAATCTTTATTCTGAAACGGTCAATCCGGCAGAATACCGACTATTTTTCACAGCTCGCCTCGTTTGTTCGGATATTCGTAAATATTTCAAGCTTTATTACCACCATCAACATAATGTTATGGGGTGAAATTTTACAAAACGGAAACAAGAGATATAAGGGAACGACGTGGTGCTGAATCTTCTTCTGTATTAATGCTGTTTTGAATTGTATTGGTTTGTTTTGATTTAGATTTGGTTCGGGTTGAGAAAAAATATGAGGTCTTATAAATTCTTGAGTGTGTTTTCAGTATGCCTATTCATCTTCAAAAAACACATGTTCTTTCAAAACTTGAAGGTCATGGTAAATCAAAATCACATTTGTATCATACAAAAATATCAAATTGGATGGACACAAAAGTTGTTCACCAACCTACTCAGATTTTCTAAAAATAATTTTCTTTTAACATTTCACTCAGCCTGTGACAACACTGTTAATTTATTTTTCTATCGTTCTTAATTTAAAAAATATGAAAGCCATTTACGCGCGAAAAAAAGCAATAAAAAAAACAGACAGCCAAATCGTTTTTAAAGTGCTCTAGCGAAGTGAAAAAGATACCTATGCGATAAAAATGCACGTGTAATTTAAAAGAAATTGCTGCAAGTGCAAATGGAGCGTGGTGCATTATTGCGTCGCCGGCGCGGGATGAACAACTCCAAATTGTTCCGATACGACACCTGCGCTAACTAGTGATGTGCTCAGCTGTACCGGATGATAACACTGGTTTATATAGCATGCACATGCACGAATCGAGAAAGTATTAATTTTGTTTTAGTAAGGAAAACTTGAAGCATACAGAAAAAAGTAAAAATAATGATAACACATTATTTTCACTTTTTCCTCTATGCATTTGAAAAAGTAAAATCCAATACCTATCACAAAGAAACAAGAAAAGTCAACTCCTATAACATAATTATTAACAGTCCTTTTTGTTAATACTGATATTTTGTACGGTGACTACGAAGCGCCTACGCAGCATCTAAGATGTGCTACGCAGCGCCTACGCAGCACCTAAGATGTGCTACGTAGCGTCTACAGCAATGGCTACGTAGGAAAACGTCTCCCACATAAACGCCACACACCACGCTCTTTATGACTAAAAATGACTGCATCAATATTGCCCCTCTTAAAAGCCAGCTAACCAAGTATAATCCTTTAACTTATTTGCAAACTGAATTTCACTAAACTAAAGTTAAACAAGTAACAGTGTTATTTCAGCACTAGAAAATCACTGCAATGTCACTGTATTAAATTTAAAAGCATGCTTGGGACGTGTCTAGGCGACATCCCCGACTATCCACTATAGCTTTATAAATAAATGATCGTCCCGTCCCTTGCATTGTCTATGTCCTTCTAAATTGCATCGGAAAGATTGAACGAGAACCTCTTTTCACAAATATTTTAGAGAAAATTGGAATTACGTTCTTTAATGGACGTTTAGGACGAAAAAGGTTTTCTAATCTGTGTGTCTGGATTTAGGACATACCTAAGTGTTTTCAGAAATACATTTTTGTTCCACTTGAGGCTAATTTGTTATAGATTGTAAAATATAAATAAATAATAAACAAATATTTGGTACCTGTTCAAAATATTAGGGTAATTCCAGTACATCATTTTCCGGTGTGTTTTCTGCTCTGTAGAAAATGCCATCATAGTATTAATCCCTAATATAAATGACTATTTTAATTAGAAATATGTACTATAGTTAGCTATGAACATGATTCAATTTTGAAGCAAAAACACAGTAATTCGTGGGGTGTTTCAGAAAGCCCCTACTTTTTTTCGAAACAAGCAATAGACCACCTTAATTGTACTTTCCTACATCACATAACTTAGACACCCACTTGTTCTCGTAAACCTGAAACGAATTATGTTTAAAAATAAACACAAGAGACTGAACGTTTAGCGTAATGAAAATAACCGTAAACATAGAACCACAAGCCGGGCTTCGTGAAACCCTTACCCCGAGGCAAGAATTCACGCGGGTCCGTTCAGACCAAATTAGACATTATTGAGTCAGTTATTTAATACCACAGGGTACACGTGCATTTTTGGGTTAATATTATTATTATTGGGGGTTACTTAAGCCTCGTAATCCAATGAACTCTCATTACAAAGCGTTCTGGGCATAACTTTATTTGCTCCTGCGGCTTCTGCCCAAGCCTCTTGATACCCTTAACGGCACGCCACTGATAGACGTTTTTGCTTCAAACGGCAACATAACGTAATTATTAAAAATTGCCTTTATTTACAGGGGAAATGGTTTTTATTAGAATACATTTTTCAAAGCGTAGTTAATTTTGTGGAAAATTTTCTCGGTGAGTTTGTTTTTATTGCTTTGTTTCATGTCGATGTTTTGTAAGAATTGTGTTTACACGTTTAATTTAATTTAAATTAACGTGATCCACTGTTGGCTCTTTGTTTGTGATGTTTAAAGTGAAAAGAAAATATTCATATTGTTTGTGGTGTCATGAAAGAAAAGACGTGACTGCTGTGATGACGAGTAATAGAGAAGTATGGAAGAAAAAGACATGCTGCGCCGACCCCAAATGAAATGATATAAGGGCTTAAGAATGATGATGATGATGATGATTGTGGTGGCATGAAGAAATGTTTGATTGTTACTTTAGTTCGAAATTGATCAGCCTGTAGTCAGTAAACGAGATACAAAAATATGCAAGTAAGTTCTTAAAGATAGGGTGGAAACGGCAAGACAGCAATGCTGTGTTTAAGTATCTTACTAGCTAGGTTCCTTGCTAGTTAATTAATTTTCAAAGAAATATACCTATAAACCTCTATATAACATCTTTCCTTTTGCGCAAATCCTCCATTTTTTATCAAAGCCCGATTCCTTTAAAAGATAAATTCATTTTAAAAATTAAAAGTCTAGTTTAAACCGGTTAATGGACAGGGAAGCGCAACATTTTCTCTCGCATAGACTGCGCTAAAGACTGAAATAAAATTGAACTTTAGACGTAAAAGCCCGTCTGAGGGGGGCAAAGGGGGTGGGGAAGAGACGCTGCCCGCTAACCATCATGTTTATGACTTCTATAGGGAAATACAATGCGATGTACCCACTAGATGGGGTAAACTTTTATCCCAACACATACGTATGGAACATTAGGTATATTTTCATATTTTTCCGATGAGTTTTTTATGTTTATGCCCTCGTAAAGTTTCTAGTCGTTTAGCTCGCGACAGTGTTCGGTCCTGTTTACGTTCCGTGTATGAAATTTTCAGTGTTACGGGCACTGAGCGAGTATTTATTACTGAAGCATGATACCGTGTTGATAACGCCCTTTAATGTCGTGTTTTCTCCATTTCTTATATCTGTTTTATGTGGTGATAATGTACCTAGTCTGTGGTTTATTTCAGACACTATTTTGTTGAGTGAATTGAATGTGGGATGGGTCGTCTGGTTATTTTTTTAAAATATATTTTACATGACTGTTGAAAATCCTCTTATTGTACAACAATTCGTCTCACTTATGACTCTCGCAAGATGTAGAATGCGTAGCTCTTTAAAAAGTCATTAACAAACAAATGAAAATCTACACCCCCAAAACACCACATTGTTCTCAAAGCCATCTACAAATGAAAACCGCAAAATAATTACTCCTCAAAACTTTGTCACTGGATTTCGATTTCACCCCACAATACTCACGACATACGCCCCCCACGGGAGCTCTATTGACACAAGTACAGCCCACTATGATGGCACTTGGCAACAAACACGATTTTAATCAATACATCAAACAAAACCTAGCCACTACCAATAATAATTAAAAGCGAATCATTATATGGAATATTTGTAGAGGACCAAAGGGATGTTTGGCCGCGGGCGAGACGGCTATTGCATAAGTAAGACATAGTTGGACGCAGGGTTGTCTCACCACGGGGTTGATTTGCTGCGGGACTGTTCGAAAGAGATACCGCGGCACTGGAACACAAAGGGCAAAGAAGGAACATGGATGGCTTTTAGTCAGTAGAAGTCTGACACTCCCTTCCGCTCCGCCCAGAGCGGGGGGAGAGTCGTCATTTAATGATTTCCCATCAGAAAAAAAGGGGTTGATTTACTCTTTACAGCTCTAAAACACGAGTAAAAAGATCGAGAAAAAACTACACATAGCATAAATCATCACGCCTATGATACCCGAAGGATTGGGTAGGGGTGTGCCTAGAACGCTTACACAGTTCTGCTAACTAAAGAACAATTTGTGTGACCTCATCTTGGAGACAGAAACTTTATGATATAGTCTTTCATTTTTGTGATAAAAAATCACTGAAAACTTTTCTGTAGTTTACACGTCTTATGATAATAATCCTCTTAGATGAAGCTCGTATTACACTTATGGAATGGTCAAACATTGCCATAACTAGTGTTGGACAGCCCTGTCCAATAATCCTATGCCCTCATGTAATCCTGGTCCGCAAGATGATGATTGCGTCCCATTTTAGTTTACAAAAGGTAATCCTTTAAGAGGAACTATTGGGGAATTTTGATAGCAGTTAGTGTTTACGATGTAAATTCTACTGTAATATCATAAACCTCTTTGATTGGTACCTTCGAACTTTGAAAGGGATGAAGAGCTTGCATTCTGGAGATTATTACGCAGATGTAAGTTTATTTATGTGTTGTGGAACTATGTTTGAAGTTGGACCTTATCTTATCTACCTTTGGTTATTATGTAAAATGTTTTGCGTCCCTTATTGAGGCGGAGATATTTCGTATAGTAAATATGTCGACGAAGGTAATTGGAGAGCAACATTGGAAGTTAGAATTTTCTGCACGTTCGTTTGTTTAGTGAGTAAATACTAGAAACCTTCTTGATGAGATTTGATCCTTACATACTGGATATTAGAGTTTTCCTTTCATGCTTTCCATTTCTTCACAAAGCTGACATTCATCTAAGTATCTAGTGTCGAAAATCTAAATGCATGAGTTTAATTTGTACTCAGAATGTTTATCAAAAGGTAAACTAGGAACCCAGACTCAGCAAACATAAGTACATATCTTCTACCACCTTCTAAGTTTAAAAAGCAACCCAAAAAAAAGAACATCGAAAATTTTAAACAAAACAAAAAAAAACCCGCACCACCAATTGCGCGGAACCTCTTGGCTTTGTACAGAACCCTCATCAAAAAGCGTTATAATAGCAAAACGCGTATTGTTTAAAAGTACGAGTATCTGTTTCTGCAAGCCCATGTTTTCGACGCCATTATTCGTACGTCTCTTGACGAATAAAAGAGCATTTCATAGAACGTTTCATACGCTGAAAGGGTTGGTTCACAAAAGCCTTTTTATAATACTTTCGGCAGGCATGTGCATAATCAACCCTTCCCGCTGTTCTTAATAAATACGAGTACCTGTAGTCCTGTACTGAGTAATTATTTGGACCCTTGTTTTGTTTATTAGGTTGTTTAAATGCATGGCTTTGTTTTACTGGTTTGAATTTTGTTTAGAATTTTCTTGGTAGGAAGTTGTGCCTGATGGGATTTCCCATTAGAAAAAATGCCTAACTACATACAAACCATGCCCTATTTAAATCCACCACGCAACATGAGATGAATTTTCAGAAATCCTTTCATAAAGGAAGAATTTTTAGGCTCACTTTTTTTATAAGTAACTAAGTAAATTTTGTGCAAAATTCCATACTTCTAGACTAAGCTTATTAGACAATGCGTTGTCTGTCTGTGAATTTTTGTTTTTATTTTGAATAAATAGGTAAATAAATATTATTTGCCTGAACAGGCTGTTTGAAAAAGCACACACGTCGGAAAATCGCCAATTTCGCAACCCTTGCATAGCTGGTTGTTCTGCATACTACATCAAATTCATAAATACTTGTCGCTTGTGCATAAAAGAAAAATAAACCTAGCCTCAATTTCATCTTATAAGTGCACTCAAAACCGTCAAACACCATTATTTTTACACCCAACAACATCCCAAACCGATATCCACAAAATATTCTTCCATCCTCCGGGAGCCAGCCAAAGTTAATGTAAACAAAACGTAAATACAGTATAATAGTATCAAGTCTACAATATTTCGATGAACAGGAAGGTACTTTACATAGCAAGGAAGCGCGGTAATATCCCAGGGGAGAGTACTGCAATTTCACTGCCATCTAGCAACTATACATGAAAGTATTACCAGTCGGGAGATGAAAAAACTTGTCTTATTGGTTCCTGGTTGTTTTTTTTAAAGAAAATTGTAGTGTATATTTTTTTTTGGAGATTGTCTATGTTGTGGAGGTATACAGGGTGTAATTAGACCCTTAACGAAGCTGAAAGGCACTTGTTCTCCCCGTCTTTGCGATATTTTTTTTGTTCTAGACCATACCTGGGAACCTTCCAGTTACGGAGATATTGGGGGTCAAAGTTTCAACTTTTTCACAAGTTATTTTATACTTTTTAATGCGGGTATTCCGGATTTTAACAGATAAGTAGCTTTGAAACTATGTCTCTATGTGAACTAGGTATCTGCAGCCAGATTTTGGTCTGGTCGGTCAGACCAAAGCTTTAAAAGTGTGATGAGTTTAGTTCTAATTTTAATTAATTAAAGATGGCAATAATGCCATTTAATTATACATAAAAGGATTACAAGTCGGTTGATGAAAAAACTCGTCTTATTGGTAACTGGTTTTTATTTAGAATAATTGCAAGGTTTACTTTATATTGTACCTATTAAAAAAAGTTGGTTTAAATTGAAAAGCCTTTTCAAAATAGGATTAACTCTTTTACAGGCTTAATAGTGTTAAGATTCGTCCTAATTTTAATTAATTAATATGATAATAATTTTAAAATCAAAAAATGGTATGGAAATTAATCTAAAATTACAATTTTATCCATATTTTTCGCTTAAAGTATAATTAGCTAAAATAAAAGATGAATTTATTATTTTAAAACAATCTTAATCAACGTAAAGCAATTGAACTTAAACTCGACGATAATTTAAATGCTTCATTACAGAAAGTACGCACTGATTTACTGCTGAGATTCTCTTAATTAAGAAAAAATCTTAAAAGACCTTAGTCTAATAACCGGTATATTCACCCTATTGAAAAGCTCACACAAGGCAGAGGCTGAGCAATTGTCGTTATCATAATTTTGCGTCACGATCATTCACAATGGAAAGCTTACATTTTATCAATGTATAATGTTCCCACTGCTGGGACACAGGCCCACTCTCTATGAGAGGTTAATCCAGTGCCGGTTTGTAGAGATCAAATGTACTTCTTGAACTTCAGTTTTTGCTTAAGTAAAGTTCCACTCGATACCATAACTTCCTCAACTCACTCTTAGCGACTCAAATTACGCTAGTATACGCTCGTCTGGCTTCTTCCTTAATAATAAAGCACAGATCAGAACCCCAGACGCCACTTATATCAGTTTACGGTAAATAGTGCCATAACAATATAATGCTGGCTTGAATTGCTCGGTTATATGCTTGTAGCAATAGCTTTAGAAACTCTTAAGCTGGATAAAGAGATACCTTTATCTCGTATGAGCTTCTGATTTTATTAGAAAGAGCTTACCTGGCTTTTCTTCACTATCTTTTGCATTGTAGAATCAACATTATTCTATAAGAGTCGATTTTCTATAATACGGACATAAGAAAATGTTATATTTATCTGAAATGAGTTAGCAATTCCAAACCTAGATCCATTGTATTGTCTAATGAAACCTTAACGTTAAGAAATTCAGCACGCAGATTTGTGATTTGCTGACACATAGTTACCTACATTTGAGACGTAGCTAGATCAAGCCGCTTTCAAAAACGTGATTACAAATACACAACATTATTTTTAGTATATGCGAAACCTGAATATAGTTTGTTCAGAAAAAGTAACTGTATCGATTGCAATAATTTTAAAACCATGTTATATTTTGTCCCAAAAATATTTAAAAAAGGCTACAAGTTGGACACCGACTGATACTAAGTACTTATCGCAATCATTTAGGTACCTACTGCCAAATTATTATTATCAATGAGCTCAAGACGACGCAGGAGGCGACAACTAGATAACAGAACAAGCTTATGACTTTGTGACTTTTCATGATACAGTTTTAAAATTTTGTGCATAGAATCTTTACATAAAAATACTAGACACGTGTTTCAGGTTTCGCATATGCTAAAGCTAATGTTGTATATACAAATATTGCCCATTTAATAGTATAGGACATACATAAAGTTATGCCTCATAAAATAAACTACAGAACCCCACCTGCAACGATCCTTACATACTCCGATTTGCCGACAGTCACATGAATTACCGCTCAAACAGAAACACAAGCTAAATGACAATTCGAAATTCAAACACCCAATAACTGAGCATTACGCTAACACACCGTACCAACCACTGAACCAAAACAACGCAGCATTTCTAGAATGTACAGCCAACGTCATCCGCACCTCATCAAAATATCACATTACAGAATCACAAATTCATTCCGGGCCGCCAATTATCCGTGAGCGTTCATTTTCCGACTCATTCCCCGGTGTAATGATCACGTGGTGATTTTGACAGTTGCTCCGGCTTTGCCCGTTGTCATTTATGTTGACGTTTTAGGGAGGCGAATGTTCGGTCGGTGCTCGTGTGTTTTTGGCTTTACGTGTTTAAAAAATATACTGATTGAATGGTAAAGCTAGATGGATGAACAGAAATGCAAGTACGCTCAGTTAATTTTAATAAGATAATTATGAATAAAAATTCTTGGGTCCAGATCTGACAAAAGCAAAGAGAGTGAACGTACTTTATTGCAAGGACTTGGCTTATCTTTTCTTGGCTTAGCTTTTCCTGATTGGGTTATTCGATTTCCTCGCTCCATTATTTTAACGTTCGCGTGGTAATTTTGATGGGTATGCGTGAGAAAAAAAATGTAGTTTATGTGCTATTCCAGACTATAATCTATCTCTGTTCCAAATTTCATCCAAATCCGTTCAGCCGTTCAAGCGTGATTGAGTAACAAACACCCATCCATCCAAACTTTCGCATTTATAAAAGTAAGAAGTAAGATTTTAAAGCAACGCCACATTTGCACATCTTTCGCTTAAAAAATGATAAAGAGTCCAGTTCCTGCCAATTTCATGACGGTCAAATTACTATGACATTCAAACAAGTTACGTACACCCAAGCACCTCGCGAACAAACCACTTTCTTTGTTCAAATTCTTTGGCTCGCACAGTGAAACCACCCCTTAAGGCATGAACCGGGATCCGAATGCAAATGTCAGTCGTTAACATGCATGGCGTGAAGTCGGCCGTCTAATTAGGAAAACTACTTTGACAAGGACTGCAGATATCATTTTGTGAAATGGCTATGAAAATTTCTAGATATTACCTCTTAGAGTGGGTGTTTATGTCGAGCTGTTTGTTATAATATTGCGGGTTTAGTATTCTGATGGTACGATTACTTTCACCCTTTATTTGGTGTTGTACCAACCATGATATAACGTACATATTAAGTACCAACTTAATTCAAAAGATTATTGGCAAAGTACTTGTACAGTATTGTTGTATATTTACCCGTAGATACCTAATCCCATAGGTATGCAATGAACATTTTATCTTATAGTTCTAGTCTAAATATTTCTAACTCAATCGTCATTGTCGACATTAAATAACACCAACTTTAAAAACTAGAACTCTAGAACAAACTTCTTTTTTAATAAAACTGAAATATTGTTAATTCAGATTAATAAAAAAAAAATAACAGAACCTTTCGTATACATGACGTACAACATTCTTTTTTTAAAAAGATCCATCTCCAAATTCAAAAACTCGCGATCCGAATCTGTTTCTACTTTCAAAACTTTCTCGAAGGTCGTTGTAAATTCTAAAAGATTGAAACTTAGTAAAAAATATATATCTAGTTTAGAATTTATTGAAGTGGCAGTTAGGGGACGCAGTTAAATTAGTTCTTCAAGCTTCTGGAATCGACGGAGCAAGTTTCACCCCCCTCCCCCCACCACAGAATCTCCCTATTCACAGGCGAAACGGGCATACATTTAAAGTTTACCGGCAAAATATAAACATACTGTGGGAAAAAGGATATTTTAAAGTTTTCTATTTTAAATGAAACTGTGGGCTGTTTATCATAAGAAGTTTTGTTTGTTACTGTTATTGTTCGTGAATTGTGGCCAAGTTGCAAGTAAGTGATGTGTTGACTGCGAGCTCTGCAGACAAAACTTAGGAAAATTGTGTGCAATATGAAAACCTATATTTCTCGATGCTTTTAAGTTTTGGTTCGAATACATTTTAATCACGTCTCTTTTTAAGAAAACAAAAAGAAAAAATAAATCTAAGGAGTGATATTCCGTATTTTCGCGACATTATTTAAAAAGCGTTGTTTTTGTTTTCAGTCACTTGTAGGTAAGAATCCTAATATTTGAACCTTGCCTTTTGAATGAATGCGCCTTAGTTGACTAATGCTATGTCTATTTACATTTATATAATCAGATTTTAGACTCATTACCCGAACATAAACGTCGTCCTATCAAATTCCGAGCATCTAAAACCCTTGAAAATTCGATTTCTCGTCAAAGACGCCATTATATTGGCAATTTCACGAATTTATTAGTTTCCATAACGGCACAATTGCTCTTCAACTAACATACTACGCATTCGAACTATGTTCAAGTAATTGACTTTCCTCTTCGTCATGTTATAAGAGGCAATAGCTAATCTACATTTTCAAATATACCTTAGTAATACGTAGTAAGCCGGCCAGTTTTATTGACCTCTCTGTGAGTTCAATGTTTTGTTACGCTCGTGTGTTGTTCCCGTATAGTTCTGTTTCCAGGGGTCTGGGTGTTTTGGTCGGTTGTGTAGTATGGAGCTCCTCTGTATGTGTGAGTAATTAAGTTACGCAGTATAAATGAAGGGTCTCATGCTATCTAGAACAGGTAATTAGTTTATGCGTCAATGGAGACCCTCATTGTAATTTGTACTTGGAACGGAAATGGAAATTTTATAAACCTGACGCTGGTTTTTTGTTATGAATGTTGTTTACGGTAGTGAGTTATTGTATTCAGTTTAGTGCTTATGTGGGCGATTTTTTTTTTGTTTAATCTGAGTACTTAAGGTGTCTACGTATTGCCAGATCTTATAGAATGGGTGAAACAAAGTTACGTACCTAAAAAAAAAACGATAAATATTTTCTTTTTACTCATTTAAAATTGGAACCAGTCATTTCGGACATAAGTTTCAGGTATTGAGTTACTTGATCGAGTTCCACCACGAATACATGTCAATCTTTGCAATAGGTACTTGTCTAGTGTAGTAAAACTTTGTTTAGATTCGCCTATTGAAAATGTAGACCTTCAAAAAATCTCCCCTCACTAAAAAACTGACACACACACACACACGCACCTAAATATGTATTCTATTTTAAAAGCATAAATCGCCCTGACAGTTCGTTAACACAAAGTGGCTATTCAATATAACGCACGTGGTGGACCCTTTTACCAATTATTATAATTAACTATAAGAGGAAGTGACCTCTTGGGCTTTGAGGGACGCAACTTTCTAACGGCGGCCATTTTAGCAGATTGATGGCAACAAGACAACGAACTTAAGTCAATATTGCGTTGTTGAGAAGTTCGTGTATAATCCTTGTTTATACCGGGCAGAGTTAAGGGGCAGTTACTAGGTATTAGGTATTTTGGATGTGTGTATTGGTTTTGAGTATAATGGCATGCTATGGAGTGGTTAGGGAAAAATATGAATTGGAAGGTAAGAATGCGGGTTGCGTAGAAATCTATACTAATATTAAAAAGAGGTAAAAATTGTTTGTAAGTTTGTATGTAGGGGGTAATTTTCGGAACTACTGATCGGATTCCGAAAATTCTTTCACTAACAGTAAGCTATATTATCCCCGAGTGTATCTCCATTTAAAACGTCCCCGTGGGTTAATTTCCGTACATAACGGGAGCGAAGCCGCGAGCAAAAGCTGTAGTAAGATATAAGGAAGTACTGACTTTTGTTTCTGATCTCCTTGGATTCTTTGAAATAAAAATGTAAATTTCCATGAAATGCAAAATATTACATAATTAGCTAAAATTAGCATTACAAACATAAAAAAATAAAATATATTTTGAATTGGGACTTTTTATGACCCCGTTTAGTCTAGTCATAAAATGTTGTCACCAAAATTGTTGACCCTGTCAAAATATCGTGTTTTATTTTCGTTTGCACAGTTTCTAATTTGCTCTGTTGCCTTCAAGTCTCTCTCATTTTTACTTTCGTCAGATTTATTACTATTCATTACGCCAAAGGAGTTATAAAACCTCCGATGCAGTAAAAATGCAAATAATAATAAAACCTTAACATAAAAATTAGCCGTAACAGCGAATTCGAATACAGAGAAAACTCAAAGTTGGCAGAACTTCTTGATCATTATTTCTGCTGCTGGCAGACGAGAAAATATTTGCAAGATGAACTAACTTCATTATAGTTTTTATTTTCTCTTTTATTACGTTGCATGTGATTGAGTCTAAACAAGAGGAATGAGAGAATGAATGCTGAGTGAACGGAGTCGAAGCACCACAAATAAAACTGTATTCCGATCAATGTTGGTTGTGTTTGCTGCTTAAGTGGAAAACTTGAGATTGGCGAAGCTGAAATCGCTTTCTGTTAAATGTTGGTCTAGACTGGTTATTAAAAATTTATTCGTCTTACATTTTCGTGAATATACTTATTGGTTTTGTTTGTATTTGCATAGCCTTAATTTTCGTTTAGTTTCTATATAACTTTGATTCTCCTTTTTTTTCGCTGTGTAAGTTATAATATGTTTGAGCGAGCTGCTTATTTTCAAACTTTAATCGGCCGAATAAAATCTTTTTTATTCGCTACAAACTTTCTAGAAACTTCGACGTTTGGAAATTTTATTGACATTATTTTTGAATTTTATTTAAATGACTTGTTAAAAGTTGGGCACATAACTTGAAAAACGTGTTATAAGTCTATCGATGTAGTTTTTATTGTAAAAGTTCCCAAGTTAAAGAAACGCAAAAGCATGTGACCATGAGAAATACTTTGTTAGTCGATTTTGATACCATTGAGGGTCAGAGTGACCGTGAATACTCAGAAATCTCAATGAAACAAGAAATACGACCTTTACGTATAATATATTCGAATAAATAGGCCAATAAATATATTAAGAGCTACAACAATAAACTATTTGTCTAGTTAGTCAGCTACGAAGCTTTATGTTTCACATTTAGTATTTATCGAGCCATTAAATCATCGATTTATGGTGATGCAAAAACACTACAAACTGGTATTAAAATAGTTTGTTACAAAAGCACTTTGTCAATGAGATCACATATTAATTTAACTTCTAACATTAATGTTCTAAGTGTCTTCTACTTCAATTTTATGTTGTTTTATTACATAATTTTTACTTCAAAACAACTTATGTAAGTAACTTCTTTTATAAAATACATTTTTATTTTTCAAATCTGTAACTCATAATTATAGTACAGTGTCGCCGTAATAGATGGCGCTGCAAGTAATGTTCAGAACAAAATGCTGAGGAAACGGAAAAATGTGTAAATATAACATTTCCCTTAACTAATGAAGGTTTATAGTAACTGAGATGGCGTACCAACTGAATATCTAACTGTACGTAAGTATGTACAAATAGTAAAAATAATGTTACAAACTTTTTTATCCAGTTTTAATTAAAAAGTTGCGTTTTAACCTCCACATGGGCGATACCCCGGGCGAGAGCAAGTATTAAATAAATACTGTTTCATAAAATAGTCATTATACATTCTCAAACCGTTGCAGAAACGTAGAACAATCGAACCACTCCAAAATCAACGCAAATAGATTAAAACAAGTTGACTTAACAATCATAATCAAAGTGATTTCATTATTAACACACAATCTTAATAATAGAATGATTAATTAATATTCTCCAAACGAACTTCGACTCATCGCATAAGAGCAGATTGCACCAACGAAACTAATCTCGATCAGGCTTTCTAAACGGAATTCAAGACTTGTCAGTGACAATATTCCATAGTGATTATGTGATTCAGAGCTGTCAGTGCTCTGAATCACGGTTAGAAAGAGGGAACAGGGAGGATTTTGAAAAATAGGTTTTTGAACTAACTATTGCCATCGCCCTGCGTCAAGTCTGCCCGCCCCCGTAGAGTGCGATAGGGGCGCAACTGCAGCTCAGACCGATTATTTCACAAAAAAATTGACGAGATCGACGTTTCGTATTCCGCTTTTTTCTCCTCGAAAACTGAGCCGATTCAATTATTTTTGACATTAAAATTTAAGAAAGAATTATATCTAGGTTCCTATCATTTTCTTTCTTCTTATCATTTTCTTTTAAGTTAAAAACTTTTCGAATTTGTCTGGTAGTCCCCTAATCGCGGCCGTAAAACGTATTTATTACTTATTAGGTACTTGCTAAAAAAATGGAAATGACACGGACGTGTCTACACCCATGAACTTTATGAAAAAAAAAATTGGTCTAGAGGCATTATTCAGGAAGAAAAAAAGGTAATAAAATTGTATGGAGAATCAAAGCCCCTGTTTCCTCTTAAGATCTGTTGATCGCGTTTAGCTTCAGTGAAACTCGCCCTAAGAGGTCACTCCTGTGGCAACAGCAATTATTATAATGAAATACATTAGTTAAGGAGAAGGGTTGAGCCGTTAGCTCCTTTGTCTTGATCTCTCGTTAATACATATTTATGGGGACATTCCAAGAAATTTATGGCGCTTTTTGGCATTATTCGGGGAAAATATTAGATTGGTGATGTTAATGTGAGTGATTAAGATGTTGATAATCTAGTGGGGAATGAAGAGACTTTGTAGTAATGGAAACGTGAGAAGGGTTTTAAGAAAAGTCACCAACAGATGTTCGTCGATTGCTTTTTCTTACAGTGTCATCAATTCTACAGTCACGTTGAAAGAATTTATGACTTTATGGCTGAGAATATCCGCTGTTTTAGCCGATTTAAATGTAAGAGAGAGACTGTTGTCGTCGGATTTTTTTTCGTAAATTTTTATGGAAACATTCTGAAAACTTACCAACAAAATCCTACGTCGTTTTCTCCTCGAATTTTCAGTATGACGTCAATCTAACAGTTATTGGAGCATACTTTACAACCTCTTATAATAAATATCTAGTTACCGTAAGTATATTGTTTTCTATATTGATGCATCTTTTTTTCATTGTTCATATTCCTAAAAGTCAACTGTTATTGCCACTTCTTCGATATGCTCGCAGGCAAAATACCAAAACATTCCTTGAAACTACATGCTTTATTTTAAACTAATTCTATTTACTTTTGTTTTTCTTACCAACTTGTATCTGAAAAATCAAAGGGAAAATTCGATTTGTCGTCCCTATACGTCAACCTGTAACGAATAAACAATGCGAATAGGATTTTAGTTGAAAAACTGTGCATGGTAACATATGCAGCGCAGGTATGGGTCGGGTCTAACGAAGACCGTTCGTTCCACGAATACTTGATGTCAACGAGAATTTTTAGTTTGTTTTTTTGGACCGAAGATGCGCTTGAAAGAATCTTGGGGCAACAATGTTTGAATATACAATGTTTTAGGGTTTGTTGTTGTTTTACATAGTAGTAAACATTTGTAAGATATGCGGTAAATACTGTGTTGTCTTTTCACTTTCTTTAAGAAGCTAAAAAGCGAACCATACACGGTATATCTAAAGTGTATGAGATGTTGATTGGGAAGAATACACTGTAACTGTACCTGTATACACATCACATCACATAGGGTGTACGGAACATCAACAAACAAACGGTTACCACGTATTCACTACATCATTTATCGGTAATTTAAAAAAAAACAGCTGTTCCATACATTTTGACCGTGAAGGTATTGAACTTTTGTAGGAAACGGTAGATTTTTTTTTAAATTTCAGTTTCAGGGGAACAGAACGATGTACTGAATACGTGGTATGGTAGTGTTTGTGCGCGATATCACCCCCATCCTATATATGTTAAGGTCTCTAGTGGGACAGTGGATCTGACGTGTATTTTATGTATTCCAAACCACTCGTATTAAAGTACTCGTATAGGTACGTACTTACGTCTTATGTTACTTCAAAAAAAAAAGTTCTTCCCGAAAACAATGTAAGTACAAAGGATTATTTGAACTGCATTAACAGACATAAATATTAAACGCAGCTAACAGCTCATTCAAGCTTGTCATTACTCCACTCAACCATTTTAAGGATCTAAAAAAGAATCTTCCTAAACATCAAATAGAGGCAGACATTTTAAGGAGAAGTGCCCTCAAACGATCCCCAGATTTGCATGTAATTATCATTTTTGATTCTCTCTTCTTTTGTGTAAATACTCTTCTAAAAGGTAACGCTGTAAATGACATAATGCGGAGAAAGATATGCTGAATTATTTATATGATAATACGTCGCTGTGAGCCTTGGCTTTTTAGTGAGGGGGTAAATGTGGTGCATTTTATCGAGTGTTAGTTTAACTTGTGAATTAGATGATACACTTTTCGAGGTTGGTCCGTGAATAAATGAATGATATCAAGATTCATCCGTGCTTTAGAAAGTATTAGTAGTCATTTGTTGGTCAGACAATTGTCGTGTCAAGTGTTATCGAGAAATTTTGGTATGGATGTTCAATAGGCAGTCACGTAAAGTACTGGTACTTAGTTGTAGCCGGTTAGATTGAAAGTTGACCCCAACATAGCTGGAAAAAGCCAGATGGTGATGTCCTCCTGAAATTAAATCACCCGTGGCGTTATTTTTATTACATGTACGTAATAACATCGTATCATTTACTAAAGAACATTTAATTAATAAATACTAACTAGTTCTTTGTCCTTCTCCTACTTATGTCTTAAACAATTCACCACGCGTTAAAAAATACGACATTCTAATCACAATTTATCGTAGTCCCCCATCACTATTCTTCATCTCCGTTTCTGCGTTAAATACGCTTCAATGGATATTACTTTTGGGGATTTTTGTTGCTTAAATAAATTATTACATTTGACTAAGAACAGGTTTTAATGAATTTCAAGTGGGACCGCCGTATACTAATATGATTTCCCATTTCACTCCTGTCGCTTTAACGACATGAAAGAGAATTCATTTGGGGTTTGTCAACGTGTCGATATTCGGAATTGAATAATAAATAGGTGTGCTATTTTATTCATACCAAAACGGGATGAACGGTTTTTGGCCTTCTCTTGAAATTTTCAGAGTTTACCTAAGTATTTGAAAAAGTATTATTTTATTTCGTGACATTACCTACTCGGAAAAAGCAGAGCATTAATAAAAAAAAAACCGTGAGTATAATTTAGCAAAAAAAGGCCTTGGGTTTTTTTTTTTTTTTTAAAGTAGATATTTTATTTTTTTGATGTTCATGCAATTTTGCGGAGTATTGAAAAAATACAATAAGTCGTGTTATTTTAAAAAGCAATTCACGCCATTGCTGTCAGAAAAAAACAACTTATCTACCCATAACACATTACAATACAAACTCACAACTCAATTCTACAGCAACATGAAAAATCCAGATTACAATTTTACAACAATAAAAAATATCCAAGTGTAATCGTTGCAGTTTGACGTTTCACTCCGCCATCTTTGTTAGCGCCAAAACGTTGTGTTTGACATAAACATTATTCGTTCGGATACAACACGAGAACAACTTTAAATTGACTTGCTTGCGAATGATGGCTAATAAAAAATTGGGAAAGCAAAATGAAATTGGAGTGTCGACGACGGTGAATTGTAAAATATTTTTGTCCGTTATTTAAGCTATCGAAACATGATGGTTGCTGCATTGACTAACGATTCACTTATTATTTTACTAGATTTGATATAACAGACGCAATTTTTTTTTAACAATTTGGTTGGAATTCCCGCATTCGGTTTAGATTTAAAAATAAGAATGGAATTCATTTCATACCGAGGTACCTAATATTAAATATTTGCTAACATTTTCGATAAAGTTAGACCAAATTAATTCGTTATTTTAATGAAACTTCAATTACAATGTGTTTAAGGAGTACCTACCAACGCCAAGGCATTTCTGAGATAATTGCTTCTTTTACATTCTTAATAACAGAAAATTCTCATATCTGCATATGAAAACTGAATTTTTGAAGTTCATTAACAAATTCTAACGTTCAAAAGATTCTAATTTAATAACAAGAAAGATTAAAAAAGTAATATTTAAAGACAAAAGAGAATCGTTTCTAACGAACATAAAATATTCAAACACTGATATGATTGTTTTCAATAGTATTAAAATTGAATTCAACGAAATGTACTAATGATTGCCTTGGCTCTGCTTGTCTTATAAATATATCTAATTGAGTTTTGTCACAAGATTTATTAATAATATTTGTTCAATTAATTTTGCGTCCAATTCGTCTTCTTTCAGCTAATTAATTACTTAGGTAATTCGTATACTTATATAAGTACATAGTTTGATTTTGGAAATATTTTTTAATCGTCATTTAGTTTCATTCAAAACGAGTATAAATAAATGAAGATTTAAATATTTTTTTTTTTCTTTTTTTAAACAAACATTACAACTTATAGGTATGATAATTTTGACTGGCTGAATTATAACCGTATAATTTCGTGCTCTAGCCACTAGATATTATGCTATAATTTTAGCTTCAAACAACTTCTACATGACAAGATATATCAGTGCACTTAAAATCAAGATTGATATTTAAATTAAGTTATTTACGATAGATTTTTCCTCAACTAAAATCTAGACATTTTGCGACGACGCATTCAAGTATAAAAATAGAATAAAAAACGCTCTATGGTAATATCAGAAACAAGATCTGTCGCTCGACGGGCGACGGCGAAGACAAACTTATTTTTACTATAGTTTACGATTTCCGTTCGTATATTCCACTATCGAACTGTTAACGCGTAAAATTTATTATTTATTACATTTGTTGTTAGTTTTTTTATAAAACTGCAGACATAGGGACGTTAACGCTTTATGTGTTTTCGCTGAATAGTAAATAAGTCGCCCCCTTATTGGAAAGCTTCGGTCATCTAGTGGACTGGAAAATTCTTGGGAAGACATCTTGGAATATTAGTGAAGGAGTGTACACAATATTCAAAAAACTAGCGAGCTAAATTAACTGTGAAGCTATTTTATACAGGACTAGCGACCCGCCCCAGCTTGGCACGTGTGCAATATACATATAAACCTTTCTCTTGAATCACTCTATCTATTAAAAAAAACCATCAAAATCCGTTGCGTTGTTTTAAAGATCTAAGCATACATAGGGACAGACAGACAGCGGGAAGCGACTTTGTTTTATACTATGTAGTGATGCGGAAACTACTGTTAGATAATTCGTATTTACTAATACACTCAAATAATAATATAATGTACTCAAATAATACCCGACTAGTATATAGCCACCAGCACAATTCTTTCGTTGGTCTCCTTTAAATCCTGAAAGATGCAGCTGGCTGTGCAGGATGGGCAAGAAAGGAGGTGGAGCATAACCTGCAGAGGGGCTTCATACTGGCATTGTATTTTGGACGGGTCGATGATACCCCATTTGACAACCTGGGTCCGCAAATTGTTAAGAGGTTTCCTCATTGGCCACTGTAGAACTGTATTGGTATATTTACTTAATTTTCATGATAAGCATGAAAAAGATGTCAAACCTCAAACCTACATAGGTAGATACAGATAACAAACTGATCAAACAAAAAAAAATCTCAATACAAATCCGCTACCCATCCCTCAACATCACGTTAACATAACTAGGCTTTCAGCAACAAATTTCACACACGATAGCCCCCCCTGACATACTACGTGTTACTTTTAACAAAGGGCAAATCCTCATGAAATGACATAGGCCGACAGTATCCACCGACGTCGAACATTATCACAAAATACCCTTAACTCGATTCCTTCATATAATATTCATGACAGGGTACAATCTTTCAAAAATTGACACCTTTTTACCGGGGTTACCCTCTCCCGGGATGGACATGTTTTCCGTGTTGCCAACGGTGAATAAATTACTGGACACAATGGGGTTTTTGGTTTACGACTGCGTTTAATTTATTGTGGGGAAAGTAATGAAATATATTAATGGTTTATTTATTGATGTGATTATAATATCAATGATCTGTCGGGTGTTTGGGCGGTATATTGATATTTATCATGATAAGTCTATTGAATAAAAGCTTTACATGTAAGATTCATTTTAGGAATGTGGCATAAGTTAATAATAAATAGTATTGTATTGTAGGAGTCTAGTACAGAATATTTTCTCCCCTACATGAACCGATGATTCGAATTATAAGGAAAACAAAATTAAGAAAAAAGACCTTTATTTACCATATTCATATAATATTCAAGCAAATGAAATGCAAATTAGAATTCGAATTAAATGGCTACCAAATGCTGCGTCCATTTCAACAACTGTACAAACAAATAAACTTTAAAATACGCATACTGGTCCTCCATTAAATATATTGGTCAACATTTCCAGCAAAAAATTTAGAGGGGTTGACCTATGCACACATTACTTACCAATAAAGCTTTAAAACAAATAGGTACCAGGATCCCAGGAGACTGAAGAGTAGATCAAATAAACGGTAGGTGAGGAACTGAGGACCCTACGTCACTCTGCCCACAGTAACTAAAGCTGATTGTTTGTTCAACGAACATAGATTTTTCCACTTGATTGTCTGATTTGATTTTCTTGAGGGCCTCCTCTTAGCTTGCCGAGCAAATAGATTGTCTGAAATAATCCTCTTCGGACAAGTCCCGGGTTTCCATTTACCTTTTCTAAAAGAGTTTGTTTTCGTTTTTGGTTTATTTTCGGGACTGGTTCGATTTTGATTGGGACTGAAATCTTCGTGTGTCGAGTTTCAATTTTATTTAATGTGGCTGACGGAGCAACAATTTTAAATTATGGGTTGAGGTTTCAAATCAGTTGATGTCCGAACGTTACTTTCTAGTTCGTTTATCGTGCTTCTACTTGCCATGCCATCAGTAGTGATCATTATCAATTATGTTAAGGTCGGCTTCTAACCAGAACTGTATGCGGCTGCATACCAGTATTTTACATGAAGCGACTGCTTATGTAAGACAGGTAAGACTGGTTGTCTGACTTTCGGGCTTCCGACTAATTGTCTTGATTGTCAAAGATATAGAACATGGAGTAACAAGTTGGTATGAATTTTTAATATATACATAAGCCTCTTAATTACGGAACAGAAAAAATATCCATTCCCAAACTATGAACAAAAACAACAACAATAACTTGTCATAAAAACAATTCTCTTTTATTTTTCCTTTGTTAAAAAAGACAGCAAGATTTCTATTAAGGATTATATAAAGTTGTCAGAGCCCCCTGCTCCGCGACGTTTCCTGACAATCTCGCGGCGACAAGCGTCTCGAATCGCATTCATTGTCCACTTGTCATTAAGTTTTTGTCTTTCCCCCTTCTTACACTTGGATGTTAAGGTTTATGGTTGGGTGAATACGGGGAGGAAGAGTGGCCAACATATACACGAAATTGAATGTTGAGACGGAAGAAAAAGTTACTTCGTCAACCCTATATTAATTGCGATTTCCTGACGGCATGCCTCCGCGTTCTGCTGTAAACAATATCTGCGTAATTTATTGCAGTCGATACTTTATTTTCTTTTCAAAACTTTAAAATGTTACGTTAATAAAAAACCCATTTCTTCGGATTGTCACAAGACTCAAAGCTTTCGTCAGCATTGTAATCCAATATTCACGAATTATATAAAAAATTAAAGGAGTGAATAATGCCGTGACGTCTGACAGAGGAGAATGGAAGAGGAAAACGTGTTGCAACGACCCCAAGATGAATGGAACAAGGACAGGAAGATGGTGATGATCCACTAAAGGACATAATGCACTACTCTTTTCCGCAGAAACTCCTACTCAATTACCAATGCATAATAGGTACACAATCACACGTCCCTTCCCACTTCCCACACACAAATCTAAAGACGGTTCAAACTTGCTCCCAAATGTTAACCAACCATTCACCCCGTAGGTCACACCCAAAGATTTAACGACGACAAATGGCCACGGATTGACGTTACATTTATTCCACTGACATCTCATGTTATTGTGCAGATTTATTTGTTTCCGACGACATCGGGGAATGCCATTATAATGGATACGCGTTTTGACAGGCTTGCTAATTTGTCATTTGAGTTGTCAGGAGTATCTTGGACTATTAGTGGAATATATTCTCTTTGTATTGTCATCTTTTGGCTGAGGAAACAATCGAATTTATAGCAGATGTATATTCAGTGAGTAATCATTTGTTGTGTCCGCCTCTTCCATTAAATGTTACACACTCATATTCATTCAATGTTACATACTCATCATTAACAATCTAATATTCTCCCCAATAAATTATGGATTGGTCCATACTCGTTCAAAACAGAAAATTAGAAAGGATAATTGAAATATACTAACTTTTATTGTTCATAGATTGATTAGAGATCATTATAGTTATTCATTTTAATAATAGATGGCACCACATGTACTATACTATTTTAATATCTATGATACACAATACCAGATTAAGGGTGGACTTTGCCATGCAGTGCTTTTCTGCTTGTGTTTTCCACACAAGCAGGAAAAAAGTTAAGGTCTGCTTCCAACAATGACTATAAAGGTTGTGGTCTATCTCTAAGATTATGTTGCAGCTTAAAAAAATACGATTTCAGGTGTGAAATCCTCTGATTTCGAAGTGTACAATTATTATTGACACTACTGTGAAAGCTGCATCCGCTAAGACTGGAAGCCGACCTCAACGTATTTGGGAAAAGCCTAGGCAGATGATGACGATGACTGCTATGGAAGACCGTCTATAGCCACCTGTTTTTGCCCCTCTTGTCGCAACAAAATTTATTTCTACCCCGTCAGCACAATATCCCATGCCACCTTGTAACCAAATAAATTGCGCAAAAAATGAACACGTAAATCGGTACAATATTCCTCAATTGGAAAAATTAAATGATGGAATCCTTATCATGCATGTGTGGTAACAAGTTTACACGGGCGAACCGTTCCGAAAGCGATCGAAATTATCCTGCATTCGCCAAAACTGCTGACGCGGTATGAAGACTACTACGACGTTGTGGAAAGGACTGGATATGACACGTTCGACTTTCTTTCAACCGGTGAATTTATGGCAAAATTGTTTGCAAGACCTAGTTTTCTTTTCCTGCAAGGCAATTATAAAAATTATGAGTAGTTTGAATGATAATGAAATCAAAATCAAAGCTTTTATTTCAAGTAGGCCAGTTACAGGCACTTTTGAACAGTCGAAACAAAGACAACAATGAAATGTATCTACAGTCCCAGGCACAAGGCATAAAAACTGTGAAAGTTCTGTAGTTTCCCATTCCCTAGCGTATATCTCTATGGAGAAGAACGGGCAAGAAACTCCATGGACACTCTTTTAAATCATAACTTTATGTTCTCATTTGTAGAGGTCGTTTATGGTTTACTACTAGTATTATCGTAACTAGCCCGAACTGTCCCACAACCGGACAATGATTTCTCTCCATAATTGCCATCGGTATAGTTTCTGAGTCATTTGTATGAGTACCTAGTAGTCATGGAATAGCCATGGAGTCATAGAGAGAGACAATACAATGACAAGTAAGCTTTCGTCTTACAGCATTAAATAGATTTTGGCTTAAAATTCATAATTTCCACAAAAACATAAATTAACAATTGTTTTTTTTTTAAACAAAGGTGTAGTGTACAGTCTTGCTTGACATTACACATCGATTCCAACACTTTCTTTTTGACACATCTAGAAATTCTATCCCCACGTCCCTCGTACGTGGTCGCGCGCACAACTGTAATGAGCGGCGCCGGGCGACCGCACTAACTAGATTACCTGACACGAGTCTTGCATTGTAATCGCACAGACAAAACTATTTTTTCCACATTATTAGATGATGTTGTGTGGCCCTCGTAGTTACTCAAATGTCTTTGTAAGTGAACTAAGAATATTCAATAGGTTTATGATTAGCTTGGGAATGGCTGGGTGGGAATGAATGTGCTTTTTGTTGCAGGAGGTGATGAGGAGTGCTTGATCGTTCTGTCGTCTGAAGGAAGAGAACCGAAGACTGTTTCCATCCAAAACATTGTGCAAGGACTTTTTTTTGCTAGCCTGTCAAATGTCCCACTGCTGGGCAAAGGCCTCCCCTTTTTCCTTCCGAACCTCTCTATCTTGTGCGATCTCTGGCCATATTCGCCACGCAAAAAAGATCAGCCCCGTAGCATGACCACCGTAGACAAGCATTTCTTTGACGGAAGAATCGACAAAATGACAGATTGTGTCGACACAATGTTAGATTTCTTTGCACTATCATTTTATCGATTCTTCCATCAAAGAAATCCTTGTGTACGGTGGTCATACTACGGGGGCAGATCGTCACACCATCTTCGCCGCAAGGACTTAAATAGTTAAAAACGTGATTACTCACCTTACGGGAAATGATAGGAAAGTAATTCATTGAACAAAAAGAAACACACGTCTGACTAGCCTCATTCCCAAATATCATCATTTCAGCCGAAAAGTCCACTGCTGGACATAGGCCTCCCCCAAGAAGGGGGGTTTTGCCATAATCGGCACGCTTGGCAGGCGGGTTGGCGATCGCAGTATGGTTGTGGCAGAATCAGAGAACGCTGCTGCCCATTCTCTGGTAAGTCCCTTAGTCGCCTCTTACGACACCCACGGGAAGATATGGGATGGTGCTATTCTTTACGTCCGGACACCATACAGAACATTCCCAAATATGTTGGGGTCGGATTCCAGCTAACTAAATGCAAATTAACACAAATATTTTACATGGAGCGACTGCCTATCTGGACTCCACAATCCAGATTCTAGGTAGGTTACACGATAAACATTCTTGAGCCCGAAAAAAACATGGTCATGAAGTCAAAAGTACATAAATCAAAAGAAAAATAATGATGGAATACGAAAAAGTAAGGTTTTTTTTTCAGATTAAACTTACCGGTGCATTTAACCATTTCTCAAGAAAAATCTAGAAGCAATTTGAAATAGAAAATTGAATCCAAGCAAATATCAGGGGTTATCCAATCACAAGGAAAGTCATATAATAAATTGATGTAACATCGCACGATCAACAGCAATAAAATAACACGCCATATTGGTAGTAACCATGCAAAAATATCGATCGACAAAATGGAAAAGTTTTGATAACATTGAATGAATGAAAACGAGGAAAACAGTTCAAAATTACGTTATTGTTTCATCACAAATGAACACAAATAAAACGTTGGAATTGAATTTTTTGAATGCATTTTTTTTGCGTGTTGATTCAGTCATCAGTTATGGCTATTGAAAACTATTCAGTACGCTAGACGTATTAAAAAAATATTGGTTTATTCACGAGTCATGATGATGATAAAACATTTATCATATAAAACATTATTTTTAGTATATCCTGACGAATCCTGAATATAGTTTGTTCAGAATACGTAACTGAAACGATTCCAATAATTTTTAAACCATGTTATATTTTGTCCCAGAAATATTTAAAAAAAGTTACAAGTTGGCAACGAGCGACATTAAGTACCTATCACAATAATTTAGGTAACTACTGCCAAATTATTATTATCAATGAGCTCAAGACGACGCTGGAGGCGCGCGCGCGACTCTCTGCGAACTTTGTGATTTTTCATGATACAGTATTGAAATTTTGTACATAGATTCTTTACATAAAATATTAGACACGTGTTTCAGGTTTCGCATAAACTAAAACTAATGTTGTATACAATTATGTTTATGGCGGGAAGGTTTTTATGCTATAAGCATCACGACCCACTATTGTTGGCAGGTGCTGCTACGATGTATTGCACGTTTTTATAGGTAATAATTATGATTCTCAATTTACACACATACAATACATGAGCTCACGCCTTTTTCCCATGGGGGTAGACAAAAACTTTTGATATAGAAACATCACCAACTTCAGCCACCTACTACGATCTTTACATAGTGCTTACTACTCAATTTACTTACATACATAATTGGTTAATTATTGAAGAGCTCGTGGCTAAATAACAACAGCCGTTCTGCTCGATCTTCAGGTAAAGCCGCGCTTGCCTATGTTGGTCCGTGGATGGGTGACCACCCATTACATTCCGAGATTCCTCCGTGCATCAGAAAGCACAGTTGGAAGCTGCTGTCTATTATAGATCTTTGACAATGGTTAAAGGTAGTCAGTGGCCCGAAAGTCTGACAACAAGTGTTACCAAGGGTTATCGTATTATCCAGTACTAACTGGGTTGTGGAGGGCAGATAGGCAGTCGCTCCATTTAAAGTACTGGTATACAGCTGAATCCGGTAAGACTCCAGAAACGACCCAGACCTAGATGACAAAAAAGCTAGGCAGAGATAACTAGTTAGGCAACTATGTTTGCAATTCAACGGCGTTTTATCTGGACCTATGCTGAATCTTGCTGCCCCTACATTTCCATCATCGAAAAAATCAAACAAAATCCTCTCCCAACTTCCTCTATGGTTAATGTTATACAAGCTCTTTTCCTGCACCATAAACTACAACAGAATGATACATATCGTGCAATAAAACCTTTATTAAAATAGTACATGCCGTCGATTAGTGCGTTCAGATAGCGACAGTTAAAGTACAGTAATGGCGCCCTTAATGGTTTCTACGCGTATTTCACCCTTATTATCTATTTACAACCCGCATTTTATTATTGGGGTTAAGACGAACAGGGCATAAAGCGCTGGCGCACAGGGTGGGCGGGGTTAAGGTTGCGTGTTCTTATAAGCGGAGCGAGTAAGTTGAGAAGAGCGAAGAAATAGCGTTGCGGAGTGTGCCTGTCTACGAAAGCGGAGCGATGCGAAGGGGGACCCAATGGATTGGTAAATTAGATAATATTTCTGGCGTACCAGAGGTCCATAAATGACGGTGATCATATGCCGAGTGATAATTAATTTATCTGGTAGGCCGTAAGCTTATTTTCTATCCAATATCATTATAAAAGAAATTGGATGGAAGAGAGGAAGACCAAAGAAAAGATGGATGGATTGTGTGAGGAATGATACGAAAGAGAAAGGAGTAAGATTGCCGCTACATCTGACAGGGGAGGACGGAAGAAAAAACCGTGTTGCGCCGACCCCAAGTTGAATGGGACAAGATAATAGGCAGGAAGATGATAATTTTCATTATAAAAGGAAAAGAAAAAATTGAGCTCTTTACGTTCAGTCGCCAGCACATCAAACTGTCTAATTTCTCCAAATGATTTTAAACCATAGAATGTTGAAGGTTAAGTTCAAAATCGAATGAGAAAATTAGACAGTTTTTAGTAACTTGACTGTACATTTTGTACAATCGACTGTACATATTGTACTGTGTAAAACTAATCTCCGATCCGTTGAAACATTGTCCACTGAAACTAATTTTGTTAAATTTTATTCGTAGCTCTGTACCGCTCTGCTCCTCTCTGCTCGCAGCCTTAACGGCGAGTGAGATCGGACGACCGATAAGGGATGTTTTTACGACTATCAAACGATACTTTAAGAGATGGTGTCCGGTAGTTGAGTCGTAACTGAACATTTTGTAGTCGTACAGATGGATTTTAGTTTAATTTAAAAGCTTTTTTTTTCTGTTGATTCAAGTGTTTGAGTGTTTTATGCGTCCAAAGTGCCGTTGCTTAATCGGCGTATTTTTCAGAGTAGCTGTTCTAAGCAATTTGGTAAATTGAATGGGTGTTTATTTGAACAAAAAATGGCATTTTCTACTAGAAAACAGTATTTGAACATTTTATTCTATAAAAATCACTTCGAATCTCACTCAAGTGACTGCACTGCAAATTCAAGCTAAAATTAATTATCAAATACTCAAGTCTGCTACTCCTTAGAGCAGTGAAAAAATCAAACTTGTAAGTTAACGCGATCAAAATATATGACCGTTTATGTTGCATATTTTGCGATTTCACAAGGGAATCAAAACCTATAGGGTACTACCATTGACCTACAACCATGAAATTTGGCAAGAAGCTGTAAATATGTAGTTTAATAACAAAATACCTACAAGTTTATATGGAACCCTCGGTGCTCGAGTCCAACTCGCACTTGGCCGGTTTTTTTTGTTTGATTGTTAGGAAATGAATGCATCGTTGGTCTAGTGCAACCGCTTCTGCTGAGCATGAGGTCCAGGGTTAGATTCCCGGGCCGGGCAAAGTGTTATTTTGTTTTTATACCAGGAATTTCTCAGTAGCAGCAAGTACCGTGGCGATAGACTTGCCCTCTGTTATATCTCTTACACCTCTGTCTTACTCTTCGGGGATTACAGGCATGATATTATATAACGTTACAATAGAATGTAACACCTACTCAAAACCACCCAATACTAATTACTTACATACTTTTTCTCTTAAATTAATTAATTCCAAATTCAACTCTCGAAGAATATTTTCTCCTCACACAATTTGTTAACCCGGCGGCAGCTGCTCAAATCTGTTTTGTACGTGATCGAGCCGCGAGCAGTTTAGTGTTAATGAACAAGTACACTTTGAGCCATAAGAAACGGTTGAAACAAACGTTTTAACTAAGTGATGCGTCTAACAGATTTTATAGTTTAATTAAAGATAAGTGAAGATTAGTTTCCTTTGAGTATTAGGAGTTTTTGTGTAGTGTAAAGCTCTATCGGGCTTTTGTTCAACATTGTAATTTTATTTTTTGCTAAGTTGTGAACATCGTTCGCCACTACATTTTGTACATTAGTGAGTAGCAAGCAAATTGAAACAGAAAAACTTCCTTAGTGATGAGTAAAAAGATTTTTCACTGGTGAGAAAATATGTTTTAATACCGGCAGAAAATCACTCTGTCTATATGACCAAAATATAAGGAACAAAAGATGCAGTGATCGTGATGAATTCAAGGACTACATTTCCATAAAAAAAACCCTCTATTCATAAGTAACAGTTATTCTATAGCACCGTCACCTTTAGCACCGCATACTAACACCCGACTTGAAAATCATCGAAATGTTGTTATTACTAGTATCTGGCATGGCTGTTGGTAATTCAATCAACCGATCAAGACATTTTACTCTCACTTGACAATTTGTAAGCTAACTTACTGTAAAGATAAAATTAATGCTATTTAAAAGAAATACCTACTGCATGGCAATTATTATATATAACCATTTCCCAAATACTATTCAAGATTTGCCGTTGCCGTTGTTTAAAAGGGTATTGTCCAGACTGCTATTAGAAAAAAACTATTACAGTGTTCAAGAATACTTAGAGGATAAGTCGTTACTGACAAGTATAGCACAATAAAAATAACCTTAAGTCCATCACATGAAAATTACATAGTTATTATTAATTATTTCGTTTATTCATGTTTCTTATTTATTACATTTTTTAATATTTTTATCAACAAAAATTATTATTATTTACAATTCAAACTCAATCTTTATTAATATATTTTTCAAATTTATTCTCTAATTAATAATTATTAAGAGGTTAGTAATGGAAGCTTTGTTATTGTAAAAAAATATTTGTACGCCATATTATGGCAGGGTATACTGGAACCAATATTGTAACATCTATTTGTACCATATTCCGACAAATAAACATTTTTGTTTTGATTTGATTGATGTTTTTTTTTTCAGAAACCGGTTAGAATCTTACCCACCCCGATGACACAGCTAGCATGAAGCTGTCCATTTATGACTATCAGTAAAAACAATACTTCCCCCAAAACATTTTCTCAGCAACTTCTAAGTCAATTACGTAACTTATGTTGTCAAGATCACTAAAGTAATCTTGAATAACGATAAGTGATTCGGGAGGACATACGACGATCAACATAAATATCTTCGCAATGGTTGGGGAAGCTGCAATCACATGACATTTACCAGCCCACTGCCACTTCGGATGAAGTTATAGTGCAGGGGTAGTTCACCTCGTTTGTCTTGCCGAAGATTTTTGCTTTTGGTTCTGATTGGTTTAAGGATATATGATTAAAGTGAAATCGGTTGATGTATCAAAAGAGGCGTACTGTGAAAATGGGTTTTCAACCTGAAATAATGATCCGACAACCTTTTATCACCTAATGACCCCATAATTTGATCGAGGACACGAATTATAGAGGTGACAACAACAAAAAAATGTAATCAAATCTACTTTTCTATCCATATAGCTATAAAATCTATACAAATAAATAAAATAAAAGTGTCTGTTTGTAATTTCAAATTATCAGCTTTTTACTGAATGCAAATGAAAGTACTTAAAAAATATCATTATTTTTTTTTTAATTTTTCTGTCGGGTGTCTGTCTATCTGTTTGTTCCGGCTAATCTCAGAAACGGCTGGACCGATTTTGATGCACGGATAACTGATGTTATAAGGAGTAACTTAGGCCACTTTTATTATAGAAAAAGGATTAGGGTTCCGTGCAAAAAAAATAAAACCCATGATATTTAACAAAATCCGATTCAAATCTATACTAATATTATAAAGCTGAAGAGTTTGTTTGTTTGTTTGTTTGTTTGCTTGAACGCGCTAATCTCAGAAACTACTGATCCGAATTAAAAAAATGTTTTAGTGTTTGATAGCCTATTTATCGAGGAAGGCTATAGGCTACATAACATCACGCTACGACCAATAGAAGCGGAGCATTTATGAAAAAAGATTGCAAAAACGGGGAAAATCCAAACGCAGACGAAGTTGCGCGGGTCAGCTAGTATTTAATAATTATTTTTATAATAATGTCACGCAGACGAAGGTCGCTGGCAATAGCTGGTCTGTAATAAAACATGCTGTACCTACATAATAACGAGTATTAACAGTGGCGAAAATCTTGTAAACACTTCGACTTATAGGGATGACCCAAAAATTTAATCCATTTCACGATTCGACCTTATGATGAACAATGAAACTAACAGAACCGGTATGTTCTTAAACACAATACAACACATCACAAAGCCATTTTCATATTTTAAAGGCAACTGCATTTTTACCTTTTACAGGAAAAATTGTATAATTGCATACAAAATAATGCAAATAGGGGTGCACTATCCAACTGTACTTGATGAATAATTGAAACTTCGACATACGAGGTTCTGTGTTTACATAATGCTGCTACTAAACATACCGGTGCTTACATAATAGTACGTTAGCATGCAAATCGGCACTTAAGGCCAGTTAGGGGCTTCAGTTTCATACGGAAAAAAGGAAACATTCCATGATATTGTGTGTTTTATAAACGTCTTTGCACGCGCCACGTTTTTAAGCGCGTCTTTTTGTGACTCAACCATTTCATTTATACAAATAAATAAAATTGAAGCGTCTGTTTGTAATGTCAAAATATCAGCTTTTTACTAAATGCATATGAAAATATTTACGGTACTTATAACAAAAAAACATTTTTAAAATTTTTGTCTGTCTGTCTGTTTGTTGCGGCTAATCTCCGAAACGGCTGGATCTATTTTGACGAGACTTTTACTGGCAAATAGCTGATATTATAAGGGGTAACTTAGGCTAAGCTAAACTTAGAAAAACGATTAGGGTTCCGTGTAAACAAATTAAACCCTTGAAATTATTAACAGAATCCGATACAATTAGGGAATTAACATTTTATAATAATTTTACGCGGACGATGGGCGCTGGTAAAGAAGCTTACAAATCTCTAAGGAAAAATATGCGCTTCAGAAATCACCTTCTATCTTCTAAAATAAGAACACTTGAAACTTTGCCTCTCTTGTGGTTACCGTGAGGCGCAACGTTCGTTCTAATTCGGAAACACGAAGATTACCGAAGCGCACAACTTTTCTGATTTAACTGCACATGGCATTATTTAAACTTTGATTACAGCTTCTATTGAGAGTATCATCTGCCTAGCCTTTTCCCAACCATATTGGGGTCGGCTTCCAGTCTAACCGGATGCAGCTGAATACCAGTATTTTACATGGAGCGATTGCCTATCTGACCTCCACAACCCAGTTAATACTGGGTAATAAGATACCCCTTGGTAAGACTGGTTGTCAGACTTTCGAGCCACTGACTATCTGTAACGACTGTCAAAGATCTACAAATGACAGCCGGGACCAACAGCTTCACGTGCTTTCCGTGGCACGGAGGTAACTCGGTACGTAATAGGCGGTCACCCATACACGGACCAACCTAGGCAAGCGCGGCTTAACCTTAAGATCGACCCGAGCGGCTGTTATTATTTAGCCACGAGCTCCTCCCTACAGATTCTATTGTGAGTAGTGGTAACATATTTGTTTTCGTACTTAATCCCTTGCTACAGTCATTGATAGTTGGTCAAGTCAGCAATAGAATTCACTACGTACTGCATGCAAATTGTAGGCAAAATGATGACTACCTACAGATTGCCATTCAATTTTATCAAGTTGCTTTGTATGCAGCAGTTCTAAGATTTCAGGTATTCAGTGCAATTTTGCCACTGGTATCATGTTAAGAAATTGATATTGAAATTCTATAATATCAGCTTAGGGTTGCTACAAATTTAGATATTTTTACAATTTATAGATATCAGAATCTTGCCAACGACATATTATTATTTTGGTACGTGTTTTTTCACCAGTAGGAATTGGTTTGGTATATCTTTTTTTCACTGACAAACCAAATACGTGGGAGCAGAATATTTTTGCTTGCTTAGTGAGAAAAATATTTGATAAAGAATTGATTACTCAGAACCTGTCTGTTAGGGCGTAAAAAGATTTACGTTAAAATGGATTTTATATAGAATAACCTTGGTATCCCTCCAAACCAAGTGGTTGCTAAAATAATAGGTCTTTAACTATGAAATGGCCGTTTTTTTCTCACATTTGGTTATGTTTGTAACTTTGACGTATAGTTATATTTTTTCCTAATTTTATTTTTATTGGATTATTCATTCCTTCAGTTATATCTTTACAAATCAATTACATTTTTAAATATTCCTTAGATAAAACAATATAAAAAACATTTAAAAACATTAAAAATGTTTTTTTTTAAATTAATTATTAAAGTACGTACCTTTTAGAGTTTAAATACCGTAGGTACTAGTAATTGCATAATTACCTCATACGGTAGTGTGTCAAAACACCTGTGTAACTGTACCGTCGGCTTCACTATTTCAAGTAGATAATTTAATTAATTATTAATTATTAATATTTTTTTGTCATAGATTGTGTTTTGAGAATTTAAGATACGCAGTGCAGCGCAACTTTTTTCACTCTAGTTTTCAATTCCATCATAATCGGTTCAGACATTACCAAGAAAAATACAAAAATATCACTTTTCACGAAATCGTCCATACAAATCGGCTTTAACCCCTAATATTAGCTTTTCATAAAATCTACGCGCTCGCTATTGTTTTTAGGCAAGTAATTTTCAGTTGAGCTAGGTTTCAATTAATCGAATTCCAAAACTACCCCTAAATTAACTACCCCAATAACTCATTCCCTAGACCAAAAGTTATCACCTTAAACATGAAATACAGCCATAAAAGATCATTTAATATCGTTCTTAGTTCATGCACGAAATAAATAATGTCGCGATGAAAACGTAGATATTAAAATATTAAAACCATCTTGATTATTCAGGGGACGTATTTAATTAAACAAAGTTCTAACGCAACATAAAATTTTACAACCCTTTAATAAGACATAAAAGTGGTGTTAAGTGTAGTTTTAACGACGAATATTAATTATTATAGGCGCCACAAGATATTTTTCGGTATTATTAAATGGGTTTATTGTTATGGAGATTTTCAAGACGGTCTCTGATTGTTTGAAATAAGAAAATTAAATTGTACAGTGAGTTTAAATCGTTTTTACTCGACTACGTCGAAGCCAAAAGGAAGGGTTATGATTTTAGCAGTCTATGTATATGCTCCTCTGTAGCGCCAACACTATTCATCCGATTTTGATGAACAAGGTGTCAATCGATTCGTTATTATACAATTTAATCGACATCAATAATAGGAGGAGTCGATTTTATCTTGTAAACCCCGAATTTAATAAGAGAGTGATTTTTCAGTAGTTGGGTTTTTTAGTTGTAGTATACTACACAAATTCTTGTGTGACTAAACAGTTGTCTAAAACGTTGACAATAAAGGTAGCCTAGATATCGCTATGTTATAAATGACTGTCGAAGAGCGGGAATGGAGACTGTCATCATCATTTTCCTATCCTTGTCCCATGTTACTTAATGTCGGCTTCAACACGTTTTTTTCCTCCATTCTCCTCTGTTAACCGTCACGCTGTCATTTACTCCTTTTTCTTTCATATCATTCCTCACACAATCCATCCATCGTTTCCTTGGTCTTCCTCTCCCTCTCCATTCATCAACATTTATATTCAGCACTATTTTATTCACATGCATTTCGTCCCTTCTCATCACATGCCCATACCAAGATAATCGATTCTCTTTCAACTTGTAAATGGCGCAACTTTTAAACGGAATGGAGACAGTATCGATGCAAACAAAAATGTCAAAGATTAAAGTGGTTAAAGACGAGCCTCTTATTCCTTTGTCGTGGAGTGGTCGAGGCCCTCAACTACCTAACTAATCATGTCACTCACTTCCTGAGGGCTCTGTATGACTTATAATCTATGATAAAAATAAGTAACATAAAAGTCAAAACTTGTGAAGTAGATGCATACCTATCACCTCAACTACATTCTAAAACTGCACCACTTCTTTAAGATCAAAGGCTACAATATTTATAGGTATCTAACTAAAATATAAGGAGATACATGGTTTTTCTGTCACCCCCACTAAAAAGGTCTGTAACTTTGGCAGTAAAATCAACGAACCGTTACAGATAAACATTAGAAGTCGCCGTACCGACACAGACTGAAATACTGAGCGACGACACTTTGGGTTGTGGACACATTGACGCTTTTTCTTGTACAAAAATTCGACCTCCTCTTTTACAAACTGAAAAAATTAATGATCGATGTAATATTTCTATCTGAAACATTTCATCGAGCAAAGACAGGGGCGTTTTTTAAAGTAAAACGTTTGCAGTAAAGTGTAAGTAAAATAGGAAGCAATTTTAACTGAAAATGATTACTATTACTATTTTCTTCACCTTTGCTTAAATGAAACATCTCTCATCACACTAGCTTATGCCCGCGGCTTCGCCCGCGTGAAGTTTGATAATTGTCCCACGGGATCATACTACCGGGATAAAAAATAATCTATGTGTTAGTCCAGGTTATAAACTATCTGAGTGCAAAATTTCATCCAAATCCGTTCAGTAGTTTTTGCGTGAAAGAGTAACAAACATCCAACCATCCATCCACCCGGATGGATGGTTGGATGTTTGTTACTCTCACAACTCTCACAATCTTTCGCATTTATAATATTAAGTAGGATTACTCACACCGAGAATTAATAAAGAGACAACCACTCAGGTAAAATGTCTGGGACGCGCTGAACTGTATTTTATGAAATTTACCGCCAGCATTTACTGTAATAATTGAGTTTCTTGTATTGAACCGTCTTCGGTAAGAAAGAATGTTACATTACATGAAAATGCCCTAGTGTATCCTCAGCTTTATTATGTACTTGCTTTGTATTTAACTTTGTGTTTATTTTAATCGTAAATAAGAAAGAGGATTGGTGAAGTGATTTACATTCTGAGTTCAGCAATAAAATCTAGAGATTCGACCTTTCATATGTCTTTGCAAATAGTTCGTGTGTAATGTAATTTTCGAACTTGACCTACTAGGTAAATTCAATATTTATTTTTCTTTTATTCTGCTATATTAGAGAGTTTACTGACCAATTTGTATCTTGTTTCTCTGTAACTGTGTCGCAGAGGTCAGATAGGACAGATAGATAGGCAGTCGCCCTATGTAAGACACTACTATTTAGCTACATTCAGTTGGATTAGACGGTACCCAACAAAGTTGGAAAAGGCATGGCAGATAATGATTATGGATTTCTCCATAGCAAGGCGAGGTGAATTTAGGGCGAGTATCTAAAGGTCTTAGTAAGTCTTCGAGAATCTGTAATTGTCTTATTGCACTTTTATTGTTATTGTGCTTTGCTAAATTTCTTCTGATAAACTACAATTGACTATGCTTGATGTTTTCGGGTATCACGACATTTTCTGTATTACCAGCCCCCGTAGCATGACCACCGTAGAGAAGGTTTTTTTGACGTAAGAGTCGACAAAATGACAGATTGTGTCGACACAATGACAGATTTCTTTGCACTATCTGTAATTTTGTCGATTCTTCCGTCAAAGAAATCCTACGGTGGTCATGCTACGGGGGCAGGCGTGATCAAATCAGAAACCGCCTGAAATGAAAAGAATAAGCATCAAATATACTAACTCAGGGTGTAAGGGACAGCCCTCCACAAACTGATGGGGTGAATTCAGTATAACATACTAAGATGATCGGTACAAGAGATTATTTCAGGAATGTTATGGGAATCGAATAAATTTGAATTGTTTTATTTTCTCATTCGCAATGTATCGTTACCGTGGCAAAACGCACGTAGCGAACGGCAAGCCCAAAGACGAGTTCCATAGCTAGGTAGGAAGTGAACAGCTGATTACACGCGTGTTTGTTGAATTTTTGATTTTAACCGTATTATTTACATAAATGGAGTGCTGCGTACAGGGAATCTAATTTTATATTAAATTATAGGAATAACAACTGAAAAAAATAATATTAAAAAAAAACCATCAATCATCTCCTCTCTACTGTCAACTTTGAAATAATAGAAACAAATCTCGAACACAGCTGAAATGGCTAGAAATAATGTAAAAGCAGCAAAGCACTAATTACAGTAACAATCTGTAAAACGTGGGACGAAACTAATGATGTCGTATTTGTCAAAGTTAGTTCAAACGCTTAGTTTAGGAACCATTTATTTTCAAGTTATAATTTGTTATGTTATTAAAGTAGGTATTTACCTACTATTGTAGCAGTGATAGCCTAGTGGTGTAACCGTCGGACTGCTAAGTCATAGGTCTCAAATTAGAACCCAAGACACGAACCTCTGATTTTTCGGATTCATGTGCGTATTGTATAATTATCACTTGCTTCGGTGAAGGAATCATCGTGAGGAAACCAGCATGCCTGAGAGATATATCTTGACGGCATGTTAAGCCAAGTCAGAGGCCCATGGGTGGCATAAAAACTCTGACACTAGTCGGGCAATTTGTTATTGGGTGTTTCCATCAGGAATGTCTTAGTAGCAGCCACGGAGTCTGGATTTGTGCCCGGTTGAAGGCAATAGGCTCGCCTCCTATTACATGGGACTTAAACATAACTGGCGAAATGTGCGTCTACTATTAGGTACACCTATGCCTAACCCTTCGGGGATTACAGGTGTGATGTTATATAAAATCACCACTAACCCGTTTCACTTATAAATTAAATGTTTTACTTAAAAAATTATCACCCTTTCATCGTAAAATCCACCTCTACTTCTAAGGCCGAAACTATTAAATCCAGACTTAGTATTATACAGCCCAAACACCTAAACTTTATCCAATAAACTTTTAGCTCAAACACATTAATATTTTTTGCTCTGAAACGCGTTAGTTAATTTTCACTTTCATTTTTAGTGGAGCTATAACTCAATGGAGGACATAAATTTTTCGTACGGCACTTTTCGACAGGATTGCAATAGAGTGGGGAATTAATTTGTTTTTCTTACAATGGGTCGTCTAGACAAACGGGTATAATTCAACTTTCACTTAGTCGCTCGCAGACACTAATGGCCGAAAGCCGAGGCGTATATTAAGACAACAACGCTGTACGTCATTTTAGAGGTGGATTATAAAGTACAACCCTATATGTGAGTGTGGTTGGATTTGTGTTAATCTTACAGCGGTTGGATAAATTATGTTTGTTTAATTATAGAAGATGAGCCTTTATTGTGGGACGCAACATATGTGAGCCAACCTATCTTCCTAGCTCATCGTGTTGTGCTGGGCCTGGCTGCGGCTGCAGGGAACCTCGAGCGGCGTAAATTTAGTAACCTTATTGGTAACTATATTTTAGAGCCGTATGGGGTTCACAGATTTTTCAAGGAAATTTCTACCTTGCTAACTCTAAGTTCTACCTTGATCAGAGGCTTAGCGTTGCCATACAACGTGGCAACACCGCTAGTTTCTTGGGAACATTACCAGTTGACAGCGTTGAGGAGGAGTTTTTTGACGCCATTTTAATTTATTGTTAAGTTAGTTATTTTAATTTATAAATGTACATAATATTGTTAAAGTAAAAAAAGTATTTATTCAGTTAAAGTTAAAAATATTTCCCTAAGGTAAAAAACTATTTGATCGTATATGTATTGGAATCGTGTTTCATTTTACAAAGCAAATTAGTCAAACAGGTAATTTACTATGACTGGATAATACAGATACAGGAGATTACAAAGCGCATAAACATTACCTACGTGTTCACATTAAAAGTATCTATAAATATTTTTATTTTTATAACAGTTTTTATTACAGTATACTTCTTTATTCATCTTTTCTCTTATTAATTACATTTTTAAATATTTTAAAAACAAAAGTATACAAAACATAAAAAAACAGATGGTCCATTAGCATTCAGAACAAGGTCTAAGCTGCCGGTGGTCAGGGTTCTAGAGCGAGGAACCTCCTAACTATGTGTGCTGTGTCCAGGAGTACTGCATTCTGAATCAAGCCCTTAACCCTGCCGCACAATACGAGCCTCCTAAGGTGTTGGTCTTTGCTATTAGTCTAGTATACTGTTTATTAAAGAAAACATTAAAATTTTAACCACTTTTAAAAAATATGTTCTTTTTTACGACTCTTTATCTTAAAGTATTTGAGGTTATAACTGAATTACATTTAGAAGGTAACGTATTTTGAACTGAGTACTAAATCTAAAAGCTTTACCAGTGAAACGAAGACTGACCAGTTTTATTCCCTATAGTTTTCACAGAATTTTAACGGTCACTCTCATCTAAAACAGTGGCCATCTTTCTTTTATAACTACATTCAAATTTAATCTAACTGAGTGGCGTCGGATTGGAAATACGGTCTTTTTGGTGGACAGTGGGCTTGGAGTATTTATTATCGGTCCCCAAACGACCGGAAAATACCACTTTTGTCCGTCCCTTTCGTTTCAGAATTGAATTTGTAATGAATATATCATCCAATACCGTTTTGTTAATTGAAATAGGTTTTTGTAAAAATTATGTGTTTTCGTTTCTTCTTTTTTTTACTATTGAGCTTTGTTACTCTTCATTCGAGCATCTCTGAGTGAAAACGTTTCGGCAAACGAAAAATCATACAAGCCTTTATTTCAATTTCACCATTTACTTTTGGTTTGTCAAGGAGATGGTAAGTTAGACGAGGATTTAAAGGTCGTTGTCCATTCCAAAACGTACACCGACTCCCAATCTTCTTCCTCTTTATCGTGTGGTTAGTACCTAACCTGGTGTCAGAGTTTTTATGCCGCCCATGGGCCTCTTACTTGGCTTTACATGCCGTCAAGAAATATCTCTCAGGCATGCTGGTTTCTTGACGATGTTTTCCTTGAGCAAAGCAAGTGATAATTATACAATACGCACATGAATCCAAAAAATCATAATTGCGTGTCTTGGGTTCGCACTCGAGACCTGTGACATGGCGGTCACACCACTAGGCTATCACTGCAATACTCACGATCGAAGTCTCAGAATAGTATAGACGACCAAAAATCGATGGATGGATGAATAGAAATCCTATTCCAATTCTCACAGCTCTCCCATTGACAGATACACATAGACCTCCCCCTATTACTCTAAGTTCAACACCTACAAACCCGACTCTTTATTTATCGGATGGAAAACCCCTTTGTGCCATACGAGTCCACTTGCCTAATGGCCATGTTTTGGTCTCCGACTGTACGAACGGACGCGATTTTAATTATTTTCGTTCAATTTACGAGTGGCCATTAAAGAAGAGGTCCCTTGTGACCCGTTAGACCCGCTTATATTTTGTGAGGTCCCAGTCTTGTTGATAACTTTACACCGTAGTATTTTATTCGGGGCGAGAATTAGTGTTAATCAGTTCGTTCCGTTGGGATAATGGATACGGAACCCTGATGCATGCGATATGTTGGAATATTTAATGCTTTCGCAATTAGTGGGTGGCAAATAATTTAACAGCGCTGTTTCATGTTGGTAGTGTGAAACGTGTTTATTTGAAGTTTGTTTTTTTTTTTGTTTTATGTTTTTATTTGTGGCGTTTGTTTTCGGACAGGTGTGGGTTACGCTAGGTTATTTCTTTTAATGCTTATTGTTCTTATTGTATCATTTTAAAATCAGATTTTTCAGGGAGATAAAACTATTCCTAACGTTTAAGTTCATATTTAGCTATTTTATATTTCAATAAATCATTTTTATTTTCAGAAAATAACCTTTTATTTAGTTGGTTAGTTTATTTTATATTATTATATGTATAGATAAATTAGTCCTTTTTTGTAGGAGCTCGTGGCTATATAATAACAGCCGCTCGGATCGATCTTCAGGTTAAGCTGCGCTTGCCTAGGTCGCTCCGTGGATAAGTAACCGCGCATTACCTACCGAGTTTCCTCCGAGCCTCGGAAAGCACGTAAAGCTGTTGGTCCCGGCTGTCAATTGAAGATCTTTGACAGTCGTTACAGGTCACAGTCAATGGCCCGATCTGACAACCAGTCTTACCAAGGGTATCGTACGATCATCAGTTTAAAAATCAGGGTTATAAAGATATTATTCTCGGAAAATATAATAAATTCTGTTTATAATAAACATGTGAAAGAGGTTACTACAATAAACAAGGTTGTCTCTATATGGGTCAAGGCTAGAGAACCTTGGAAAGTTTCTGTTATTTATTAATTCGTCTTATCTTTCGAGGCACCCACCCTTCTTTCGCGTCTCCCCTATCCAAGTGGAACCCCAAAAAATGTTCTTGGCTTTTAATCGTTTTACTTCCCAGCAGTCATAGAACAAATTCATTTAACATAACATTATACTGCAGTGTGTTGTTAGCAGTATGGGCTGTTTGTGTGTGAATCGTTGATCGTTGCTGCAAGCTTTCTACATCGGTGTTGAGCTTGTAGCAGGGATTCTCATATCTATAAGGCAGTGTTAGGTTAAGTTTACTAACATAGTTGTTAAGAAATATTGTTACTAACATTTTGAGTCCCTTGTTAATTAATAATAAATAAAAAAATATATTCTTCTTCTTAGCTTATCGATGGTAAAAAGTTCGAATGTGTTTGGCCCAAAATTCAGGTACATGAACTCTGCTCACTGGTATAGTAAATACATATATCATCAAGCGCGCAGGTGACTGGAGGTTCGGTGCAAGATGGAAGGTGGATATTCACTTGAGATCTAAAATAAGAAATAAAATATTGTTTGATAAATTAAAACCGATCAGGAAATTGTTACCTAACTATCATACGCAATTGGTTAATCATTTAGATAAATACTTAACCGTTTTCTGGAATTTAATGACGGACACAAGTCAAGTAATACGAATGAGTGTTAATAATTAATTGAACTAAACAGAGCAATTGGACATCATTGTTTTTGTGTTGAATTTCGTTCTAGTAACTGAAATTCTTGCATCATTGATATTTCTATACTTGTAATGTCACTTGCAAGCGCCATGATCGCGGGTTGAGTCAACCCGCAATCATGCAGCTTGCAACAGCGCCGAAATATCGGGTTCTCAAAATAATGAACAATCACGGAAGATATCCCGCAAGTGACAGTACAAGTTTAAGTTGTAAACCGTGAAAGCTTAAAACAGTGATTGATATTTCTATTAAATTGCTTGTTAGATACTTGAATTCATTAGCATCGTATTAATAAATATTAATAGGACAATAATTTTGTTTTATCCTCCAAACGACCATATTTTTCTGTTGCCATGCGAGTAAAGTAAATGTTTACAATCGTCTATGTATTTCTTCAGCAACCTTTCCTTTATTTTTCTTTTGAACCCTTTCCCATACTTGCTCGGAATCACAATAAACCTTCACTTACCTACGTTCCTAGTACTATTTGTCCATATCTTCAAAACATCTTGGGCAGTGTGCAATAATATTATTTTGTATTAATTGTGTTTAATCCAACTCCATTAAATGTGAATATAATATCTCTACTTCTGTAAGATAAAGTAAAATAGAGTAAAAAAACTGTAAGAACTCAGAAACACGATATTCATTTTATTACTTCATAACAGTTAGTTTTCTTTAAGAAAATGTTGTGATATTTTAAAAGGAAATCCTTTTTGCTCGCACTTGGAGCTATTTCATTTTGCTGCGGATTTATATTTCCAGATATCTTCATTTTGAACGACTAGGTTCAGAATAAAATAATCTTAAACTACAGCACATTTATAAATTACTAGCACAATATATACATATAAAACTTCCTCTTGAATCACTCTATCTATTAAAAAAAACTGCATCAAAATCCGTTGCGTAGTTTTAAAGATCTAAACATACATAGGGACAGACAGCGGGATATACAAAAGTAACTACCGATATTCACAACTAATTTTATAGCTACGATATCTAAACTTATTTAAAACTTCCCTCTAAACTTAGTTTAAAAAATTCAAGGTAAAGGAATAGTTAATAGATTTATTTTATAACAAACTCGTCTTAACAACTCTGGTTTTTGCTCGATTTCAGTAGAAAATGTAGCAAGTTTAATGTTTACTGGTTTTAAAGGCGTAAGTTTATTACTGTTTACATTCTTGGGTTCATTAGAACTTTGAATACTTTATCAGACAATGAGCAAACAGGATATTTTTAAACCTAGGGGGATATATCGATGTTTTCCAAATAGGTATTTAAAAAGATAGGAACTTACATGATGGTGTTTCTTAACATAATATATCTAACATTACGCCTGTAATCCCAGGAGGATAAGGCAGAAGTGTATCTAATACTACACCCACCTTTCGCCAGTTATGTTAAAGTCCCATGTAATAGGAGGCGAACCAATTGAAATCAACCGGACACAGATCAAGACTCCGTGGCTGCTGCTGAGAAATTCCTGATGGAAAAACCCAATATCGCTCTGCCCGACCCGGGAATCGAACCCAGGATCTCTTGTTCAGCAGTGGCACTTGCGACCACTAGAAAAGAAACCTTAGAAAATATATGCAGTCAAGTCACAGTTATCAAAACTAAGGTTGAAATGAGTTGTTTTTTTTTTTACACCTAATTGTAAGATTGTAAAGGAGGAGTGCACATATCCTCTCCTTTCCACTATTCCAGATCTCCGTACAGCTTCGGTGGATACACCCTAGCTTTTTCGCTTCTCCTCTCAACTCCGCTTTGCATATCTCCGCTTTGGTGCAGTCCGGGCCTTAAAAGAACGCAGAAACAGCTGAACGATTTCCACGCCGCCAAGCCGCGGCATGTCACGACGCGGAAAACGTACATGAAATACTCAATTTTAAAAAATCCGTACCAACCAATTTTAATACACATCCCCTCAAACAAATTGCAACAAACGACCCCTCATATCTAAAAAGAATCAAACCAAGATAATCCGAGACGAGAAACAGGTAAATAGCCATTACTCGCTCCGTTGGACGAGACACGATAAGATTTGACAAGCTCAGACTCCGTCGTCTGATTGATGGCACTGTCGAACCCCTGACGGCTTCATTTCATGGCTTTTTACTAAATAAAGCCGTGCATGATAAGAGTTTGATAACGATGATTGATTGAGAAGAGGTCTTCAGTAGTTTTCTTACACCTTATAATAAAAATGTCAGGATCAAGTTTTCTCGATTTTTTAAAATGACAGGTTAAAGTGGTAAATGATTTTTGCTGTCATAGTTTTCGTCCTAGCAAGGGATTGATTTTTCGACATCGAATTGTCAAGTTACAATTTTGGCAAAAAGTAAAAGAAGTACTTTAATATTTTCTTACTCGTGAATCGCAGTTATGTGTATAAGGTGGAAAGTGGGGGTCTAAGTTTGCAGTGCTTCTAAGAAGAATACTTATGTCCAACTCTGGACTGAAGTGTGTTCTTTATGATGAAATTCGCTAAAGATTGCTTCTTTTGTTCGAAAAATTCGTCTGCCCGACAACTTTAAAAGCACAATGAATGTTGTTGAATTGTCATATTCATAGAGAATGCGAGTGCGGTACGCCACTATCCTACCGGTTATAGATCAATAGTTTTAGTTGGTTTATTACTATTAGAGGCGTACCATTGTTCAATGTAGGATTTCAGTAAGACTTACTTTCACTTCAATTTGTTTAAATCTGACTATGCGAATGAACAAATTATATTAATGCATGATGAATGATGGGCGTTGATTATGACGAATGATGACATAAAGGGTGTAAATACACCCTTAACATAACCGAAAAGCACTTGTTCTCCCCGTCTTTGCGATATTTTTTTTGTTCTAGACCATAACTGGGAACCTTCTAGTTACGGAGATATTGGGGGTCAAAGTTCCAACTTTTTTTTAATTACATGTTTTTAATGAAATATTTTTACTTTACAGACCTCCACGACCCCCGTACTATACAATCCATCCATCAGCACAATGCTTTGAGTGCTTTCCATCGAGTCCTATATGCTTTCCATCGAGTCCTGTATATTAAACCAGCATTAAATGTTGTATACCTTACAGATATATTACAGCAAGCCTAACAATCATAAGAACTGCTACTAGTTCACCTGTGATAAACAATAAATGAATTTGAAGAAATAGGTAAGCTGACGAAAAACTCTCGACCAAACATCGCTGACAGAGTCACTAACATTCAAGTAACTCACAACACATACTTTGCACAACATATTCCTTTTATATACCAATATAGGAACATTGTACATGCCCCTCGCGCTATTTTCCTTTATGCTGCGAAGGAAATTCGATGCTGTAACGACATGAAATGTATTGGTACCGCCACGATAAGGCAGTTCTGATTTCCTGACGCGGTAGTACAGTATTTTATTTTTGTAGTGTGTGAAGTCTGAAAATGCAGGTAGACGAACGTGAATCACTTTTTTAGTTATATCAATGTCCTTTTATTATTGAAGTTTGAATTGACTCTTCTATCATCCATAGCTCTTCTTCATTTAGCCTTGTCCCAACTATATTAGGGTCGGCTTCCAGTCTACCCGGATGCAGCTGAATACCAGTATTTTATACGGGTATGCCTATCTGACCTCCGCAATCCAGTTACTTGTTAAGTTTAAACTAATATCAGCAAACGACAAGTTCAGTGGAAAGGTTCTTTTACTTATAGCATAAAAAATCAAATAGATTTATAAATAAAATTGGTAATCATTGCTTGATATCTTCATACTCTATTTAAATTGTTTATTTAAATTAAGGCTGAATGTACGATCAGTTAAATTACACAACTATTATTATTTTACTAATTGGCAATAATTAAAGCAGCTGTATTCAGATTACAAGTTTAAATTGGATGAACCGTAAATAGATTTCAAATTGCCAACTTGAAACATAATGAGATTAAATTAAATGCTTAAGTGTAGACAAATGACAAAGAGTACTTTCATTGGATAAGTCCGCGACGACAGAATGTCTGTCTGAAGTACAGCCTTATTAAATCAGATTTTCATAACATCGTGTTAGTATCAAATACATTCAGAAGCAAATTGTAAGGCTCTAAAGAATTTCCTCATGCGAAATAATTTGACTTCGTCCCGAGACTTCTTTAGGAAAAAATTAAAATACGTTCGAGTTCCCGACTCCTCGATAACTGTGCCGCCGGCACCGAGTCGAACTCCTCATTGAAATCGGAACATTATTCATTAAATGATACTTTAAGCGGCTCGCAATTACGCAGGACCTACTCCGAACTTTATTCACAATTGGTAAATAATTATAATTATCACTGTGGCTCCCTCTGGTGATTCCACAAAAAGGCAAAGTGTAAAACTTCTTGTGACGCCCTCTTGGTTATTAAAATTTTCTCCACACAAATTCGTCTAAACGTCACGCTTGCACGATTTTCCACCGTATTCCGCTCACGCTAAAGTAAATATTCGTTGCTATAATTTTTCTAAATAACGATCAAAGGGAAGTTTGATTCTGCGGTGATAATTGTGGTGAATCCTTAATTATTTGAGGGTAAACTTTCTCCGAAGTTAATTTGAGGTGGATGTTAGATTCCTTTTAATGGACACTCTTTTAGGTGACTTCCAATTTATCTGGTTGACTGGAATATTCATTAAAACGGAGCATTGACTTGATATCCTTTTAACGACGGACCAAAAATGCTTTGATGAATTTCCCGTCTTTCTTTGATTCAAAGTATACGTTAAAAGGTAAACAGATTTAATCCTCTGCTCGTGAAGTATCGGATATCGTGTACATCATGCAAAGTATTTGTTTAAAATACAAGGCAGACGCGACTCCCCCGCGCACAAACATGTACACTATAACTTTGATACGAATTTATATCACACGACGCTCGCACCCTTTTAGTATTCCCCTCGCAAATCCCGTCGAGCACCCAAATGTAGATATACCTAGACTCAGTCGGTACCTAGGTATTATGGTTTGGGGAAGGGGCGAGGGAAAGGGGAAGTAATTACTGGGGGGAAACATCAAGTGTGTCACAGGGAGACTGTGTTGTAAGGACAAAAATGTTAGGGCTGACTGCATAGAAGGTAAGTGTGTCGCTACGCATCAGTTCACTGTGTCACTGCTGATCTTTTGAAGATGTTTCGTATAACTTTAACCACGCACATATATGCAGTTTTTGGGGGACGGAAATTCGCGCGAACCGAGCGACGTCAGCAGAAAAAAAATCTGCATTCACGAACTGCATTGTGAAATGGTTTTAAGCACGTGCGTGAGTGTGAATATTTATTAATGGAACTGTGTTCTTTGTATATTTATGGTTTGGGGCAAATATTTATATTACTTGATACTGCATGAAATGGTGGCTGACGAAATAATAAAGGACGAGACCAATCATGATGAAGTAGTTAAAAGGTTTACAATATTTAATGTAGTAGTCATGTAAAACATCAATGAAAAATAAAACAAAAACGTTAATGAAATATCAGATGCAATAGAAGTAAGCTGTATGCTTAAGTATAACGACATCATCAACAGAAGGAATATCGGACACCCTCAAGATGAACAGCAAACAAAATACATAAACAGCAGTTCTTGAAAGATTTGCTAAAAATATTTCGTTTTACAAGAAATAATCTTTTCTTTGCACAAAAGTTTCTTTGCTCTCCAACGATACGTATCCAAAACCCAATATTAAACTTACTGAGCGCCAAAACTTTTCCGCTATGCATCCTCCCAATAACATTTCCGTCAAAATTTTCTCATCTCAATTCCATCAGTTGCAGAGAATCTGTACCAAACATCAATACAGGTTGATATAGTGTTGAAAGTATTCATCAGTTTGATTGAGGCACGGGAGGGTTGGGCGAGGCAGGGTTGCGCAATCCTGTTGCCAAGCGGGCCGCAGGGGGTTGGTGACGCATGGACAGGGAATACCTATGAAGGCTTCACGGATGGACATGACGGACTTGAAGCTATTATTTTTGAATTCTTAGAACATGATGAATTTTTAACTGATGTGGAACTTTTGGGGTGGGTTATTGAGCTGTGTAATAGTAACGCTGATGTTGGGAAATTAATGTGTAAGAATTAAATTCATTTGTCTTTAGAAACAGAAGAAAATGTTTATTTTAATCGTCTACATGTATAAAGAATGTTTCTTGTTTTAGTCAAGACATAAATGAAATTCATTGGAAATGTTTTGATTTGTCAATGCATGTAGCTGATATAGCAGCTAAATCTATCCAGACCGGGACCGGTTTACAACATACATAGAAAGCTACAATGTTGACTGTATCAAATAACAACAAAAAAAAAACATTTTTGATACTCAAATCGAAATCAAAACCATTTTAAACAAAAAAAAGCACACGCCGAAAACACCAAAATTTCTAACTTCACAAACACCAGATATAGGTACCCTATAAGTACGATCATGTGCAGATTAGACCCTCCTAGGGGGCCCAAGTACAATACTACCGTTGCTAGGTTACCAGACTTCCCCAAGGTCAGAATGCTTCATAAGCGCATGTATAGTCTATCAAATTATACGAGGGGTGGCTTGTACTTGCGATCGATTCATTTTGTACTTGTGTTATTAGGACAAATATTTTGTTGCCTTTGATGTCCCTCCAGGGTTTTGCATTGGTCGTTTTTACTTTGTTTATAATTACTACGGTTATGTCCGTTGAGGGATGAGTAAGTTGTTCTTTTGCTTTGTTTCTGTTAATGTTTTCATCTGGGTCTTGTTTTTTGGTTTTTTTCTGGTCTGTATACTTATTAATGGGGTGAGTAGGATGGATTAATACTGATATTGAATCTTGCTGCATTATTTTTGTGAATTTGATGGTTCAATTTAGTGTATTATGTTGAGACGGAAACTGGTTCTTATTTCTTTAAATTATGCCTGTTATCTCATTAACGATAGTGATATCTACTTCATCCTTAGCAACAACGTCTTTTTTACGTCGTTCACGTTTTTTTTTAATGTGTGGTTCACAAAATATTACTTTTTCTATAATATCAGTTAATTTCAAATAGTCAAACGTAGATTCTATAGAGAATTAATTTCTTGATTTATGTCTCAAATATAGTTTTACATATTTTAAATTGCAATGCACTTCCAAATTATATCAGCAAACTTCAATAAAACTCTTTTACATTGAGAATTTTATATTTTGGACATGAAGTCTGCATTAGCTATCGGTCTCTTGTGGTTTAGAAACGTTTGATACCGCAAATGGTAAAAAACTTGTATCGAATTCTCAATAATACATTTCTACGGAGCAGTCAGACCACATATTTGTGAAGTCAGCTGGGAGGGAGATAAGCAGAATGGCATAAATAAATGAGCATGCTTTTAAATAAATGCATAGACTAGTAAATAAATATAGTTTGTTGTTCTGAAGGGACTTGTCTCTGACTGATTTGATTAGTTGTAGATATTGCATAGAAACCACCAAAGGATTTGAGATGCTTTTAAGATAAATATGGTTTTCTAGTCCTAATTTAGATTGATGTAGAGGTGTATAAGTTTTATTTTAAATGACACATAAAATATATCATTTTGGTTGATAAAAATCGCATGTGACTAAAAGACTGATGAATATAATTGTTGATGAATGGAGGGGAAGAGCAAGACCAAGGAAATGATAGATAGATTTTGTGAGGAATGATATGAAAGAAAAAGGAGTAAATTATAGCGTGACGGTTGACAGAGGAGAATGGAAGAAAAACACGTGTTGCGCCGACCCCAAGTAAGATGGGACAAGGGTAGGAAGATGATGATGATGTTTGATAAAAATCTTAAATTTGGTCACTGCCAGACAACTCATAAATTAAAATAATTTAGAAAAATCGTCCCCTAAGGGGGTTAAATAGGGGATGTATAGTGTGCATTTTTTTCCGAAAGAAAAAACCCATCGGACTCGTGCCTTGTAACATGATAAATCGGAAACAAGAAACTAGGTGTACCAGTACTAAACATTTTTATTCTATCTGTTTATTTAATTAAACGTAATGTTTTCCAATTCAATGAAAACAATATTTTTTGTAACCATTCCTCTCCAATTATCAATCTTTTCACATGAATAATGTCACTCAATTAGTACGAAATTAACCCTGCGAATGCGACCGGCATTTAGCGAGGAAAAGGATGAACACCATCGGGTTAACATATAGCACCAATCTACTTATAACATAACGTAACGAACGGGTACAATTTGTGCAAATCCAAGTGTATTTTTCTTTCCTCTGTACTGTCACCGTGTAATTTACGAGGGGTCCGTTGTGTTTTAATGCCTTTTCATTAACAATTTTAAGGTTCACTTTATTGAAGTCGTAAATAACTCGTACAATTGCCCGAGTGCACTGTCAGAGACGTAATTTGGAAAAAAAAGATTAAATTGGTCCGAGGACTGTAGGTACAATTATTTTAATGTACCCGTAAAAAGTTTGGCGATAATTAATTTTGTCGTTCATGTTTACGGGCGAAAATAAATATTTTTTTATCATGAATATAACGTTGAAGTTGGAATCTTCATCATAATTAAAAGTGTAGTGATAGTAAAAATAAAATCGATCAAATCAACTCGATTTGATTGCATACTGTATATACAAAATCCCATAGTAGCTTCAATTTCGAACTTCAGTAACAACGTACTACGAGCAAACAACTGCACAATTCGATGTTTAAATATTTTTAAATTAAATTGTCACCTCTTTTCCATTAGCCAGGATATCTAGTATGGTTTCCATGGCCTTAAATTATTAATTAACCCGCCATCGCCGCGCAGGGATTTATTGGAAAGGGGAGATGGAAAAAAATAAATCACGTAATGAAATCGGAGCCACCCCGCGGTCTCCACTCGTATACAAACGGTTGCCATTCCGATCGAGCTCAACCATGCGTGAAATCGTCATTAATATCGTACGAGAGCGCGAAAATACTAAACAATACGAGTATTGGAATATTTATGTTCATTAACTTTTGTGCGCATTCCATGATATTGTATCCTTTGATTGACTTTCACTTGTATCTGCCAGGGAAAAAAATGCAGGATTGCATTTATTTCTTTATTATTTTGTGCACATTAATGATAATCCGTCTTTGATTGACTTGCACTTGTTACCTATATTGAGTGAAAACATTGCCGGCTTACGTTTACATTGTTTTTGTTTTTCAGAAGATTGCTCTATTAAGAAATAATTCGTTACAAAATTTTTCTTTAATCAACACCTGCTTTGTTCATTTTAAATTAGAACTGAGAAGCAGTATAGACATCGTTTTAGAGGCAGAAGTGGCGTATTTATAATTTACATTATTATTGTAAATATAAATTTAGCTATACATAAAAATTAAATGGCATCCGAATAAAAATCTTTCTGCTAAATAAACCTCTTTTAAAAACATATTCTACATTCAAACTACATCATAATGTAATCTACATTGGAATAAAGAGACATAATAAAATTGATGGCTTCCATTTCATGGGTCTGTCTCCTACCTTCGACGTAGTCTAGTGCTTCCAATATCCGATACAGAAATCAATCCTTTTAAGATTAAATTAGATTAGACAGACGGATCTTTGAATTTATTTCTTTTGTTTGAGAGATAGAAGCCATTTTGTTTTTGCCATTAGCGGCCATTAGGTTTATTAATGGGATTATAGTGGGTGAAATGTTTTTGATATTTTTGAAATGCAAATGTTATTTTTTTGTGTTTAAATTTTAAAGTAATACTATTTTGATTGTATCAACACCGGTCACCGAGATATGAAAGTGCCTAACCTACCAATAATATTTTAGTCCGTAGTTATTGGTTATTAATCATTATTAAAGTTTTCTATCTAATTGTGTAAAATTGCGGAAAAATGACATATCAAACTAAATTACACCTAAGACTTTTAAACATTTGAGATTCTACACAGCTCTGTAACATAATTACCTAACCAAAAATCTAAATTATTCTTTTATTAACCCTTTATTGCTTTTACTAACTACAGAACCCATTCCCCCACATTTACACATCTGCGTCATACCCCAAAGGGCGTTCTCACTATGAATACTAAACTCCATATAATATTGATTATTGACCCTTTCGTTATTCAATTTGACCAAACCGATTAATCGAATATTTCTCGGACTTACTCGTATAATTGAAAGATTTGTATTCGACATTGGAAAGTTATTAACCCCACAAATAATGCCAAGTTTGGGATTCTTATCAAAGTTTTCAATTATACGTGAACTTTGGAAGGCCGTGAACTTTGGTGACGTATGCGAAGTAAGTAGCTGTTTCTCATGTTAATATTTAATTTCATCTTATGTGTCATTTTGGTTGACATGGCAAGAAAAAGATAATAAATTAAAGAAGAAAAATCATGTTTGTGTAAGCCACATATTGAAATTTATTTAAAGTAAATTTCGTGTTTAAGTTTAATTCTAAGTTTGTTTTAATTTAATTATAGCTCTAAAATATGAAAGTATCTTCCATAAATTCAAATCAAATATAACTACATCCATAACTTAACAACAAAGTGAAGCACCACTCCAGAAACTATCCAAAATAAAATTCCATTTTTCCACAATTTATATCCTAGTGATGCTTTTAAATTGTAAGGACACTAATCGAAATCTTATTTCATATGGCAAATGTACCGTGAAAAGAAAACTTTACCCCTTGGCCACGAGCTTCACGATAGAGCGACATGCGTCTTGTGACAGCGACTACGGAGAAAACAAATGAAAGAACTTGCAGACAAACCGAGCGGACTGGGTCCGGACCTGACTGCGAACACCAGACTTCGACAAATATTTCAGTACATTATCCGTCGCTTCCAGAGCAGAGCCAGACCGCGGTCGCCATTGCGAATTTTGGAGCGACAGTGCCCACGAGTGCCCCCGCGTGGAAAGAAATCAAAGAAACGCGCGCGTCTCCCTTGATGGTATTCGCGCCGCTGCGCGCTGATCGCATCGCCCGAGGCCGTGCCGCGGCCTTAATGTCTGACAAAAGATACTAGAGTGAGGTCACACATATGGATGGTCGCACGAATGAACACGTTTTCAATAATATACACCGTTCGAGAATAAAGAAGGAATTGTCGGGAAAAGGGATTTATTTATATCTAGGAGGCGATATCCAGTGGGCAGTTCTTTAGAAAATATTTGGAGAGATCAAGGTTTTTAGTAGTGGGTTGTTAACCTGTTTTGTCTCGTATTGTTGTTATTGAATGCCTGCTTTTTGGAGTTTGACATCAAATGCACTTGGCATAACGGAGTAAAAAACAAAGTGTTAGATGGGTTTGATGTTTAAAGAGTGATTAGGTGATTACTTTAGAAAATCGATTATCACGAATCCCTTAGTATAGGAATAATTATTAAATAAGCTGAGATGTAATTGGGAGAAAGTTTATTGAAAAATAAAAAATGATTATTTTTTACGCCGTGCTTTTGATATTGTTTAACACGTATCTGCGTCCGTAGCACCTTCGTGGCCTTGGTGCCGCTATAGCAAAAATAGCTATTATAATACCAAAACTCGGTAATGCTCATTATTATTTATTTATTTAGATCTCCAAAAAAAGATACACAGATACAATATAGGTCACAATTATACAAAGGTTATTTTAAGTGTGTTCCTTCAATTACAGGAGACCACTGCCTGCTCATAAAACTAGGTGTTAGCACAGAAATTAGAAAAAAAAATATTAAAAAAAAAGAAAACAAAAACCAAAATAATAAAAAGCATTTGATGACAAGAAATCATAAGTAATAAAATTGTTTCTCATACAAATTATAATTATCATTCTACATTTATTGCAGTGGTAATTTTTTATCATTAACATTAGCTCAACCAAACTAAATGACTGTCTTAATATAGATATCATTACACGACTGGAATGTCAACTCTCGTGCTCTGGACTCTGTGTGCTTTTATTTAGGCATTCATTACGTATAACCTAGTGTTAGTTAAAACTTGCTTGCCAAAGCCCACACAGCTCCACAATCCAGTATCTCGTCTTTAATATATTCCGTGTCCATTCGCCCATGTAGTCCGGCGGCCATTTTGTTTCTCATTCCTCTCACGTTTGCGTTTCTTTTTTAACAGGCAACAGAATGTGCCCTGACTAAAATGACAGTGTTTTTCGACGACATCCTGCGATTTGATTCTCTCTATTGTATTGATTCGAGTCTTTTATCGGTGTTTCCCTGATGTGAATGTTTGATGGCATCATGTTTTGTATATTTTTGACTATTTTGAGACGGGCTGTGTTGCAATTCTTGTGCTTTCAACTGAAATTGGAAGGTTGTGTTGGATTCGTGTATTGAATTGCTCCCTTGTAGAAAACCTTGATAACGCTGAGAAGTATAGTTTAATTATTGCTTCACATTCTTGCTTTATCGCGATTGGTAAATAAAGTTTCATTTAGTAATCTGATTATAACAGAACCGTCATCTGTTCATCTGCCCCATCTGCCGAGGCTTTTCCCAAATATGTTGGGGTTGGCTTCCAGGTTAACCGGATGTAGCTGCCTATTTAACTACCCAGTTAGTACTGGGTAATACAATAACCCTTGGTAAGACTGGTTGTCAGACTTTCGGGATACTGACTAAGCTGTAACGACTGTCAAAGATCTACAAATGACAGACGGGGTCAACGACTTAACGTGCTTTCCGAGGTATGGAGGAAACTCGGTATGTAATGGGTGGTCACCCATGCACAGACCAACCTAGGCAAGCGCGGCTTAACCTGAAGATTGATCCGAGAGGCTGTTATTATTTTGCTACGATTATTTATTATTTAGCCACGATTATTTATCTCCTCAACAGAAATCATAGGATTTCTGTTGAGGAGATAAATAATCGTGGCTTTTTACAGACTTTTATTGAATAGGTATACCATTTTCTACGAAAACTCAATGAAATGTACTTGCTTGTGTTTACTTTGATCAACCCTAATTGATTAAGAGACGGCGCTGGTATCGAAACCAAAAACTGGAATAATTTTAAGGGTAAACATCAAATGTTTACCAACCATCGACATCGACCATCGAACCAAAGCGTCCATTACATCAACACAGACGAACGTAAACACACAATTAAACTCTGTGGCCACAAAACAGTTATAACCTCACTACTAAAGTCAACATAAACGCAAACCAGACAGTCTAAGTAACGTTATTTTAATAAAACATTACATTTTACGTTCACGTTTATTGAAACTACTTTAGAAATTCGATTTTAAAACCGCTCCGTGGTTCAAACACAAACAAATCGTAAAGCTGGCGTCATAAACAGCAAACACCTTGGTTGATACAAAAGGAAATTGCTTATTTTACGTCAATGTGTCGGGTAGTTTCGCCTGGTCTTATTATACAGGCCAGCATTACTTGAAACGCGGTGGAAAACTGAACTAAGTCTAAATGCAGAACTTGATTTTACGTTTCTCAAACATCGGTTAGAGCACGTGTGAGAACAGTAAGTCCGTCTAAGTAAATAGGCCCGAGTTGGCGTCACGTGGTGTTTCCGCGTGCTTCTTAGTTAGAATGACAGGGCGAGGAGCAGCTCACTCCTCCTGGGGTGACAATGAAAATGTGTCCCCACACCCTAGCCAGAAGTGATGAGAAGGTACATGTGGTTTTAGTCAGTAGGAGTTTAGACCCGCTCACCGGCCCCACAGCGGAGGATATCCATTGAGGTTTAACATACGAAAAAAAAAGGCGTGACAACAGTCGTACCTAGACTTACGAGTTTTAAGAAAGCAGGCGTATTTCTTTGTGTAAATGATTATTTGACCACTGCCCTTGAAACGGTGAAATAACGTGAGAAACCCGGCAAATGTCCTAGAACCAAAAACTCGAAAGCACGTGACATCCAGCAAACCACACTGGACCCGCGTGGTGGATTACAGCTCAGTCCCTCTCGTGGAGAGGAGTCAGAAGAAGAGGAGATAATAGGAACATCGTAGACTGCTTGACGTCTGCGTAAACAATTAGCGCCACTGTGTAAGTTCAAGATATACTGGGCGTCTTGAATGTTTGAAAATAAACACTTTTATGATGCTAGATGGCACGATGACTATCTCGCTGTATGATGTATGATTTGTCTAAGAATAGATCAGGCTATCGAGTCCCAGGAGTGTCGTAAGAGCCAATCTTGTCCAGTCATCCTGTGAAAGTTATTCATGCCCTTCGAGAGAACTTGAAAGGTTTGACAAGAACCTAAAGGCGACTATGAAAGACGAGGCATGTTTTATTTACAGCCTATGCGGAGAGGTTTTTTAGAGGTAAACTGTTATGATAAATCGATTTGCTTCATGAATAATTATGTTGAAATGCTTCCAGTTTGTATGTTTTTCTAAAAGGCATTCAGCAGTAAATGTTCCACTAGGCTCTAAACGGCCATGGATGTTTAAATTTTAATCCTTGTTGATAACTGTACCATCTGCTTGCCCACAAATCGAGAAGAACACTTTTATGACCCATTCTCCCGGATCAATTGCCACGCTATCATTGTCATACTCCTTTTTCTTTTATTCATCTTTCTTTGACATTAATTTAAAAATGGAATCAAGATTTTTATAGTTAGTTTTATGCAGCGAAATTATTAAACATCGTCAGTTAAAATGCAACAATAAATACTTCCAAGTAAAGAAAACTTGAGAAGTCTCCTAGTCTCGTCGCTCGCACAGTGGGAACAAACAGGTGTAGTCTGGTCACAATCCTCACTTATAACTTCTTACATTTTCTGTTAAAACTTTATTTTCGCACTAATACGATGTGTGAGGGTGTAATGCGGAGGTGTAACATTTTTTTTAAAACTCTAAAAAAGGAATAAAATGGATTCTTATTAATGGGACTTTTGTACCATTTTGTAGGTATTCTTAGTGGCTGAAGACAGTTTCTTTGAATTGATAAAAATAAAGGTATCAAATAGAATGTAAAAAAGTAACATCTACAGTTTCTACAAACAAGTTTAGATGTCTTTTCAAAAGATTTTCAAGCTACTTAAATATATTTTTAAATAATCTAAAAATTTGCATCAACTAATTGGCCTATTACCAGCGTGTAGCTTTACCACTTACTCATAACAAAAGACGACACTGAAAACCAAAATAAATACCCGACAATGCAAAATTATTCTAAAACAACATCGTCGGAAAAATACAAGGTAAAAACGACTCGACTACGACCAGTAGACTAATTTGTTGCCGCCTTTGTATTTTTAATTGAACAAGCAAAAGCTTCATTACTCGCAATAAAAAAAAAACAAGTGGGTATGTACCTTGTTCCTTCATTGTACATCGTCCTTTTGTTTCTTTAAAAGTAACTTATAAATCATTTATTCTTTTCGCCAGAGATTAAATAAACAATGGCCGATAACCTATCTACAGGAGACAAAACAATAGCTAAATGAGACACGATCTTTTCCAACTGAAACGCTTTATATTATATTTATCTTTAATTACTACACGACGTTCGATGAAACCGAAAAAATGTGAAGATCGACTTGTTACAAAGTTGCTGAGGGTCTTTATAAGATTAAATCATTTTGATGTTGGTTTAGAAAGTTTATAGATACTATTGTTCTATTAATTTGAGTCGTTTATTCATTTACTTTGTGTTTTGAGTTAATTTATTTAACTTTATATTCACCTACTCAAGCATTTGACGCCACCAACTTAAAACGAAACTCACTTTGTTTTATGTAAGGTTACTTAGAGTTAACAGTAATTGAAATTAACTCGCTACCTACATTATAATAAGATTCATGAGGCCGCTACGAAAACCTATACTTCAGTAAATACTGACACTGAGCTTGCGTCATCCCATTGCTGGGCCATGCCTTCTTTCCATGACTTCTAGGTCTTTAAATCCAAGGAATATAATTCTTAGCGCTAAGGAGTCTACCAAAGTAGATAATCCAAACTCCATACGGAACCCTAAAAATAATAAAAGCCTCGAATCCATAGAATAATGACGTGATCCGCCGCTAGGGAAGGAGAAATGCGAAAAACAAATAGCGATTTTCTTTTGTTAGCTTATTATTCTCAGGGGCATTCATTACTCGGCCCACTGTGTACATACGGTTACGTTACCGTGTTCTTAATGTGTTAGTATTGTATTAGAATTATATACGACCGGGAGTATTTTTCTTTGATTGCAGGAAAACCACTCGACTAAGTCAGTTTTCCTTGTAAGAGCAAACAGAGTTATGGCGTTCGTTGGCAACGAGATTTAATCTTTTTCTGTATGTTTTTTTGGAAAACTTCTGGTGTAAGCGTTATAGTTGCTTAAAACGAGATCGAAAATTGTTGGTTCTTAATCAAAGTTTCGCTTTATTTTATGCTATAACTCTTAATTAATCCCGCAGCATCTTACTTCTTAATTACTATTAAACGCGAAACTTTGTGTGTATGTTTGTTCCTCTTTCAAGCAAAAACCGCTAAACAGATTTTGTTATAACATTGAATTATTATAGCTTATACATCAAAATAATGCATAGATAAAAATTTATAAAAATATAGCGTATAGAAATGGTTTGTGCTACATCTTGATACGTTGGTGTAATTAGTGAATACACTAGAGAATATTAGAACGGGAACGGTCAATGTGGCGACACTTGGGAGAGGCCTATATCCAGCAATGGAAGTCTTTCGGCTGAAATGATGATGATGATGATAATAATATTAGGATGCACATATACTAGGCACCATATATCAATATGACGTTTTACCACCGAACACATCCAGGCAGTCAGTGTTGCCCTCTCACTAAATATAATAATTATACAACAGTTTGTGTCAGTCACAGTGAGTGACCGATCTTTTCCAATTTTCTACCATACCAAACTTCTATCACACCAAATTACTTTCAATTCACATCTTACAGACACCAAGCAATATAAAACTTTAATTCGCATTCATAGTTTAACGATGTCAAGCATCCTTAAGAGTCATAAATCGCCTCTGGGGACAGCAGGACATTATTAAAATACCGCATCACAGTTGTGACACGTCTCTAATTAAATTTCGCACGAGATCGTAAAATTTTAAGTACCCTAGAGTTTTAGACGGTTTATTGATGTAGGAGTTAGTGTTGGAAGATATATTTGGATGGCCGTTGAGGGGGCTGTGCATATATGGCCGTGCATAGCAAACACCATGCACTCAGTCATTGTGTAGGCTAAGCTGATTACATGGTAACGGTCGAGAGAAAAAAAAAAAAAGCTGTAAAAGCTTTTTAGAGGTTCAATTTTTACCAAAGTTAGTTTACCCTTCGTTTCACAGTTATTTTAGACTGTAGGCTCTATGACAATGCTGTCTCATTTGTCCCAAAGTTTGACTGGTAGAGAATGCCTTGTGGCATTAAGTCCGCATAGTACCACTCTTGTCCATGAAGTTTAAATAAATAAAACTGTTATTCTATGCTTTTGCTTAACGGTGAAAGGACTGTAGGAACTTTCAGCAGTAAAGTGATACACAACACAATTGAACCTATTATGGCTTTCATTTTTTCTTATGCGGACTTCAAGATTTGTGTAAATAGACAATTACATTTTGAATTTAATTTGTATTTTTATATAATTTGTATTTTAATTTAATTTGTATTTCTATTTTTAATCTTAATTTCAACCATTATTAATTCATCATTACATTACTATGTACTTTTTGTTAATTGACTGTATTCTGATATTAATAATAGCATGATTGTTTAATTGTTTGTATTCTGAATTTTAATTTCTATTAAATTATGTATTTAGAGCATGTGTACTCGATAATGTGTAAGCTGTAATTGAGTGTGCGTTACAAGACCAGGCATTTTGTAAAAGTTTTCATTTTATATAAGATAAATTGTAATAAATTAAACAATCGTAAAAGCTCGTTTATAATCATAGTTTAAACTTACGAATATTCATGGTAATGTACAATGGCAGGCTTAAATACTGACATGAAGACATCATGTAAGTTCTGTACATAACTTTTAACTAGTTTTAGTGCTAGCATGACTTATCCCAAACGTGCATTCTAAAAGTTTTTGATACTTATTGCAATTTGCTTCGTCGTATGAATGATACAATGTACGACTAACATAAGTAATATAACTTGGATTCAAAGTTTATTTCAGATACTCGTACGTTATATTAATATGTCCAACTTTATAATTAAGTTACGTGACTTCATTGCTTTTTGGTGATTAAAATAAGTTTTGTAATTTGCTTTAAGTCATTATTCTCCTGGCCTTATCCAATTTATTTGGGGTTGGATCCATATCTTCTTCTATACTCTCAAACATTCATCTTTCACACAAAATCATCTATTCAATAAATGGTTATTTCAAATCAGACTAGCCCGCCAGTTCTGTTAATTTTTTTTTTCGGATTTTTAACTGAATTCTAAAACGGAGGAGGTTCTCAATTTGGCTGTATTTTTTTTAAATGTTGTTACCTCATAACTCCGTGATTAAAGGTCCGATTAAAGTGATTCTTTTATTTGGTGACAAAAAAGCCAAAAAAACAAACAAAAGTCACTGACTTCCGAAAGTATATTTTTTTTTCAGGTTTTTTTTTTAATGTCGTTTAATTTTTTGCAAAAAAGTTTTTTTAATATAATCATTCAATTTCAAAAGTAGGCCATGTACTTTTCCAGGTGCCAGACTATCTGTTTTTCATAATCATTGGTTCAGTGGTTTTAGCGTTAAAATGTGACAGCTTTTGATCTCATGAGAAGGTGCTATTGGTCCGTCAAGCTCCGTAAAAATGCAGACAGATGGACAGAGTTACTTTCTCGTTCTTTCTTTATTTTTCGTGTGGTTAGTGCCTAACCTGGTGTCAGAGTTTTATGCCGCCCATGGGCCTCTGACTTGACTTTACATGCCGTCGAAAAATATCCAAAAATATAGTAATATAAAATATGTTTCCTCACGATGTTTTCCTTCACCGAAGCCAATGATAATTATACAATACGCACATGATTCCGAATAATCAGCGGTGCGTGTTTTGGGTTCGAATTTGACACCTATGACTTGGCAGTTCGACGGTCACACCAATGGACATTATTACACGCTGCTGGCTGTATTTTCTCGTTTATAGTACAAGTGTGGAAAATATCAGTATGAACAATGCTCTGAGCTTCATTAAACACAAACAACCTAATTTAGTTCCTACTTATATCAACACAGGCTCTAACGCAACGTTTTCCGCAAAGCTCCTGATTATTACTATCCTCAGCCCGGCTATTGTGCGGCATATTTTCATTAGGAAGGCAGATAGTACTGTGTTATCTACAACATACGTACGGTACGGTACGAAACGGGACGTTTATCGCACGACCGGCGTTCTCGTTTCCGTCGTACCCACCACAACGTGTTAAGGCAGGGTTTGCTATGTGACTGTCAGGAAATAATAAATGTGTGCGAAATGCACAAGTACTGGGAATTTTATTGGAATCGTATTATACAACATTATTTTTAGTATATGTGAAACCTGAATATATTTTGTTCAGAATAAGTAACTGAATCGATTCCAATAATTTTTAAACCATGTTAAATTTTGTCCCAAAAATATTTAAAAAAAATTACAAGTTGGACATCGAGCGATATTAAGTACCTATCGCAATCATTTAGGTTACCACGTTTTTTTGCGGACAACCAGGTAACAGAACAAGCTTACAACTTTGTAATTTTTCATGATACAGTTTTGAAATTTTGTACATAGATTCTTTACATAAAAATACTAGACACGTGTTTCAGGTTTCGCATATACTATGAAACTAATGCTGTATATATACAATGTACTACAAAATATCATTAATGCAACAATAACTCCATCTATAATAATAGACAGGCTAGAAGGAATAATAATAATAATATCGCCTGAACGGATTTGGATAAAATTTGCAACAATAGATAGACAATTTCTAACTTACATGCGAGCGAAACCGCGGGCAAAATGAAGTTCCAACGTAAATTAAATTTAAAAAACTATTTTCAGACCTATGTAATTAGGTTTTATCTCAATTTTATAAAGTAGATACATTTCTTTTGACAAATTCATGAGAAACCTATTAGTAGCCTATTGTAAGTCAGGTAAATTTGACACTAAATCAAATAAAAAATCACTCATAAAAAATGTCGTCCAAAACATACACATATGTGAACCCTGCCCTTAACACGCAAACTGTCACGCACAATATTACTCGAAAACTACGAAATTCTCCGAGATTGGGATTATTGAAGCTTATATGCTCTTTGCAGAGATTTTTCGCGCTTCACTTGTCAAATATGAATACAGCTGGAATAAGATTTCCATTTCGTCAAATCAAATTGTAGTTTCAATATTAGAAATGAAGCATTGTACGTGTAAAATGTTGATACATGTTTGATTAATATGTGTAAGGCTTTTTTAGTCAGACTTGTTTTATTCTAAAAACAAATTTTAAATAATATCATAGACTGTAATCCCCCAAAGGTTAGGCAGAGATGTACCTAATAGTAAACCCTCATTTCGCAAGTTATTTAAGTTCCATGTAATAGGGGACAACCCTATTGCCATCAACCTGGTACAAAGCCAGACTCCGAGGCTGCAACTGAGAAATTTTAGAAGGAAAAACCCATTAGCTCTTTGCCCGACCTAGGATTTGAACCCAGGCCCTCAGGCTCAGCAGTCGCGCTTGCGACCACTAGACCAACGAGGCAGTAAATTTTTATGTGTAGATGTGTAATTTTAATTCAATTATGAGAAACGTTGTGAGTACCGTTAGCCCATCACAAAGTTTTTTAATTTTATAAAGTATAAAGCAAGCTTATCTACACAAATCTAAAGAAAAACCAAGCGTAAAACATTTACTTAAAACTTTAAGATTTATCTATTTTAAGTACTTAATACTGAAAAACTCGCAAGATTTAATCCAACTATTTTAGATTTAAGATAAATAGTCGGTCTAACCACAAACTGCTTTACAAAACATTCCTACAATAAATTAAAGGGTTGTTTCAGTAACAATTTATTGAAACAATCCCTTCTCTAAACCGATACCGAAGTTTTAGAATTCAAGCATATCAATCGTGGATTCTTTAAATAACAAGCACTCAATATATCTCAAATGGAACTGAGCTGTCCACATCTGTCGGAGGTGCTATAGGCTAAAGTTACCACACAATGGGAACGGCGACGCGGCAGGCCCAGAAGGAGATGGCGGGACGAACTCGACCTTTCACAAGGATTAGCGTATAACAACGTTGGATAGGGATAAGTGGAAGGAGGGTAGGGAGGCCTTTGCCCTGCAGTGGGACACAAATGGCTGATAATAATAATAATGTATCTACAGAACTACACGGATTTGTATGCTACATTTTTCAGATAACGGGGCTATCAGATACCGTACACACTTTGCTTTGAAGACATCTGCAAGAGAACCAAGGTTACCGACGTAGCCCGAAGAATTGTCAAACTTAAGTGGCAGTAGGCAGGTCACATTGCTCGCAGAACGGATGGCCGATTAGGCTGAAAAGTTTTGGAGTGGTGACCGCGAACCGGAAGACGATGCGTTGGAAGTCCTCCCGTTAGGTGGACCGATGACCTGGTGAAGGGGGCGAAGATCCGCTGAATGCGAGACGTACGGGACCGGTCAATACGACACTTGGGGGTGGCCTATGTCCAGCAGTGGACGTGTTTCGGCTGAAATGCACACTTTGCATCTATAGTCAAGTAACATTAATTAGTGGTCTACATTACCCTTGAATCAAAGCAGCTGGAAGTCATGGGGAGAGGCCTTTGCCCAGCTGTGGGATGACGCAGGCTTACAGTTTCAGTAAGTATGTGCTGAAACAATTTCCTTCTCTATAAATAACGGCAACATCCTTTATATGCTTTGCTGGGCTTTATCCAATAAAACACATACTCAGACGCAGACTAAATGAAACTTTAAAATATAATTACACAAGGAACAAACTAGGATCCTGTCTAAAACTCTCTACAGCTAAATTCCCCCGTCATAATAACGTAACGTAAACGCAGCGGTATACGTTAGCGTTAGTATGTGGTTTCATTAAAGCCGTAGGAAAATGTCTGGCGGGACTACATCCCGACCTTTTGATAATGAAAGGTTTTGGGATATCAGGTTTAAGTTTAGATTATATTTAGATACTAAAGTAGATTTTGTTCGTGGTTTCACTCGCGTGAGTGTCGGAAATAGTTACATGGGGGCTAATTACTGGATTCAAAACTTATGTCACAACCCTGGTGACAGATCATCAGAAGAAGTATCTACCTGTCTGCCAAATTATACAGAAATCCATTTATCTGGCTCGTTGGTCTAGTAGTCGCAAGCGCGACTGCTGAGCAAGAGGTCCTGGGTTCGATTCCCGGGTCGGGCAAAGTGCTATTGGGGTTTTCCATCAGGAAATACTCAGTAGCAGCCACGGAGTCTGGATTTGTGCCCGGTTGATGGCAATAAGCTCGCCCCCTATTACATGAAACTTTAACATAACTAAATAAAATAAGTGTTTCTTGTACAATTATTTAAAGTAATAATTTTATTTTTTTTATTTTTTTAACTGGCTATATGTGGGTGTACTATTAGGTACACCTCTGCCTAACCCTTCCTTTTATGAGTCCATTTTTGTTTAGGTCTAAAAGGACTGCCAAAGTTACTTTTGTATTTATAATATTAGTATAGATAGAATGTAAGGTGAATAAAGCGTGGTTCTATGAAGAGGTAATATTGCATTAAGTTTTGCGTTGCACTTCAATTAAATTTACAATTATTTAAGACTGGTCTAAATCGAGGCAGAGTATTAGTGCATTTTTCACTAAAACCTTTGCCATGAATGTGTTAGTTTTATAATTTTTATGAATGTGATTTATTATTATCTTTTATTTATATTTTACAAATTATTTACATTTTTTAATATTCCTTAAAAAAAATATAAAAAACATTTAAAAATATTAAAAAAAAATAGCCCACCGGTATCGGGAACAGGGTCCAAGCTATACCGGTGGTCAGGGCTCCAGAGAGAGGAACCTCCTAACAATACGAGCCGTGTCCAGATGTACCGCTTTCTGAATCAAGCCCTTGATCCAGCTGCCTAACTAGAGCCTCCTCAGGTATTGGTCGAGGCTCTTGGCAATTAAGCCATGGGCTGATACGACTATCGGCACAATGATCGCTGAGTCCACATCCCACATGTCAACAACCTCGCGAGCCAAGTCAAGATACTTGATTTTCTCATCTTTCTCGGCTTTCAATGTGATTTTATTATTTTTTTATTTATTTATAGTATTATAATTTCAAACACAACGTGAATTGTTTCCTGAATAAATTGAATTGACTCTCGGGCCACTGACTACCTGTAACGACTGTCAAAGATCTACGAATGACAGCCAGGACCAACGGCTTAACGTGCTTTCCGAGGTACGGAGGAATCTCGGTAAGTAATGGGTGGTCACCCATCCACAGACCAACCTCGGTAAGCGCAGCTTAACCTGAAGATTGATACGAGTGGCTGTTTTTACTTAGCCACGACTCCTCAAGCTTGTGCGGTATGTGACTGTGAATGACAAATTGAAAGTAGCGCATCCAATTTTCAACCGTTGGAAGAATGTTGTTTAAAATAAAATAAAACTTGTAACACTGAATAGTATACAACAAAAACCGGCCAAGTGCTAGTCGAACTCATACGCACACAGGGTTCCGTAGTACCAAATAATATAACAAAACCAAATAATATATTTTGAAGGCTCATTCATATGTTGTATTGTATTTAATTAAACAGCAAAACTAAATTTGTTTTCCATAGTATGTTAATGAAAAACAAAGTTGCTGCTGCACTTTCTATCTCAAAAACGAACATCAAATCTTATTCAAACCAATTTTAGTTGAAAGTTTTTATACGTTCTACTATCCTACGGACGGACGGACAGACATGAATCTACAAAGGGTTCCGTTTTTTACCATTCGGCTACGGAACCCAAAAAACCACATAACTTTATGTTAAATTGACTCGAAAAACTAGGGTGTGTCTTGGTTAATCTTTTAACTAAGACAAAATTACTATAATAAATATTATAAACAATTGACTGTCTCACCTCATAAAGGCGACGAAGCACGTGACGACATATTTTATTAAAATTAAAACATTTAATTTAAAATAAAATTATGTAAAGCACGCGAGAACACTTCATAAACATTAATTAAACTGAAGACTCTTTATTAAAAGTAGTTGCTATATTTTTTCTGAGAACAATCGTCTTGAGACCTTTTAATAATAAAATGTATTTTTCCTACAGAAAGTGAGAAATTATTGTTTTTTTTTAAATTATATTTTTGTTTAAATTCATCTTGACTAGGTTTTCTTTTAGATATGTGTGAACTAAGATTACATTATAATGATGTGCGACTGACTTATGTATGTTAAGTTATGCAAAATTATTTTAATAAGAGAATACGTGCCTATTGTGGTGTTAAATCTGCTTTTAAAATCATTTTCATGGATTTTCTTAATATTAATAATATTCTCTTTTATATAATTCAAAGTTTTTCTTTACTTATTTTTATAACTTGATACTTTTGAATCATAATATTTACATTATTATTTCTTAACATAAGAGGTATAAATAGGGACCCCTAAGATCGATACCCTGGGGGTCCTGTTGTCTCTATTTGCTAAAAGTTTAGTGGTCACGTCGCGGAACTTAGCAATAAAAATCATAAATGATATAATTTCGTATATTTAGTAAGATTTTAAGGACCCAATTATTTTAAGAAACTTCAAAAATACCTTTCAAAACTTAAGGCTTGTCTGCCCAAAAATAAACCTGAACTTTCAAGAACCCTTAGCTCTAGTACTATGCAAAGTCTGATACGTAAATCATAAACATATTCAGTACAGACCCCATATTCGGATGTCTAGCCGCGGTACACCGCAATTGTGAAAAGCCAAATTGTCGGGTTCAAGAGCATAAGAGGTATTCTCGTAAAATTAATATGTAGGGAGTGGTTCTTGCTAAATGTGGGCAGTATTAAAACGGAGTACTAATAGGGGGGGAGGGGCTCCCCACAACCGCAGACTTTATGTCCTCAGACCGGTCTAGAATTATTAATTAACTGAATGGTGATTGCATTCCTTGGTCGCGGTCTCCATAGTTATTTGAGTTCATAAATTAGTAATGGTTCTCAAGATGACAGCTTAGTAGAGTTAGGTTTTTAATATTGAAGATTTATTTTTATGTTCTGAAAGAGCAAGAATACGATACACGCTACTAAATGCAATGAAAAAACACAGTTTTCTTCTCGGAATTTGACTCATTTCTCTGCCATGTTCCATACATTTTAATTGGATTTAAATCCATCTGAAAAAAAATTCAAAAGACCACGAAAAGGACCAAAATGAAAATTTTGTGTTCTAAACTTCTAATTACATTCAAAAATTAATCTTCACATAAGAATGTTTAAGTTAAACCCTCATTATCAATAGAATTCTAAGCAACCAAACCCAAGAACGAACAAAGAACAACAATCGCATTCATTTGACGTCTAATTTACATAAATATGAGATTTTCGCGAATAATCATACTTAAACACCGTTGATTCGGAACTGTGGTACAATGAAGATTGCTTCCGACCCGCCGAGCAATATGTTTAAAGAGAAAATTTGAATATAAGTTACGCCGCGTATCTTGTTAAAATTAAGGATTTAAATTTAAATTTTGTGAAGCGTCCTGGGGCGAATAGGTGAAACGAAATAAATATGAATATGAATGGGGAATCAGACAAGTACACGAACGGGTTTCGAATTATTAACTTTTCGAGTGCACTCGGTTTTGCTGGTACCGTCGGGAATGTAAGCCTTTCCGTACGCGTCTAACAAGCTTGTCATTTTCTAAATGTCAAATCTTTTCTATTGAAACGTACCTATATGCTTTCTCTTGAGTAGGGATTTCATATAATTTGAACGTACTTAGTCGGATTATTTCTTGCGCTATACGATTCTTATTGTTTACAATCCCTGAAGAGTTCGACAGAGTCAGAAAACCTATCGAGCTCATTATAATCAGATTGAAATTTCATGCTGCGTTGTTTATAGGTTTAGGAGAATCTGTCAGCTGCAAACGCAAAAATATTTCACATTTCAGAGATCCGTCAATAAATATTTTCGTCTCGATTATGCGGACGGTACACAGACATCTCAAAATCAAGCAGATAGGCCAGCGGAGACAATTTAGTCGCAACGTATAATTTGGGTTTCGGCTTCGGCTAAGGACCCGAGTTGACCGGCCGAGCGCCGAATTTCAAGAGGCTCTTTATTCCACTAGTGCCGGAAACTAAAGGTGGGTGAGCCCCTTTTGTTTTTTTGTTAAAGTTACTTTTTACACTATAGAATTTTGGGGTACTTATCTTTTGTGAGGACACTCTAAAAGAACTCCTAACTTTGTGAGTAAAGTTGGTAGTTACAATGGTAGGTACCCACTTTGGTCATCATGACAAATGATTTGTTGTTTTCCAAACATTAATTTCTTACGCTGTGTCAGATTTTCATAACGCTTGCAGAATCATAGGTAGCGAATGAAAACACGAACTGTGATGTTTCGTTTTTTTTTTAATCACCTATCTGCATAGTTGTATTGTACCTAGTCCGTATCATCTATACAGTTGATAATACAATACAGTTTTACCTAAAATTATCAGAGCCAAAATATTCAGCATTCACCCCAGCACTCACTCTAAAAAAACGAGACAAAACAAAAAAGCAAAATCACTATGAAATCCACCAAACATTCTAAAAGGCATATTGAAGCTTTTAAAAAATCCGCCATTTTTATTATTCCACTTTTAATTGCTGACGGTAACAAAGGAAGATCGAATGACGTAAATTAAGGGGAAAGTCTGCTTTTTAGGATCTATTCACGCATTGTTTGAATAGTGAGTGTTTCGTTTTTAATTAATTTCGCTTATTAAGAGGTTTTCTATGGCTAGAGAGGGAGTGACGCATTAGAATACGACTAAAAGAGAAGTATAGAAGAAGATGATTTTCTGCGCCGGACTTAAATTGGGATAGAGAATTTCCTTCTTAAATTCAGCAAATTTTCCTTAAAAAGCTAAGTAAGTAAGTGAAAATTGGTATGTATTTGTTGAAAATAAACGTAGTGATGTGTTCAGCATTCGGTATAAAGCGATAGTTCAGTGCAGGTGGTGCCCTATCGCTCTTTACGGTGCACTGCACACGTTGGATTTTGCTATGAACGTTTTGGTTTTCTTACAATGTTTTTATTCAACGGTTTGTAGATAGATGGCTTATGCTCTTGCAGTATAAAAATACCGAGTTATAATAATTGATTACAGGGAGCTACCGTAGATAGTGACTATTTTGACGTTTTTATATTGTAGATTGTCAATATGACCCTTTTTTGAGTCTACACTAAACTCTTGCCTTTACGTTTCTCTTTCCATACCAGTCCTTTATTCCTTTTGTGCATTTCTACTGTATTTTTAGTAGAAATACACAAAATGTAAACCGTACCCAGCATGTATGCACGACATTGTTGCACCGTATATACCAGGCGCCCATAACCAAGAAGGCATTAGCCAGCAACAGCTGTTCAGCTTTCTGTACGTGAATTGAAGTTAATTAGAAGCCTTTGCGAACCGAGGTCCGGCTGCGGTTTTAATAATTCCCACCGTCCAATGTAAGAGAATTGATATAAATGATTTTGTTGGACCCCACACTAATTTGAGTCCGAAGTTTCAACCTTACTGGGATTAATGACTGTCTGAATAGCAACATGAGCTTAGTTTTGCAGTAACTCATTTTGTTGTCGAACGGGCGTTCACTTTGAACTTCAAACAAATGTTTGGAAGCACGTAATCGTGTGTTTAAATGAAGGAAACTCTTATTTGTTGTTTTTGTTTACTTGTTAGGATTGGAAAGCGTGTTGTTCTGTGTTTTTGTTAGATCAAATTGTTGTTTAGTCAAATAAAATTAGGTAATGTAAAGTCTGGCTATTTAAAAGTTAATGCTTGAACTGAGTAGTGAATATAAATGCTTCATTTAATTAACTGAACCTATGTATATGCAAACCAAAATCATGTCGTTTCTGCTAGAAACGGACCACTTGATCATTAATAACAATAAACCATCGCCCTCGACCGATCCTAATACCCAATTAAATTGACTTATCCCACTTTCACGCAGATAATGATGCGGCCATTACGAGAAGGTGCGAGAAATATATCTCGTGGATACAAACATTAAGAGAAGCTCATTAAAAACCCGTAAGAGAAGAGTCTGTCACAGTTCGCGACGTCCCTCAACGTCTGCGCTGCAAGCACGTCAAAGTTATCCACAGTTATTAACGGGCATGTCAGTTTCTAATTACTCGATCCAGTTATCACCTGCTACTGACGGCTACATTTCTACCCTGTCTGCACCACCCTAAAAAGACCCGCTGTCTCGGCAACAAAGTGCGAAACAAAAAGGTCACATTGTTAAAATAAGGGGTCTTGAAAAACTGGTCCTTCGAGCCGGATCCGAAGCAACGTGAAGTCGCGAAATATGTTCGGATGACAGCTCCATTATAGTAATGTGTCAAACAAGGGGTTTAAGGTGTTATTAATGGTGGGAAAGGTAATAATTTTCTTTGTTTTCTCGTGTTGGAAGCTTTTGTTTCAACTTGTTAATGTGACGCTGTAGACAATGGTGTGCGCGTTATTAGAATATAGTTGACAGTGGGGACTTCTTAACAATATTATCTTTTAAAAAATTGTGATTCTGCATAAATCGGTCGACTTAGTTGAACGTATGAAGTTGATGTTCATGTTTTCTTTTAAAGTCGATTAAAAGGGGTGCGTTGGCCAAATATTAATGTATTTACCGTAATTATCTATATTTGATACATTCTTTATAAATCCCAATAGCCGCTGAAGCCAATGATCGTTAAAATTATTTTATACGCAGATAAAAGAGACTAATTGATTGATCAGCACATGTACGGTCACTGAACAGTAATGATGCAGTGATAAATAGTGCAAAATCATGTTTTTCTCTCCAACATGATGCATGTCTTACTGCTTGGCCACGACAACTACTAGCGACACTCGTTTTGCGACGGCGACAGCGGTGAAAACAAATGAAAGAAATTGTTAAAGTTCTAAGAACATGACACGACACGACACCGCGACGCGACGTACTCACACGAAGGGAATAAGTGCTTCGCTTCACTTTGCTTAAGGGAAGCGCCAGCGTAGCTCGCAAAATTCAAAGGTGGATGGGCGTTTTGGTACCTGAAGACTTCTAACTAATCTAATAAAAATAATGAATGTTCAGTTTTAAAGGTCTAATTATGTAGAACAATAGCTGTTAAGGGGAAAAATCTCAGTTCGCTGTCCGTTCAGACATATAAACTGGATATAAATTATTTTTATTGTTTGCCATTGGTTTTCGGGTACCAGGTTCCATACATTTTTGCCTATCCTCCTTTGCAGGTCAGTGTCAGGTTGTATGTTGAACAAAATATGAGTCGCGACCGTAACACGTATGTATTTACAGAGTTATAGTCATTACAATCATCAATATAACCCTTTAAGATCATTTGATCCCATTGAATGACTTTTTCATGAAATAGTCATTGCAGAGAACGTAAGAAAATTTTAATTTCGCGGGTTACCTTAGCGCATCCTCCCTAAAACAAATCGCGACGCAAATCGCAGCGCCCCAAATCTTGAATGGGGCATAAACGAAGATCCATTCGAATTTTTCCGAAAACGACAAAAACACAGCCTTGCGATTTGAGATAAAAGGCTAAGACGAAGTAAAGAAGATAATATAATTTAATCCAATAAACAAAGTATTTATTAAAGGCCTTATTTAAGACGAGGCCAATGGAACGATACGCCTCACTGGTCCTTAGATGCGCCTCATCCAATTTCACGGTTGGTCCTTATTCGCCTTTGTTAATTGTTAATTTGTATTAAGAAATTTTCGAGATTATTGATTAAGCTTATTAATTTTACGAGCGAATAATTTTAAATTGTGATTATTTTAAAAGGTACCTGGATTTAATGAACTGGAAATGGGACCTTAGAATTATTATAAGGTGAGTTCTTACCATACTTTAAATAAATTATGAACATCATTTATCACTGTCTACCATTAAGTAAAATGTGGGAATATGCACTGTTACAGTCAGTAATTTAAATTCAAAATATTCAATTTCAATACTCACGTCAAATAAGCTATATCTCTCATTATATACAGGCTGCGTCAATAACTCGTCCCCTCACCACGGCCATACACCGCCGTTTTAAACTCCACCCTGTGTACAGAAACATTCAAACTTTGCAGACAAATTCGATCTGTGCGGGGCGATTCGGACCATGCATACTGTAGCTTTGTTTACGCAATAACAAGCTTTATTAAAATGCAATACGGAACATAATTGCGCATAGTGTGTTGTACAGAATATGGAATCATGAAGTCCTGGTTCATACAGCCGAGTTTACATAACTTTGGTACCTATGTAGTAGATAGGTATGTTAGTAGGTAGATACGAGTAAAACCTTTGTGAGGTAAGTCTGCTCAATTTAAATTGAAACTCCGGATGAAATTTGTCGAACAGAGTTTTTATCAAAGGAAACTGCAGTTTCATTATGTTTTTTATCAGTTGACTCAGGTAGCGTAAGCATCTACTTCTGTATTGCGAAATCCGGGAAAACAAATTGCATGGACGACAACAAGATATTCTTGCAACACTGTTTTTTAATTTTTTCTTAGTTCTGTCTTACCTATTCGACATAATAATGACGATTGTTTCACGAAACGGATATCCATTCTAAATAATCTATGATTCTTACCATACAAAAGTTCACAACTTCTGTCATGAACGGTCATGCAAACCGTTTCTGGGAGGTACTCCTCAAAGCGCAACCAAGATTGAAAAAATAGAAAGAAAGAAAATACATTTATTTGGCACATGCCACAAGTGCACACAATATAAAACAAAAATAATTCAAGAAAAAAGTTCTGTATGGTGTCCGGACGTAAAGAACAGCACCATCCCATATCTTCCCGTGGGTGTCGTAAGAGGCGACTAAGGGACTTACCAGAGAATGGGCAGCAGCGTTCTCTGATTCTACAACAACCATACTGCGATCGCCAACCCGCCTGCCAAGCGTGGCGATTATGGCAAAACCCCCCCTTCTTGGGGGAGGCCTATATCCAGCAGTGGACTTTTCGGCTGAAATGATGATGATGATGATGATACTGCGATCGCCAACCCGCCTGCCAAGCGTGGCGATTATGGCAAAACCCCCCTTGGGGGAGGCCTATGTCCAGCAGTGGACGTCTTTCGGCTGAAATGATTATGAAAGAAAAAAGAAAAAAACTTAAAACTAAACAAAAAATGTAGGTAACACTGTGCCAAATAGCTGCGCCAAATAGGACCAGTTCAGCAGATTGAAAAATAATTAATGAATCCATCATACCCCTCTCTATTTTTCACCATGATTGCGCTTTGTTGAATACACATATAATATTTTTAACTTGAATTTGTGAGCGCAACTAATGGTCGCGCTTCGAGGAATAATTTAGTTGCGCTTAGCTGGTAGCGCTTAAAAATAATTGTGCTTTGAGGAATACCCCGTTTCAGGAAATCGTTTGTCACAGTACCAGAAAACGTTGACATGATTAGGTAGTTAGTATAGAAACTGATTGCAATATCTTCTCTAGCTGCGATTGAAGGGACATCTCAGTGCTCTCATCATAATCATTGATGATTATGAGAGCACTGAGATCCTTATCCCAATTTATTTGGGGTCGGCGCAGCATGACTTCTTCTTCCGTACTTCTTATGTCCTCTGTGGATCTTAAAAGACCAAGTTCCTTCAATTCATGAACGCATTTCTTCTTTGATATCATGCTTTCATGTCTCACCTCGCTAGATACTCCAGATTTAACAAATATATATAAATATACTGATATTATTGACACCAAAAAATTCCTCAAAATATCCATCGTGTCTTATTCTTACAACAAATATTTTCACACCTCCTTGATTTTTTTATACAGTGAGTCCAACAATAGCTATTTAATATCTGATAATTCCCCGTCTATTGTGAGAAATTGGGGTGGGCAGGGAGGGTAGTGAACCAGTCTTGGCCCCTTATAATCCTTCACACTTCACTTCCTTCGTTATTCCAAGAATTTTATTGTTGATAATTAAGGATCTGGAGATAAAAAGATTATCTCACGATTTTGATTAGAAGATTGGCGTTTGGATGGAATTTATTAGAATGTTAGATGTTTTATTTATGATTTTGTCATGAATTATTATTTCTGGATGGACGACGATAAGGAATCGAAAAAATACCTACGAAATGATTTAAGTGCGGTATGTACTTCTAAATAAATAGCTTATACCAGGCGTCCCTTTGCTATCAGGCTTTTGATAGAAAAACCTGATATACAACATTATGTTTAGTATATGCAAAAGCTGAATATAGTTTGTTCAGAATAAGTAACTGAATCGATTCCAATAATTTTTAAACCATGTTATATTTTTTCCCAAAATATTTAAAAAAGTTAAAAGTTGGACACCGACCGACTTTAAGTACCTATCGCAATAATTTAGGTATCTGCTGCCAAATAATTTTTATCAATGAGCTCAAGAAGACGCTGGAGGCGCGCGCTGCGTGGTGACCACGATTTTGTGCAGACAACTAGCTAACAAAACAAGCTTATAACTTTGTGATTTTTCATGATACAGTTTTGAAATTTTTGTACATAGATTCTTTACATAAAAATACTAGACACGTGTTTCAGGTTTCGCATATACTAAAACTAATGTTGTATACTACCTTATGTTAAATCGCAATCGCCATAGTCCATAATTGCTGTAACAAACCAAAGGTACATATTTACAAGGCAGATGTGAGTGACAACGCCGGGAGGGAACGCCCTAGAAGGTCATACACTCACCTTATTGGTGAGGTTCTTCAGAAAGGCTAGGTGCGTAGTACTCGCAACCGGTGTGCGTGTATGAGACCAGAACGTGGATGAGGCCAAAGTAGTAAGTAAGGATCGTAGCAGGTGGCGTTCTGTGGTTCCGGCCTACCCCCATGAGAACAACGCTTGAGAGTATGTACAAAGAAACAAAGAAAGAAGTTTATGTATGTATGCTATTGCTGACAGAATGATACTTGTCCAGGCCCTCTAAGCTAAGGAACTGCTATCTTGAGACCGCCACGGGGGAGAAATACCATTCATCCTCTGGTTGTGAAAAGTGGAGAAGTCTCGACTGGAGAGCAGTTACGAGACTATTAATCTAAACTTATTGTATCGTTAAAAAAAAGAAATAAAATCAAATTGACATTTTACAAAAAACACACATTTTTTTAACACTTGGGTTTTTGAAATCGAAATCCAGCCAGCCATTTGGAACATACGAGGTAAAGAGGTACCTAATAAAGAAATTTACAAAAAAACAAACACACAAGATACGCGCGAAAAACATAACCCTTCCTTGGCAGTCGGGTAAAAATATATCTGAGCAATTGTGATGTTCGAATCTCATAATTATGAACGAACCTCAGGACAATTAAGGTAACACGTGTCAACCTAAAGTGATAGGATAGCGCCATGGTAGCCGTGAATTTAAAATTTTCATACGTTTTTTGCAATTTGCAGGTCAGTGCCAGATTGTATGTTGAGTTTTTCATGAAATAGTTATTCATTGGGATTCAATGAACTTAGAGGGTTGTATTGATTATTATTATTTCCTTTATTTAAATTTTTACAAATTATTTTACATTTTTAAATATTCCTTAAAAAAAATATATAAAAAAACATTTAAAAATATAAAAAATTGTAGCCCACCGGTATCGGGAACAGGGTCCAAGCTACCGGCGGTCAGGGCTCCAGGGAGAGGAACCTCCTAACAATACGAGCCGTGTCCAAAAGTACCGCTTTCTGAATCAAGCCCTTGATCCAGCTGCCTAACGAGAGCCTCCTCAGGTATTGGTCGAGGCTCTTGGCAATTAAGCCATGGGCTGATACGACTATCGGCACAATGATCGCTGAGTCCACATCCCACATGTCGACAACCTCGCGAGCCAAGTCAAGATACTTGATTTTCTTATCTTTCTCGGCTTTCACGAGGTTCTCATCATGCGGGACCGTTATGTCAACAATCATTATGCGCCGCTCTGATCGATCCACCACCACTATATCAGGCTTATTGGCTACAATAGTCCTGTCAGTGATGATGGATTGATCCCAGTACAATGTGATACTGCCATTTTCGAGAACTGGGTCGGGCACATACTTATAGTACGGCACTTCCGATTCCACAAGGTTGTATTTTAGAGCTAGTTGCTGATGGATAATCCTGGCTACAAGGTTGTGTCTATGCAAGTACTCTCCGTTAGCCAGACGAGAACACCCGGAGATAATGTGACGGATTGATTCGCCTGGACGGTGGCATGCCCGACATATGTCAACCGTACCGTCCTTCACAATAAATCTCCGGTAGTTATTCGTCATCATAACTTCATCCATAATTGCACAGACAAAACCTTCGGTTTCTCCGAAGAGGTCCCCGGAACGTAGCCAGGCTACGGACGCTGATAGGTCTACATCGGGCCCATGCAGGGCCCGGAAAAAGCGTCCGTGAAGCTCTTTACTCTGCCATACCTCCATGCGGTCGTTAGTGTCAAGCACTAAGGGTTTGCGCCAGTTCTCTTTAGCCAAGGAAAGCGGGGTGAGGCCCTTGTCCACTGCGACCACATCTCGATGCATCCCCACGTCGGTTTCAAGGAAATATTCCCTGAGACTGCATATCTCGCGATTGTGGAGAGTCTTAGCGTTTAAAAAGCCTCGACCCCCACACTTCCGCGGGATATACAGTCTCATAATAGAAGAACGCGGGTGATGCATTCGATATGCCGTCAACAATGTACGGACCCTCCTATCCAGGGCGTCTAGTTCTGTTTGAGTCCATTTGAGTATGCCGAAAGAGTACATCAGAACCGGCATGACCCAACCGTTGAAGGCACGTACCTTATTGCCGCCTGATAAAAGACTATTAAATACTTTTTTCAGGCGGCCAAAGAAGCGCTCCTTCAACGATTGCTTCATGTCAGCAACATTGATGCCCAGCGCTTCCGACATACCCAAATACTTATAGGTTTCGGTTGCTGAGAGGGATCTAAGATTTATGGAATCCGAGAGCTGGGTTCCCACAGATTCCACAATCTCCCCTCGCTTTACATGCATGACCGCACATTTGTCCACACCAAATTCCATCCTGATGGCGCTACTGAAAGTTTCAGTTACCTTCAGTAGCTCCATCAGTTGCAAATCGTTGGGGGCAAAGAGTTTCAGGTCATCCATGTAAAGGAGGTGAGATATAACTTGACCACCTCTCCTCAACCGATAGCCTAGACCTGAATCCTCCAGCAGCGTGCTAAGAGGATTCAAGGCTAAGCAGAACCAAAGTGGACTCAAACTATCGCCCTGAAATATACCTCGCTCTATCCTTATCGGCTCGCTATTCCTCTGGATTTGCCGACATCCTGGATAGCGAAGGACTGTCCTCCATTGCCCCATACATGACATCAGGAAGGTGCGCAGAGTTGCATCAACTTTATACAACTCTAGCACCCTCATGAGCCATGTATGTGGCACCGAGTCATAGGCCTTCTTATAGTCTATCCAACATGTCGACAGATCCCTTCGGGAACGGCGAACCTGTTGACTAATGGCCATATCAATGAGGAGTAGCTCCTTAGTACCGCGGGACCCGTTCCTACATCCATTTTGAGAAGCGGACATGATAGAATTGTCATCAATGTGTTTGTTAATTTTAGCTCTCAAAATGGATGTAAGAACTTTATAGACCGTCGGAAGACAGGTAATTGGTCTATAATTTTTGGGCTCCGCAGTACTACCCGATTTATGGAGCAGGTGGGTTATACCTGTTGTCAGGAACTCTGGTAGCGACCCTGACTCTAAGGCTGACTGGAACAGGATCGCCAGGCGAGCGTGCGACCTTGTGAACCATTTAATCCAAAAGTTGTGCAGTCCATCCGGCCCTGGAGATTTCCAGTTAGGCAACGGACGGACTGCACGAACTACGTCTTGGGGGCTGATAGTGATTGCCCCCATTTCTGGTACTAGATCGCACGCTCGCTCGACCCCCTGAGTCCATTCACCCTCGGTATGGCTAACAGGCACCGACCAGATGCTGCGCCAGAACGAACACATGGCATCATCATCCGGTAGGCGCGTGTCAGCCACACCTTGGTCCGGGCGCTCCCAAGCCCTGTATACCCACCTTTCATCTCTTTGAAAAGTGCGATTTTGAGTGTATCGGTCCACCCGCCGCTTATACCTACGAATACGGTTTGCCCATGCATACACTTTCTGCTTCAGGAAGTCGATGCGCTCTGTGATACGGGACATGTAGTCTCGAGGACTGATATCAGTCCCCGAGAACGCCCGCCTCACAAAACGCATCACTCTAGGACGAGTATTGCCCTCCCTGAAGCAGATCAGTTTGCCGATGAGTGCTCTGGCCCCACCAATACGTCGTTCAATCCTGTACTGCCATGGCGGTACGGCTGGTTTAGGTCGTGTAGCTCTGTCATTAGAAAATTTGACATGAGCTACACGACATGCCGCTACAGCCGCACAATACAGGATTGAGTGAGCATCGGTGAGGTCTTCGCAGTTATCAAAATAGTTTGACAACTGCGAATCCAGGACAGCCACCAGCGCCCTATTTTTGTTATGCATGGGCAAACGAGGTATGCGTGGTCTAAGGTCGGGTTGCATGAACCGATATTCTCGAATCGCACCCTCCAAAGCACTCCTCATTTCCTCATTACACTGGGTACTTACATTAGTAACTATGTCATTACTCACGTCGTTATCGCGATTCGGTATTATAGTAGACTGTGGTGAAACCACAGCCTGCGGCGGCGGCGTGGCAATGACATGGCTACTCTGCATTTCAGTCCGCAAGCGATCAAGTACGGTGTCATCCAACATACGATTACGCTGGATGACTCGCACCTGATCCGACAGTCGTTGTGCCGACACGTTGACAGCTGGTTCAAGCACCTGAAACAGAGAGAGCATCCGAACACGGTACGCGGTCAGGTTGTTTCCTCCCTCTGTAGCCCCATAGTATGAGCGCATGACGTTTTCATTGATGGATTGCGTCCATCGCATGCGCTGCACACTCCCGCCGGGAGCTGGGACCCTATCAGAGGCCGGTGGGCCTCGAGGTCCTAAACCGTCCGGCGGCCGGCGTCCTCCCCGTCGACGAACAGGTGGTGGCGTCGTCGGCGGAGAGAAATACTCATCGCTCGAGCTCGACGCAACTGCCACGGCCGGTGTCACAGCACTCATGACGGGGCTGGATTCCGGCGGCGGCGAGGCGGAGCTGAGCGACGGGTCCGGAGGCGATAGGCGTGCGCGTTTTGCTGCTGCTCTGGTCAACATTTATCTTCATATTATATATTCGTCTTCTTCAAAATTTTTGTGACAGACAATGTCATTGTGTCAATTCCAAATTGTGGTTTTTTTCTTTGGTTTTCTATTGAATTTCGTTTTCATTTTGGTATTTTTATTTAAAAAGGCTATTAATAAAACGGTGGTATCGGTTAAATCTTCGGGTATAACTTTTAAATATTTATATTTTAGAAAATTTGATAAGTCTGTTATGAAGACGTTTGGTTGACGTAAGTGTTGCCAGTAATCTGATTATTATTATTATTACCAGCCATTTGTGTCCCACTGCAGGGCAAAGGCCTCCCTTCCCCCTCCTCCTCCTTTTTCCTTCCTTCTTTTCTTCTTCTTTTTTTTTTGTATTGATTAATTTAATGATTTTATTTCTGTTAATACATACGTGTGGCGGTCGCGAATCACATTTTCTTCAACATACAGCTTGACACACACCTGAAAATTGCAAAAAAGGTAAGAAAATTTGAATTTCGCGGTCTACACTTCCACTCCCACCTTAAATAGCAGTGAACATGCATCTTGTTGTAGGACGGATGGCCAATAGGCCCAAAAGTTTCAGGAGTGGTGACCACGTACCGGAAAGTCCAGCGTTGGGAATCTCCCACAAGGTGGACCGAACCGCTGAATGCGAGAAGCATAGGACCGATCGGCGTGAAGGCGCTTGGGGGAGGCCTATGTACAGCGAAAAGATGATGATGAACAATAAATAAAATCCAGTTGACGTTTATACCTTTCGAAAATAGATCAAAGCACTTAAAAGAAGCCCTCCTAAATATTTTTTGTATCTTGATCGGATCCCTTATCTTAAGTTTACAGTCTTGAAGAAGCCCGTCCAAAAGCCCTCGCTTTATTGCTTAATTTTTGTTGTTTGCCCTACCCAGATCTACCTGAAGATTGATGGCAAAAAGTATTATTATCTACATGTCATAGATACCGGGCGGAAGTCCGACACAAATCTAGGACACGTTGATGATAGGTGTATGAACCTGCGCTAAAATATCGACATTTTGAAAGCGCAGTTCTATAAACTATAGATAGGTATATTAATTGCTGCCTGCTATTCAGAAAACCACCTAAAATTCAGAGTTTCGGCGTTTTCCAAGGTCTTTGAACATTTTTCTTTAAATTTGCACGTACAATTGATGTTAAAACTCATCAAAAAGGCTACAAATCATCCTGATAAGCTAATTACAAGTAGGAAGGAGAGGTGACATACAAGAACAGCGAGTATTGATTCACTCTCGCTATCGGTCGGGGTCAGTTGCGCGCGGATGCACTGGGCTACTGGAGCAACGCAGCAGTGTAGTCCAGGCCTTGCAACCTAATGCATCTCAACATCGTGTTCCTGAAAAACTAACGCCTTATTTCAACAAGTGTCTCAAACGATTCAAAATTTCTCGGTAAAGAAGCAAAATAGAGAAAACTGCGCGGTTTAAATTTTTTGCAACAATTGTGGTCCAAAATATGTAGGTCGCGGAACAAAGGACCAAAGGGACCAAAAAACTGAAAACTTGTGTGAAGTGACAGTGTTGTGTTATAAAGAAAGTGTTAGTGTTAGTTTCAAAAGTCCAGTGTGTTTTTCTTTTACTATCCCGGATTTCAGTTTCGGACCACACCCTCCTCCCCTTCCCCTTTCAACCCCCTTACTTCCCATAGCCGCTCCCATGGCTTATCGGATCGTTTTGCTTGCCGACACACAATCTCCTAGACATTTCTTTGAGGCGTAAATACGATTCGCTGTACTGAATTCAATGAAAAGTGGAAAAAGATTAGAAAAGCGCTACTTTTTGGGTGTGGTGCTAAATGTAGCGGGGATTGTGGGCGTGTTCTTTCAAGATTAGGAGCGATTTACGCCTGAAGGAGCGTTGCGGTGTCGCGGTGGACAAAACGGAGAAAGCGTAACGTATAAAGCAATAAAAGTACATGTATTTAATGTTTGTTCAAAGACATTGTAGCGTCTGCTCGCGTATTAGCTCGACATTTGACTCTGCTATGTTAAAATAAGCCAGCATAACTTTCCCACTTCTGGGACAGTGAGTGTGAGTGGACCCACCACGCTGGCCACATAACGCACGATGCTGTGGTGGATGTCACATGCCTTCAAATTTTTGGCTCTAGGGCATGCCGATTTCCATGTTTTCCTTCAGCAAAAGAGCATTAGAACATTTTCTCAGTCTTTGTACCCGACCGATAGAGGTAATCTATACTTAGAAGTCGGAAACTCAATCAGGTTATTGGCCCAAGGACCCGGGCAAAACAGAAATATATGCGCGCGCATCCGCCCAGGCTTTGAGCTATCCCATCAGAGAAGCTCGGATTTCACCGTTCGATGGAACGAATTTGCCAGATTGTGGGTTCTTGAACGCGCTCGCGCTCCGTTGTATTTTGTGGAAAATCAGTCTTAAAGTCGCGTGTACGGTACTGAATATATATCATCGACTGTATCAAAGTGCTGTGGTTTAAAAGTGACGAAAATGGTTTTCAGATGCGATCAAACTAACCGAAGTGAATGGTCTCCAGACACCGGACTTAATATAATATCTCTACTGAAATATCCGATGATGTAAGTCCGCAGGTAGTTTAGACTCTGTTCCGGTCAGATTAACCGCACTAACACTCGAAACTCGAATAGAAAAAATTCGCGGTGCTTAAAACGAAACGCGGTCCGCTAACACTGAAGACTACACCTAATCACCACCGAGTCGAAGGTTTAAGAATTGGCACGTCCGCCTTATTCAGATTCTCAAAAGGGTTAAGCCTTTTGTAGTGACGAGTGACGAGTATATTAGTAAAGGAGTGAAATATAAGAAATCTCATGCGTTAGATTGGTTGGGACCCCTCCCCAGCTTATCCTGTAATAATGTTTATTTTCCATCAAGAGAGATGCCTGAACACACGCGCAGGGATTTTAAAAATAATTTTGTCTTCTTTGTCATGTGATTTGGAAGTTAAACCTTTAGCTTTCTAGCGTGTGTGCTAAACGTAGTAGAGAGTTGATTTCTCAGCGTTTCCAGGGATGTTTTCTATCCCTTAATTAAATTTTGCACTTAATCTGTGTGAGAACATTATACAAGGTGTAAACGGACCCTTCATGAAACCGTTAACTACGTAACTCTATGCAAAAATTATTGCTGGAACACGACATTTTATTTGGGGGTGTAAAATTACGTTTTACGGTATGACTCAATGTGACGGACTCAAAACATTGTGGATTGAATAGTACGGGGGTCGTGGAGGTACTTAATAGAATAGAATAGAATAGAATAGAATAGAATAGAATAGAATTTTATTTTGCAAATATGGGTAATACATAATAGTTCTTAAGATTAAATTTAGCCCAGCCACATTTTACCAATCGGCATGCAAACATTTGAAATTATTTATATAATTATTATTACAATTCAAATTACTATTATTATAAAATTTTTAAATCATCAGCTATTAAAAATATAATTATGTTTGTATTAAAAGGAAAATATAGGTCAGTATCATAAGATTATATATCATGTCATTACTATATGTACATATGTCTTACCTACCATTATCATTACATCAATTAACATGTCATTACAATTATTCATTATATTACAATTCTAAACTCAAAATGTCAGTAATCTAAATGTAAGATCAAAATGTCAAAAATCAAAAATAACATACATCAAAATTTCAAAAAGACTCACTAATTAACAAATATTTTTCTCCGATAGGAACTCAGTTACACTGTAGTACGTTTTATCTACCAAAAAATTCCGCAATCTACTCTTAAATTTTGCTATGTTTAAAGCTTTCCAACTACTCGGTAATTTATTGTAGATAATGGGGGCCATGCAAGAAACGCTCTTACGCATCAAGGTAGTTCGACATGATACCTGACATAATTTACTGTTGTCACGCCTATTCCTTGGGAATACAACAGCCAGGCGCTCAAAACGAGAGGGATTTTGCTTGACAAACATAGCTACTTCGAAAATATATATACAGGGAAGTGTCAAAATTTTATGTAACTTAAAATAAGGCGCGCAACTGTCTGTCGATTTAAGTTTTAACAATGATCGGAGACATCTTTTCTGGGCCTTAAAAGCTATATCTCGATCAGTTGAGTTCCCCCAGAAAATAATACCGTAGCGCAAGTGCGATTCAACTATTCCGTAGTAAGCCGTAAGTAAAGTTAAAGTAAAGTTATAATTTTAAAAACTTGTAAAAAAGGTGGAACTTTGACCCCCAATATCTCCGTAACTAGAAGGTTCCCAGGTATGGTTTAGAACAAAAAAAAATATCGCAATGACAACGGGGAGAACAAGTGCGTTTCGGCTTTGTTAAGGGTACTGTTACACCCATGATTAGTTTATTTAATTACGGGAAAATATCTTGCAGTTGTTGCTCTTGCACATGCGATGTTTTTTTTTATGTTTTCTACTTTTACTAAATATGTTATTGTATTAATGTAAAAATACCAGCGAGTTGCTACTCTTACTTAATCAGTAACGACAAAAATGCAATAGAAATAAAATGTGTTATTTTAACATGAAATGCAAATTATTAATTTACCTAGCAGCCTGCCGAACTTTCTAAGACTGCGTAGAATTAGATTACTCATCAGTTTTCTTGACGACAATCTTACGTCGCATGGCATGACATTCAGTTGAATGTGCAAGAATGTAAAATTTTACTTCTTTGATGCAACACCCAATGTCTTGTTTATTATCTAACTAACGTTGCGGACATACAGAAATCGCGTTTACACGTTCAAGCCACAAGATATGGCGTTGGTCGTCTAGCAACGTATATTCGTATAAGTTAGAGAAACGCAGCAGTTCGCAATCGCCGGCTACTTTTATTCGGATTAAATAGTCGAACACTAGTCTGCTACGCTAAAACTCCCAAAATTTAAACAATAGTGTTATTACAAAATATTTATTTTCTCAAAGAACAAAGGCAGCTTACCACGCAATCTGGGGACCACACTTAGAGCTCGCGTACATTCGTAAAAATACTCTCAAAAGATAGGTCTCGGTCAAAGTAAGGTAAAAGTTAAGCAAAAAGCCCCTTAATTGCTTCATACAACATTATTTTTAGTATATGCGAAACCTGAATATAGTTTGTTCAGAATAAGTAACTGAATCGATTCCAATAATTTTTAAACCATGTTATATTTTTTCACAAATATATTTAAAAAGTTAAAAGTTGAAGACCGAGCGACTTTGAGTATCTATTGCAATAATTTAGGTACCTACTGCCAAATTATTATTATCAATGAGCTCAAGACGACGCTAGAGGCGCGCGCTGCGTGGTGATCGCGTTTTTGTGCGGACAACTAGGTAACAGAACAAGCTTATAACTTTGTGATTTTTCATGATACAGTTTTGAAATTTTGTACATAGATTCTTTACATAAAAATACTAGACACATGTTTCAGGTTTCGCATATACTAAAACTAATGTTGTATAATGTACATACTTTAATTTATGAACGCTACTGAAATTAAGAGAGCCCCATTCAGTCGATCTTCTTTTCATCTTCATCGTCCTCATTGACAGCCTTGTTCTACACACTACTGAGTATAATAGGCCTTCGCCATTCTGTATCATGCTTGCCAGAATCATCCAGGTCTTCCATGCCCTTGATCCCTTCTACCGTGTTTCGGCAACCATTCCGTTAGGCTCTGCTCCAAAGTCATCATCTGCTTAGCCTTTTCCTAACTGTGTTGGGGTCGGCTTCCAGTCTAACCGGATGCAGTTAAATACCAGTATTTTACATGGAGCGACTGCCTATCTGACTTCCACAATCCAGTTATTACTGGGTTATACAAAGTATCGTATGAGTCTAACAACCAGTCTTACCAAACTACTGTTTGTTGGTTGTTAGACTTTCGGGCTACTGACTACCTGTAACGACTGTCAAATATCTACAACTGACAGCCGAGACCAACGGCTTAGGATCTGCTCCAAAGTATCTTACAAATAACAAAATCCATCTTTTCCTAGATGTATGGAACATTGCATGAATGTTTAAATATATAAGAGAGTGAGACCATTCAATTAGAACTTGGCAGCTGTATTTGTAAAAAAATATTGCCAATTTATTATTAGTACACCTCATTGGATACAGAAACTTTTACCCCATCTTGCTAGACAATAATTAGTTCAATTGCAAACTTCCCGTTGGGATTAATATCGCTCCATCTACGTCGTCTGGATTCTAGTATATTTCTAATTAAATAACTAACCACGATAATAAATCTGTTAGTTTCACTAGCAGTTGCAAATGCAGGTACTTAAATCTTTTTAATTAGCTGGGAGCTAGAACGTTGGTTTGTTTAAAAACGATCTATGATAAATTTGGGACCTAATCATGATCATTTCCGCCGAATGTCGTCTACTCCTCCTCAAACGACCGGTCCAAACCAATTGGACAATGACCCAATTGTTGGCAGAAAATATCAAATGCGCATCGGTAGTAAAAATCAAAACATTTTTTGCGGAAACTTGTTCTACTCATAAAAGTGAAACTAAAACAGAGCATATTAATTTCTTATCCTAAATAACCAATGTTGTAAAAGAAAAAACAAGTATCTCTAGAATTTAAAAGAAACAGTCCATAGCATATTTTCTAACACCAACTTTAGAAATAAAAATTCTCGCTTTAAGAGCATCCATAAAACGCTGGATACATATCTACATCATGTTTATACCGCGTCTTTGTGCAGTTTGCATGCAACTATACATCAAAGCAACACAAACACTCTGTGATCTTATAAATAGCTGTATAAATGCAAGTTCACATCGTAAATCACCGGAGATTATCTCCCGCGTCTTCTTCTCGGATCTTTTGGGCTTGCATGCATAATTTATACCCAGCACTTATCGCTTGAATCGTGTAGCACATACTCGTAGTTTATTTTGTTGAAAAACGTCTACTAGATCTTAGTATTTTATTTATTTATTTGTTTGGTTAACCAACAGCATACATTTGCAAAACAATAGTTATAGCTACATTTATAAGTGCAACAACTAATTACACATGCACTATTTGTGGTTACTATTATCATATTCATCATCGTCACCATTTCAGCCGAAAGACGTCCACTGCTGGACATAGGTCTCCCCCAAGTGTCGCCACATTGACCGGTCCCGTGCGACTCGCATCCAGCGGATCCCTGCAACCTTCACCTTTATTATCATATTATTAAAACAATAATGCATTGCTAATACCTTAAAACAAATATAAAACTAAGTTCCTCAATAGAAAAAAATACATTATAATATTCAACAGAAAAAATTAAAAACGCAGATTGATAAACAAAATTAATTAAAATACATTACGACACAGCAAATTATTAAATTATTATACAAAAAATAAATTAAATTGGAAGACAATACTAATATTTAACATCATAATCATAAATTTAAATATTACTTAACATTTAGCACTAAAAAAAATGCTCGTATTATCGAAAGCAAACGTTTTTTTTTTTTTATTTTTTTATTATAAGTTTAGTTGTAAACCGTGAGAGTTTAAAACAGTGTTCGATCATTATTTTCTGAAACTTGTACAATTTATAGTGGTGTATGTCTATAAGATCACTGCAACTGTTTATAATTTTACATAGGGATTTGCACCCAGAACCGTTCTGCGCAAGGGTGGTTGTAGAAGTGTGATCGGTATTGGTATGGATTTCTATGGAATACAGATAGCGATAGACAATACCCTAAAGATTATTTTGGACTAACTAATTAGACGATACGGATTACTGCCTCGTTGGTCTAGTAGTCCCAAGCGCGACTGCTGAGCATGAGGTCCTGGGTTCGATTCCCAGGTCGGGCAAAGTGATATTGTGTTTTTGTTGATGGCAGTAGGCTTTTCCCCTTTTTCATGGGTGTTTTAAACATAACAGGCGAAAAGTGAGTGTACTATTAGGTACACCTCTGCCTTTGGGGATTACAGGCATGATTTTATGTTATGTAACTAGACGATGACAATTTGATATGTTGGCGAAAAGGTAATTTTGTTCTATGAAAGATTTTGCTAGGTGACTTTTATTAGATTAATGAAAATTACGGTTTGACGTAAGGATTTTGTTTCGGTAATATGAATGTATATAAAACGATTTCGAAACACGATGCCTACTTTTACACTATGACTACTTTTTGTACTTTCAAGTGCCAACATTTTGAAACCACCATACATTAGATCGCACGATGCCTACTTTTTAATTTTTGTCCCAGTTCCATCGCAGTTTGCCAACTTTATGACAAATATAATCTGACCATAATTTATTCTTCAGTTAAAACGTTATCTGATGATTGGAAAATCGATCGTAAGTACGGGCTGTAAGTTATCAAGTTTTATAAGATATTTATCAATGTTATGAATAACTGAATGACCAACAAAAGCATGACCACGTTTTCTTCGTAAAAAAAGAAAAATCAACTTATTATGTCTTTTATACTTCTTTATTTATTTGCGGAGGTCGCGTATAATTGAAAAATCTAATAATATTTTCTTATTAGATTGTACTTACGTGAAAATTCAATTTAAAAAATAATCCTAATTTAAGTCGTAGCTTACAAATAAATAGAACTACGTCATTTATTATTCATTTTAATTGAATTAGTAAGCATACTGAGGTTACATACATTTTTGTATTGTAATTGAATTTCAGTTACTCATTTGTACCTAAAGTATGCGCTTAAAAAAGAAAAAAATGTATGCGCTTACAGATTGTAGAGTAGTTTTTATTTTTGATGCTTATACAAATATTTAAAGTATAGTATTTATATTGATTCCCTTAATAATTAAAAAAAGGCGTTATGATGTCTGTTAGATTTATCTCTACAATCAGCCTATTTACGAGTTCAATAAAAAAAAAAATATATGATAAATGTTTTTTCAATCGATTCAGTTGATCACTTTTATAATTTTAAATGGGACATATTTTAACTTTGATCTCATTTCGCAATAAAGAAACATACATTTTCATTTTTGTCCTACATTTTTTATCGCCAAATCGGGACACAGCCGGCCGCTTGCTCCAATAGCGATTCCAGCTTGTAATCCCAAATTTATGGACACCGACAAGCTGATAAAAATTGTAACTCAACCCTTATTTATCGACCTGCGTACAAATGATTTTTGAATGTTTATTTGCATGTGTTCACTCACTTTATTGTGTACTGTGTTGGTACAGACACTTGAATAATTCAAAACTAAGCCAAAATAAGAACGATGTAGTTATAACGTTTATGCTTAGTTCACATAAATCGTATTACATAACAACGCATGATGGTTTACATATAACAAGCCTAAGAGAAAGTGACAATTTATCTGAATAAAAATTTAAAAACTTGTATTTACGTACATAAGCTATCGAAACACTAAACACTAGCACAGGGGAACTCAGCTACCAACCGTCGACTAAGAGTGATTCGCTTTACCGTTCTGAGTTCAGCAAGAGGCGTTCGTTTAAAAAGTGACTTAATTTGAACAAATAACGTTTGATTTTGAAAACATTCTCTACCGTCAGTCAGATAAAATCGTTGTAGGAATACGAACAATACGGGTCTAGATCAGTCTAAGTCCTTTTAATTTCTCAATTAAGAATACAACATTATGTTCCTGAATATGCTAAAGCAACCTGTACTGCAACTAATAATAAATATATTACAAAACATTAAAAGACATCTACAGCTTCGCCAGAACAAACCGTCTTGAACATAGTACTCGTACATCTAGATTTAACATAACCAAATTCCATCAACTAATTCATATCCATTTAACAGAAATAAATCCCTCAAAGCTTGAAGGAATCCGTGCAGATTTCCAGAGGGTTTGAGCTCGAGAATTAATTAGATCCCAAATTAAAGGTATATCTCGTTGCTGCAAGAGTTTCGGGAACATTTTCACGTTTTCTAGGGATTTTCATGGCGGGCTCAGTCTGTGGCTAGGCACGATTGAAATTTTTCGAGTGGAAGCGACAAGGCTTACCCAGGACTTGGACGTAGGAAGGCTGGAAGAGGCGTGATGACAACTATTACTAACTGTATGCTACTTTGTCGAGTTCCAACGTAAATTTGCACTGTATAATTATATTAAAATGGAGGGGCAGAATAGAATGGAATAGAATCACCTTTATTTGCGCGAAATATGGTGCATTGAGGTGTTAAAGATAAATAGATTCCATATATTCCGCTTACTAAAATTCAGCATGCAAATATAGTTTTATAAAACTAAGTTACTAATTACAGTTTAGATAAGCAAGAGTTACAAATTCAATTAAAAGAATAATAAGTACCTATTTCAATATTTATATCTGTAGCTTTGTTCTTTTTTCACTCAGTAATTGCTTTTTTTTCTTTTTTTCGTTTCGGAAATAACACGGTAACACGGAGATGGGAGTCCTCATACCGATGAAACTACAGTTTCCGTATATCATTATCACGTGGATTTGTTTGATATCAGTTGGCTTTTTAGTGTAAATAATTTTCTGTATCAATATACATATAATAAAAACACAAATGCTGATACTGGCCTTACAGCTGCTAGATTGAACTGGACTGGGCTGGTCAAGTCAAGTATGTATTTTGATAGTTCTATTAGCCATTAATTTCTGGGGCAAATTTTTTGATGACGGTAAAACAAGCGCATGCATGCAGGCATGTGATGCGGAGTAATGAGGAAAATGTCGTGAGGAAATAAGTATGAATGAGGTATGAATCTATGAAAATCCAACTTCATGAAGACCACCGCTGCGAGGGTTTAAGCCCGGCAGAACTTCGGATCTTCACGGATGGATCTAAAACAGGTACTGGCACTGGAGCTGGAGTATTCTCGGAGGATCTCAACATCCATATAGCCACACCACTGGGGGCCCACAACACAGTATTTCAGGCAGAATGCATGGGCATTTCCCTGGCGGCTTCAGCCATCTCAGCCAGGGGGGTTGTGGACCACTCTATTCGCATACTCTCGGACAGCATGGCTGTACTGTCAGCACTAAACAACCATATAGTCAATTCTGGGCTAATACACGAGTGTCACCAACGCCTGAACCAGGTTGGTAATCTTAATAATATAACCATACAATGGATCAAAGGATACAGCGAGTCCCGAGGCAATGATGCAGCGGACGAACTCGCTAGAAGGGGATTGAGCATGGCAGCAGTGGGACCTGAACCCATCGTGCCACTCCTTTTCGGATATCTACGCACACTGGTAAGGAAACGAACCAGCGAACAACACCACAAGCTATGGCTGGACCATGGCGAGTGCAGGCAGGCCAAGGAAGCACTTCCTACTATCGATGGCCGCCTGACCAAACGGGCGCTTCGGCTAACCAAATTACAGTTACGCACACTAACAGCCGCCATCACTGGACACGGCTCTTTTAATAAACACCTCTTTGTCATAGGAGTCACAGACAGCCCCCTATGCCGAGCCTGCATGGAGGAAGACGAAACAGCAGCCCACGTGCTTCTTCACTGCCCAGCGGTTGCAACATACAGGGCAAAGTACTTCGGTAACCCAGGTACTCTCCGCGAGATTATCTGCAGCATCAAGGCGCTGCTGGCTTTTCTCGGGGAGTTGGGGTGGATCGAATAAATCTCACACCCGCACGCAAAATACGCGCTTCGTCGTGGAGTTGCGGACACCAGCCCGTCATACAATGAGGTATGAATGAGGATGGCTGTAAGAGTAGAGGAAGACCAAAGACTGTGTGAAGGATGATATGGCAAGAAAGGAGGTGTCTGATGAGATGACGATTAAAAGACAAGTATGGAAGAAGAAGACATGCTGCACCGACGCCAATTTTTTTTTAATACTAAATGGGCTTACTCTTGACCTCAATTTAGTACCGATGACAAAGATGAGGTCGACGATGGAACGAGCTAACCCAAAAGAAAGGTAATATATTGCGTTAAGGGCAGCAGAATGATGATGATGATGACTTAAAAAAAAAAAACAAATAACTCGCTAACGTGGCTAGCAGTAAACAGTTCTCAGAAACGTTGTCAAACTTACACAGGCATGCATAACATCACATCTGTAACAGCGCAAAATAATATCATAAAACTGCCATATCCAGTATACCACCATCCACATAACACAAGTACTTCGTAGTCCACAATAAATAAAGTGGTGAGACCCGCCACCGCTGTCTGCAGTACAGCCAATTGAAATTTTATCCCGGCTTTATGTCCATAGGTACCGATAAAATGGAGTAAAATAAACAAAATATCACCAAACGTATGGACCGGTGATTTTAAATCATAACCTTTGGATATTATTGGGGTACTGGTGAGGTATATCATTATCACGTGGATTTGTTTGATATCAGTTGGCTTTTTAGTGTAAATAATTTTCTGTATCAATATACATATAATAAAAACACAAATGCTGATACTGGCCTTACAGCTGCTAGATTGAACTGGACTGGGCTGGTCAAGTCAAGCATGTCGGAGGAGCTATGGGCAAAAATGATCACTCAATGGATAACAAATAGCAGGAAACTCTTTACCACTGACTACCTGTAACGACTGTCAAAGATCTACAAATGACAGCCGGGACCAACAGCTTTACGTGCTTTCCGAGGCACGGAGGAAACTAGGTATGTAATGGGTGGTCACCCAACCACAGACCAACCTAGGCAAGCACGGCTTAACCTAAAGATCGATCCGAGCGGCTGTTATTATTTAACCACGAGTTAAGTTATAACAGAGGTACTATCATAATTTTATTTTCAAGTTATTTGAATAGTTTCACCTTTTACCATTTATATTAAGTCCACGCATTCAAACTAAGCTAGCTTCAGAATTAGGTTTAAAAGGATTGTTATTTTAAACTTTGAATCAAATGAGCAACTATTTTAATCCAAATACATAAAGTTCAGTTAAATTCTGCTGACCTTTTGGTACGAATTCTGTATGTATATTAGTTTGTTTAAGTAAACTAATTTAAGTACACAGTGGATTCACAAGTTTTTCAACAGTAAGCTAACATGTAGGACTTTTGAACTTAAAAATACACCTTTTATTTCTATAGAAACTTTATAACATGAAGAGGTATTTCGGCTCTGTGTGACCGCGTTGCTTTTCTAAATAAGTTTTGGGTTTTACTACAATTTTTCCATCATTTACACAAGGTACCACGGATATTGAATACAATTAGGTACTAAGTGTATGTCTCTACTTCCAGAAAAAGACCTTTTTTTTAGAATTGACCATTTTAAGAATTAGGCTTTTTACGAATTGGCCATTTTAAGAATTAGTCCTTTTACGAATTGGCCATTTTAAGAATTAGTCCTTTTACGAATTGGTCCTTTTCCGAAATGGCCATTTTAAGAATTAGTCCTTTTGCGAAATAGCCATTTTAAGAATTGGTCCTTTTCCGAAATGGCCATTTTAAGAATTAGTCCTTTTGCGAAATGGCCATTTTAAGAATTGGTCCTTTTCCGAAATGGCCGTTTTAAGAATTACTCCTTTTGCGATATGGTCGTTTTAAAAACTGTCCTTTTGCGAATTGGCCATTTTAAGAATTAGTCCTTTTACGAATTAGCCATTTTAAGAATAGGTCCTTTTCCAAAATGGCCATTTTAAGAATTAGTTCTTTTGTAAAATGGCCATTTTTAGAATTAGTCCTTTTGAGAAGTAGCCATTTTAAGAATTGGAGCTTTTCCAAAATGGCCATTTTAAGAATTATTCCTTTTGCAAAATGGCCGTTTTAAAAACTGTCCTTTTGCGATTTGGCCATTTTAAGAACTTGTTCTTTTCCCCTAAGATTTCACCATCTTAAGAATTAGGCATTTGTACAATGAATGTATTCAAGAATTGGGCATTATTCGACTAAGCCTAATAAAGCTTTCACGGTTAAACTAAACTTACACTGTCACTTAAGTCTTCCGTGATTATCAATTATTCTGGCGCTTGCAAAAGCGTTGGAATATCGGGAGCTCAGAATAATTGATAATCAGGGAAGATATCCCGTAAGTGACTGTAAGTTTAAACAAAGAAATGTCGATGTTTTGTCAAGTAGCGAAAGCAGAGGTATAGGACGATAATTAAGTATGGACGATAATTAACCTTAACTACTGGGCTTTTTTCTGTAAAGTGTGGTTATTAATTAGTATATTTTCCATTAATTACAACTCTTTTTAGACACGGTAGAACTACATTAACGCCCTTTGCGGGAATCATAAAACGAAAGAAAGCCTTTACCGCAAATACACTCTGTATATTCAGGGCAGATTCGCCCTATTATTTATGATACAATATCTTACTTTACTAACACCCCTGAGGTTTAAAATCAACAGTTACGCATTCCCATAAACCACATATGGGTTTAAAAAATATCGGTTACCGCCGGTTACTGCCGGTTGCCATCGTGCTCCAATATCCATTAGGAACGAGTCAATATCGGTAAAGGGCCGGCCCTCTGGCTGAATACAAACTGCGGCAATGCCCCATTCATACTACGTAATACCTCATTTCTAAAGCCTTTGCGGTGGTGCCGATGTTATCACTCAATAATGTTTGGATTTTTGAAAAACGTGCCCTTTTTATTTTATGACTTAATTTGAGAGGAAACTGAGGATTTTTTGCTGGGGACATTATCTTTGAAAGGTTTCATTACATTGAACACGGAATTTAATTTTATCTTTGTGAAGGGAAATTTTGTCATATTTTTGTAGTAATTATTTGAAGTTATCTGTAAGTTGACTGTCTCGTTGGTCTAGTTGTCGTAAGCGCGACTGAACATGAGATCCTAGATTCGATTCCCGGGTGGCGAAAAATGTTATTGGTTTTTTTCATCAGGAATTTCTTAGTAATAGCCACGGAGTCTGGATTTGTGCCCGGTTGATGGCAATAGGCTCACGTTTTATTACATGGGATTTAAGATAACTGGCCAAATGGTGTACTATTAGGTACACCTCTGCTTAACTCCTCGGGGATTATAGGCGTGATGTTATGATGATGATGTTACTTAAGGTTATCCTAGACAAAGTACTTTTTCTGACAAAGCAACGAACTTCAGAGAGTTACAGCTGTTTTGCTACGAGAAATGATTCCTGCTACGACTGCAGTCTTGTGCAAATAATATTGAAAAGTTCTACGGTAAACTGGCGTAGCAGTGCTACGAAGCTACGTGAAATGCGTAGGCGCTACGAGAGCCACTCCCACACGCAAATGATGATTTCACACAATATCTACTAGACCAAATTATTTTATTGTTATGAAGATAAAAATACGAAGTTTACAATATACTACGGTACCATTATTTTCATCCAAGTCGACGACTCGAAAAATTATTCCGTCGTCCTTACGTCTGCTTCAATTCTTACTCAGCATTTTAAAAACATTTTCATACAACTTTAGCTATTTTTATTACTGTCTACATAAATTCGCACACATATAACTGTCGCGAACAAGTCTAAACAAGCTTCTAAGACGTGCCACTTAAGGTGAGGAGTTGACTCCGCAATAAATCATAACACATTATCTTTGAAAATGACAGAGGTGCGACTGATGTATGAATTATTTATTAGTATGACGCGGCTTTTTATCCTGAAGAATGAAACTTGGATAGTTTTGAAAGAAGTAATAAATCTGTGGTGATATGGAAATAAGAGACACGTGGAGTGCTTTTAGGACAAGCACGTGTAACGCGGATGTCGATTTTTAGGTTAAGCCGTGCTTACATAGGTTGGTCCGGGGATGCGTGACCACCCATTATATACCGAGTTTCCTTCGTGTCTCGGAAAGCACGTTAATCCGTTGGTCTCGGCTGTCATTTGTAGATCTTTGACAATCGTTCAGGTAGTCAATGGTTCGAAAGTCTGACAACCAGTCTTACCAAGGAGTATCGTATTACCCAGTACTAACTGGGTTGTAGAGGTCAGGTAGTCGCCCCATGTAAAATACTGGTAGTCAGATGCATCCGATGAGACTGGAAGCCGACCCCAACATAGTTGGGAAAAGGCTAAAGTTGTAAGTGTAAACGTATTAAAACAATAAATAAGAGATTTCCTTTAAAAACCTTAACAACCATAAACTGTAATTGAAACCTAAAAACGACTCGTCATTCATTTATAATAAAATTGTCTGAATCCTACACAGTGGAACGATTTCAATACATTATTTAAATGAAGAAAAAAAACAATAACAATAAATAAATCAAGAGATGGGTATCGGCAAGTAATCGTATTTTTTACTCTCCAATAACGCTAACAAGTTCAAAACGCATTCATACAGAAATTGCTTACTTATTATGATTCATGAATATTCAATACTGAATTGGATATTGATAGAAAATCCATTTAATTTTAGTAAAAGAGATTTTCTGCTCTAATGAGGTGGTTCTGTATTAAAGTGTTCTCTACAACATTTTTTATTTAAAAAGTTTCTTTGAATTCTGATTGCTGAATGCCTATTAGCAGTTTTTTTTAATTTGTTTTGAACAAGTTTGTTTTCATCCAATTTTTTTTTTTTTTTTTTATTATCCTTGTATGTCTCACTGCTGGGCAAAGGCCTCCCCCATATCCTTCCAGGTACTCTTCTCCTGCGCCACCTCGAACCAGCCTTCGTGATGCGCGTCTAAATCATCTCGCCACCGTTTTCTGAGCTGGCCTCGGCGGCGCTGTCCATCCTCAGGCATCCATCGTGTTGAGACCTTTGCCCAGCGGTCGATATCCATGCGGCTCACGTGACCCACCGAAGCCCATTTCATCCAATTACTAAGAGTAAATATTATTAAATCAGATCTGTGAAAATAGTTGATAATACCAACAACAGTGATGTGAGAAAAATGTGCGAAAAACGCGTTTTATCGATCAGAAATGTTATTACAAGCGGGAAGCGAAAAGCGGATGAATTTCCATATTAAAATCGCTATCGTACCACTCTATTACTGCACTATTGTGCACATGATGTATGTTTTCCTAACATCACGCGCGCGATTTCGTTTTTGACGGGTGGGCGAAAGAATGCCAAAGGGTGAACGAAGCCAAAAATGGCGGAGAGTGCGAATATAGAGGGGGGTGCGAAAGTGGAGGGGAGTGCGAAAACGAGCGAGTCGATGAGGAGGGTGCGTGCTGGTCGGAGCTCAGGTGAGTGATTGATAGTTTTTATTTTGTTAACTTTATTTTGAGTTGTGTGCGTTGATGATTTCCTTGCACGTGTGTACTTAGATATTTCCAGATTTTTAAGGAAATTGATTTGAGACGACGTTTTCTTCAGAATGTTTCTTTTCCAGGCTTCTCTGGTACTTTATTTTAAGACAATTTTATTAATATTCCGGCCATCTCCATGTTCGGTCAAAACGGCAAACATTGTAAACTGCAGACGTGGTTCCGCACACTAGCCACTAACAGATAATGTACTGAAGTATTTGTCAGTAACCAGAGTCTGCAGCCGGTACGCAATCTCTCCGTACTGGTTTGACCAAACCTTTAAGGCCTATGCACACGGTGCGTTGGCACGGTGCCGGAGCGTGTCGCAGCGGCATACTGCATATAAAAATCAATGATATGTCACACGACGCGCTCCGGCACCGCGCTGCACGCACACCGGACATGCTACCCGCGAGACAAGCCGAGGTGGGTATTATGCGTTGCGACGCCGGAGCGGCACCGTTTATTTTTGTGGCAAAACTTCGGTTTGTTGGTCAGCAACTCTCTATATTCTTAGTGAAAGAATTGTCCAGCACTGTTTCCTAATACAATAAAGGGACCAATCCAATATTGTCGTGTGCTTCTACAATGGTTTCAGCGATGACATGGTATTAGGAGCAACAACACACGTCTTTTCCGATCCATATTATTAAACAACAATAACGCCAACTTCGCAACGCTGCGATGCTGCACCGTCCTTGTGCCACCAATATGGCAAAATCTTGCCGCGACCCCGCCGCAACGCACTATGTGCATAGACTTTCATTCTTCTAAAACGGTTTCTTTTCGGTCTAAGAATGACCAAAATAAATACATACCTAATTAGAATCAAAACAATCATCCACTTGGATGTAAAACATTGTCTTATTCACACCCACGTTGAACAGAAACCAAAACTAACTAAAGGGTGCTACACCCATTTACAACAATCTCTTCAGAAAAACACGGATATTAACATCCATCACGTTATTATATTATGACTAACTGTTATTTTACGAGCATCTAATGGGCCGATAAGGGTATTTTATTATTCCCTGATGGCTTATACCTGTCTTGAAGCGTTATACGAACGATGCGTTATGGCCATACATTGTGGCGCCAATTTCGCATAATGGACCTAGCTTTATTGTCTTTGAAATGGTATTAGAAGGCTATATAAATCTGATAGTTGGGTAGTTTATAGAGTGTTTTGTTTTGATGGTTTAGGTATGAATTTTAAAAGAAAGAGGTATACTTACCTAACTTTGAGTAACTGAGAAACGAAGGGTAACCAACAGGACCCTATTACTAAACCTCGGCTGTCCATCCGTCTGTTTGTCAGCGGGCTGTTTCTCATGATCCGTAATAGCCTTTTTATTCTAAACTTATTTTTATTTTTTTGTTGTCTACTACGATGATAAGGAACCCTTAATGAACGACTCCGACTCGCACGGGGCCGGTTTTTTTTAAACATATCTGTAGACGCGAAAGGAGTATTGTAAGGATTCTACCATGAGCATAATCAGCTTATAAAGTTCCCACTGCTGGGACACACGGCCTTCTTCCTGTGAGAGGGAATGGGCTATAATCAACCACGCGGGCTCAGTGCGGGTTGGTAGATGTCACATATCTTCGAATTTTTGGTTCTAGGACATGCCGGTTTTCTCACGATGTTTTTCTTCCCCGTTTTGAGAGCAGTGGTAATGAAATAAATTACACAAAGTAATGCGCATGCCTGGGTTCGAACTCGCGACTTACTATTCGTAAGTCGGAGCCGCCACCACTGGGCCACCTCTGCTCTCTAGGATCCTAGCGTCGTCTTAATGTCGTGAAACTTAGAAAAACAACAATACTATTTCGGTGGCAAAGCAAAGACCAAAAACATTTATAAGAAACAGCAATCTCAATTGAGCTTTAAATAATGTTAGTTATTAAATCCGAGGAATAAATGACATCATCTTTTATTTAACTCAAAGGATTTCATTTACAAAAGGTTGCCCTAGTTTCGTTGTACAATATTTGTAAAAAAAAAATATATACAAAAACATAATATACCAAGCAACATAAATACTTTCCAAACTACGCGGTATTTCATCACAAAAATCGCTCATACAAAAGGCACACCTGCAAATATTTTCTGCGTAGTAAATTGACCTATATAATCCGACCTCACCAACCCCATTCAGAGTATATAAAGGACCAGCGTCCCTTGAAGAAATATTACAAGTTTCTCACAAAGGTTCATTTAATTGAACAGTTCTTGATGTGGAAACAGAATCCATTATAACTTAGTACTAACAACTTTATGTTTAAACCAGTATTTAGTTTTCCTCTCTATTGAAATACTTTAGTAAGAAAAATCATAACTATTCAGAGATCTTAGCTACGTTATCTGTAACCTTTTTTTTTTACTTTATTGAGCGCAGCTCAGATAAAGTTTCTTGAAAACAGTTTATTTTTACAACAGTTTTATTTTTAACTGCCTCGTTGGTCTAGTGGTCGCAAGCGCGACTGCTGAGCATGAAGTCCTGGGTTCGATTCCCGGGTCAGGCAAAGTTTTATTGGTTTTTTCCATCAGGAATTTCTCAGAAGCAGCCACAAAGTCTGGATTTGTACCCGGTTGATGGCATTAGACTCGGCCCCTATTACTTAAACATAACTGGCGAAGTATGGGTGTACTATTAACGTAACAACATTGTGTTATGATATAACATCACGCCTGTAATCTCCGAAGGGTTAGGCAGAGGTGTACCGTTCGCACTTGTAAAAATCGTTGCTCAAGTCAAGTCAAGTCGTCGTTATTTTAAGGGTGAAAAATCGTTGCCTCCCACCATGAGATTTTAATCGCACTTGTCACCCACCACTATGCGAGCTAACTTATTTAGATAATCAAGCATTTAAAAAGGGTAAATGTAGGACTTAGGGTAATCCCACATTTACCCATTAAGGGTAAAACTATCGACACAGAAACCGGAAAACCAAAATGAGCACAAAAAATAAACGTTTGATTTTCTATAAACTTCCCGAAGAACGAACAGCCCAGAAATTCTGTGCAGTCACCATTTTACTTACAAAGCTACGCACATTTGAACTTAACCTTGTAAAATATAAAACGTGCATTTTAACCATCTCATTCCCCTCGCGTGGTCAAAAAATCAATATTGTTGCTACGCAGAACTTTATTTGTTAATCAGAATCCCTACAAAAAAGCATACAATTTGATTGAAACGGAACTCTCTGTGAAAGCCTTTAGTGTCCAGATTATTTTAATATAGCGGCTAGCTGGGGAATGAATGCCGGAGGGTCAGTCTGTAATTGTATTAATCCGTATAGAGATGCATTCAGACACACACATACCTACTACACATGCAATTTTGCGAGTGTAGTGTCACCTATTGAAACGTCAAAGGATTTAAATACTAACAACAGTCCCTCTGTTGCTTTTCACTGGGCTGTGCCAAAATTAATGCCTAAATATTATTGGGCTGTTTGAATTTCATCTCACGGTACTGAGCCGAGAGTTGATAATGCAAAAACTTTCAGATGTCCTTTGGTGTGGATGAAACTGAAATGTGATTCGTTTATATTGCGAACATGATTATCGGTTTTTTTTTTTTTTTTTTTTTTCAGAATCAGAATCTTTATTTGTGAAACATAGGAACATAGAAACATAGGTTGTTAAAGGACTTCTGTGTGATACATTCTGATTGATTATAGCGTACAACCTCCTTAGTAATAGTTTTTTTGATGACTCTTAGAAGTTGCTCTAAGAGAAACTCGTGGCTAACTAATAACAGCCGGTCGGGTCGGGTTAAGCCGCGCTTGCCTAGGTTGGTCCGTGGTTGGGTGACCTCCCATTACATACCGAGTTTTCTCCGTGCCTCGGAAAGCATGATAAGCCGTTGGGCCCGGCTGTCATTTGAACCACAACCTCTGTTGTACTACACCCAAACACAATAAAATAAAAATAGAATAAAATGACCCGGTATGGTAAAAATCATTACCCTTCTTTCAGCCTTTTCCGCAGTCGGGTGACTTTGTAGCTGGATATATAAACGATAGCCAAGACAGTCAACACTAATAAGCTTTAACATAAGTTTCGTTTTTATGCACATAAAAAAATTGTTTTATAATTCAGTACCCAAAATTAAAGACCAACATTACATATCATAAAAAGGTGGCTTGTCTTTTGTTCTGATGTAATAATTTACCTTAAAATTACACCTTTACTTGCAAAGTAAACGATTTATTTTGCATACTGAACTTTATTTGTATAACAATAGGGCACGTGATGCATAACTAATTGGGGTCATGAGTGTAGTTGAACTTAAAATTATAAAGTTCGCTTAGCTACGGCAAGACTTTTTCTTACCTGCAGTAACTACGCAATAATACCTAGAAACGTAAAACGTTTCGTAAGTATTACTTTTTATGCGAATGTTGGGCAAAACGTTTGTAGGTATTCCTTTTTTTATGCGAATGTTGGGCAAAACGTTTGTAGGTATTCCTATTATTATGCGAATGTTGGGCAAAACGTTTGTAAGTATTCCTTTTTTTATGCGAATGTTGGGCAAAACGTTTGTAGGTATTCCTATTATTATGCGAATGTAGGGCAAAACGTTTGTAGGCATTCCTTTTTTATGCGAATATTGGACAAAACTTATGTAGGTATTACTTTTTTATGCAGCAATGAACACAATAAAAATCGGCCACGTGCGTGTCGGACCACACCCAGTGAAGGGTGACGTAGTCGGGATGTATAATTACGCATGCATAATATTAAGTTTTTAAATTCTCTCGTCAGCTAAAATAAAGTTGTTTCATAGTACTTCTCGAAGAAACTTAGAAAAACAAAGTTATGACTGCGGTTTTCTCTGAATAAAATGGCGGAAGACCGGAGGGCAGATAGAGAGGATGAAATAACGAGGGGTTTATTTTGGCACTTGCCCACAGAACTATGTATAAAAATCTAATTATCATCATCACATCAACTATGTCTAACCAAATGCAGCTTAGTGCCAGTATTTTACATGGAGTGACTGCCTATCTGAACTCCACAACTCAGTTAATACTGGGTAAATACGATATCCCTTGGTAAGACTGGTTGTCTGTCACGGGACACTGACTACCTGTAACGACTGTCAAAGATCTACAAAATGACAACCGGGACCAACACCTTAACATGCCTTCCGAGGCACGGAGATAACTCGAAAATTAATGCATCCATAGATTGACCTAGGTAAGTGCGGCTTAACCTTAAAGATCGACCAATGCGACTGTTATTGTTTCGCCACGAGCTCCTCAATAAACCGTAAAAAGCTAATTAACTAACAAGAAAACATCTCACTCAAATTAAAATAAACGAATACTTTGCACTCCTTCGAATAAATAAATAAAAGGCAAAAATACTCAAATGGCCATTTTATTTAAATTAACCGGCGAAAGCAAATTAAGAAGTAGTGGAATTATAAAGGACTTTATCTCAAGTGTGCGATTTCTTACTAACAAACTATCGTCTGAGGATGTTTTACACTGAAACCGCGCTTCAGTAAAATATTATTACACGTTTCATGATATCGGTGAGAATCTTTAGAAAAGAATGAACGACTAAAAAACATATAATCGACACTTTTCGTTGAGTTTTACCTGCAATAGTGGTGGTTTTGCAAATACTATACAAAAACTGTATTTTTGGTAAAATATCAGGTAAAGTATAAACTATAGATACGTTGCCCGCGCTCTGTAGTGGCAACATGAATCCAAGGTAATTACCGGACCTCCATTTAGTCGTGTACCAACCAGTGCCGCGACTGTACGTGACATTAAAATAAATTCATCAAATAACAAAAAAAAATGCCATCCTGTGTTTTTAGGAAATGTAAAAATTATACTGCAACTGTGAAAGATAAAAAAGTATCATTTCATGCGTAAGTATCAAGAAAAATGTATTTTATTTTACTTTTTTCGATGCCTTCTAATGGCGGCTGGCGTCTTAGGTAAGTCACGTGCCATACACGCTGAGCCAATGAGCATGCACCATAGAATGACAACGTAATTAAAGAATCTTTATCTCTCTCTAACAACAGGAATTCCTTAAATGACATTTATTTTTTTTCCTTTTCTTCGTGCGTCTAAGTAGCTATCTAGCTACCGATAGTATTTACGCTGTTTTCGAGTGCCATGATGTTCATGCATGACCCGTCTATTAATATTACGTCACTGGGTAAAGTGGACATCTTTATGGTCAGAAATGAGGTATACTTCGTGGCGTTCGTGGCGCGTAAGGTTTCATACTTTCGTGTCTTGGAACGACAATTTACAATACCTTCAAGCTTCTTTTACCCGTAAATATTCTTCCGACGTGTTATTTACCTACCAATGATGGTACGGTTCAAGAAAAGAAAAAACAGCACTAGTTTATTTTTTTTACTTAAAAAACTGCAAGACTTTTTTTACTGACTGCTGACCATTTTTCACTTTTTCCGATCAGTACTAAGTACCAGTGGCGAAGGTTCCGTACAACTCGATTCCTACCGGTTTCCCTTTGAAAAATTGCACAGTCAGTATTCTATAGACAAATAATATAATCACATTAAATATATGTACTCCGGCTTAACTCTTACAAAAATTGACCCTTCGCTACTGCTACTTAACAACATAGACAACTCCATCGTTTGCCTCATTTGACATATTATAAAGAAAAAGAAAAGCCTTTTAAGTACTGCATTTTCAATTGTTAACAGAACTACATACATTTAAAATGCTACTATACGAGTTTTACACTTTACCCATCCCAATATAACTCCTTTCCCACTATTTTTGTCTACATGGATGTTGAAAGAGAGTTTCACACACAAAGTAACGTTCCGGCTCGGTCACGGTCCGTGTACGGTACATAAATATTACGAAGCAATCACTGTAAATAGTACTATACAAACAGGTACATCTGCCGGCCGTCTGATACCGACGTATATGGGAAATTATCAGAACGTTTTATGTTGGAAGTACTTACTCATCAAGAGAAATAACATTTATACAACATAACATCACGCCTTGTAATCCCCGAAGTGTTGGGCAGAGGTGTACCTAACAAGTACACCCACATTTCGCCATTTATGTTTAAGTCCCATGTAATAGGCCGCGAGCCCATTGCCATCAGCCGGGCACATATCCAGACAACCTGGCTGCTACTTAATAATGAAATAACACTTTGGTCAACCCGGGAATTGAATCCAGGCCTTGAGGCAGTCAGAAATAATATTTATTTTTATTAAAACTTCACACATAACATAAGAAATCACAATGGAAATAAGTAGGAAGAAAATATAAGTAACAAATCATGGGCAGTGACAAAGTGGCATCATTTGACAGTCGTTCTACCCACTTCTGATAACAGGACCTCCTCCGTTTAGGTCTAACTCTAAAACGATAAGAAATCACGCTTTGATGGAGACATGTAAAAAAGAACTTCTTACAAAACAGGTTAACAGTCAAAAAAAAATTTATCTAAATGAGTGCACTTAGATTTGATAAAATAGAACTGGCTCTTTTCTTTTTTCAAAAATCTTAAAATGAGAATATAATTCTCAGTGAATAGAACATAAAACGAAGTTCGCAATTATCTTTAGAATCTTTTCACCTTTGGTATCATTACGGTACATTTTTAACGTACTTTTAGTATCTTTAAATTTAATAATAAAAGAGCTTGAACTTGCTTATTTTAGACTCATCAGTGGTGCATATGCCCAGTACTTACTGGGTTGTGAAGGTCAGATAGGCAGTCGCTCCATGTAAAATACTGGTATTCAGCTGCATTAGTTTAGACTGGAAGCTGACCCCAGTAAAGTATGGAAAAGGCTAGGCAGATGAGTGGTGTATATTTCCTTTTTAATGAGTTTTCCGCATCGCGAGGTATCCCATTATTTTGCATATACCTTCATGCAGACGCTATTGATTTTGTCTGTGTTAGGGGGACAGCCTGATAATCATATTATATTGTGTTTTAAATATATTCGCCTGGGGTTCCGTGCAGTACTCATCTACATGCATACAAGTGTGTATGTAGATTTTGACCTTGAAGCGACATCCCCTCGCGAACATCCCCTGTAACCCTTTATGGCGTTTCATTATTTGCGTAATACAGGCCTCTGTGTGTTGTAATGGTTCTTTATTATTTCTCTGACATTGAAATGAGTGTTTGTGTATGTGTGTATCGACCGACCATGTTTTCATAGGGTGTGTGCTGACAGGTTTTTTGTTTATCTCAAACGGAGTTCCTCTGGGAATACATCTGTGGCTTTTATCGCTATCTGCAAAAATAAAAATAATTTATTTGGTTTTTAGGCCATGGGCTTATAGATCATTCGGTTGTCACCGATTTCCCTGTCAAACGCCATGATAGTGTCCTTATCCCCCCAAAATCAAGCATAGGAACGGTCAATTGGAGAGACCCTAATTCAGTAGCCAAATGTATGTGTTGATAGTACCATGATTGACAAAAAAAAATGAGTACAAAAATTTAAGCGCCAAAAATAAAACATTGCTTTTCTGAACATCACACCTACAATCCCCAAAGAGTTAGGCAGAGTTTTACTTTTAAATTAAATATTAATACACTGATATTTCAATACTTACGTTTAAGGTCTATGTAATAGGGGCGTTTCTTAAAACTACCATAAAGATTAACCCTCAACTAAACACTCGAAACTGCAACAAAAACAATAGACCTCGAACGTCGAAGCGTGAAATTTTCCTTTAAATAAAAACTTGGGAGCTCTCGTAAGACGCTTCTCTAAGTGGCTGCTAAACCCGTAAGAAGTACTCGGAGTACTTGGAGTACTTTCAGTTACTCCCCCGCACCTTGCATTTTGTATAAGACGGGAAAGACGGGAACATTTTAGATTAACTTGCTTTAATTATAGTCTAGGTAAACACGGTTACGCGACGCGTGTGTAATTACGATTAGTAATTAGGGATATGGCGGGGAGGGATTCTGTTTTGGGTGGGGACATAGTGCGAGCGGGTAGCGATTTGTTTTGATTGAAAGAACATTAATTCCTTTTGTAAAAGTGAAAGTTTGTGTTCCTAATATAACTTTAAAGTTCTTCTTTTTCGTGTGGTGCAGTGTCTAACCTGGCGTTTGAGTTTTCATGCCGCCCATGGGCCTCTGACTTGACTGTACATGCCGTCGTGAAGTACCTCTCAGGCATGCTGTTTTCCATCACCGAAACTAGTGATAATTATACAATACGTACGTGATTCCGAAAAATCAGAGGTGTGTGGTTTAGGTTCAAATTCGTGACCTATGACTTGTATAACTTTGAGGTTTTAGTAGCTAAAGACCTAGATAGTTAAAATTGTATGTTTAGGCAGTAGAAGATGAAGTACGTATTACCGATTTTAGCTACAGATTCTTAGCCAATGATTAAGTCGTTATATTTATGCGCTTAAATAAGTGATAACGCTGAGAAAAATGAGCTCTCACATCCTGCATGCAACAATATATACAACTAACTTATACCCACGGCTTCGCCCGCGCTTCGATAATTGTCCCACGGGATCATACTACCAGGATAAAAAATATCAAGGTTATAAACTACCAGTGTGCTAAATTTCATCCAAATCCGTTCAGTAGTTTTAACGTGAAAGAGTAACAAACATGCATCCTAACAAACTTTCGCATTTATAATATTACAGTAGGTTTTTAGTAAAAGTGGGCGTGGTAATATTATTCTATGTCATCGAAATAGAAACATGATCATTTGTTGATGCGGCGGCTGATACACATCCTCAATTTTGATTGAAACCGCTTTGTACAGTTACACAAATGGCCACATACGAGTATAGGTAGTGCTATTGACATTCAGCTAGCACAATCAGCAAACTGAACAGTGGGGAGGCAATATGTCTAGGTCCAATGGTCGTTGAGACTGACGCGGCTTCAAGTGGTGACAGTGAATTGGCAAACGCTGGAGTAATATGGACGTATTCAAATAGACTGGCGATGTCCTGTGGTATCTAGTGGATTGAATAAGACGTGGAAGGCGGAATTCAATGGGAATAGGAGTATAATGGATAAGGAATAATATCGTTTTGGTTCAGTTTTATATGTTAATGAATATGGACTCAGACAGTATTATAATACCGGATCTTTTGAAATGTGAAAAGTAAAAAAAATAAAGTATAAAGAGGATAAAAGATTAATTTCATAAAAAAAATTTGATCCCGAACATTTTCGACTATTTCACACGAGTGCTACCTGACAAGCGAGCTTATGACATTAGACAGAGCGACTTGATCCTAAGTAGTAACAAGTATTGGATTACAATTTTCTTTGTCTTGTCCTGTCTATCGCTAGTAAATATTTGATTGTCTTTGTGTATTACCCATGAACTGCACGTGAAACTACTAAAACAAAAATAAGTCGTATGGAGACCAGAAGGAATAGACAAATTGACATCCTATCAACGACAACGATTACAGAAACGTTAAAAATTTATGTGACAGACGACAGGATTGACATAAGTTAACAAAAAACTTACAACTTCAACCAACTTATCTGTGCAGACGGGAAAACACAGAACTAAAATAAATGTACCAAGTTTGACATATCGATGCAAATTTTCTTGAGAAGCAACGCCACCTTGAACTGCACACTTAAAGTGGTGATACTATAAATCGATTAAGTCGTTGTAGTAAGAAAAAACGCTTTGAAAGCAAGTGCCAATTGTTATTTTTTTAATACTAAATAGGGTCAAATGCAAGTTTGACCGCAACTCGCCTGATGTGAAGCGATGATGCGGCCTAGGGTGGAGCACGCTTGCCTAGAAGAAACCGATTCACTCGAACTTTGAATAAATCCAGATTACAGGGAACAGAGAAGCCAGCAGTGAATTCCACAGACTGTTTAATGTTTAGTTTTCAATATATGTCGCATCCGGTCATTGGTACGGACATAAAAAGAATCGCAAGTGTGCCAGTGGTGACATCACGCGACCTACTTACCAGTCTACCCACACCACAGCGTGCTTCCACAGAGTCGTACGTGATGTTTACAGCTCGCGGCGAGGACGACATTGAGTGTCTGATCGCAGCAGAGTTGAGACGTCCCGGAACTGTAAATTGTAATTTCAAGTAACTTTTTAGTTTAATAGAAACAGTGTATCGCACCCTGTGTGTTTTCATTGCACAAAACCCAACTTATGCCCACATAATGTACGAGCCTAACGGAATAAATCCTGATAATCCGACAAATAAATCTTTCAGTTATATCTAGTCATCTGCAGTTTACTTAACCGCTCGCACTGCACCCACGCATACCTCTGTTAAATCACTGCATACGAGTCAAGAACACATGTTTAAGAAACTTTGTTAATATTTAATGTATATGCGAAAATGGCGTTGATTTGTAGGCACTTTGCGAATAATTTCGACCCTGGGTAGCCGCTAATATCATAATTTGACAAGCATGCATGCCGTAGACGGGCTTAGCTAAGCAAAAGGTTGATAATATATTTATTATTGGGAGGTTAAACATTGGTGTTGAAAGCGTATTGTGTGTTACCGCGATTTTCGCTTTGATTAATTTTATGGAGGACGTAAATTAATGAGGCTTACAAGGCCTATGGAATACACATACTTGTGGATGTTGTTTTAATAGTTTTAAGTTTAAATAGTTTTTAAAATCAATGGATATAGGATAGCTTAGAAAATAAACTTTATTGATAAAAATAACATAACAACATCACGCCTGTATGCAAGTGTAATTAATTGTAAACCATATATATATATATATATATATATATGTCACCAGTTGTAATTAAGGTCCATGTAATAGGAGACGAGCTTATTGCCATCAATCGGTCACAAATTCGGACTCCGCGGCTGCTACTGAAAAATTCGTGATGGAAAAACCCAATAACACGTTGCCCGACTCGGGAATCTAACCCAGGACCTCATGCTCAGCAGTCGCGCTTGCGACCATTAGACCAACGGGGCAGTTTGATAAAAATATTGTTTTATATTTAACTTACACTCAATACTTTTAACGACTCTAAGGTAGGGTCAATCAAAAACCAAATCGTGAAAGCTACTAACCGGGTTTTATTTATGAAAATCGGTTACGAAATACACGGTACACTTTCATCATCATCATCATTTCAGCCGAAAGACGTCCACTGCTGGACATAGGCCTCCCCCAAGAAGGGGGGGTTTTGCCATAATCGCCACGCTTGGCAGGCGGGTTGGCAGTATGGTGTTATAAAACACAGAGAACGCTGCTGCCCATTCTCTGGTAAGTCCCTTAGTCGCCTCTTACGACACCCACGGGAAGATATGGGACGGTACACTTTACCAGAACACAATACACATACCTACAAATGAAAACATAGTCAATAAGCTAAACTATCCCATAATCCAACACACCATACACATTTTAATCATCTATAGGTACCTCCCGAAAATCATCGAAGCCTGAAACAACAGATTTATAAACCACAGACTGCAATTACCCCACATGACAGATTCTGCCTTAAACGTAATTAAAGGGCGAAAACGTAGATACAAAATTAAATTAAAGTAAATCACATCACCTCGGAGATTTACTGCGATAACTATGAGCGTTCAACGTGAAATCGAATCAGTGTCTCGCTTTAGCGGTTTTCTGTAAGGGAGGTATCGGTTGCTATATATAACTAGTCAAAAGCTATGTATGTATATACGTGTCGTTTTGAATTAATGTGCTTGTGAGATAGTAGTAGAGTAGTTTGTGAAATTGAAGATTACGGTGACACGCTATCGTAGGTGTCAAATATGGGCGACAAACAGAGGGCGAATACAAATGTTTAAAACGGCGACATGAAAATAGAAATTTGAGTCTTTCATGGATTCGGAAAAAAAACTAAAACAAGCTTATTAACTACTAGATTGTAGATAAGGCGTAGTCGACGTAGCCCCGCTGCACGGGGCTACTATTTCTGTTTGGAGGGTTTAAAGTAACGTAACACGAAGGGGATGGCGGGGTCTAGTGAGCGAACTAAGACCCCGGCATCCCCTTCGTGTGAAACCAACCTGTCCGAGTCGGAGTGCCACAAGTCCCGAGCTCGCTTCGCTCGCTCTTACTTCCTCTGTTCTCTTTGCCGCAATGACCGGATAAAAAGTGATTTACTTGGTATAATAGTCGCCCATTTAGTATACAAGACGCCAATAAAAATTTTATTCGCCCGAATAATAATTTCTCAAGAGAATACTCTACCTACACCCATCGTTTATTGTTCCCGAATGTTCCTAAAACAGTACCGAAACCGTAGATTGAGAGGAAAGTTATTTAGCACCTATTTTTGAATGCCTTCCTTTAGCGGTTTTCTGTAAGGGAGCTAGTTATATGAATAGCTTTGTATAACAACGGTTCGTTATCGTAAGCTACGTCATGTCGTTTTTAATTAATGTGCTTGCGATAGTTTACTGAAATTAATGTGGTTTTGTGAAACAAAAAAATTGTGAAATATAAATATAAGAGGACAGTTATTTTGAAATATCACTCACAGGATAGCACATAAACCTGTAGCATAGTCATTAAAAACATAGTAATCTTGAAAAACATGTAACTGATACACCAAGTTACAAATGATATTAAGTTATATAATTTAATAATGATACACTTGTTCCAATTATAATGTTTTTAAGTATACGTCAAATTAAACAAAGTTGAGAAAAAACCTCAACATTTAAATTTAAAACTGTGTAAGCATTAAACACATAATTATTTTCTATTGGAATACTTACAGCACCTTAACTAGGTTTCTGTTCTATTCTCTAAATATCTAAAAGTATATTATTTTAAAAGTTTCTTGAAAGTATCTTTAAAAACCTAAATTCACACTACATTACCTTGCTCATTGAATATAATTTATTTGTCTTCATCTTAATTCTTGTAGACTCTGTATTTTCTGCGAATTTAAAATAGATACATTTAAAGATATGTAATAGGACTTTAAAAAGAAAAATATAAGTACAATAGATAACAAAAACATTTCGTTATCAACAGTCTGGTGGTTCCAGGGTTTTTCTCACACAAAAATTGCTTCTCAAATAATATTTGAAGAGGTTTGAAAGTTCTATATTATTAGTAGAAAGTCTCCAGAATATTCTTACAACTTTGACACTTGGGTTAAGTGGTGCAGTCACCGGTAAATTGGCGAAGATTTGATAAAACCAATGTTATCCATTTTCTATTTTCGAAGACTGTATTTTCAATTTTTTCACGTAGCTTTTTATTTTAACTTATTTTTTCGTGTAGGCGTGCTTTTTTTAAGATTCTGTATAATGACTGTAAGCTTTTTGAGGGTTCCGTACCTCTAAAGGAAAGGACGGACCCTTATAGGATCACTCGCGTGTCTGTCTGTCTGTCCGTCTGTCACAGCCAATTTACTCCGAAACTACTGAACTAATTGAGTTGAAATTTATCTACACGTATGTAGGTCGGTGACCCAAAGACGGACGTGTAACGTAAATAAATTAATGAATTTTAAAATAGGGGCCACTTTTTGAGGGTAAACTAGAAAATGAAAAAAATGATTGGAAACTATATCGTGTCGCGAGTCCGACTCGCACTAGGCCGGTTTTTTTATAACTGCTCAGTGATCTAGTATGCACTTACAAGTTAATGTTAATTAAAAAACATCTCTGACGTAAGCTTACTAACACATAAGAAATAAAAAATCCCTGCACTAATTCCAAACGCATTTCAATAAAAGCCAAATAAAAGAAAACTCAACTAAAAGATTGAAAACGGTTTCCATTAATTTTTTCATAATTAAATTTTCCACTCGCACAAGCTAATTGAAAATACGACGCAAAGCGTTTGAAACCTGATTTCATATTTTCGCATTCCGTCGGCTTTACGTAACAAGTTCGAGAAATAAACGCGAAAATCTCGCGAACGTCTTCATTTCCCGCTGTGGGGTTCGGGATTAAGATCTTGAATCGCCTTTATCTACTGATATAAATCTTTTAACACTCATTCGGGGTTTAACAGATCTGGCCTGAGTCTCGCTAACTCCAACAACTGCAATTAGCTCCAGTTGCCAAAGTCCCGGTAATCTCGTAAACTGGGCGTTTATAATTTAAATACGCAAATGGGTGTACCGCTTTAAAATAAATGTCTTTTATTTTTATACCGTTTTATCTTGCGAGCTTCAAATGCAGTATTAATTTTCTACAGTCCACTTTTTTCTACATATGAAATTGAGATTTAGCTAAATCCACAAGGAGAAAACTTTAAATCAAGGTATTATTTCAAAAATTAAAATTCAACTTTTTACCAAGTCCTTGAATAATAAATTAAAAGTATAAATCAGACTTTTGTGTTAGATTCGAATTTTAATTTAAAAATAGTTCAACTATAAATGTAGTTAGAATTAATACTAAATGAATAACGTTCGGGTCGTCTACTTTTACGAAAATTTTATTCATCGATGCGTTAAAAGGTAAGAACCAAGTTCATTATTCAAAATTAATAATCCGCTAAATTAATTTAAATCTAAACTTTCTCAGGCCGCCTTTAGTATGCAGGTACCCGAAAATCGCTTCTACAGGGTGTTTACACTCTCAATTTCATAGAATTAATTTTCTACGCGCATTTGGTTTGCTTCGCACAAGTTTGTAATAACGATAACTTTTCAAAGTTGCATTTTTAATGTTTCTCGCTAACTTGAGTTTCGTTGGATTCCTTTAAAATATCACACTTGTATTTTTAAGTAGAAGTAATTTTGAATTTAACATGAATTTTGTAAGTCTGATTTTAGAGATTTGATTTTAAAATTAGAATGTGTTAGAATAATTTAGCTTGGTAACTTGATTTACAGTGTAAGTATGCAGACTCTAAAATAAATCCCATAATTATTTTAGTAGAGTGTTTTTTTTATATAAAATTGGTCTAGAAATGATTATTTAAATATTTGTAAGCTTTTTAAAAAAGCAAATTTGTTTTTTTCTTTAACCTTTGAATTTTACCAGTCACTTTTAGGAACAGCCTATAGCCTCCCAAAGAAACAGCTAAAGGAGCAACAAAACGCACAATCAACATAACTTAACCCCTTGACTTACAACCGATAAATCAACCCTAAAACAGCGGTTATAAATTACAGTTATAAGTTTATAACAACCACATTTTAAACTATAGCAAAATGTAATAAATGAAGACACGCATCGATTGTTTAACGACATTTATAATTAAATTGTTGTCGCTGACGTAGGCATTAAAGGGTTGAAAGATTTAGTTAGCGTAGCAAAGGCTGCAGGGTTAATGTTTATGTTGTGTGTTTAGGGTTATTGTTTAGTGTGAAAGTTTTAATTATTATCAAAATAAGATTTTTAGTAAATATTTGTTTAGATTTAGATAAGCAAGGGTTTTTAAAGCAAGGCACCAAAGTAGATTACGATGGCTATAATATTATTAAAAATTAATTTTGAAAATATTCAACCTCATTCATAACTTTCCTCTGCGTCGATAAATTATAATTGTAACTAGGTAATCTATACATAAATCGAATTTTCGAGCGGCCGAGACACCACCTGTCGCTGTTACATATATGTATGTATACGTTATTTTTTGTTGGTCCGCCATCATGGGCGTGAACGTGCAGGTGGTTGAAAAATAATACGTGCAAAATATATTCACTTGATATAATTACAAAGATTTCAACGGAACATTATCAAAAATAATTAGAGATTACAATGATAGTTACTGATTAAATCCAAATTACAATAATTACTAGACTTGGGTTTAGAGCCAATGGATTTGTGCGTGACCACCGGGTGACAGTCACATCAAAAGCGGCGTCACCGCTATCATGACATTCACAACCCCATTCGGTGTTAACCGCTCTAAAATAAATTTTAAACCACAGAATAAAAATAAGCGATTACAACCGTTAAATAGTGTTGCAATAAATCAACTAAATCATCACGCGCCGTTACATATAATAAAATTGTAACAGGACGATGTTGAAAAAAAATATGAAGGGGATCTTTATTAGAATGTCTTGTTATCTATTTTGTATTTCGCTTATAGAGGATAATGATTAATAATTGTGTAATTCTTTATGATGGTATTTTAATTGTATTTTGATTTTTTATTATTTTTTTTTAAATTAATTATGTAAATTTATGCTATGGATAATTTTTAATCTGAAATAAACGTTTAATAAAAATAATAATTTATTAGAGTAATAGAAGCCAAAACACCAGATTTTAGAATTTTTGTCTGTCTGTCTTTCTGTCTGTATGATTGTACGCATATCACGCAAAAACTACTGCATGGATTTGAACGCAGTTTTCACTGCTCTATTGCTAGATGCTTAACTTAAAATATAGACTACATTAGATACAGTTTTGGACCCGATAGGTGGCGCTGCGCGAAGCAAGAGTGGGTCGCTACTAACAAATAAAAATATTATACTTTGCAGCCAGCCCCCGTAGCATGACCACCGTAGACAAGGATTTATTTGACGGAAGAATCGACAAAATGACAGGTAGTGCAAAGAAATCTATCATTGTGTCGACACAAACTGTCATTTTGTCGATTCTTCCGTCAAATAAATCCTTGTCTACGGTGGTCATGCTACGGGGTCTGGCCCTAATCTAACAATAAGGTAAGTACAAATAAACAATTAAAGACATTCTTTAATACACTCTCCAAATATAGAAAGTAAAATTAAACAAAATCAAAATCTCCTACCAGAACTCAAGTAAATTAAGTTTACATAAAAAATCATATCACGCTCTAATTGGCGCCAAGAGATAGCAGAGAGCGGAGTTTTGTCCCCTAAAACAATATTGACACTAGAACGGTCCCTTTACATCTTGCCTGTTGTTCAAAGCAGATTAATGTTTGTGCCCGCTTATTTGCCCGCTTCTTCATAAAAATGCCCGAACAGTAGCACGGATAAACAAGGGCAAACCTTTAATAACATTCCACGGTGGATTTTGTGATGTTATCGGCTTGTAATCCTTTCTGTGGTTTGTTCAACGGGATTGGTTGTAATTTATTGGTATTTTTACTTCAAAACGATGTGCGTTTTTTTTTCTATTTTTGTCAGTAATCTAACGTGAGTTGTCCTTGTCCAGTTAGAATTAGTTTAAATAATTTGCAGATCCAAACTTAAAACTTTAAGAGAGGATTTTTTCAATGAGATGAACGCGATCAACACATCTGACCAGCGTTGAAAAACTGTCAGTATCAATATTTCATAGCAATAGACGATAGATATTGACTTTGGCTCTTAAACGTAGTTATTAAAATTAAGTTATTATCAACGTTTAAATTTTATACTTCTTTAAACTTTAAGCAGACTTAATGAATAAACCCCTAAGTGTACACACTGCTGAAGGCCCTAAACAGTTTCCTATGCATTTTAACTATCATCAAAAAAAATCTGCAATAAAAAAAGGAATGTCAATTTTTAACTACCATTAAAATCCACAATTTCCCACTCAACAGACAATTTTAATATTACTACATATTAGAACGTAACCGGCTAACAGTATTGGAAATACCAGGAAATCATAAGAGATTTGGAGTGGTCGGCAACAAACACCCTAGACACATAGGAGTCAGTTAAATAAAACTAACTTGCCTAAAATGGCCCACAATTGGACAACAAAGGTCTCCCGCTAACTCTTCCACCCAATTCTGTCTGATTGAAAAGTCTTTAAAAATCCATAGTCAGTTTAAACTGCCAAAAATCTACAATTTCCCACTCAACAGACAATTTCTCCTTTAATACATTTGCACGTAACCGGCTAACAATATTGGAAATACCAGGAAATCATAAGAGATTTGGAGTGGCCGTTAACAAACACTCTAGACACATAGGAGCCTTTTATCTCTATGTCTAAGGCTTTTAATAAAACTAACTTGCCTATAATGTCCCACAATTGCACAACAAAGGTCTCCCGCTACTCTTCCACCCAATTCTGTCTGATTAAAAAGTCTTTAAAAATCCATAGTCAGTTTAAACTGCCATTAAAAATCCACAATTTCCCACTCAACAGACAATTTCTCCTTTAATACATTTGCACGGAACCGGCTAACAATATTGGAAATACCAGGAAATCATAAGAGATTTGGAGTGGCCGGGAACAAACACTCTGGAGACATAGGAGCCGTAATCTCCGCGTCTGAGGATTTTAATTACTTATTGGAAACTTGTGGCCGGCGGCTGTATGGGAGCTTCTCAGCGCTTTATTGCGAGATTTCGAAACTTGACATCAAATTACGTACTATTGTTTCTCGTGAAAAATAGTACTCCATCACCTACCGTGGAGTCGGCTTCTAATCTAACTGAATGTAGCTGAAACCAGTATTTTATACATGGAACGAAAAAAAATTTAAAACTACAGAGCCTCTGAAAATCTATTATTATGTGAAAAAATAATAAGATTTCTTCACATAATAATAGATTTTCAGCTTTTTGCTTCGTATTATATTTAATAGAACCATGTACGACGTCTATCACTCACGTATACACGGCAAAACCACAATTAACTTGAAATTATTTTTTTTCTGCTTTTTATTTTTCTTTTTTCTCACTTTTTTCTCGAAGAAACTTGGAACGGTATAAATTTAAACCCCTATCCCGAAAGACAGTATCCGAAACCAATAGTAAGACCTTCTCCTAAGTAAATATAATACAGGATGTCATTTCGTTGGTGGCACGCGTCAACTTTACCATGCTTAGTATCTAGAGTGGATTCTTAGACATCAAAGTGATAGGTGAAAACTATTTGTAAATATCTAAGTATGTGGATGTAGAAAGGAACTAGATATCGGCAATAAATAGATGATTTTATTGAATTTCAATATCTATACCTATCAAGTAAAAAAACATGTAAATATTACTACAAGTAATTTATTTTACTATTAGATTCTAATAGTAAATATCTTCATTTTCAATATTTTCTATCATTGTTCATAAAATAATTGTAATGTATGGTCAGTAACACATTATTGTTGTCATGTCGGCGGGCTGTGACAGGTGATGCTGCTGTCATGTCTGTCTCTATTATTATATAATATTATACTGGAACCACGTCAGTTTCATTCATATTCATATTATTATCTCAATCATGTTTTTTTTTTAAGAAAACAAATAAATACAGCGAAACTCATTTTTCTTTTATAATTGAACTTCGAAGAAATCGTAATAAAACAAAATTCTCAACAAAAATAACCACGATTTTAATTTAATAAATCACCAACGTCAACGCCTCCATTTATTTTATGTAACCTTAACTCCACTATGATGAATTTTTACTTAATTTGAACAGAAAAGTGGCTTTTTAAGTTAAAACAAACGGGAATTAAAAAATAAAACACAAAGTAATTTAAAAAAAAAATTCGAACAATGAATGAATTTCAATTTTACTTTCCCACCTTTACTGCGTGAGTGTTGTGTTACTATTTTTTCCATTTGTACTCCGTCCGACCCTGCGTTTTATATGACTTGACAAACCGTCAAGATTACGTTATTCAAAGCAAGAGGTTAACATTAACTTATTAAATACTTGCTGTAGCCCGCGACGTTCGCCAGCGTGAAATTATTATAAAAATATTACTTCCGTGTTTGAATCGGATTTTGTAAACAATTTCATTTCACAATTTGTTTTAACGGAACCCTGTTTTTTTTTCTAAAATGAAAGTAGCCTTAGTTACTCCTTATAACATCAGCTATTTGTCAGTAAAAATCCCGTCAAAATCGGTCCAGCCGTTTCGGAGATTAGCCGGAACTAACAGACAGACAAAAATTTTAAAAAATGTTTATTTTTGTGATAAGCACCGTATATACTTTCACATGCATTTAGTAAAAAGCTGTTATTTTGAAATTACAAACATACTTCAATTTGAATTATTTGTGTAAATAAAAAACCTCCCGCGAACAATTTTCTAAATGATGGCGAAAACCGCATCAAATAGTAGTTAAGAACAAAAATGTGGTCAAACAGACAGACCTGAAAAATTATTTTATATTATAATCGGTAAGTTTAGAAGATGAAAACACTATCTTGTGTCAAATTGTTTATACAGGGTGTTCTTATAAGATTTGTTTGTGTGTGTATGTGTGTGTGTGCGTTTCTCAGTGCCAATGACTTCTTTCAATACAGGTTTGCAAATATCAACATTGGGCGCTTTGATCTTAAGCAGTCGACGCTCATTTCGTTACAAACGTGTGCTCTTAATTAAGTTCAAACAAGACGTGCTAATCGAAGCGAGTATGTCGCAGGTATTTACCAAACTTGGAGTTTCATGCAGTCGGAGAGAGTACTGCATCAATTAATGTTGGCAAATAACTTTCGCGATTTTGATTTGAGTGGTTTAATTAATATAGTGCACAGTCAAACCTCAATACTAACAAAAAAATACTAAAAAAAATGTTTACTGGACAACTCAGCAATATATTACTTGATAGTGGTTAGTATTAAAAAAAGAGCTAGTAAATAAAAACTGTATTTACTTTAATTTTTAATGCCTTGTTTCAGTTTTCTGAATCTTGCGTAAAAATTACTGAAAAAACATAAGAAAACGTTGTAAAGAATGTATCACTGACGCAATGAATGCACACGTAGTTTTATATCAATATCTAATATGTAGTAAGATCTTCAAACATAAATCTGCAAATAAAGAAATGAATAATTCACATTTTAGTCAAAATCTAAATTAAACCATTTCTTACTAAGCTGTAACATTATCTGATAGGTTATCTTAGTTTATTTACACCGTTGGACGCAAGGTAATATTGGCAAACAAGGAGAGGTATCATTTACAAACTTAATTAAACATTCATTTTCGATGTCTACATCATTTAGAACCATCTGCTGTACAAATATTTTAGTGTAAAATATGATCACGGTTAGACCACACGGTAAATAACTACATTTTGCTGAAAATACCAGACTTTTAGTAATAAAATGATACCCTTAAAATCAAAATTAGCCAGCCAAACTAAAAACACTGAAAATATCAGTTACGGAAACTGCAGATTTATTTTCCATACTCATATTTCAAGTATACTAAGTATGATAAGGTCGTTAATCCCAAAATATTTCATCAAATTATTATTTTTTGTGTTTAGATATCGATACCCATGTGGCGTTTCGCTAGCTAATTTATTTCAACCTTGTGTTGTTTCATTTAAGTGAATAAAAGTATATGCGAGAAAATAAATCCGAGAGCACATCTAAAAGGAATCACTCTGTACATAAACCCCAAACAACATAGACGAATACCAAAATACGGCATTGCGGTTACACCTAATAACACTTACTGCACAAACCACACAGAAATGAACCCTGCAGCCATCAAACAAATCTAAATAGCAGTCAATCAATAATAGCTACTCATCTACTGCTACTCAATCAACTCATGATCGCAGAGCAGGGGTAGCCAACCGTCTGATTGGCAATTAGCCAGCCTGCCACTACCCAGGTGTCTGCAACCTGAGCTCAGAATCCTCTTTGTCTAACGCAATGCCCCATCAGCATTTACTAAACAGCTCCCGGCTACAATCGAAAACTAGATAGGTTTCTGTTTTTAGGGTACCGTATCCGAAGGGTAACCTACGGGACGCTATTACTAAGCCTCCACTGTCCGTCCGTCTGTCAGCGGGCTGTATCTCATGATCCGTAATAAGTAGGCCGTTGAAATTTTCACAGAATGTGTATTTCTGTTGCCGATATAACAACAAATAACAGATAAAAAATTAAAGTGGGCTCCGCTACTACGATGTCACGGAACCCTCGATGCGTGAGTCCGACACGCACTTAGCCGGGTTTTTCCAACATCCCTAAGTACCATTACAAAGAATAGAAAGAACACAATTTATCGAGGATTAAGACAACGCGAACTCAACAAAAAATACGATTCGAAATGTATAAATAAACAGATCTCTATAATTTGTTTTTAAGTCTAGACATGTAAAAACGATTTGTAAACTTCATGCGAAATTAGGAACAATTTTCAGCGTAGCTTTAAATGGATTTGTGAAAGTTAGGATAATATTCTGTTGAATGATGAATATTTCGTTTAGAGGAATAAATTAATAATACAATTTAAATGGAGATAAGGTAAGGTACGTATTAAATTATCCTGAGAACATCAAAGGTATCAAAACTAACTTTATTGCTATCTTTTAGATTTTCAAAGTATTCTTAATGAGGAAGATCAAATTAATAATAAATTAGTCCATTCTATGGTACATAAACCTATAATTTTGTAGCTCTAGATTCTTTTCATAGCAGAATTAATTCATTATTAGCTCTGTTAATTTGATGGTCTGTAGTAAAAAATTAAGAAGGCAGAAAAAAATAATCTTTACACATTAATTTCTCTGGCCCTTATCCCAATTTATTTGAGGTCGGCGCAGCATGTCTTCTTCTTCCACTATGTCTGTCGGATATATCAGGATTTATTCCGTTAGGCTCGTACATCATGTGGGCGATGGGTTTCGTGCTATGAAAACACACTGGGTGTGATACACTGTTTCTACCAAAACTAACGAATTACTTGATATTACAACTTAACACAATAACACGGGGTACAATGAATCGGGTACAGTTCCAAGACGTCTCAACTCCGCCGCGATCAGACATTGAATGTCGCCCTCGCCTCGAGTTGAACATCAGGGCTCTGTAGACGGTAGACTTGTAAGTAGGTCGCGTGACGTCACCACCAGAGCACTTGCGATTCATTTTATGTCCACACTAACCGGATCCGACATGCCTATTACTCGTCATCTCATCAGACAAATTATAAATTGAAATCTGTCCATGATAGCACGTGCGTGACAGCGTTGTTCGTCTGAAATGACGTAACGGATTCTGATACTGTTTACACCATTATCATACAGAAGGTTAATGTGTACCTATAATATGTTACTTATACTACAATCAGACTTTCATATAACAGAAAAATCTAATTTCGACAGAATCATTATTTTAACTTAACCCAACATAACATCATTTATTCTCAGGCAACTTTGGTCCATAGATAAACACCTTACAGACTATAATAAATCAAAGAGAGAAGAGAGAGAGTGTTTAGGTTTTGTCAAGTCGCAAGATGACTGCGAAGAAAGGGCGACCTGAATAAAACGACTGTTCCTAGGTAAAGTCTCGAATCTGATAATATGCAATAATAATAATCAGTCCTTATTGTTTTTTTCTAATCGAATAAAATTGGAACGTAACACTGAAACCGTGTATCGAAAGTTAAGTATCGCGCGGCAGAAGCGAGCGTGCGACCAACACGGAACTACCATTTACGCGAATGTACGACCACTTCACTTCAAGTAATCAATCGAATCTGGTAGTTTCGATAGTTTTTGACGCGGTACGTAATCAAAATTGTATGGAAGGTACTGTTTCCGATTATAGTCATTAAGGGCATTACATGGCTCAAATCCCAAAAACAGCGTATGTTCAATGAAATTTGTTGATGAATCCCTTCGTGCGTTTTCCGTGTAAAAAAAGTATGTTATAGTTAAGTTCATCACAAATAAATTGTATTGTTTAAAATTTTAATAAACCTTCTCAATTTTTTTTGGTTAATCGTAGAAAATAGGTCCTTTTTCAACCTTAATTGTAAATTATCTCTGTAACGGCTGAATAGATCGGCATGAATTTTGTAACAACAAATACGTAATGATATATTTAACAATCTGTATTGTTTTTTTTCTGTTATTTCTTTTAATATTTTTAAATAATAAATAAAAACCGAAATTTTGCGAAATGTGCGGGGCAAGTCAACAAAAACCAGTACAGGGATCAAATCATCAAGGTCATCGAGCAATGTAATGCCCTTAATGACTAAGTTATTCATAAAATAAACTTCAAATTGCTCTCTTGAAAAATAATCTATTTCACTTTCGATACTTTACATAAGGACAGTCGAAAACTAACTTCTTCCGGACCGTCACTTAAATAATAATCACCTTCTCCACCATTCTATTATGCAAATTATAACCTCCAAAATATGATTAATATCCCACATATTGCTCCACATATTTCCGTACCTACATTAAGGTACTTCCAAAGCCTTTGTTCGATAAGATTTCAGGCAATTATCTTAATCGGATTACGTTCATTGGGTACAGTGACGTCACCAGGCAACAACCACTAGCGTAATCTTGCTGTACTTAATTGTCCCTATTTGAAGGTTTGCCCCCATTTCAAGGTATGCTCTAATAAATGTGGAGGTAGTATGTTATTGTTGACCCGGAATGAAATTTGGCAGACTCGGTGACGCGTCTCGGGTAGGTTGGTACTCGGATTAGTGACGTCATCTTTCATCTGTGTGAGGATGAGTCATGGCAGTTTCCGGTTTTTCTTATTAGAGTTTACGTGGGTACGTTTTATCTTTTGAAGTATTTATTTATTTATTCATTAAAACTTTATGCACAAGTAAAAACTGTACCAAGGCGGACTTAATGCCATAGGCATTTTCTACCAGTCTATCTAAGGGTGATGCAGAGACAATATACAGTAGGAGCAATTACAGTAAAAAAGACTAGAAAATATTTATAACAAAAACATATAAGAATAAATACTACATAATTACTTAGACAGGAAACGGGATATTTACTATGTTTACTGCTTTTGTCGAGTTCCCGATATTTCGGCGGTGTTGCAAGCACCATGATCACGGATAAACTGAAGTTATTGCGGGTGGGTGTTTATGAGCAGACAAATCGGTCTACCCTCTTTCTTGTTCGTTTTTTGCACTCAGTACCGCTACCACTGTCACTCGCAACTCGATTCTGTTCCCGACACACGAAACTCACTGTGTCCGCTCGCGAACTTTTTTCCGCACTTTTTCGCTTTTTACATAGCTGGACCACTGGATTCCAAGCGGGAACTCGACAAAAGCAGTAAACATGGTAAATATCCCGTTTCCTGTCTAGGTAATAATGTTAGTGACCATGATAGTTAAAAATCTTATAAATACTACATATATTAAACTTTATAAAGTTAAGAGAAATAAACAAGAAAAACTACAACAATTTAGTTCTGAGACCTTCTCCACCTGCTCTGCCAACTTCTTGAGTATTTGTTCCCGAGCTTTCACTTTGCTTTAAGTATCTTTCATTTAAAAGAAAAACACTTTTTTTAATTCAAACCTCATTGTTCTTTGATACAAAAAATTTAATAGAGCGCGGCGTGCTAATTTCGGTTTCATAAAATACAACTCGACTTATTGCTGTACAACATTTGTGACATTGACCTCTCCCAATCTGCGCAACAAGATCCTGTCCACTACCTTCAGCATCCAGGCTGCGTACCGTCGCCAGTCTATCTAGCTGGGGGTGTAATATGCTACGATTGCCGATACTAGATTTCCACTGTACGACTCGTCGCCCCATCGGCCTTGGGTCCTTCAAAAATCATGGTCAGAACATTGCCACTTTAGCTTTTCGGTTTAGTTTGATAAAACTCACCAAAAAATATCTCCTAGAACAAATACAGCACAAAAGCACTACTTTAAATATGTCATAAATGTCATTACTTATATCAGCACGTAAAAATTTCATTACAATTTAGAAAAATCCTCAAAATTTATAAAATGTAAGTAACCAATTTACCTAATATCTTTTTTTATCTTTAAAAGATACCTTTTATACCCTGTCTACTTAATTACCTACCTTGAACGTAACCTTTTAAAAGGGCACAGGTCGTGGAGTTGTTGACATGTCATTGACATCGAAGCGAATGCCATGAGCTTATCCAGATCTTATGTTTTCAATATGCGAAATAATCCTTTGATCAGTGCCAGAACATGTTTGTTTATTATCCTTAAAGAAACAGAGGTAAGGCAGATAAAGCCAGGTTATTTTGGATATCTTGTCGAAGACGGGCAAATTACACAATTTGCCTTTATGATTTGTAAAAGTTGCGTGTTATTTTGAAAACAATAGCATAAACACAAGCATAATCAGCCTATAATGTTCCCACTGCTGGGACACAGGCCTCCTCTCTATTATAGGGAATGGGCTATAAACCACCACGCGGGCCCAGTTTTTTTTTTTAGTTCTGCGACATGCCGGTTTCCTCACGATGTTTAAAAAAAATGAAATAAATTACACAAAGTAATGCGCCTGCCTGGGTTCGAACCCACGACTTACTGTTCGTAAGTCGGGGCCGCCACCACTGGGCCACCGCTGCTCTAAAAACAAAAACAATAAGTTACTACAATTTCAATTTGTGTAAAATATTTTACTGCTCGCATTTAAATAAATATCAAATGAACAAATGCAATGAAATACGAGGAATGATTATTAAATTTTCTAGTTTCTGGAATTAGATTATTTTTAAGTGTAAACAATACTGATAGTGAAAATTTTCAAACAAAAATATCACTACTTTGACAACTGGCTTTGAGCTGACAGTATCATTGAATTCTTTACTCAACTCTTCAAAAGCAGCTCCGAGATTGTTATCACAAATTCACAAAACTTGCTGATATGTTGACAACACAAAGACCATTCAGGCGCACAACGACCCCGAAGTGCCCCGATTTACCCCGAACGCAACAGATGAAGCCTATATTGATAAAATGACAAAACCAATGCGTAAAGACTTAACCCTCGGTTCGCGAGCGAAGAATTAGACACGCTTCATTGGTTTCTCAAGAGGTGATGGAACTGATTGGCCGGCTCAACTTAACAATACCCCCAGTAGACATTGAACAAGATTATAACCTCTAGATTCCACACAGAAAATTACACCGTATCTTTTACACGATAGAGTTGTAAGTCTTTTAGTGTGGGGTGAGCGTGGTATTTGGAGTATTGACGAAGAATCATCGCATCTGCTTAGCCGGATTTTATGTTTCATTGATTGGCATTGTTAAGTCCACGTAACGGTAATACGCCCCTCTCGAATGTTTATCAGAAGATTTTGGGTAAATAGACACAATTATTTGATAAGGTTCATTTTTTGACAAAGGTTGGGTTGAAGTACCTCTTCTGATATACTTTAAAAATAAAAGTAGGATTGTTATGTGATTGTGTCCAGTGTTCAATACAGTATTTGATTTTTTATTCAGTGGCTTAGCATAAGACTTGCTTGTTATGAATCGAACTCAAACACAATCTGACTACTTAAAAAAGTTTCAAATTTGGTCCTTAAAAAATTCTTTTGACCGTTTAACAAAGTTTCTCCATAAGAAAAACAAATGATTTTTTATATTAATAGATATTAAAATATAGTTAGGATAGACGGAACAACATGAACCAAAATCGTTATCTACTTGCTTGCTCGTTACCTTCGGTTTAACTGAAATGTGTCCAGATGGACACATGACAATAAATTATGTAATTTTACTGTAAAGCACCCAACACACTTGGGATCACATTTTTTTATGACATGGTCATGTCTTCTGATAGCCTCTCTTTAATACCTGATATCCCTTTCGTCAAAACCTTACTTAATTTAGCTCTAAACCCATGAATGACATTAATAAAATCAAAACGAATCATTTAGTCAAAGCTCGCGTTTGCGTCAGCTCGCAGGGTGATTTGACATTCGATGGACATTCGCTGTCCGCTGCAGCTTCGTATTCCCTTCCCTATTAGTTATGCATGCCTGGTACATAGTGCGATGTATCTACGTTTGCAGTGGTTAGTTTGTAATTAATTTATGGGTTCGTTTATGGTTTTGGGTGGAATGTAATGGAATACTGTTTGTAAGTTCCTAAATACAGTCGTTTTTATGATTGTAAATGATAGCATTTCGGTCATTTCATTTCCGCTAATGATTCCTTCGTCTTGCCCCATACAAGGCACATTAAGCGTCCACAAAGTCCTAACAATATCCCACAGGTTATTTGCTTTAAAGTAACCATAATCCACGTAGGTACTACGATACTAATTGAACCAATACGTGATCAACCTTCAGAATACTCCATACCTTCGCGAGGACTCATTAAAGCAGTCGGTCTATAGTAACAGTAATTAAAATAAGTGAGAGTCACTTTCATCAAAAAAATATTTTCTTATGATCTCCAAAATCCGCTGGGTACAAAAATAAGTAAAACCTTGATACCATTCAGTTCGCTTAGTTTGCAGTAGCAGAGCACTTTCAGAAGGAGGAGCTCGAGGGCTCTAAATAATAACAGCCACTCGGGTCGATCTTTAGGTTAAGCCGCGCTTGCCTAGGTTGGTCCGTGGATGGGTGACCACTAGTCTTAACCAGGGGTATCGTGTTACCCAGTACTGACTGGATTGTGGAGGTCAGATAGGCAGTCGCTCCATGTAAAATACTGGTATTCATCTGCATCCGGTTAGACTGGAAGCCGACCCAAACATAGTTGGGAAAAGGCTTGGCAGATGATGAAAGCACTTTCAACCACCAGCATTGTAGAGTTATTATCTCCGACTTATTTGTAGGTCGTAGTCTGAAATCAAGCAGGTACATTATTTTCTGAAATTTATGTCATCACCAGTACTCATATGTCTAATCTCAAACAAGAATCAGAAATAATTACGTACTTATCTACCTACCTACTCATGACAAAAAAGGCTAATAAAATGCCGGGGTACAATCATGAACAATAATAACTTCCACACTAGTAACACAAGTAACATGATGCTTACAAGTATTATTACATGATACGATACGACACATGCGTACAATCGTGCGGAAAAACATTATAACAATGTCCTTTCTTCTGTATTTAATAGACGCAAGAATAATGCACAATGCTTATTATTTCGTCTCAAGAGGGGAATTATTATTGTACTCACGGTCCTACGTATTTTGTTTATGACTGTACTGTGTGTGTGATGAGAAATCTGATACTTAAAGGGGGGTGAAACTGGTCGAAAGATTAATAAGTACACTGACCAGTTGTTTTGTATTCAAAAGTGACCCCTAAACAATTCAAAGAGAGATTTACAAAAGATTAAAGTGAGCCGAACGTACTAATTTGTATTTATTATTTTGAGGTACCTACAATACAATGAACACAAAGAATGAATATACATACTTATACGAGAAACTGTACCCCTTTTGATTGCCACAGTAGGCAGAATAAAATTACTTGACAAGTTTTAAGAAGTCGAATCGAGAATCTCGTTGAGTTTGTGAGTAGAACGAAATAAGTAACATTTGTTATGATTTAGTCAACTCCATGCTGTAAATCAAACTATTACTTACGTCATATCCCATCCATATTATTATTAATAATTCCTTTCCATTTTTCACCTTTATCAGAGACTGGGCAGAAGTCTCCAGACTAGACAGAGATAGGTGCGTACCGTGACGGTTGGTTCGAAGTAGAGCGAGTAAAGAGTTGGTGGAAGGAATTAGAGGAGGCCAGCAGTGGGACCGCATATGTTAAAAAAAAACAGGGACTAGCTTTTGCCCTCAGCTTCACCCGCGTAGAGGTCGGAAATAATTCCACGGAAATGTACAACCAGGATAAAAAATATCCCAGGATTTGGTCTACCTGGCCGTTGTACGTCCAACCGTAAAGAAATTTAAATATAAGAAAGAAGTTGTATTTTATTAAATAGGGTGACTGGTAACATTAACAGTTTTTTCAACGGCCTCACGCAGCTAAAAGCTGATAGGTTACAGACGCGCGCACGAAAATTTCATACGGCTGTTGTGTTATTGTGATAAAAGTGAATGACTATAAAAAAGGGTTTCTTTGGGAAAGTTGTTTGTTATCATGAGTACAATCACGTGTTTAAGTTTCGGTCACTAACTACCAGTCAACCTATTTATGTTAGTCTGTAAGGTATATCTATGTTCCAAAGTTGCCTGACAATAAATGAATGTTGTTGTTGTTGTAAAGGCATGAAAAGGTAACAATGGAAAGACATAGACAGCAGCACTCTCATAAACGCACCTATTATATAAAAGAGAAAATTCCGTCTGTTGTTTGAGTAGCTGCCTATTTACCAGGACACCCACGACAAAAAAAAACACTATTGCGCCACCGCCACCGTTGCAAAAACCGCCACCCACTCTCCGCTAACTCAATACCGCTCCCATTTCAGACTTTCAAAAGCTTCCTTTCAGAGCCAATTTCGTCCGAAATCATATACATTGTTCCAACTAAGCTAATTACTACGAAATAATGGACAAACGTTATTGACGACCAACCATGGGCATTAAGTGTATACAAAGTTACCTTTGTTGGAGCGAGCAATATAATTACGGGCAATAAGCCGCGTAGCCCGGTAGACGCGGCCTCTAATGCTCACCCTGTGTTCAGCAGATGGGCTATTTGGTATCAAAGTGTTATATGTCAGCTTATATGGACGTATTACTGAGTGGACGAGATTCGTAAACGCACTAGTGTGCAATCAATAAAATGATTGCGCTTTTGTTGCTGGTTGTACTTTTATCAAAAGATGTTTTTGAAAAAAATTGTTCCAATTTTTTTCATGAGAAATAATGCTTTTTTTTTAGTTTGAAATATATTCGAAGAGAAACTTTCTTTAAGAATAAGTAGCAAATGCAATACTTTAGTGCGTTTCGTATTTTTCCAACGACATTTAACAGCTATTCGTTTAAGTTTGTATAAATCCATAACATTATATAGACCTCTGGTTTTAGATCTAGAAATCCCGTGACTGCCAGACCTACCTCATTTCATAAAAGCTGCTTTTTCTATACCTATCAGTACTTTGGTAAGAACAATTGGATATTATGAAAAGTCGGTCTTGATAGCTTTGGCAGATATCAGGTAACAAAGGTGCTGAATAGCCACAAATAGAATACTGAATAGTTACGTCATACTATAAAGCGTGATTTTTTTATATTCCCTAAGGGCTAGTATGATGATTCACCTCCTCCATTGCCAGACACTTTGTGTGGTGGAAAACCCCCGCCAGACACCTTTAAATTATGTTAAATTGTGAGAGAACTTACTTTATTTTATAAAATCACTCCATTTAATAAATATATTACAAACTTTTTGAAGCCCCTTCTCAACTACTTACACAAAAAAACGTTTAAGCTTTTATAAAATGATGTAGCTCTGGCGTTCATGTGATCGTGGTCCATTACTTAGTCAGTATCAGTATCGACGATACTTCTTCAGTCGCTCCACAGTTGCGCAATACTCTCCCAAAATACGGCCGCCGCCAAATGGTATGGTGTTTACCAAACACAATTATTGCCTGCGTCCATTTTGCAATATGAGATTTAAGGCTCAAATTAAGTGAATTAGAAACCGGAGAGAGGCCCTTTGCCCTCTGATAGGCAGATTTGATTCCAGTACCAACTTCCAAACCATTTGCAAGTAATTTGAGTGGGGGCTGGGTACTGGTTTGCGATAATTCGATCGACGTAGGGAGACTGTAAGGTAATTATTCAAAAATATACAATGGAGTGGCTATTTTGTAGGGCTGATGGCGGATTCCAAAGCTCTAGTTGCGTTACGTACATTAATAATGCGATACCTATATTTGTGCACTGGATTTCTGTTCACCTAAACGGGAACAAAAATGACGAAAGATTTTATGTTATTTTTGGAGACTATGGGTATTGATTATACATGTTTATATATTTAATGATTTTTTTACTGTTTTCTTATTTTATTCGATTAAATTTATTATTTATTGTTGTATATGGGTATTTTGCCTGAAATAAAACACAATTTATTTAATTCATTTTTATTAATTTTCAATCATGCACTCGGGAGGGCCTATTCGAGTGAAAATCGCTTTCAAAGGACTTTCAACAGGTTGGACATAATCTTTCGGTAGCCTAATTATGTCAACCCAATATAATTTTGATTTACCACTGATTGAATGTCTTTTCGGCAAACCCTCTCAAAAATTTTCAATACATTAAGATTTAATCAACCATCAAAGTTTTAAGAACGAAAAAGAAAGAAGATGACCCTAACATAGTTGGGAAAAGGCTAGGCAGATGATGATGACGATTAAGTTTTAAGAACGACATTTTCTTATGATCATGAGATGGACTGCGAAGAATTTGTTTCAAAATGCGTCACATAGTATGACTCGGTTGCTGGTTATAAAAGCTAGTAGATAACTTAAATAAACTTATACTGTCACTTAATGGATATCTTCCGTGATTGTTCATTATTTTGAGCTCCCGATATTTCGACGCTGTTGCAAGCGCCATGACTGGAGAATGCGGGTGGATGGAAAATTAATTGTTAGGTGCAGACAAATCTGTCTACCCTCTTTCTTTGTCTTTTGCTGCACGCACTACTGGAACTCGACAGTTGAGTCACGGCTAAACACACTCACAGTATCACCAGATTTTGTGGAGTCCATAATATTATGCCAGATGCTACTTTTGAGCATACCCCAAACTGGATTCCACGTACTTGACAATTTGAAATAATCCTCACGATTGAAATTTTTGTGTTTTCGATCATGGCGCTTGCAACAGCGTCGAAATATCGGGAGCTCAAAATATGTAATGAACAATCGTGGAAGATATCCCATAAGTGACAGTATAAGTTTAGTTTTAAACCGTGATAGCTTAACAGTGCTTGATAACTTAAATTGTGGGTCATATCAATCCTCATATACACAACAATGGAAAAGAAAATCATTGGCTTAATTGGAATTCTACAGTTACAATTGACGTTTTCCTCTGTCTACCCATACATGAGACCCCCTAATTTCCTCGAAAATTAGAAACAAGATTTTAGATTAGGGGTCTGAAATCTCAAGTATAAATGACAATAGGCCAAATCAACTATTAACTAGCCGTTTACGAACAATTTAGGATGTACTCGGTCAGTTGGCGAGCGAAACCGTGGGGCGTAACAATAGTGTCCCCAGCAGAACCCCGGGACGATTTAAACAAGGGATTTCGCCCCAATTACTTACGGATGCGTAATTATCTCCACCAAGAAATAGAATACATAGATAGACGAATTTGGGTGGGATAGATGTGGAAATATCTTATTGTTGTTTGCTTGTCATTTTCCAGAAGTACATTTGAATTTCCTATGAAAATATTTTAATTGAGTACTTTTAGGTAATTAATTAAAGGAGTAAGCGTCGTAGCAGGTTTCCAGGGCTGCGGGACTGTTCGAAAGAGATACCGTGGCCCTGGAACACAAAGGGCAAAGAAGGAACATGGATGGGTCAGTCAGTAGAAGTCTGATACTCCCTTCCGCTTCGCCCAGAGCGGGGGGGGCGGGGTCATTTGATGACTCCCATCCGAAAAAAAGAAGTATCGTTGCAGGTGGCGTTCTGCAGTTTCTGCCTACCCCCATCGTAAGTTTATGTGTACAATGTATGTATGTTTTAGGTAATTGTCAAACTTACTCAAAATTAAAATCAAAACTTCAAACTCGTTCCTATTACTTTTGCTGTCAATTATGCTTACGTATTTTACATGTGCGTTACTATTTCGTGTAAAATAATCAAACTCACAATACCACAACAAAATCTAAATTAAAAGCCATTTTACTGCTTCCAATAAACTCCATCTAAACCGCCGCTAACCAGATATTAAAAACCCATAATCCACTCTTCAGTCTTAAAGTTAAACCACCATTAGATTGCCTCTTCACAACTTCTCGTTCCATAACTACGCTGGTAAACATTAATCAGTGGTTAAATAGAACCTTTACTGGTCGGAAAACTCGTGCTTTTCACAAATGCTTCCAATCAGCCAGTGGCCTTTCATTTCCAACAATGGCGTTGGATAAAATGCGAAATAAGATTCTTAGGGCCTTCTCCCACGGCGACTTGGTGTAGCGCGTTTAGTGAACGCGCTTTTGAATCGCGCTTTTTTTCAACGCGCGTCAGCATCGTTTCTGTATCGATACAAACACGTGACTGTTGTCTCTACGGAGGCCATCTTGGAACTGTAGCGTTCACAGGCATTTATGTGTCAATGCTGAATTGCGGCTGAAGCGCGACATCATCGTGATTGTAGTGACACAGAATCGGGGTTACGTGTGAGATGGCTAGCAAATAAAAGGCTTATCGCAGCTAAAATAAACAATTATTTCCTTAATTTTTTTTTTTTTACTTTATGCCACTAGTTGTCAGCCGTCCCGGTTGTGTTTAACTTTTTTCTATCCTTTCAAATACGAAATTAGTGTTTACCTCCTTTTAATTATAATGTGCCAGTCAATAGCTAAATACAATTCATTACAGTACACTACAGTACACAGCCAGCGACTTTATCGCGGCCGTGTTGCGTTTGCGCCGCCACTGCAAAAAGTCGCGGTGTGCGAAGGCCCTTAATGAAAACTATAGTCTGCTGAAACTACCCTCGTATTAATCTATTATCGTAAAATCGGCTGCAGACGCTATTAACGGTTTTAACGATATAATTTTGACTGTAGTTTAGAGCCATTTAGAGATCTTTTTTAATCTTGTGATTTAGTTCAGTGTAATTACTTTTTCGGATTAACGGTACCAATTTAGCTGGGTTTGGTCTTTGGTTTTTGTGGCTAGTAATAGTAAAACATTTTAGTTCAGGTTTTTCTTTTAAATTAAATTATGTTTTACTGTCTCTATTCAGTTACACATTATAAATCAAACGTAAAAGTTTGGCGAGTTTAGAATTAAGCAATACCTTTAGATGTTTATATTTTCTTACTTTTAGTCTTATTTTTATCATTACTTTAGTTCTTTTTAGTCTGTAAATATATGTATATATAAAGTTGTAGATATAAATGAAAATCTAAATAAGTTAAATAAGCAATACCTCTGTAATATAATATCATTAGATAAAAATATTTAAAAAAAATACAATTAAATATTTCTATAACTTGCTTGTGTTCCTTATTAGATTTTTAAATGTTTTTTGGATATTTGTTAAAACAACATAACGTGTTATTGGGTTTTTCCATCAGGAATTTCTCAGTAACAGCCACGGAGTCTGGAATTGCACCCGATTAATAGCAATAAGCTCGCCCCTATTACATGAGACTTTAAAAACATAACTGGCGAAATGTGGGTATATTATTAGGTACACCTGTCTAAAGCTTCAGGGATTATAGGTTGTTATGCATGTTTATACAACACATATTTTATATTTTACATTTAACATGTCTTTTCTGTATTGGCAACAATTTTATTTATAGTTCGGGGAAATTATGAAATCGAAATTCCTCCATTGTTCACTTTGTGTGTTTGAAATATATAAAATGAAACAATTTTTTTTGTTAAAAAGCAGCTCTCAGTCTCATAGTTAGAGACTAAAATAACAATCTTTCTCATTGTAATGTCACATTCTGTAGCAAAACTCTCTTCCTTTATCTTCCACAATAAGCTACGACTCAGACAGGTTTAATCGTAAATTAATAATACTCAGACAACCGTATGTTTTGTTCTTTTATGAAACAGAATGCTGGTATTCTGAGACAAATCTTAAATATTTAAAGATATGTGAAGCAGCTTTTTCCTACCAACATTTTTTTTCCAGAACGGTAATTAGGATTTTTAAACATGCTGTTCACTACAGCTGTGTAAAGCGCTTTAGGATTTATTTAAATGACATTTCATATTTTCATGTGCTTTTCGTGTAGGTAGTTATTGTATAAAATTTGGACTATGATTTAAAGAAAGAAAGAAGGAAAGAAAACATGATTATATGAACATACCACAAGTGCAGACAACATAAAATAAAATAAAAAAGAATGCAAAAATAAAAGAAATAATAATTGTTTTATTTAATAGTTAGTTTTTTCTACATAATAAAGCTTTGTAACAAAGAAAAAAAAAAAAAAAAATATTGTTTGTCTCACGGTTTAGGTACGGTTGTCAAAAAAAAGAATTGTCTACCTACTCTTTCTTCCCTCTACTTATTTCTTCTTCTTTCTGTTTTTTTTTTTTTTGTCAGGTTATTGGTATAAATGCTATGAAGTGATTGGACATCCCATCTACTTTTTACACTTGAAAATAATTAATACTGGTTTATTGATTTTCAACACAGCAAGTACCTACTTTTCAGTGGTTTAAATATAAAAAAAAACAATTTTCCTTCCATTTCATTCTCTTTAATATTTAGATTTATTTTGCCTAACATGTATGAGTATACCACTCAAAAATAACAAAAGCATACCATATTGTATGATAACATAAAACTTTTCCAAGGCTTTGACGGCTTGCGGCAGGAAATGGAAGGGACAAGGGCAGCCGGATCCGGTCCGGAGGGGTCGACTGTGACAACTAAGCAAAAACAATCTAACAGGCCATATTGAAAGGAAATTAACGTACGTAAATCATGATAGTGGATATACATGTTGACGATAGCTTACTTAACTTTGTAGGTTCATTTTTTGGAGGTTTTAATCCGACTGCGTGTTAGGTTCCGAGCAGCGATAGCCTAGTGGTGTGACCGTCAGACTGCCAAGACATAGGTCTCGAGTTCGAACCCAAGTCACGCATCTCTGATTTTTCGGATTCATGTGTGTATTGTAAAATTATCACTTGCTTCGGTGAAGGAAAATTGCAAGAGGAAACCAGTGCCTTAGAGATATTTCTTGACGGCATGTAAAGCCAAGTCAAAGGCCCATGGGCGGCATAAAACGCTGACACCAGGTTAGGCACTAACCACAGGATAAGGAAAAGACGAAAAAAAAACGCTTTTCTCATACCATATTAAAAAGGCTGAAGGAATATCGTATGGAAAAGGCCTTCATACTACGAATAGGAAAGATTAAAAAGATTGGGTATAATGTTTACAAATTACACAAATTTTCTATTAAATCCCAACTCCATAAAATAAATATTAGCCACCCTTTAATTCAAAGAAGGAAGCGAGACACAGATGTTTACATCAAAAAATATTATTACAGAAACGACCACGAGAAATCGTTTAAGCGCCCCCACTACCTTCGCTTTCAAATAGCAAATGACGCCATCGAGTAAATCTTCAGATCTGAACAAATAATGCCCGCCATACATCTCTGGCTACAACTTAATACACTGGATGGATCAAAGGTCCACACACGGAAACGCTGCGAGCTTAGAATAAACCAATTATGAGTGAAATATTAGGGATCAGGCCGCCCCATGAAAGCCTTTGATCACACGTCGCTAACTGCTTATATTTCTTTCCGGCCTCAAGCGAGAAAGGAGAAGCCACCAAAGACCGGTCAAAATATAAGCGAAACTCTTAATAAATTACAGAAATTGGTGACCACGAGACTAATACCCCCGGAATGGGGAATAAGCCGGTCATAACGTCGGTTAACTGCCCGTGCCGAGTAATCATTTTCGGACAGGATATTTACTTCCGTCTGTTCTCCTGATATACGACAACTGGCCCGTTTATTAAAAGGATCCGTGTTGAGAAAATAGTCGTACTACTGCCATGCTACTGCAAATAAAGAACACCTAAATCATATTGTATACGTAATGAAGTTGAGCGCGGAAAGCAACAGAAATTCGAGTGTAAATAAATTAAATGCGATCAGCACGATGACGGCCATCGCTCCATTTTCAATTAGAGTGAAAGCTGGGGACGATATGGATATTTTACGAAATGGGAAAATAATCGAATTTCGACTGAATAATGAGAGGACCCTCGGCGTACGTCGATGAATGGCGACCAGGAGAGCATGCGACACAAAGGGTATTTAACTCGTACTTAGTACTTTTTGTCCGCCACCCCCCGCCGCGCCCGCCCGGCCCCAACGCGATTATATTGTCGTTATCGCCCTATAACGTATGCAGAATAAAACATGTATTATCTATATTGCCAGCATCCATTTACCCGGTTTCGTCCGCTGCTAATCCTTTGATTTATAATAGACTTTTGAAATATAGCCGTTGGCCGCAATATATTTAAATTATTCCAACAGTCAATTAACGAGATAGCTTTTGGCGCGATGTAGGTCGCGATGTGTGCACCGGGACGTAACAACCAGAATTTGTACACAAAGTTATTAAACGCGAATTTGCGGTTCACTAAACAGTATGAAACAATTTTCGGTGTAGGTTATTTAATAAAACCTCGTGTATGCGTAAAAGTTGGTGAAATATCCGCGTATATAACCGTGCTTATTAGTGAAGTCAAACACACCTTTTTAAACTACGCCCCTCGGGTATTACGTCGTATATTTGAACAGGCAAATTCCCTACAAACATTCTATTGATACAAATAATTCTCAAGAGAGGGAGGACTATATTTCACCGGTGGTTTGTGTTGAGTTAACGCGGGCAGGAAAGTTAGTTAACTAACTTTTTCGCGTTTCGTTAAAAAGCGGCGAGGATTAATGCGGGCGTCGGTCGTAATACTTATTTACAATAATCCGACTTGTGGGAGAGCTCCGCATGAATTGTTAGAATAAATTTTGTTTTCAGACGTGTTCTCTACTAGGGCTGGATTAGGGTCGCACGATTTATCGATATTTATTTGCTCGAGACTGTTTTCTTTAGTTATTTGTACGTTAGTTGCAAGTGCTTGTTCTAACTTTCTTAGGTTTAGTTTGAAGTTTTTCAATTTAAAAACATGTGTCTTTATTTACGAGTTCTTTTGTAAGTTTTATAAGTTCAGAGCTTATTAAAATATTTAAAAACAAAATAAGGTATTTAAAAGCTGATTTGATAAACCATTGCCGACTATAACTAAATATCTAGAATAATAGATCCTCGTTTCTCCGTCGACTAAAATCCACCACTAATCCAAACTATCGACACCCAAAACTATGCTAGCACATCACTGCGCTAACCTACGTATGCAGATCGTAAAACCGCGCTTTAAAAATTAGATACGTGCTCAGTGCACAGCGCCCTTTTTAATCCCCAAGAATTCTCCATAATGATACGTCCATTCGTATGGATATTTACTTTATCTTTACCTTTGGAGCCTCAAATCGGGAGCTTAATTAAAGGTCTTCGGGAATATGGTCCATGTCTCCCCTTTTTGCATTAGGATAAATTGGTATGCTTATTTTCCGTATATTCCTGTATTTATTATATATTTGTGCTGTTTGTTATGTCGCTTCTGTATAGGACAAACACCTGTGTCTTAGGTGCTAATTGCTATAATCCTCGTTAAAATAAGAATCCTTTTATGTGTACGTATACACCTCGCGTTGCGATTAAATCAATTAGCATATGCAAGTAAGTTTGAGAATATAGGATTTTGGTAGGAACGTAAGTTAGGGACATACTTAATCTTTCTTTTATACAACGGCCTGACTTATAAAGGGTGTTAACAAGACCCTTTAACGAAGCCGAAAGGGACTTGTTTTCCCCGTCGCTGCTATAATTTTTTTGTTCTAGACCATATCTGGGAACCTAGTTACGGACATATTGGGGGTCAAAGTTCCAACTTTTTCACAAGTTTTTTGTTTTTAAATACATGTTTTTAATGTAAGATTTTTACTTTAAATAACTCCACGACCCCATACTATTCAATACATCCATCAGTACAATGTTTTGAGTGCGTAACATTGAGTCCTACCGTAAAAAAGTCCTTTCTCAGCAATAATTTTTGCTTTAAGTTACTTAGTTTGATGTACAGAATGCTTGGTTAACGGCATCGTGAAGGGTCTGTTTACACTCTGTATGTCGAAAGCGACCGCAGTAGCCCGACAAGACAACTGCAGCGACAAAACTGTGACAGACCACAGCCAGCGACAATACTGGTTTCTATGTAACTCAATGAAAACGCTTCTCTACACGGCGACATTGACAAGAATTGTATCTTTTATCAACAAAATGACACATCAATAAGTTTGTATTGATTCACACAAGAACCTAGTGGAGGATTGGGAGCGTCTCGAAAGACATAAAAACAAAAAAAATGGATTTATAACTTATTTTAATTGAGATACGTTGTTACAGAATCGGATGCAACTGCGCACTGAACATTCGTGCTAAAACTTAGCCTAGGCAAAACAACTTTACGTTTCTTAGAATTATGCAAGCACAGCCATAGAAATGGCTGAGCCACACACGAAGTGTATTACGTGCCGTATTTTTATGCTGACAATACAAAACATACACACAATTTATACGGGTTGTGCTTCCATAAAGAGTGTGCAACTATAAGCATTGTCATGTTTAACTAATATAGCTATTAATATTGTGCTGGGTGTAATTTTACTTACGTAATGTTGTTCTAGTTTGTGTCTTAAAGCATCGTATTGGACGAGTCTGTAATATTGCTATAATTAGTGGTAAATAACAGGAGCTCGCGGCTAAACACTAACAGCCGCTCGGGACGATTAGGTTAAGCCGTGCGGGTAAGGTTGGTCTGTGGATGGGTGACCACCCATTACATACCGAGTTTCTTCAGTGCTTCGGAAAGCACGTTAAGCCGTTGTTCCCGGATGTCATTTGTAGATCTTTGACAGTCGTTAGGTAGTCAGTGGCCCAAAAAGTCTGACAACCAGTCTTACCTAGGGGTATCGTATTACCCAGTACTAACTGGGTTGTTGTATACTGGTATTCAACTGCATCCGGTTAGACTGGAAGCCAACCCCAACATAGTTGGGAAAAGGCTAGGCTAAGGGCTAAGGCTAGGTTAGATGATGATAGTGATAAATAAATAACTACCTACTTAGCAAGTCATCAAAGTCTTAAATAAAAGTCAAACCACAGTTGCAGAACGAAGTAGAAAACCTTCAATATACGGTGTCCCACTTGAATAAATAGATGCTTTATCCCTATATTACCATATTACGGCCAATCACGAACGGGGTGGATACGATAACATTTGCATACTGCGACGGAAATCTCATGATTAACATTTTTATTAAACAAGGATTAGCTGTAATCCTTTTTTATTCGACAATTAGTGCCCTTATCATCGTGGGCAATGTCGTAAAGAGTTGAAATTGCCACCTATCGCCTGTGCAATTAACTAAATTGCTCTAACGCCAGAGATAACCAACCTTTAATTACAGTTAGACTTTTTTTTCACGATTTTCCGGCAGCTTTATAAAGTGCTAATTGAGTTACGGATTTGAAAAGAGAAAGTTTATAACTGTATCAGCTACCTAGTGTTTTGTTCACTTCATAAATTTCTTGAATAAAAATACGTTTTTCAGCTCATTCTGAATTTTTATAAAAGTTAATTTTGATTTTTGCAAGTAAAATCACTTTTTTTTTGCTTGAGCGTTATGTTTTCTTCGTCTTCGAGATTGTTACGAACTTCTTTTAAAAACAGTTTTAGTATGAATGAGATGAAAAATCTAGAATAAATACATGAAAATTAATATTATCATATTTGTGCGTGACAATGTCGTGACTTTCATAAGTTTATTACTGTATGTTCGAGTATAATTTAGTGAATTAGTTACTTACATAAATTAAACTTGATAAAAGTAATCATAACGATACACCCGAAAATATATTGTAGTAGTTTATTCAGCTTCACTTTGCTGAGGTGTATTTTTGAAGCCGAATAGGCTATACATTTTTGACTTTTCATATTGAAAGTCCTTAAACCAACCAATTTACTCATTAGAGTTTTTCTGAAGACGATATTCCATTTTTCAACCTTATAACTCAGGACATAAGGGTGAAAAGTGGTGAACTCACCACGAGTGGTGTGGTGTCAGTGAACTCTGTTGCACGTTACCATCTTAGAGACAATAACATTTAAATCACCTTATATGAAACCAAAGCAGAGTTTGGCAAGTTCTCAATTTCAAATTCCAAACTCAGAAACCGTTAGTCAATCTCCTGTAAAACTTGATACGATATTTATGCCTGTGACTGTACAGTAACCATTGTAAAATGCATATTTAATAAGTCGTTGTTATTCTGGACATTGGACAGCCACTCATTTGTTGAGCACAGGTGGCACTTAGACTCCACACAAAGGCACAAGTAGAATAGATACCTACAATATATTCTGAGAATTATTTAGATAAATTTACAACTTATACAGGGTGTAAACAGACTCTTCACGTAGCCGTCAACAAAGCATTCTGTACATCAAACTAAGTAACTTTACGCAAAAATTATTGCTGTCAAACAACTTTTTTTTTGAGGTGAAAATTCACTTTTTACGGTAGATCTCGGTGGAACGCACTCAAAGAATTGTGCTGATGTATGGATTGATAGTACGGGGGTCTTGGAGATATTTAAAGATAAAAACATGTATTAAAAAAAAAACTTGTGAAAAAGTTGGAACTTTGATCTCCAATATCTCCGCGCAAAACAAAAAAAATGATCCCAATGATGGAAAGAACAAATGCCTTTCGGCTTCGTTAAGGATCTTTTTACACCTTTTATACATAATGCGGGTGACTAGAGAGATGATGACTAAAAGAGTAGCATAAGAGTACAAGAAGAAGACATGCTGCGCCGACCCCAAATAAATTGGGCAGGAGACTGATGAATGACGATGCATACATACCTAGGCTATACACAACAACTGCACGGTCCTCATACAACATCATCAAATCAGCTCGGAATCACCCACTGCTGGGTATATATAGACCTCCACTTTCGTCTGCCACATTTCCCGGTACTGTGGGTCCCTTATACTAAATGGTTCCCGCGATTTTGAGGATATCGTCGATCCAGAGAGCTTTAAGACGGCCCTGGTTTAACATTGGCCACCACTCGGTCAAAGCCTTGCTCTATCGGCCATAAGTACTTCTTCACAACATCAATTATAATATAAATCAATCCCTCAGAACTTTAAATCTAAACCCGAAAAACTACACTCTTTAAGAAACCAGCTGAAAATTTATTTCTTCAAAAGTATTCTCAATCATTCACGGAGCGGAATCGTAACGACGTTATTCCGTTTTACAAGTTTCCTCTGCTTTTTATTTTCCAATTTTATAATATCCATCCATTTTTATTTTTATTTTTTCCATAGCCTGCTCTGTCCCACTACTGGGCGAAGGCCTCCCTCCACTCCTGCCACTTCTCGCGAACCCGCGCGTCCTCCTTCCATTACGGACGAAACTTGTCCAGTTCGTCCTGCCATCTCCTTCGTAGCCATCATTTTCATCGTGGCCATCATCATTCATCGATCCACATTGTGCGAATTTTATATATACGAAAGTAACAGATCTGTTTGTCTGGCTGTGTATCTGTTATTTTTCAAGCCTTATTGGTGGAATGAATACCAATTTAATTTGGCACTCAAATATATTTCATTCCTAACCTCCACACGAACGTTAAGAGCAGGCAAAATCTAGTCTCCTATAAAATAAGAGTTTTCGTCTTGAAAAGGTAATAAACCATTGGTTTACGACATAATATTTGAATTGCACGCAAACGTCAAAAAATATAACCACACGAGACTTCGCGTTTATTAAGAGGGGTATATTCTGAAAATTGGCAACGTCGCAAATAGCTGTCAAAAATAATGTGAAATATTTAGAATAATTGTTCAACATCACTGGTTGAAATTATAAAATATCACTCCCATCATCATCTGCCTAAACTATTCCCAAATATGCTGCATCCGGTAAGACTGGAAGCCAACCCCAATCGACTTCCAGTCTAAACAAATTTACATACTTGAATACCAACATTTACATTAGGCGACTGCCTATCTGACCCTTTTACTAGGTATAATATAACACGATACCCCAAAGAAATATCACTCAGAAGTGAATTATAATACTGACAATGAATTGCAATAATGAATTTCTATTCACTGAATATTTAGTTTTACTATAAAAAGTATTTGGAAACTTTGAACATGCTTTTTTGCACCCTCTTAAATTTCGATGAGAATTAAATTGTAAAATGTTACTTTATAACAAAATTTTGCGGTTTTGAACGTGTGGTGTAAATATTTTATGAAGGTATTTGTTAATTTATAGCTTAATTAATTCATATTTCAAATACTCTTGAAGTGTTGTGTGTTATCTTATTTTTGGAGCTTAAATTTTTATAGGTGTCAGGTATTTTAGGTTCTAAATTGTTGAATCAAAGTGAATTTATTAAAACACATACAAAGTTACCTATGACTAAATATTATTGATATGTATCAAAAATAATCCATATCAAAATATAATGACGTCGTTAAAAGTTTCGACCTTACGTTAGAATAAGTCTCATCTAAAGCCCTGCCACGTAATATATTTGATTAATATATAGATAGATTTCTCTTTATTATGTACACCATACAAATAACACTATTAAAAAATTGGAATTTTGTAAACGGAGGTCCTAGTACAAGTACTTGTAAGCACTCATCGATATTTTTCTTTTGCACTTTGGAAAATATTTACTACTAGCTGTGCCCCGTGACCTTCATCCGCATGAAATTATTTAAAAATATTATTTCCCTATTTGGATCGGATTTTGTTAACCATTTCAAGGGTTTTAATTCTTTTGCACGGAACTCTAATATTTTTTTAAAATGAAAGTAGCTTAAGTACTCCTTATAACATCAGCTATATACCAGTAAACGTTCCGTCAAAATCGGTCGAGCCGTTTCAGAGATTCGCCGGAGAAAACCTGGCAGACAAAAATTTAAAAAATGGTTTTTTGCTAGAAGTACACATACTTTCATAAACATTCAATAAGAATCTATTATTTTGAAATTACAAACAGACACTTCAATTTGATTTATTTGTATAGATTTTCAAACATGTTCACATACGTTTTCCGCCTCAAGAAGCCCACGTATGTGCACATCTCAATGCAATAAGCCTCAAACACGATATGACGTACGTTTCTCAAGAAATCCTTCAAAGACTTGTTTTATTTTGACATTTCAAAGAGCCTTTAGATATAAAATTCTTCTAGAAATGTCGATAACCTTTAAGACACGTCTGAATTATTGGAACCGCACACCTGCATAGTGCATGTGCCTTCGGTAAGGCGTACGGCTCCTTTCTATCAAAAGTTATACACAACTCGCGAACGATTTGCTTAGATACGACAGGTTACATGGAGAAGTTCAGATCTGTTATTTAATAGAAATCAAGATAGGTAGGTATAGGCAGCAGCCTATCACATAATTCAGTGCATGATAGTCATTAAAAAAGCTTGCATATTTGTATACCTACCTAAAATTCTTGCTTATTTGCTGATGACACTTGCAAGCGAGCAATTGACTTATTGAAATTATTTTCAAGTGTGTTCAGTTATTAGGGTTCGGTACCCGAAGGGTAACCAACGGGACCTGTACGTCCGTCCGTCCGTCCATCTGTCTGTCGGCGGGCGTAATCCATAATAGACAGTTGTAATTTTCATAGAATGTGTATTTCTCTTACCGCTATAAAAACAAATAACAAAAAAAAAATAAGGATTCGGAATCTTTCATGCGCGAGTACGACTCGCACTTGGCCGGTTTTCTGTCTACAGTCACCAGGCATCACTTAAGGGCATTACATTGCTCGATGACCTTGATGATTTGATCCCTGTACTGGTTTTTGTTGACTTGCCCCGCACATTTCGCAAAATTTCGGTTTTTATTTATTATTTAAAAATATTAAAAGAAATAACAGAAAAAAAACGATCAGATTGTTAAGTATATCATTACGTATTTGTTGTTACAAAATTCATGCCGATCTATTCAGCCGTTACAGAGATAATTTACAATTAAGGTTGAAAAAGGACCTATTTTCTACGATTAACCAAAAAAAATTGAGAAGTTTTATTAAAATTTTAAACAATACAATTTATTTGTGATGAACTTAACTATAACATACTTTTTTTACACGGAAAACGCACGAAGGGATTCATCAACAAATTTCTTTGAACATACGCTGTTTTTGGGATTTGAGCCATGTAATGCCCTTAAACCACAACCACGCCACCTAAAACCACAGAACCTGTCCGACCTTTACACAGTCAGGATATCTTATACCAAAATCTTCAAAACTCTTAAAAAATAATATATATTATGTAGATGTAATCTTCAAATTATTGTTTTAAATCCATCCTGGTTGTATACTTTTTATTTGTTTTATTTCTTTTATTTTTTTTCACCCTCTGGCGATTATTGTCTTTTTTATATATTATTATGATAACCCGTGGACAGTGTTGTGGGTTACATTATTAGCAAAATGCAAAAAATGTAATGTAACTGTTTGCTGTTCCTCTTAATAAAAAATAAAAAAAAATAAAAATACCAAGTTTAGTACTTCTGCTATTCCCCTGTATCTCCCCATTTCCATCGCGCACAATCTCCTGAGGCGTAACTCGTTTAACGTCGGCACAAACAACTATTCACGAACGCAGGAGACAATACCGTATGAGAACTCAAGTTTATTACACGACGCGACAAAGGATGCCAAAATGTAGCGGTTTGTGGATGTATTAGCCCTTAGTCCAAAGCCGTACCTAAAAGAGCATCTACAGCTAGAACTACTCCATATAAATGTTAGATCCTCCATTGACCACACTGCCTCAATCTCGACTGGGACAAAACGGTGAAGGGTTTCTATGGATAATGGACTATCAAAAAAAAAGGATATGTCAAAAAGACAGATAATATTTTTTCTATCTTAGATTTATATTCTTAATAACTTCGATAGGTACTGAAAATCTAGGCAAGCGGAGTTGGTCTATCTGTCAGTATCAGTTTGAAAGGCCACAATATCTGAGATAGCAGTTCTCATACCCTTCACCGCTGCTACAAATTACAGACACATAAAATTTTTAATTATAGATCTTAACATGTTATAAAATTATTTAAATTAATGTTCTGTACCAACCATTTTGTAATGTTTTAATTTTAAAGTAATTATGTATTTAAATAGGGATGGAGGAATGATGATGATGATGATGTGTTATAAATATGAAAGGGCGACTATTACAATTTTAGAATACGAGAGGCTAGGACTTATTAACCAACCTACAAAAAATACATTGATTTTAAATTCTAAAATCCAAAGAGAGAAAACGCCATAATTTATAGTTTTGTATCCATCGGTCCCCAATTAATCTCGTTGGTGGCGTCGTATATCAAAAGTTCGCCATTTTTGTTGGCCGCCACTGCAATCACTATAAATTCGTGAGTTATGAGCCCCGCCTTACACTGTAAGTCACACTAAGTTTGTTTGTTAGAGAACGTAAAAAGTGTCATTTTATTTTATGGCTGAAAATAGCTCATGATGAGTATTTTAGAGACAGGTGCATTGATCTGTAATTATTAAGTTCTTTGAGCTTTTACTATGTATAAATCGTCTGCGAGTTACCATTTGAATCTCATTTACTTGTCTTTTGGCACCAGCACAAGTAAATATACATTGTTTAATAAACCGGCTAACTATTCGACTGATATCCGGCTCGAAGGACCACAGCATGTCTAAAATAAAAATGCTGTTAAAATTATAAAATAAATTAATTTTCTTAAACAAGAAGAAACCGTGGTTTTGTTGCTAGTGAAGTGTGAACCCTAAAAACTTGTAAAAGGTCACAATTTTCTATTTGCTTCGATATGAATATAGAAACCACGTTTTATTTTTATATTCTACAAATATTAAGGGTTCGTTTTGTTACAAAAATCCATTTTCCATTACAAAGCGTCTAAAGAATTGAATTTTTCCGAAGTTTTCAATAACATAGACTAGGTAGGTACTTGAAAAACACGTTTAGGTATTTATTAGAATAGAATAGAATAGAATAGAATATTTATTTGCGTAAAACATGGTATACAGGGTGTTAAATACAAATTGAGGCACAAGCATGTTTAGCTAGGATAAAACATAGCATGCAAAATTTTAAAGACAAGTTAAGGCAATCGTATTTTTAAAAACATCAAAATTTTTACGAGTAAATGTACTTTTATATCTACTTCAGAATCATCTTATTTAAGCTTCATGGAGATAAATGTTATTATTCTTGTTTTAACTGACAGATTTTATAAATCTCTAGACATATAACGCCCATTAAGCGATCCTTAGAACAATTAATTAGTATAATACGGCAATTTCAAACGCAAATCTCCGTGAAGTTCTAAATGAATTATGTTTGTTCTTAAAGAGTTATCATCCTCCTAATTATCGCAGCAATAAAATTAAGAAACTTCGAGTTTAATGTGGCAACACTTAATTATACTTTAAGAATTCTGTAAAATTTTATTATTGTACTTTAATGCGATTCAGGCTAACGGTCCCGAAGGACACGCCTACTCTCTTTTGCGGCGAGACAATAAGTTTTTACGAGCTGAATAGAGGCGAAGATTGGAAAAAATTCAAAGCACTTTTTGTCGAAATTCGTAAAAAAATGTTTTGTATTGTGAGTGGCACACAATGGTGGATGGAGGAAATGAGAGTCTGGGCGTAGCGGTGCTCAATTTAACTGGTACCCGCTCTGCCGCCCGCCCAGGCCCCCGCCCGCCCTCGTTCCCCCCGCACGCCCCCCGCTTGCATATTGTGTATATGCACGCAGTGAACAATCACGCTAGAGATGTGACGCTTCATTACAAAATGCTCACTTAATACTAATTGGGAGGTTTAGAAAATATGAAGCTCACTTAATTAGAGAGAAACTACGTTTAACTCCAATTACTCACTAATTCAAAGTTCTTAACTAAATTAACTTGAGCTCAATCTTTTAAGCACTCGAAATCATCATTTATGTAAAATCTTCTCATAAACTATCATGTTACACATTAATTCCACTAATTACTAATTCAGTTGAGAACTAAGTGCATTACATGTCCAACTATAAATTGCAGATACCAGGATATCAGACATGTAAAGGAGGTTGGTTTAAATTCTCCAACACAAAACACGGTCGCTAATCTAATCTACGTGCATAACGCAACGCGGCCGGCCGACGTTGCTTTGTGCCACACGCTTCGCTGAAATTTAATGTTTCGCCCGCGTACCAGACCCTTTGAAGGCTCCCATATTAGCCGCCGCCTATTAGCATAAAACCCATAATGGGACCACCTAAGCTTTTAATTAATTACTGGCCAGATACCGGGAAGTTTCAACGGCATATGAACAAAACTCTCTCGACGTCTTTTTTATTCAATTTGCATATAACAAGCTACACAAAAATAACATACGAAGCGAACGGTGTAATTAAACAATTCCTGGGTGAAAGAACCCTGTTTCTCTCGTGGTTGTTAGTTTTTCCACTATTAAAATGTTATAGCAACACAAAAATGTTTAAGCAACGACTCCGACGATGAAAAACTCATAAATGTTAACGTAAAAATAATAAAAAGCATCGACTGAACAAACAATCTCCGGGAAAACTAATTTATGCGGCGCATTCGTTGGGGCTGGAGTAAGATACTCGCGGAAATCTCTCTTTTATGTTTTGGCAAAGGTTTAATATAAAAATTACTTTTCGCATTATCATGTGTGCCTGGTAGGCGCCGGGGGATCACATGGCGAAGTCGCAATTTGCTGAGGGCGCGCTTCCCGCTTCTCGGTGGATTATCTCATGCGTGACAGCTGTTTCAGTTTCTGCGATCCTGGTACTTAAGCAACGGGAGCAGGTAGGGGTATTGAGTTTTATTTTCGTAAATATTTTTTTTAAAACAGGGGTATATTACCTGGGTAATTATGATCGTAATAATGGTTATATCGTAATTATTGCATCATTAAATTGATTGCCGTACCTACTTCATAACATTATAATTATTTGTAACGCACGTAAAAGTCGTACAAAGATACTCTTCATCATCATCATCATTTCAGCCGAAAGACGTCCACTGCTGGACATAGGCCTCCCCCAAGTGTCGCCACATTGACCGGTCCCGTGCGATAAAAAAAGATACTCTTATTTTACACTAATCGGCCAAACACAATGATTCAGAATTGTTTTATAACCATACTTTTTTAATTGGTCCTTCGGTACAAACTTAATTTTAAATTAACTTTAACTTTATATTAATTAAAACCGTTTACTATAAAAACTTCTCTTCTTTTTCCATAAATTCGTAAATACTATTCTTTGTTGTAATTTCTTAACCAGACTGACAGTTGAAAAAAAAACTGTCAAAAATATCAGCAAGGTATTTAACAAGACACAACCCTAACCTCGATCCTCAAATCTTACTTCTTTATCGCTCCATATGTAGACGTTTTATTCCTGATCCCCTCATATTCCTTTGATTATTGTATTACGAAAAACGAGGGCAAGAAAAAACCGTCTTGTTGTGCATTTTTTGACGTCACACATAATCTATTTATTGTCAGCGCGTAATGAATGATGTTTTGCATGGATGCCGACGCGAGTGTTTTGTGCTTGTTAAAAAGCACCCCGGATATGACATTGCTTTCATGTGAGTAAGCAATCAAAAATGAGTTTGCGTTAAAAGATTTTTTTTTCGGAATTTATTGAGTTAGATAACGATGTTTTGCGTTTTATTTTGTGGTTGGGTTTGATTGAATCAGCTGGATGAATTATGAAAGCATTTTGTAATATTTTTAGTCAAAGATGTTTCAGTTAGAAATTAGAGTTTGGTAAAAAGAAGATTAAAGTTAAAGAATTCATAAAACAACTTGCTTTTCTTTTAGTTTATAGATAAAAGCAAACATTTTTTCATTAAAAAGATTACAAAACTCGATACCTGTAACAAAAATAGTAAACCGCTTTGGCATTTAAAATCAAAATCAAAATCCCAATACTAAATCAAATCCATGAGAAGATCTATATCAAAAGAAAATCAAGCAATCCTAGACAGTTCTATCAAAACTTATTCAAAAATCCATCACTCTAAGATACGCAATAAACAACAAAAAAATGATCAATTTCGCCGTGAGCTAAAAACAAATAAACGAGGAGCCTTAAGAACAAATCTGTGTTAGAAGCATCCACGCACATGCTTATATGAAAGGGGATGTACAAAGAAAAGCAATTTAACAAAATAAAAAATGCTATATTGGGACACAGGAAGAAACAAATGATACGGGAAATACTTAAATCACAGCCATTGATGCGAAATTGGAAATGGTAAATTACGTATTCAGAATATTGGATACGAATGGGGTTGGCTTTCCCGTTTATAACTCTATTAAGGTTGATTTAAGGGGCACATTTTGAATTCAGGATGTAGTTGGTCTTAATGAGGATTCACGGAAAATATAGACAGTAAAAATTAAAGTTTACTATAATGCCGAAAAGACCCCTTTTTCGATGCGCTGACCGCTGGGTCGTGTGGATATGCAATGGATGTTTTTTACGGGAATGCATATTAAAACAAAAACGTAACACTCCCCGTTTATTTTCATGTCCAAGTATTTCATTTTATTGACTCAGAAATAGCTATAGTGTGAATGATTCATATATCAATTTGAGTGCCTCGCTATATAAAAACTATAGAGCGGATTTTAGTCGTAACATAAATATTAAACATTTGCATGCACCGCTATAGCTACACGCTAAATCACAAATATGTAAATAAATTGAAAAGGCTCGACATTAAATAACTTGAAATAATATATCGGATCGTGTGCGGGGGCGTACTCGGCTGCCATTGACAAACGGCTCGGCAAATATAAGCCGAATTATGGAAATTCCATTCAAGAATCGAGAAATTATAGCTTTTGTTCGTATTTTATCTCGCTTAAGTCACATTACAGTGCACTATCGAAATTGGTTTCGATAAAATTTGCGTAACAGCGTCCAACTGGAAATAAATTCATATAATTGCGCGCTTAATGTGGCATTTGCTTGACTGTGTACATTTTTATTTCAGACTTGCTTCTGTCCGTGGTGTCGCCCGCCCTGATTTTCGGTAATTATCCCACGGGATCAAACTCCCAAGATAAAAGTATCCTATATGTTAATCCAGGTCATAGTGTATCTGTGTGACAAATTTCACCGAAATCCGTTCAACAATTTTTGCGTGAAAGAGGAACAAACGTTCATACGTCCTCACAGACTTTCGCATTTAGATTAGTAACAAGATTATTTTTGAGACTTCATTGTTTATTTATTCCCTCACATGTATTACGTTTTATTACACTGCCGCTGACGTGTGACAAAAGGAGCTCTCAAAAACGGCTCCATCACTGACGAAGAAAGTTCTCGCTAGACGACACTAAAGTCATAAAGTTTATGCAGTGACAACATATTTCAGAAACGTCGGGGCCTTTTATTAGACAGGGCCAGAGGATCGCTGAATCCCCTCTTTCCGCGGGAGTTTAAACTTGAGCCGTTCACGGTATTGCAAAAGTTTTCAGCTCAATGAAAATACACAGGAACGCTTTCAAAAGAGTACTAGTAGCGAGTGATTTTTTCCGCCGGGTCGCGGAACCGGATTATGTTCACACACGGGGCACCAATCAGAAACCTTTGAACTACTGCTAGAGGGATGAAAGGTCCACCTCTGCGAAGTTTGATTAATTCGTTGGTACGTGGAAAAGATGAATATTATCTTGTTGAAGAGTTTTTCCTTCCTGTTTAGTTTTTGTACAAAATCAATGACTATGAATTTTCATGAAACTTCTGGTATTATAGTGGCGTTAAAAAAAACTGTGATTACTACTGTGGATACTTTTTTTTGAATTGTTGAATCGAAAGTGTGAGGGATATAGCTAGGAAGAAGGTAAACACTGAGGTGATGGGTAATCTAGAGATATCTAGAAGAAGAAAACATGGTAAGCAGAACATTGAAATTTGAATAAAGGCAATGGGATGATGTGGTCATATTTCCACCACTATTTATAGTCATCATCATCATCATCAGCCTACAACAGTCCACTGCTGGACATAGGCCTCTTCAATCACACGCCACTCAGCTCGATTCTCGGCAACTCTCATCCAGTTGCTACCAGCCACCCTGCGGAGATCGGCGCTCCACCGAGCCTGATCATCTGTCAAGTCCACATTCCACTCAAGAACGTCTACCCCAAGGGTCATCGTCTTCGTCGTCGACCGTGGTCATCTATTTATAGTCCTTGAATTAAATAACATTTCATTTAACATTTTACTGAAACCCTGATTATATTAAACCTTATTGAGATCAGGCATATAACATCCAACATACGTTCATATAGAACAGCCGCTTATTTGAACTGAGAGGAGAGTCGGGATAATTAATCAAGTGTCAGCGGTTGTGGCGAATGCTTGGCATACGATGTATCAACGTTGCGTACTATACGGTACGGGTAACGTGTTGTTTGATGTGAATATCCCTGTACAAATAACGAAACTAAAGTGTCTGTGCTTGACCTAGGATTTGTTACGGAGATAGTTAAGGTCCAAGTTTGAACATTTTCATTCAATTCAATTTATTTATCTGAATTTTATTCAATTATGTATTGAATTTTAACGTATTTTATTTTATAATGATGGTTTGATTAATGACATTAACTTATTTTATTTTTTAAATTTGATTACAGACTTTTTTCATTGTATATTTTTATTTGACGAAAAATGATTGTGTTAATTTAATTTAAATTTTATTTTGTGTCCAACTTAGTTATAATAAACTTCTAAAACTAACATTATTTTTAAGTGTACTTACTAACTCAAGTATGGATCGTTGTGTCTGATGCAAATAAATAATAAATAAATAAATACATTTTCTTTTTTTGGCAAGTTTGAACATGTTTAATCCTCTGCTCAAAGTTTGACCATCACTCATAGCTGAAGTATTTAAAGCGGCACGGTAACATTAAAAAAAAAACAAAATTAGACTATTCTTAATTTAAAAACTAGAATATGATAAACTACTTGTGAATAAAAAAAAAACTGTATAAAAGCTCCATTCTCCTTTTAACTTCAAAGACTTTGTTTTGGGCACTCCTACACATTCATTAAGCGCTACTTTACAATATTTTCTCTCTTGTTTATACAAAAAACAGTAGTTTACGTTTCTCGCAGCCAAAGTTAGAATGTATAAATCTTTTCTTTTGAAGTAATTTGAAAAGTTTTTAGCAAACTTCTAGTTTATTTCCTCTGTTTTATGCTAGTCTATACAATTTCAAAGAACACGTAGTTTTTTCTCAGAATTTCGGAGTTAAAACTTAGCATAAGTTCTCTAAAATTCAGTGTAGACTACGTTTTCAATTTAATATTAATTAGTAATTTAGTGTAGGTATATAGACACTTAATTTAGTACCTTTATATCTATTATAAATTAGTCCAAGCTCACTTTTTACCCGACTGCGGCGAAGCCCAAAAGGACGGTTGTTTTTAATTAATGTTAGTTGTTAAACTATTTTTTCGTGGGTGGTACAAATGTAGGTACTTACTAACTTTCACTAAAGATAATGACAAAATAAATTGACTGATTGATTGATTGACTGATTTTTTGTAGATAATTGACTTCCTTTCGAAGATATGCGATCAAGGAAACAAAATGGCTATCACGCTGTACAAGGTGGAAGTAGACCGACGCCAAAACGGTTACGACGTATTCAGTATCATCATTCTGAAGCCCTCTACATACAAAATTTTCATCGATAATTTAAAATCAGCTGTTCCATAGATTTTGACTGTGACCTCTCTTTTTTTTAGACGATTTTTTTATTATTAATACGTGGTAACCATCTTAGCGTCACGTCGGTGTCCCTTCAACCCTGTATACTATACTGTTTCATAATTTGTATTATTAGTGTCTTAAAACAGTTATCAAATAGTGTCCATCAGACAGGCAATGTCGTTAGCGAATAATAAAAGTTAAAAGCTTAGCTTAGCGAAATCCCAACATAAATCTTAAGGCAATCTGTTTTACCACAAAATTACCTTCACAACAATTGTACCGAAATCTCGATAAATTCTCAACATTTGTCTCTGAGCCAACGACATTGTTTTACCTTTCACGTCGTGAAACACAGGCACAATATTAAGTAAAGCTATATTTATTTACGTGGAACCACAGAGTACGGAATCACTACGAAGCCCAACTGGGGTTACCACTAGCACTCGTCTTGATTTGTCCGGACATGTCAGGGTTTTTGGCGCCTTAGTGTCATTTGTTAGGACTTTTTGAGTTTTGGAATTTTTTTTTCGAGATTATTTTTAATTTAATATAAAATAAACAACTTAACTAAATATAAACTAAGTAAATAAACAATAGGACGCTTAGGCGTCTAAGTACTGCTCTACATCGCTGTCATCCGGAAACATGCCCAGAAGACTGGCAGCATTGCCTCGTTGAATGGCAATGCTAATTCTTTGGGCAATTTATTTTACTTTACTTAATTTTAAAAGAAAAGAGTAAAATATCGGCAATTTTCATTTCAAATTTCCGCAATCGGGAAATCTAAACACGGGAGTTTTTTTTTTATTCTTCGCGCTGAGCATCCGTCACTCTACTCACTGTCACGTCATTAGTGAGTGTCATAATGCAAGTCAACGGTGACATGCAATTGGTATGGAAAGTGTAGACAATGCGGCCTCTAGAAGCGTCCACCGAGGCGTCTCCATGCTCTGTGCATAGAACAAATGGTTCGCTACCATGTTAGCATTTTACGATTCCAGCTTTCTAGCCAAACAATTTGTATTCGCGTCCAGTATTGGTTGTAAAACTTGGTTTCAGGTGACGACAGAATTTTGTCCAGGTGCAATTTGATAAGCAGACAGGGATGCCTAATCACGTGGATTTCTTCTTCCATTTTTGAAAAGTGAGTTCAATAACCTCACGAATTTTACGTGCGGTCAATTTTTAGTTGACTTTTTCGCCGTATCGTTTTAAATTGATTGTCTACTTCAATATTTACTGTTTTGTTGCGAGCTTTCGCTTGTTTCTAAACCTCTAAGTTGTCTGTCGATTTTCAATTGAATTATTCAATTAAAGCTTGGCATTTTGTATTCATTGACCGTCTTGTCTTTACCAAGTTAATTGAACATGTTAACGTTCAATGCAGAGTATCAATTTAGTCTAGAATCTGTCTCTTAGAATTCTATTAATATTTGAAAGCCTATCAATATGATTGATAGTTTTCCAATATAATGTTTACAAAACAATTATTAGGGACCTAATAATTTATTAGCTTTGAAATGAACTTTCACCTCATAAGAACAATGACACCAGCAATTAAGCTAACACTTAGAAATAACTTGTAACTTTAACTTAATTTTATGTTAACAATTATGTTGAAACTTTTTCTAGAGTTGTCAACGCGTCAGTTTGGTTTACTGTCGCTGAAATTAAGTTATGACTTATGTTGACAAAGTAAACAAGTTAATATTAGAGGACAATAATCAAGGAATCGTTCGTTATCATCTTCATCATCAGGGGGCTTGGAGTATCCTTGTTCCACCCACTGTTCAGTACAGGTATCCACTCTTTTATGTTCTGCTACCTTGGTATGTGCGAGCCTCAACCAGATCATAACCGCAAGTATTTGTCATCCACCCATAGCTCATCCACTATACGCTACATCAATTCACATACTTGGCTCCTAATAATGACAAAAAAATTGCATCATTATTCCCATTTGGTATCATCGTATCAGCAAAACCATTGCGTGACACACTGTCAATTACAATCAGAAAGAGCTTAAGAATCCTGAAGCAGTGTTTCATAGATTAAAAAAAAAACATCTGCTCTGTAACGTCATCAATACAATAAATATTGTTGGCTTTCAAAATAAAACACTTTGCAATTTTTTAAGTGTGCAACGCAATTACCCCGCTGGTATTAATACCAGAAATAGTGCAAAGTAAGCTGAAAATAAGAATTTTCAATCCAAGTTCCGAAACCACTTCAATCTATTAATAGTGAACTGGCCGCAAACTAGGCAGTTTCGATTCTGCCTAACTTTGTTCCAGACTTATAATTGGCCTTTATGAACTTACTAACTTAAAGTGTATGTGGTTACTGACTGTAGGAGTCGATTGTAAAGGTGGCTGAACACTCGCCTAGACACTCCGAGGCTACAGCTAGACGACATAACATAACAACACGCCTGTAATTCCCGAAAGGTTAGGCAGATGTGTAATTAATAGTACACCCACATTTCGCCAGTTATGTTAAAGTCCCACGTAAGAGGAAGCGAGCCCAATGCCATCAACCTGGCACAAATCCAGACTCCATGGCTGCTACTGAGAAATTCTTGAAGGAAAAACCCATAACACTTTACTCGACCTAGGAATAGAATCCAGGACCTCATGCCTCAGCAGTCGCGCTTGACCGCTAGACCAACGAGGCAGGTTAGACGAGTGCTCCTATATAAAGTCTCGCACTCGCTCTTGCCTCGGACACTCAGATCTAACCTGTCCCTTTACTGTCCTCCCCCAGCAACGCTCTAATCCGAGGTTCCTACCCCAATGGGGGTGCCCTTAGCGTGTAGTCGCTTAGTTTGTAGGTTTTGTTGTCTGGAGGCCTTACACTTAGGGCACCCACAAGATAGTCCGGTTTACCAGACGACAACCTCCTAGGTTGAACTGGAGATGCCATTAACAAAAAAAAAAGCCTTCCCTTGGAGTTTCTCGCCGGGAGTGTATAACCACCTTTAGAGTAGTAAACTGACTTGCAGGAAGGAAATTAATTAGTTGTTAGTTAGTTGCTGATATGCAGTTGTGGAGTAAATTGAGTTACAGTGTAATATCGTAAGTAGGCGGTTAGCAGTATTGTAGTATTTGTTAGCAGATGGAGCTTCAATTTTGTATAGCGGAAATCATCCTTGTTTACGTTAGGGGGGTGATTATAAAGACTATAAAATATGTATGTCTGCCTAAAACAAATCACACTTCGCTGCCTCGTTGGTCTAGTAGCCGCATGAATTACTGCTGAGCTTGAAGTCCTGGGTTTAATTCTCAAGTCGGTTAAAACATTATTGGATTTTCCTTTCACAGTATTGGCCTAGAGTCTAGATTTGTAGACGGTTCATGGCAATGGGCTCGGCCTATAATACAAGGGATTTCAAACTCACAACTGGTGAAATTTTGGTGGACTATAGCTTCACCTCTGCCTGCCTTGTGGTGATTACAAGCATGATGTTATGTTATCGAACAACTTCACTTTACCATTCACCTCTCTATTTTTCTCACAAAGTTCCCCAAAGACTACAAACCAAAGAACTATTAATCCAAACGAAACACAAAAACGAAAGCAACACAACGAATAGTAACTCTCAAATATTTAGCTCAGCAATGCACTGGTTGCTGCAATTGCAGCTATGTCTCACTAATTGTGAATAAGAGGAGAGGGTTCTTATTCCCCCTTTGTTAACTAAATTAAATTAATTGCGAGGAAATATTTAAATAGAGGAGTACTCCAGTCTCTGCGGCGCAATTGGCAGCGAACCTCACAACTCGCTTTGTCTAGACTTTCGACGACTCGATTGTTTAAAACCGTACTCTTGTACTCTAGTTGCATAATGAGATCATATTTCGGTGTTTCATTGCTTCTGATTTCGCTTTTTAGTTGCGTTATTTAAACTTTAGTGGTGTATTTAGGTTTTATAGTGGTTATTACGAAGAAACTTGCTTCGTTCTTTATGTTGAAGGTATAGACCTCGTCTTTACCATCTTAAGGTTGAATATCACTTACACGACGCATGTCTTATAAGAGTAAGGTTACTGTTTAAACATAACATAACATCACGCCTGTATTCCGCGAAAGTTTGGACAGAGGTACACCTAATAGAACACCCACATTTCGGCAGTTATGTTTTAAGTCCCATGTAATAGGGGGCGAGCCTATTGTCATAAATCGGGCACAAATTCAGACTCCGGAGCTGCTACTGAGAAATTTCTGATGGAAACACCCAATGACACTTTGTCTGACCTGGGAATCGAACCCAGGACCTCATGCTCAGCAGTCGCACTTGCGACCACTAGACCAAGGAGGCAGGTTAAACCTTAATGAAATTTCGCTTTTAACAATAATTTACAGGAAATTTGTGTTAAAAGTGTTTGTGTTTTTCTTCATCGTGTGAATTCGAAAAATCAGAGGTGCGTGCCATGGGTTCAAACTCGAGACCTATGACTTGGCAGTCCGACGGTCACACCACTAGGCTAGCACTGCTATAGTATAGTGAGGTAAAGCAATAACATATATTACCAAACCTACCATATTATACCTATTGCTCTAATCCACTTTCTGCGACTCGTAGAGTACCAATCCTCCAAGAATTCTATCAGGTACAGCAAACCAAGCTAATTAGTTTACATCGCCGCGTTTGCGTTTATAACCTGTAAATCAATTAGGTGGTTCAACTGTACTAAGTTCACATAAACATATAATTATTTTCAACGCAAACAATTATTCTCGTTTCGTTTTAACAAACATTTTCGTCAGTCGCTCTTTCAAAGTGAATGGGTTGACTTCCAAATATTCCAATGCCTGCTCTTACAAAGTAATAATCAAACCAGTGTTCCTCCACCATATTGAAAGCATAGCCAATATACCTTGTGTACTGGTGTATAACACGCCCTAGGCGCTCCGAGATATCGCCAGATTTACAGTGCAGTAGGCCGTAAATACATCGGCCGAGCCAACGACCACCATTGATCTCCTATTCTCCCAATAACCATGCTCCCTTTGTTTTTGCTACAATTACGACCGAACTGGAAATTCTGATAAAGATTTTTTTTTTGTCATTTTGTGTTTTTATACCCTGATTGGGGTTTTATGTAGCTGGTATTTGTGGTCAGTGAGTGTGTATCAGGTTTTATTTGAAGCCGTCGTAAAAGGGTAATTTGGAATTACGCGTGACAAGCCGTGTCCGATGAAAGAATGAAATAAAAAATATTTATTAGTGTCGGATAGGACAAAACAAAATTATACAAATAAAAAGAAAACGAAAAAACTGATGACCGAAATAAGACATACAATAAACTACAGCACGCGTAACATGACCACCGTAGAAACGGGTTTTCGGGGAATCGACAAAATGACAAATTTCTCTTGTTGATCTGTCATTTTGTCGACTATTACGTCGATAAAACCTGTTTCTACGGTATTCATGCTACTCGTGCTGGTCCTATACGAGGCCAAAAATTTTTAGAAAAAAAAATGTTAACGCTGGTATTCTGGTTCCCAAAGGTGATGATGAACTCCATAAAAACTTTGATCCCATATTTAACCCCTCTCGGGGGTAAGTTTATAAATATCCTTCTTTAGTGCTCTTCCAAAATTTCCTGGTTCTAGATTCAAATGTGTAGGCTGTCTGTTGTGATTCAGTGAGTCAATTTAAGGCATTTATTTAAGTATCCGGAGACTGCCTTGTTGGTGTAGTGGTCACAAGCCCGACTGCTGAGCATGAGGTCCTGGGTTCAATTCCCAGGTCGGGCAAAGTGTTATTATCAGGAATTTCTCAGTAGCAGCCACGTAGTCTTGATTTGTGCCCGGTTGATGGCAATAGGCTCGTCCTCTATTACATGGGTCTTAAACATAACTGGCGAAATGTGTGTGTGCTAGTTATAAGGTACACCTCTGCCTAACCCTTCGAGGATTACAGGAGTGACGTTATGTTATGTTATCTCGAAACAGCTGTTGGAGGCACCTGTAAAGGTTCCATTGATAACTTAAAAAGTCGTCCTTAATGATCAGTTTCAATAATAAAAACATTTCCGACAGAACTTACTTATATGCAAGCACCATTTTCTTCTTCGCGTGTCGATGGCAATCTAAATTGAGTCAGCCCAGAACGGAGCTACTAGTTTGGCGATTTCGGTAGCGTCCATCAGTTCCTGTAGTGAACAAATAACAGGACACGCAGGACACGATATTAAGTGCCCCATCGTTTGTAGAACAGCACCACATTTACACTGCAGGGCAGAGTCATTACAAGTACCATCAAAACATCACTTAATGAGTTGTAGGAACTTATGCAGTTATTAAAACTCCATCAAATATTCCTTAAGTTTTAAAGTTTCTATAAAGCAAACAAAGCACTTAGGGTAAGCAGAACTTGTCTAGATGCAACGTCGACGCTTTTAGTCGCACTTAAATATTAAGCACTACAAAATCAATGTAATCCTCTCGTCGTTTCTACTTTCCAGAAACGTTGTCTCATCGGTAAATGTCTTCAACAGTATTTTAAAAGCAAAAATAAATGTTTTTTACATCGAGACCATCCATCAATCAAGACCAAGGGACTTACTAAAGTTGGTCGGGTTCAACAACTTTCCAAAGTTAATTTTGTATATTGATACACCTATCTAGGATCGCAAACTATTTTGTTTTGAAATAAAGCAAGCTTATTTAAATTTTGAATAAAGATTTTTGAGTTGTTTGTTGATCAAAAGTGATTGAAAATATCAAATACTTGCTAGAATTCCGAAGTTTAGGAATGCTGCCAGTTTGCGAGAATGCCAGACAATAATAGTTTAACATAGAAAATTAATAAATATTCCGTCAGTCCAGCCAGCCAGCGAAAACCAGCTCTCCGATCTACACATTTATATACTGCATCATTCCTGCATTTTCTGTATTGTTGTATTTCGCTGTTCGATTCGATTCTTTTTCCTTTTTTTGCACTATTGTTCATGCCCATAGTGTCTGATTTTTGAAAACGGTTTTAGAAATCAGAGCTTTGTCGAAATACTCCTTGTTTATTACGCAGATGTTTTAGCCAGTTTAACCTCCTTAAAATTGTTCGTTAGGAGACAGGCCTGTGAATCGTTACGAGGCAGGAAAAAAACAACATATTGAATTATACAAGAGTAACAACTAATTGATTAAACTTATCTCCTCGGAAAAAATAACAACATTTTCCGTTTTTCCCCACAAACAATCGTCCCTTTCTAATACGAGTTTTATTGTACCATCATAAACGGCGGTGCTTATTATTTTCCTGTCGTAAAACAACAAAATAATACTGTAACAATAATGGGAGCACCCTCTAATCTCGACGCGACGGATTCTCTGCGCTACAGTTTTATTATAGACGCATTGTGAATCATTTTTATATACATGTGGTTGTTTTATTGCTAAATGAAAATAATACAACGAATGTAACATTATGATGTCATGTTTTATGTCGTTTTTTTTGGATACATTGTTGCGTGAATATTGCCTTTTTTGTGGGAGAAAAGAAGATGAATAAAAATCTATGGCACTTGTTTCTCGAAAGTGCCTATAATACCTAATGGTGCAATTGAAATATTTTTTTTAACTTTGACTGTTAATTGTATTCTATACTAATATAAAAAAATAAAATAAAAATTGAAAGTTTGAATGTAGGGGGTAATCTTCGAAACTACTGATCCGATTCTGAAAAATCTTTCACTAACGGGAAGCTACATTATCCCCGAGTGTTATAGGCACATATAACGTTCCTGTGGGTTAATTTCCATACATAACGGGAGCGAAGCTGAGAGCAAAAGCTAGTATAAAATGAACGTATTCTTCCTTAGATATTTACTTTGTGGTTGCGTGAATCAAAGTTAAAGAGTTTCTTATCCTGCAGCACTTGATATAATCATCATAGCATTGAAAAAACATATCTTTTTAAATCTAATTACATTTTAGAATGTTTTCTCCATATCGCATCAAAGGAAGAGGCAAAATAAAGAAACCAGTACATTATATGAAAAACCCTGAGTTTTCCGACTTCTCGTAAAAGTTAATTTTCTGTCTCTTTATAAATAGATGCATACATACAAATGTCTCGTATGAGAAAATAACATTAAAAGTAATTAAGTGTGTCGACAGACAAGTTTCAACTTTACCGGTCAGGAAATAAGATTCTAAGTTGGGTGTAGGAGGAATAGATTTGGGGTGCAATATTATCTTCACATCCAAATAAATGAGAAAAAACTGGGGTCCGGTGGACGAACTTTTTAATTCGTAATTACAGGACAGCGGCCAAGCTTTAAGCACCATTAACTTTTTTCCTAAATGTCTGTGTCGTATGGGGTTCAGTACATAAATGAAATTGGACATTTTATTGTCCAAATTCAAATTAGTTTCGACTGCATGTATTGGGGAGCAATTCTTTGAAGCACATAGAAAAACTTTCATCAATTGAAATAGAACTGAATAGGTCCTTTTACTTGTAGGTTTTTAATACTTTTTGTACAAACAAAGAAAATCTAATATCACCAAGTTTCCACGAAAGGATCATTTTCTACGATGTGTACCTGTGTTGGTATAATATTTACTTTTTAAATATTTGACTTACCTGAAAATTTACAAAAGCTGTCGTCTTTTATGACTTTAGTTTTCAAAGACAATTCTATACACAAACAAATTTCTAGACACAAATTTTATTAATAAACAAGATATTATGGTATTAACTAGTTAGCCTAACTATTCTGTTTACTTTCAAGAAAATAATGTCCAATGTACACTTATTAGATACCACTATCACTTATATGTCGGATCCAGTCATTAGTACGGACTTGGATTGAAACGCAAGCGCACCAGTGGTGACATCACGCGACCTACTTACAAGTCTACCTACACCACAGCGTGCTTCTACAGAGCCGTGAAGTTTACAGCTCGAGGCGAGGACGACATTCTATGTCTGATCGTAGCGAGTTAAGACATCCTGGAACTGTATCCGATTCATTGTGACCCATGTTATTATGTTAAATTGTAGTTTCAAGTAATTTGTTAGTATAATAGAAACAGTGTATCGCACCCAGTGTATTTTCATTGCACGAAACCCATCTTCTGCCCACATGATGTATTAGCCTAACGGAATAAATCCTGACTTGAATTATATCACTTATAGGCAAAACGACAAAGCACCATTCTATAAGCGATAAAGATGATATAAAAGTCAAAAATGTATTAAATTGACACAAACTACTGCAAAACTATTACGTTTTAGAAATAAGAAACGCTTTTAAAGGGATTGTCTAGGCCCTTTTATTATCGTTAACCCAATAAGAATATGCCATGATCCGGAAACCAATCCTAAAAAAAAACTGCGCCATGAATGAGGCTTGTTATTCTGACAGAAGTTTTTAACCTTTGCAAGTCTTTTTATACAAGTAACATTTAATTTAAAGTATCAAAAAACCTGACTAAAAATTGTATTAGGTACCTATACAATATATATAATTTTCTTTATTTTGATAACCTACTCGATAGATATGGTTGAAAAAAAAATATTAACGACTTACAATTTAGAGCCAAAAATCCGCCAATTTTTTTTTAAACACCTGTCTATGGACGCTTGGGTCTTTGAGAAAAATCTAATGATACTGTAATCGTCGAAATCCATCCAGCCATTTAGAACATACGACGTAATAAAGAAATTTACAAAGGAAAATACAGGCAGTCGGGTAAAAAAAAGTGTCAAAAAATGAACAAAACCATGACTTAATACCTCCCAAATCCGTTTCATAATGCGGTGTTTATCTCAATTCGGGGTTCAGAAACTGCGTCGTAAGCAGATCTCAACTTGACAATTTTATTGCAGAATCCGCCGTATTATTGAAAGAGAATGAGGGTCCTTGGGACCCCTTTACGCTAGTTATCACGTTTTTTTGATGTGTACGCCTCTTTTGGACCACTTCACACGATCTTTTTGCTGTTTACTTACTGTCATATTGGATGTGGTCGAATTGGGTGGTGGAGGCTGTTATTGTGCCATTTTTTGTGAAAAACGTTGAAGGGTCCAGTTTTTGATGGTGTTAATTTTGTCATAGCAAGTCTTAAAGATATTAAGTTTTGGTTTATACCTACAATTACATAAGTATACCTATATATCTTTCACCAAAAAACCTGCACTTTGTCGAAAATAACTCAATCATCATTTTGACGAATTAAGATTTCCTGTGTCGTACAAATCTAAATGTCAATAGACTGACATTTTGTGACTGTAGTCACAAAAATAAGTATCAACCATTAAAATCCACCCATCTCCAATCAAAATTGTTACCCACCTACACTTGAAATAAAATTGCGGTTCGATTTTCTGAAATCAACGTCAGGGGCCGACACACACTCGACACGTGTCCTCAAGAGTTGTCCCCATCTAACATCTAACTGTCCTCAAGTGGCCGCTTTGATTTTTCCTCACTCCTCTATTTCGAGCACCGAGGACACGCTTTTTCAATTTAGTAAATAGTTCACAAACACGAGTCTTTGACAACGGACCCATTAAGCCGAAGGTACTTTCAAAGAGATAGTACAATTAAGGTATCAGATGAGATGAGATATTAATTTGGTGTTCTTTTATGAAGTGGAGCTTAATTAGAACCTAAAAAATGATGAATGAGATGTAATTTTGATTCAGATAATATTTTGCTGAAAATAAGCTTAATACGTCATTTTGTTTTCATTTTTTTATGAAAGTAGTATCAACCTTTCTTAATTTGCTGTACCTATCAATCTTAATTTAATTAGCACTTAAATAAGCTTGCAAGAGCCGAGATACACAACAAGATCGACACACTCATATCAACTTGAAATAATTATCTAACCATACCACACAATCCTAAGATATTTGTTGTCAAAATAAATAGGTATCGAATGGTCCCTATCTTATAAAAAAACCGAGTGAAAACATTCACAGCTTCAATATGAACACAGCTACCAACTTTCTAAAACAAAGACCCAAAGTCACAACTAATTCGTCCATAAGCCTTGTTCGCAAATTAAGGCACTTCCTTTTTGTAAGGACTTTTCAAGACATCACCGACATGGTTCTCACCGGAGCAGTCATTAACTTAGAATTGATGTTCAACATCAGTGTCTGGACAACTGCGGCTTTATTTTAAGTTTGTTTGTAAATTTTGCTTTTAAATAAGTGAAGGCTTTTCAGTATTTATTTTTTTAATAAATTTTAGACAAGCACAAATAGTGATTTACACGGTATGTACCATGAATTCAGCCCTGTAGATTTTTTTCTCGGTTTCATACGACGACGCCTAGATGAGTCTAGTTGGATAGGTTTAGAATCATGCTCTTGCCAATGACGTAATGGACGCGTCATGCATGAACATCACGGCGCTCGAAAACAGCGTAATTACTATCGGTAGCTAGATAGTTACTTAGACGCACAACGAAAGAGAAAGAAAATTAAATGTCATCTACGGAATTCCTGTTGTTAGAGAGAGATAAATAAATTTCTTTAATTACGTTGCCATTCTGTGGTGCATGCTCATTGGCCGAGCGCATATGGCACGTGACTTACCTCAGGCCCCAGCCGCCATGTAGGCATCGAAAAAAATTAAATAAAATACACTTTTCTTGTTGCAGTATAATTTTTACATTTCCTAAAAACACAGGACAGCATTTTTTTTGTTCATCTCACAAGTTATTTTAATGTCACGCACAGCCACGGCACTGGTTGGTACGCGACTAAATGAAGGTCCGGTAATTACCTTCCATTCATGTTGCCACTACCGAGCGCGGGCAACGTATCTATAGTTTATATATCATTGGCTCTTGCTCATATACCACAGCTCCTCACATCCATACATAGGGTACTTTCAATCACATACTATATTTACTTCATTCCTTAACTAGTACCCAATCCAGCTGCTCCCAGTCCTGCAAAGTCACTTCACCTAACTTGCGGGGGACCTAACCTTTTGCTGATTTCATTTAATACTATCTGTTGCCCACGACCTTCGTCCGCATGAAATTATTATAAAAATAGTTCTTCCCTATTTGAATCGAATTTTGTTAAGCATTTTCAAGGGTTTTGTTTTTTTTCCTCGGAACCCTAATCAGCCCAGCCGTTTCGGAGATTAGCCGGAACAAACAGACAGACATACAAATTTTTTTTTTTTTTTGTTATAACTACCGTATAGCATTCAGCAAAGAGCTGTTATTTCGAAATTACAAACGGACACTTCAATTTTATTTATTTGTATAGATACTGTGGGACAAAAAATAAATGATAATAAAAAAGGATATTTAATAAACATTTTGTAAAAATAAACTAATAATAAAATATCTTTTCATCAGTCGCCTTAAGCATCGACTTGAGTTCACAGGTATATTTATATACGACAAGATCACTTGATTGTCAAAACCTTTGAACTGCTCCTCGACTATAAACTAATTTAAGTCGTGTTTGCCTGCTGATTTGAACTTAAAACACTCTCTAAAATAGTTTCTTTTCAAATAAAATTCTTCAAATTATTCTAACAAAGAATATTGTAAACTGTTTGTTAAAATAAACCCGTTGTAGACAAAATTAAAGTCAACTTCAATTACATGGCTAATCATGAGTTTATTTCGAAAAAATTGTTAATATACGTGAAATTTTCTGATAAAAAATGTAATAAGAAATATAATAAGTTTGAGTCATAATTAAATTCTTAATACCGTCTGTACATAAATCTGTATGACGTTTAAATGTGTTATTTGAATAATATTACAATTTGGAATCGCTGAAACGTCGACTGAGGCGGGGCCCACATTTGCATATGGATAGGATGGAGCCACGAAATTCGCGTGTATTGTTACAACTTTATTTGCCTTACCTTTTCTATATTTATGTGCAGTAAAAATTTAAAGGTAAATAATCCTTGCCTTATTCATAATCAAAATGATCAAATTCATTATTTACTTTTAAAGGCAACATTTGTCTATGTCAAACCATGACCACTGGGTTAATTATTTCAAACGACTTTAATAAACGAACAAAACAAAAGGAGTATGTAAGGTGTCTGCTACGTGTAACCCCTGTAGCAGGACCACCGTAGACAAGGATTTCTTTGACGGAAGAATCGACAAAATGTTTTTGCCTTAGCCCATCAGAAAAAGGCAGGAGTTTGTGTAAGTATGTTATTTTAATAAATCAAAAACAAAACTATCATTTATCTTTCATTATCAATGATAACTTTTATTTTCGTCGACAAAATCATTAAGACAGCGTTTCACCAAACACTTTCAATAACATCCGCGCTTTTTACCTCGCTACTTTCAGGGCCCACAGCCAAACAGCTAGTGACCCACGAAGCTCTTCATAATGCAGTTTTCACGTATGTTTTTCTAAGTTTATGAACGTTAGAGGGAAAATTTACAGCGAATACTCGAGCTAAATCTTTTAGTTTTGAATAACGCTCGTTTTTTTTCTAAGATTAGCATTATGGGTAAGCTGGTCTCAGACTGATAACGCCTTCTTGCTACTGAATCAGACTTTAAAATGTTCGAGAGTTGCTTTTCTATTCATATCACGATAAATGGGAAAATAAAAACATGTGGTACGTTTGTTTTTGCTTTTTAAGATGGCAGGCTCTTTGTAAGGTTTAAAAGATTAAAGTAAGCGCTCTTTGTAGTTGTGGTTTTCTCTTTATGCGATGGAAATCATTCTGATTGGCTCTGTAAATTAAACTTTTGCAATGTACTTACTTTTTACTACTTACTTACTTTTTTACTTTTTTTTGTAGTAGGTAGCTTGATGGTACGAAAATGGCAATTTTTCCCAATCAACCTTGACCAATACTTTAGCTATAACGTTGAAAATCTATTAAAGAAATTTGACAGAATGTAGTAGCTTGACGTGCTTGCGTCTGTACATAATTATCAATTTTATATCTATACAGGGTGGCGCCGACAATACAAAAACAAATTAAAATACGTATATCTCATGACGTTCCCAGTCTGCATACAAAAAATCATACGAATATATTCAGTAGTTTAGCCACAGGACATTATTTTTCATTTTCAGCATTTTCTACATGATGTAGATTAACAGGCTAGCACCGACAGGTTAACGACCCCCGCATCGATATAAACACTAAACAAATGTTGCCAACTCGCTACTTCAAAAACCTTTACCAAATGAGTTCCTTAAACTGACTATCAACACACAGCTCAAATCACTGCACGGATACGGCTAAAATTTGGCACACAGTTAGCTATTATGACGTAGCTATTAGCTAAGAAAGTATTTTGGGTAAATTGAACAGCGGATGAAAATTAGTGTGAAAATACGTCACCTTTCGAATGAGTCGGCTAGACTAGCATATTATTGACACAGACTTCACTCTTTTTAAGACTAGGTACTTATTAATTTTCACAACATACTAAGCTAAAATTCAGTAAATAAAAATAACCTAAGGAATATTGTTATTAAAATTACGTCTCGCCATATTTATTTCAGCAATGCCTGTACGAAAATACCAGGAGTTCATAAAATTAATGAGGGTTGAACAGTTTTAGGCTGACCAAACGACGAGAGGCATCCGCGACGGGCAGAGGAAAAAGTTAATAATGCTTGAAGTTGGCCGCCCCCGGCAATTATAAATTTATTCGTCTGCACTCCCCCTGGCTTTATTTATTTTTCTAATTATCGGGTACAACACAATCGCTTGGTAAATTCTAGTGTAGTCTGGATACTTTTAATTTGTATTCCCTTTGGAAGGCGATGGCGATTAAAGAGTTTGGTGCTAAGTACAAATGAGTACTTCAGAAATTATGCGAGCAATTTTCTTGTAGTTTTAAAGATAGGTGACGTTTTTTTTAAAAATAAAATTTCATTGTACAAGGGAGCTTACTATCAGTGACATAGCAATAAAAGCAATAGCAAAGTTCAGAACAATTTCTTTCTTCAATTTCATACAACAAAGGACCTTATGGCTAACTCTTTAAAAGTGTTTCGTATTACTTCAACAGGTACCGAATGTACCTTATGTCAGTGGCATATACTCTCCAACCAACTTACCTATACAGGCGGAAAAACACAGAACTAAAATAAACGTACCCTACGTTTGACATATCGATGGATATTTTCTTGACAAGCAGCGTCACCTCGATCTGCATACTTAAAGTGGTGACACTGTATTTTTGTATTTACCGTCATCGGAATGTCACTTGGCCCTTAGGCATTTGATTTATTGTATGATCATCATCACCTGTTCAGTATTCCATCCTGGTTAGAACCAGAGACTCATAAAAACAGACAAAAAACAAACAAATTCAAATTAAAACCAATTTATTCAACAAACATCTTTATTCATCATCGTCGTTCTCCTCAACGATACAGATTTCAACGACGTGGCATGATATTTTATCTGTCTTATCCATCATAGATATCTGTATACGGTACTCCCCACAGAAGTCATGGCACATGATATCCTTCATTGAGTCCAAGGATATCGTCAGACCGTGGACCTCGAAGACAGTCTAAAAAAAAATAGGTTTGACTAAGCTTTGCGGTGTCCAATGTGTTGTCGGTTTTCGGTTGTCCCAAGTATCGGTGTAAAAACCAAATATTTTAAAAGATCAACCATGCAGTTTCTTGCAGATTCTTCTCCATAGTAAACCCTGCAGTATTAACGTTTAAGAGCGTTCATCCAAAAACTTGGCAACGTCGAACGTAGCTGTCAAATATTTACCTGTTTTCATCAATTTCAATATTACTGTATGGAAATAAGAAATATGGCTTACTAGTGAACTAGAATATTAACAATGAATTGCTATTAAAACACTGAATTTGATGTTGTAACCGTTTGGTGGAGGTGTAAAAAAGGCATTTGCAAAGTTTCCAAATACTTTTTTTACATCTATAACTCGGTGTAGTCAGTGTTACAATATTAATTATTGCATTTGACTTTAGTTCACTAGTTAGCCATATTTCTTATTTCCAAACAGTAATATTGCTAAATTAATCAAAACAGCGTATATTTGACAGCTCTTTGCGACGTTGCCCACTTTCTGTACAAGCGCTCTTAATGACATTGTAATGTTGTATAACGTGCCCTTGTAGGCCTATGTGAAATAAAACATTTTGGTTTTGATCTCTGGATGAAAAGTTGGACAGATTTGATCGTATTAATGCGAAAACTAATGTTAATGTTATACTTACTCTCTCTGTCTATCAATCTGCCTATCCTGTTACTGCTGAACAGATTTCTATGACATTTGACACACAGATAGGCCATTACCTGGGTTATGATATTTTTTTTTTGTCTGTACGTTCCCTTGGGATAATTTCGTAATTTTGCCCTCGTGGAGGTTGAGAAAGTAGTGAATAAATAATATGAAAAAAAAACAAACTGCTTACCGACGGGACCGGACAGCTGCTGATGTTCAGTTTCTCAATGATCGGAGTCCAGGGCGCATCTTCCTGCTGCAAGCTGCTGCAAAAGTTTACCCGCGTATTGTACATGTATTCGTCACCTAAGTCCATCATTTTCCATATGTCTATTTCAATCTGAAAAGTAGAACTTGGTTGAAAAGTTTAATTACTTTTATGTGAGTTAGTTTTGGAAGACAAAAACCTCACTAACTATTATTAATATTTTGATCATCAATTTACTACCCTAGCATAAATGCACATTGATGTCGATGACTTTGAAACGTTAAAATTAGTTTTCCTCCAAAGTCCGTAGTATCTTTAAGTAAGACACGTCAATGAATGCTAGAAACAGTATGAGCTCAACTCCCAACCAGCGATTTGCAGATAGTAAAGATTTCGCTCCAAACATTACACTACTTGAATTACAGTCATTAAGATTTTTTGAAGTATGAGGAATAAGGTCCAAAGTTCTTCATCGTGCAAGGAAAAGGCACAACACTCGTATTTTCAGAGAACCCTCGTCCTCTGAAAATACAAGTGTTGTGCCTAGTGGGCTACGAGTTTCTGTATGTAATTTTTTTGTGCTGACGACTCCGAATTCAGAGGAGCAGTGGTGGTGGCCCCGACTTACGAGCAGCAAGTCCTAGGTTCGAACCCAGGCAGGCGCAGTACTTTGTGTAATTTATTTCATTACCGCTGCTCTCAAAACGGTGGAGGAAAAGATCGTGAGGAAACGGGCATGTCTTAGAACCAAACATTCAAAGACATGTGACATCTGCCACTACTGGGCCCACGTGGTCGATTATAGCTCATTCCCTCTCATAGAGAGGAGACCGGTGTCCCAGCAATGAGAAAATTATAGGCTGATTATGCTATTCTTTTCTGAATTCGCTATGTAAGAATACGTCAGTGTAGGTCGTAGATGGTGTTTATATATGTCGCACACTCCAATCAAAACGATTCGAGAAGAAGATCTTTACTTACATCATAATCTGAATTCATTTCCATTGACGTTTTGATCTTCCCGCTTAGTTTGGCTCCATCATCACCTTCTTCACCTTTCAAGGAGCCAAGTTGAAGTTCATCACAGTCCAGAAACTCATTGTTGAAGTTATCACAACTGAGCATGCTGTCAGTTATTTTTGGTACGTAGAATACCTTGGGAATGTTGGTAAAGAAGTTGCTGTAGTATGTGAGGGTTTGCATCATCTAATTCTGTTCTTAGAAAAGGTGGTAGATGGCTTAATGAGACCAGTTCTTTTCTAATAGGAAGTCTATTCACTGTTTATGTCGTGATGAGCCTGGATCAACATTTTAAAAGCTAGTTTTGAAAGTCTGCTCTTATATATGTAGTGATGATATACGCCTTGAGATCTACGATAGAGATCTACGCCTTGGAATGTGCAACTACAGTACTTTCTCAAGTTATTATGCCTTGTGACTGTGACTGTAGCTTCGCTTTTTTTTTTTGTTTTATTTGACATTCAAAAGTGCCTGTGATGGTCTAATTGAAATAAATGCTTTGAGTTTGAGTTTGAGTGATATGTATATGTTATGTATCTGTTAAGTAAAATATTGCAAAAGCTGTGTAGGATGGACAGTAAATTCACAGTAAACAAAAAATCTCCTTTCGATATTTTCAATCCACATCAGAATTGAAAGGACCGCGTTTTTAATTAAGTTCAACCATCAAAGCACAATATTTTTTGTCAACTAGACACATATCTACAAAACTGTATACTCACATCTCCATTCGTCCCCAAAAACACGGAACTGAATGTGAACAAAAATAATATTGGAATATTCATTCCCACCGTACCATAACTCATGTTCAATTGAAAATGTCGCACTGTAAAAACGAATAAGCGTTATTACGTGTCGGTATGGTTTTTATATAAAGTCCGATAGCAATCACTATTGTTGCAAACATAGCTGATGACAATGATAGTCGCTATCAGTTGTACCAGGGTTGCATGTGTTGTAAACAGGTATGTCGCATGTTGTTACCTTGTTAGCCACTGTCAAGGACGGTTTAATTACTTTCTGATCGGATACTTTTACGGAATTTGCTTGTTATGTTGGTAGTAATTAGGAGATGATTTTTTTTCTAGTATTCTAGGTTATTGCAAGATATTGCTTCGGTTTAAAAATCGTTGCTCTATATGATACATCAGGCGCAAAGAAGTTCCGTTTCTTAATCTTCCTCTAGTCTACTTCCAAGATACTCTAATACCCTAGTACCTAATATTTTGTTGATAATACAGCTGTATCTATTTTCCGGTTGTTCTCTCCGAAACTATCTCTGTCTCTTGAGAATAATTACGAGAAGTGGTGCCGTCGTATTTGTCATCAGAAATTTCTAGAATTTTGAGCAATAAACATTGCAGCTTTCCCGGAATTGAGATGAATTGTAAATAATCACGGCTTTACTGAGAACTTCTATTCCTAGGCCTATTATGAACTATGATTTATGCTATTCGGTACTGGAATCAACTAAAATTACACCTAACTTTGTAAAGTCAACATTATCATCCGAGTTTAATACTGGGAATGACTAAGACAATAGTAATAAGTTCCTTTTAGCTTTTTTCCTCAACATTTCTTTGAATTTATCATAAAACCCGACCATCTTCTAGAAACGAAGTCTTCGCAAGTCGAACTCAAAATAAATACTTCATTAAATGTTTATCCTCTTACCTAAAAGGAACAAAACGAGACAAAACTTCTACAAAAGTATCTAAACACAACAAATTCTAGAGAGAGCATCATAAAAAGACTACAAGCAACAAAGGTCCAGAAAAGGAATGTACAACAAAACGTTCGCAACAGACATCTTGTTACTTTTTGCGTTATTTGTACTTACTCGCATCGCTCACGAGAGTGTATTGTACTTAACATTTTCTCAATGAAGACATTACTTGATTCCTTTGTCTTTGAGTTTTTCTGACGGTTTTCCAAGGTCTGTCCATTCACGATACGGCGTTTATTTCGTTTTTTGTTTTGTGATTAGTCTTTAATTTAACTCCATCGTTAAATTCAAATTTAAAATATATATTTCACATTAATGTACGGTCCATATGATGACACGTTTGTTTGTTATAATCACTTGTAGGTACAGTCTTGAGTAGTAATAAGCGTGAAGTTTGAAATTTGGCCGTTTTCATATTACTATAATCGGTTCCAAATTATTATATTGGTAACAGATTAAAAAAAATCTACCCCTGGTCACGTTCTGCCTTGGCCGATATGGAAATCTTTGAACCGACTGCGAGCTCAAGTTAGCCGCTGCCGATCCAATTTGCCTAGATGGGGTATAATCGACCCATAACACAGGATATGCCATACGTTCTCTCCTGCCCGTCGTGCACAACTAATTGCACCCTTCAATCATCAAATGACCCTCTCATCAAACCCCCACCCCCCCGCTTTGGGTGGAGCGGAAGGGAGTGTCAGACTTGTACTGACTAAAACCCATCCATGTTCCTTCTTTGCCCTTTGTGTTCCAGGGCCGCGGTATCTCTTTCGAACAGTAATCTGAGTTATCGAATCGAGAAGAAGAACAGCATAAAATCAAATCAGAAAAACAAACTCTTATTAATTGCTCACTGATCACTGAGCCATTATAAATGCTCGTGACTGTACCTAATGGGCAAAATTACTTTGATATTGACTAGATAGTACTAGGCAGTTGCTTCATGTAAAATACTGCTATTCACCTGCATCCGGTTAGGATGAAACCGACCGAAACATTTTGGGGAAAAGCTAGGCAGATTATAATTACTCACGTATCCGGGATTAGTTTTATTGCTCGCTCAAAAAGGGAGCTTGTCCACCGCCATATTCAACAAATAAACATTCCATCAACTAAACCTATCGCTGTCTGATCGGCAAACAATACTTGCAACCACTTCAGTTTCATTCGATACTGTTGTTACTGTGCTTGTTACAGTGTTACATCTTTTGTTTTTTCTATCGAGGGCTTGGACAAGTGGCCGTCGATTTTAGAGCTTTAGAATTTCTACAGCGACTTTCAACCGCATTGACATAAGCTTTTTGGTAGCTATGTTCTAGATTCAAGCGATAATTTGACATTTGGAAATTCACTACATTAAATATTTATTTTTATTTCCGTAAACACATCCACGATTTAATGCAGGATGCTGCATCGCCCGCAAAAGTTAGCATGCCATACAACCGAAGCTCTACTCGTCACGTGTTTCACCCCTCCAAGGAGCACCCTCAACACGATTGCTCGGACGCCCAGGAATTTCGGTAGGTTAAGTCAATTCAAAACATTTTTGACTATGCCATCATAATTACCGACTGACCACTGATAGAAGGATATTACTTTTTGTCTAAGAACGGTATTCATATCACAATGTAGCCATATTCTGGAATTTTGAGACAAAGAAAAGAAAATAATGTTTCAGAAATAAATTAAATTTTGGGTGCGTAGGCCCAGCTAGTCAGTCTAGCGGGGATTCATGAACGGCTCAGATCTCAAGTATGTACGCGGCGTGTCTCCACAGACAACGGCCCACCATCTTGCGCTGCATGCCCTGACACTTGCGCACTTGTCGATCTTATGACTGTATCAGCGAGCAGAGTTCGCATAACTGAATTTTGGGCCAAATATATTTTATGAAAATTTGTCATCGACACGTTAAGAAGATTAATTAAATGGTCCAAAATATTGGTGTCAAATTTTTTATCTGGATTTGCTTCCTAAATAAAAAACTATGAAAAAATACACTGTAAATACACCAGCATCCAAAACACATTTATATTTCATGAGAAGAACAAATGGGGCGGCCTACACATTGTATATCATTTCCAATATAGTAGTTTTATGTAAATGGCGCCTACTTTTAAACTGTCGTAATTTTTATATTCCGATTGGAGTTCCCCCTCTGAGTGTTTGTTATCTAACCGAGAAATGAATGAATGTATTCACAGTCTTGATTTACTACGCATTTTCATAAAACTTTGTGTTTTTTTTTGTTATCATTGGAACTTTCTCTTTGTTTTCGTTCGGTATTTTTTATCGATAAATCTGTTAGTATATTTACATTATGTGCCTCTCCGGTAAGTTCTGCTCTATGTTGCACTTTAATATTCTAAATATCGCACAGGAAGTTTGTTGTTGTAAACTACAATAATTGATGTTTTTTTTTACATCAGGGGACATCATCTCATCGTCGTCGTCTCATATCTCATTTCTCATCTCGTCATGTGATTGTTCACGTATTTCTAATTTGTTCGGAAAACTGCAAGACGCCCTCTGTCGGTGCGACCACATGTTCAATGACATTCTATCAGCCATAAACATTAACATACATAGATGACTTTGGCACTCGTCTAGGCGTTCAGATTCGACTTCCGATCAAAATGGACGCTATCGCGACAATTGCTTCAGTTAAGAGCGGTATCGTTGCAATACGCCACATTGATAAACGTTTTGCTCTAACATTTAATGGTTTACACATACGCGACTTTCGGAGTAAAAAGCATCAAATAACAAAAGTTGATATGTTAAAAATAAATATTTTCCTACACACACATGTAACAGGAAGAAATGATTCATATTCGCTTCAAACGTTCCCAGCGGGACGACCGGAGCTGATATCTCGCGTGAAACTGAACGTCTTGAAGAAATTCATATTGCATGCTTCTCGAGCATATAAATATACACCACTCGCCTTTTTGTGAGGAAAAGAGACCATTTTTTTGTGGTGCTAGAGATTTTTCTTAGATCAAATTCAGAACATTTTTTGAAAAAAACGTTTTTCTTTGTACGCAGCCGTACAGGTAACTACGAAAACAATAAATCGCCATTGGAGATATGCTCTCTCAGCAAAGTTGTCAGACGTCTTCAAGAAAGTAATAAGAAACTTAGCCTGTAATCACCGAAAGGTTATGCAGAACTGTACCAAATAAGTACATCAACATTTCGCGAGTCATGTTTTTAAGTCTCATGTAATAGGGAGCTAGCCTATTGGCACCAATTGGCTACAAATCCAGACTCCGAGGCTCCTACTGAGAAATTCTTGATTAAAATATCTAAAAACCCTTTGCCCGACCTGGGAATCAAACCCAGGATCTCATGCTCATCAGTCACGCTTGTGACCACTAAACTAATGAGACAGTCAATTCCTCAATAACATAAAAAAAACTTAAGACAAGTACAACCCATGTTATCAGGACCTAGCATCCATTTTGATACTCACCCTTACATTGTATGTTTATATCTTTAAGTACCAAACATTATGTACATTTATAAATTAAAATAACCTACATTACCTAATTAAATTAAAAATAAAATAAAAAAATGGCGTCAAAAAACTCCTCAACGCTGTCAACTGGTAATGTACCCAAAAGACTGGCGGCGTTGCCACGTTATATGGCAACACTAAGCCTTTGGCCAAGGTAAAAGCCAGCCCTTGGGTCATGGGAAGTGTAAACTAAGCGTTTAGAAATGTCCTTGAAAAGGCTGAACACTCGGACTCCACGGTCTTAGTTTTTTTTTTTTTTTTAATCTTTGCCCCACACTAGGAATTTCTCCTGTATCGTGGGTGCGTTTACAAATATTTAAACTCACATACACAAACAGCCAGACCCGGAACAACTACTTGTAGGCCATACAAATATTTGTTCCGTGCGGGAATCGAACCCGCGACACGGAGCGCAGCAGTCAATCGCTCGGCCGCTGCGCCAACCGTGCCGTCAGTCCAAGAAAATATAGTTATCAATAAGGTTACTATATTATTTACGCCGCTTGAGGTTCTCTGCAGCCTCAGCGGAAGCCGCAGCACAGCACGATGAGCTAGGAATAATATTATATCATAATATTTAGCTAATAAAGTACCTAACTTATTAATAAAATTAACATCACCTAAATTAAACTGTTGGAGGACAATTCAGTGCATAAACAGTAAATAATTGGGTCTGTGGTGCTGCGGTTTCACAAGTTCATTTGGTACATAACTAACTTATTAATATTAATTAAAAGCTAGTCCTTGTTGGGTCACTTTGAAATATTTGAATATATCATTTAAATTAATTGAATGTTATGAAATTCTAGGACATTATACAAAATTAGTTTTAGTATATGCGAAACCTGATACACGTGTCTAGTATTTTTTTGTAAAGAATCTATGTACAAAATTTCAAAACTGTATCGTGAAAAATCACGAAGTTATAAGCTTGTTCTGTTATCTAGTTGTCCGCACAAAATCGTGGTCACCACATCCTCCAGCGTCGTCTTGAGCTCATTGATAATAATAATTTGGCAGTAGGTACCTAAATTATTGTGATAGGTACTTAAAGTCGCTCGGTGTCCAACTTTTAACTTTTTTAAATATTTTTGGGAAAAAATATAACATGGTTTAAAAATGATTGGAATCGATTCAGTTACTTATTCTGAACAAACTATATTCAGGTTTCGCATATACTAAAAACAATGTTGTAGAGTCAAAGTATTTTTATTTATTTAACAGTTTATGTACACACTAAATACAGAAAAGAAGAAAGGAACAGAAAATAGTACAAAGGTGATGCTTATTTCTAAAGAAATTTCTTCCAGCATACCTGCGAAAGGAGATACTAAAAAAAGAGATGTAGACATAGTGTGTAAAAGAAGAAGAGAAAATGGAATACATAAAACACAAAGCAGAACAATTTAAACATAATAATACATATAAGAATATACTAACATACTTATAAATACAAAGACAAAACATAACAATACTGTAAATACAATAAATAAACTAATAACAAATACTTATGCAACTATGACGAAATGGAAAGATAATGTTCTTTCACTCCTCTTTTAAAAACTGCAAGACTTTGGCAGTCCCTAATGTCAGGCGGAAGTGAATTCCACAGCCGCACGGCGTGTACCGTGAAGGAATAGGAGTAGAAGTCGGTAGAGTGTGGAGGGGATTTAAGGAGATTCCTAAGATGCGACCTGCAAGGTGCATCAGAAGGACGGGAGTAGGAAAAGCGTTCCCGCAGATAGGATGGCGTTTTAGGATTATGGAGGATGTTAAATAGCAGAGACAATATCCGAGAGTTCCTGCGAAGTCGAATTGGGAGCCACTTGAGTATTTTGCGAAAGTTAGAAACGTGATCATACTTTTTAAGGTTAAAAACAAAACGAATACATATATTTTACAAGCACTCAAGTTTATTTAAAAGCTCCTCGGTGGCATCCAAATAACAGGCATCGGCGTTGTCTATGATAGGTTGAATGAGAGTTTGCGCAAGGGAGATTTTGGTGTTCAATGGCAGGAAGCTCTGGAGGCATTTCAATGAGTGGAACGTATAGTGCACTTTGCGACTAACTTCAGCAACATGGGCAGTCCAAGATAAATAGGAATCCATTGTCACCCCCAGGTTTTTAGCCTTGATTGCTTAATCGATTTGAACTCCATTCAGCCTGAGTGGAGACAGCGACGCAACATTGAGCCTATTCCGCATATACCTGCCACCGATGATCAAGGCCTGAGATTTCTCAGGATTGATTTGCAGTATCAGTGGCGAAGGTTCCATACAACCCGATTCCTAACGGCTTCCCTTTGAAAAATGGCACAGTCAGTATTCTATAGCCAATAATATTCCATACAGTAAAGATGTGTACTCCGGCTTACCTCTTACAAAAATTGACCCTTCGCTACTGCTAAGTATCTATTTTCAGATATACGTAATTATTTGGCTTGTATCACATTTGTACAACATTAGCACGGCTATGATAAGTTTGACATATCCATAAGTTTCTTAGATTTTGAATATTATTTACTAAGCAAACATACGTTTAGAAAACCCAAATGCTGCCCAATTTATGATGTTCATCGATAGTCAGAATCCTGAATGTCTGACGACCAGTCTTATTAGGATTTATTATTATCCAGTAACTGTTTGTGGAGGCGGGTCGCTCCATATAAAATACTGGTATTCAGCTGCATCCGGTTACACTGGAAGCCGACCTATACATAAATAAAATACAGACATAGACACCACACACCACACACACCCACACACATATTCACACACACACACACACACACACACACCACACACACACACTTATACATAGTTGGAATAAAGCGAGGCAGATGATGAGTCTAATTTAAGTCTTCTCTCTTCTCAAATCTTTCTGTTTCTACCTTCAAGATTAGGTTTTCATTCCTCCATGATTAGCAACTAACTCCTTTAACAATTCCTGGATTTCTTGATCCTCCGAACTAAGTTCTGATGATACACACACTCCATATGTTAAACAGATTCAATAATAACTTACCTTACGTACACTCGGCGAAACATCAAGCTGTACATTTCCAGTATAACATGGCCTCGCTTTGTATCGATCTCGTCCAATGAGCGATCCGCATAAACTGGTTTATTGTAGCTTGATTGGTTGTCGTGCGTACCCAGCATTCTATAGAAAAAAAGAGTGCCCGACATTGATGTATTAGTAAAACTGTATTAATTAGATATTCAAGTTCAATGAGTATCATTAATTCCTTGCTGCTTGCATTACAACATAACTATTGTTCGTAGGTACTGCTCTTTCCGTGTTCTAGTGTCATTACTTACTGTGAATCATTGTTATGGAATAGATACTTTTTAGAACTCGAAGATGTTTATTTATTTTTCCCAGCTTGTTCGTCGAAACACGGACATATTCGTTTGCTAACAGAAATGGCGCATGTCACGTTTTTCTTACGTTTTTTGCCATTTACAGGTCAGTGTCGGGATGTAGGTATGTTGATTTAAATATGATTCGCGAGTGTAACAAATATGACTTCTTTATAGAGTTATAATCATTAAAATCATCAATATAACTTTCTAAGTTCATTTAATCCCATTAAATGAACTACATACGTGTTACGGCCGCGATAATGTATGGTAGATAGCTGCTATAAATTAAAAAAAAAAAAAAAACTTTTAATATTAATGTTTTAATATTTGTACGCCGTTGTCGGCAAAACATAGCGATCTTTTTATATTTACTAAGATCTTTTACACCTACGTTTAACAAATAAAAACTTTGACGTTGAGTTTGAATCATATTTTATTTAACACAGCCTAACACAGACCTGCAAATTGCAAAAACCCCAAGAAAATCGGAATTTCGCGGGCGACTCTCGCGCATCCCCCTTAAGCAGTTCAACTGACGCGGACTTATTGTTGACTGTTCTAAGAACCCAATAAGGCTCACACCGCAAAGTTTTGTAAGAGAATATAATGCTTGTACACTAGTGTCACGTGCGTCGTGAAAATGCTCGGGGACTCGTACTAAAAACGTGCGTGGTCGGACGATTTTAAATAAAATGCTGTGAATTGCTACTGTAAGAAAAGAGCGTCTTCAGTCCTGTCAATATAAAATTGATAGAATTTTATGTGCAGTCTCAGCCAAGGGGATCTCAGTCTTATAATAAATAGGGGCATTAGCACAGTCGCCAGCACATCAAGCTACCTGAAACTGTCAAATTTTCCCAATCAACCTTGAACCTAATTCTTTAGCGATAAAGTTGAAAATCTATTAAAGAAATTTGACAGATTGCAAATAGTAGCTTGAGGTGCTGGCGTCTGTACCTAACTACATACAATTCAGTTTTCCTCAATTATACCTGTGATGTTAAATGATAATATTATTTTTTCGTAATAATACAGCTATTGATTTTTCTTTTGGGATTCTCCCAGCCAGAATGAACCCACGAGTTAAAATATCTTTATTCCACACGCCTAATACTTATATCTTATGGAGTCGATCAATGTCAATTAAATGTGACCTGCAGCAAACGTAAATAAACCTATTAAAATATTCACATTTCGAAGTTTTATTGGAAATTGATTTAGCTTTAGATTAACGGTATTTATAACATTGTAAAAAAGTACATTTCTGTTTATTAAAAGAAGAGAATTAGTTTTATCTATCAACATTGAACGCGTTTTCAAAGTTTTTTATCCGTGTTATTTATTAACCGTCGAGTTCTCTCGTCAAGAGGCGATCCTGGCTGTAGGATCAAGTCTTGCACAAAAATGTATTGTCATCAGAAGCAGAGGAGCTCAATCGGTTTCGAGGAACTGGTTTGAAATTAATGAATTTAATCCATGCAACTTAAATCAAAAACCTGCTTTTGATAATAGGAAAAATCTTGATTTTAAATCTTAGTCTTACATCCAATGACTTTGGCGTTGTCAAAGTTATATTTATAACTACGACATGCTCTGATATTTTATCACCATTTAGTTTCATCATCAACTTCATTGGCAGCTTTCTTCCACCGCTGGGGATAGTCCTCCCCATTTTGCGGCATTCTTCCCTGGCTGGTCCGCACAAGTCTCAATCAAATCTTACCAGCGATCTTCTAAATGAAATCTAGACACAACATTATGTTTAACTCATAACAACGACCAGAAAAATCGGCCAACAAACTAAAAAAATCGATGTCATCGTAAACAAAAATTTGCATACAACCCCTTCTGGCTACCAGGAGCGCATACTTTGAAAAGGGTAAATGATTTAATTATGCGAACCCAAGTGTTAGCGCGCCACTTAATTTGATAGCTAGCGACACCTATATGCAAATGATACGTTACGACTAATTGAATATCTTTGTTCCAAAATGTTTGGGGACTCCTCGGTGACTTTTGGACCCCTGGTACGTTGGTTAAAACATTCAAATGTAATCTAACTTACTAATTTGACGTCAGTAGGTTAAGTTCTATATGCGGAGGCGGATGTATGAAGTCATTTTGTAATCTCTAAGGAATAAGAATTGATGCAGTAGCTAAGTGAACAGTGACGTCATGACAACCACAAAATAATGTGCAATGTATTCTTAATGAATTAGAATTAGACGTCCGTCATCCATGCAGCTGATAGAGTTAATAGCAATTTATAGGCATTCGAAATATGTAATTTGTACAAAACAATACCTACTTCAATGTGTAAAGTGTCATACGTGCAATCATCATCTACCGTGCCTTTTCCCGCCTATGTTGAGGTCGGCTTCCAGTCTAACCGTATGCAGCTGAATACCAGTATTTTACATGAAGCGACTGCTTATCTGACCTCCACAACCCAGTTAGTACTGGGTAATACGATACGATTTACGGGCCACTGATTACGTGTAACGACTGTTCAAGATTTACAAATGACAGCCAAGATCAACAACTTAACGTGCTTTCCGAGGCACGGAGGAAACCCGGTGGTCACCCATTCACAGACCAACATAGGCAAGCGCGGCTTAACCTGAAGATCGACCCGAGAGGCTTATTATTTAGCCACTTCACAGGCTAATGGGGATAGGCATTTATTCTGACAGCCTATCAATATTATCTAAGATCTCTTTGCCATCACCTTTTATGTCTATAACAATCTATAATTTTAGGTGGCGACTTCCCAATAGGAAACAAAATTTGATCATTCAGTATCTGCGCTAAACGAACAGTTAGAATCATCATCTTCCTGCCGTTGTCTTATGTCACTCGGGGTCAGAGCAACAAGTTTTTTTCGTCCATTCTGTCAACCGTCGCGGTATCATTTACTCCTTTTCTTTCATATCATTCCTCACACAATCCATCCATCTTTTTCCTTCCTCTCCGTCTGCAATTCTCCATCCATCATCATTCATATTCATCTCTCTTTTAGACATAAATGTTTCATCCCTCCTCATCGCATGTCCATACCGAGACAGACGACCTAAACAAAGTGTCAGAACAGCTAGCAACAAAATATCTGTCTATTGACGTAAGTATCGATCAGGGTCACAGGTTCAAAATCCAAACCGTTGAACTATTGCAGCGAACCCATCCTAAGAGTACGGTCGGCTTAATTGGAGAGATTGACAGAAACATTAGAAATGCATCACAAATTGCTGGCATTATTATAAAAGAATGAAAACTATTTTCTACCTCAGCCAACTTTTGTTTTATTTTATACTTTTTTGTGTCGAGGGAAAGGGAGAAGTTTTTAATTGATGGCCACACTGATGGACTTGACGTGGTGGCTTCACTAAAAAGTTTGATATTTGTCAAGTTTAATTTTTCATATGACTACGGGTTTTGGTTTTATCCTATACTATTATATATATATAACTGAACAATATTTGTAGTCTCGTGCTTGAAAACGGAGGCGAAAAATCTACCTATTTTCATCCGAGCAGAGCTCGGTCGCCCAGGTACTGTCTGTGATATGCTTATATATTTCGTACTTTTACAGTAAATGATAGAAAATAATTAATCAACTAAGCCTTTTGAAGTCCACTGCTGGGCATAGGCTTCCCCCAAGCTGTACCACAACACCCTGTCCTCCGCTTCCACACCAATCTGTCCTTTTTGAGGTCGTTGGTCCATCTAGCTCGTCACATGCAACGAGTATCGGTGCGTATGCCGTTTACATCCCAATACTCGTTTGCTCCATCAACCATAGGTCCTTTGACAGGAATGGACAGCTACTGTCACTTCAGCTAGATATGTCGGTACCTCCAGTAATAAGAACCACAACAGGGTAGAAAACAAACAAAAAAATCATCTTAAAAACAATTGTATTTCACTAATATTAAAAACGAAATTTGAAACATCACACGTGAACAAAATATTGGATTTTCGACCAGAACTCCTCCATATGAGTGAGAAGTCGAACGAGCTCTGGACTATCCTGAGAAGACTAGTATTATGGCATTAGACATTTGTTGTTTCAAGCGTAGATTTTATCCAGTCAATGTAATTGGCTACTGAGGTGTAAACACCTGGCCAGCCATCTCTGCCGCAGCCGTAACCGAAGGATACAACACCAACGGCCTCCCAGATTCCCTCAGGTCTCCTCTTCATGAGAGGTCCACCTGAATCTCCTCTACAGGCGTCCTCAGCGAACACTCCTCCAGCACAAAGCTGGTTTTCTCCTAGAACTGCTCCAAGAGTCCTGTACTTGCTCACGCAGTCGGCCTTGTCAAAGATCGGGAGACCAAGCTTCAGTTTAATGGGGCTGTTCTTTCCTGTAAATAAAATAAAATAGATTAAGGATTTTTTTGTTGTGAAGATTTTCCTAGGTTAAGTCGGAATTACATAATGAAGACTAATGAAAAGCGGTCTTAATCGTACCACTGCTGGGACACAATTCTTGTTCCTGTGAAGTGGTAGTGGGCTGTAATCCATCCAATGAAATGCAGCAGTTTTGGGTATCCATCAAACTACTCCCCCACACACATGTTCGATTTTTTGGTTCGGAAAGTGTTATTTTCCTACGATGTTCCTTCATTTTAAACTAGCGTAGTTGATTTTTATTGCTCGTTTATTATGATGTGTTTCTATTAGAAATTGACCTCAAGTATTGCGTCATTTATTAGATTAAACCACGTCTTATACCAAAATAGTAAATTATTCTAGCAAAAAAAGGTTTTAAAACGGATATGGTCAACATCTTTACTATTTGTTTTGAGTTTCCGATATTAATATTAATCATTAATAACATTGTTTTATTATTAGTAAACATGGTAAATATCACGTTTATAGTATTAATGATAGTATTCTAGCAAAATGTACAATATGTTTATTCAAACACAACTTTAAATATAACTAACTTAGCTTGCTAACATTTTATATGCAAAACGAATAATCTTCCTTTGCAAACTCATCTCAACACAATTCAGGTGTCAATTAATGAATTATTTATACATTGATCCCAACCGTTTAGACCTCTAACCTCGATTTAACTGATAGATACACGTGATTGATAAGAGAAGAATAGATTACATAGAAAACCCTGTTTACTTATGTAGTCAACAAAGTTCTGTCGACTTATTTCTCAGAACAATTCGATTTTCAATTATTCTCTAAACGTATTAATGTTACTGTAAGGTTTTTCCGATGACCTAAGACATGACATTGAAGCATGCAAGCAGCTATGTTTTATTTACCAGTGTTTATTTAAGGCCCGAATCGGTTACTGAGTAATTCATATTCATCCGAAGAAAATCTAAAATCACCTTATTTGACCCAGAAATCGAACCCAAAACATAACTTAATCTCTAATAATACTATAACCTAATGTTCGTATTTTATTTTTTTTTGTTAAAAACAGAAAACAAAAAAAAAGCAAACCACAAGATCATAACAATACACTATCCAACTAGTTCAGTCATTCACAATAACAAAACGACCAAAAAAGGCTATAACATTAAATCGACCTTGCGTTTAAATTATTCGTAAAACCCGATACAATTGATTGTAAACTTCTTATTCGTAGAAATAGCCAGCAGTAAGGCACTAAAATCGATAGCATATGAATACGTACCATTGAGGGTTTTCCCCCAGCCAGCTACGTAGACATCGTTGCCTGTTTCCAGACGTACTCTGTTGTCAACCAGGCAGATGGGCTGGACGTAGTCTGTGAATAAAAACGTTATTTAGTACAGAATTTGTATATCAAGTGTTATTGAGTTTTTCTAACAGGATTTTCTCAGTATCTGGCCGGAGTCTGGATTTGTGCCCGATTGATGGCAAAAGGCTCCCCTTACAACATACAGACTTTATCATAACTGGCGAAAAGTGTCACACTTTAATTCATTGTGTTTAATTAACCAACATACATATTTATTGGCATGGCTGTTTGTGTATGTGAGTTTAAATGTTTGTAAACGCACCCACGATACAGGAGAAATTCCTAGTGTGGGGCAACGTATTTAAAAGAAACAAATAAAACATTTTTTTTTGTTAATTTGTGTTAAAGTTAAAAAAAAAAGAATAAAACAATTAGTACTCGTAATTATAAAATGTCTTTCTTCACATAATATTTTAGCAACGAAATTATCTTGTGCTAGTCAAAAAAAAAATTAAAAAGATCAAGTTATGAATCACAGTGATATTTATCTGTCAATTATTATAATTGTCATAGAAAATAATTAGCTTGCATGCTAAGATAGATAGCTTTTGGCCTCGTACAGGACTAATTTAATTGTTTTATCTTTTTCTTATGTTTACTTTTTTATATAATTTTCGTTTATTGTGAATCCAACCATGTTTTTTTGTTTTGTTTTGTCCTGTGCGAGTCTAATAAACACTTTTTCTTTCTTTCTATCTTGATAATTTCGAACCCTGCTTTAAACGCAGTTGTTACTTGCCTACGTCCCCCAGAAACCTTACAATACACGATAAAATAATACTTACATGTATAAGCAGCTCTCCTCGCCATCCTCACGATACCAATATCATCTTTCCTGTTCTTATTCTGATCGGAGTATCCAGGGTGAGCCTGCGCAGACGCAACCGCGATCTCTTGAGGAGGATCAGCACAGACAGAGTCCACGCAGTCTACGTCTTGCTGGGTGTCGTACTCTCCTAGACGGACTGTTGTTCTAAAAGAATAGGAAACGAAAATATTAATATCATCGTTAATTAACACAGAAGGCGTCGCAGCAGGCCTCGCAGAAGATGGCGGGACGAACTTGACAAAACAAACGACCAGTGGCCCACATTAGCCCTGGATCGTAGCAACTGGAAGTCATGGGGAGTGGCCTTTGCCCAGCAGTGGGATGACGCAGGCTAGCAGTATCAGTAATTAACACTGAGCCCCGAAAGATTAGCAGAGGAGGTATACCCGTATTTCGTCCGTCATGGCAATGATTCATATGCCAACGATTGGTTACATATCCAGGCCTCGCGCTCGGTATTCAGTGATTGAAATCATTAAACCATACATTTATAAACGCCTTTATCTGAAGGCGATTGATGGAAACTAGAGGACAACGTAACAGTCTTGGGTTCAAAAATAATATGACGGTCATCAGTCACATATCTATCAAATACTGCGACAGCTTCAGTCAGGAGCTCGTGGTTAAATAATAACAGCCGCTCGGATCGATCTTCAGGTTAAGCCGCGCTTGCTTAGGTTGGGCCGTACACGGGTGACCACTATCCCACCAATTGCATACCGAGTTTCCTCCGTGCCTCGGGAACCCGGTGGGCTGTCAGTTATAGATCATCTTTGACAGTTGTTACAGGTAGTCAGAGGCCCGAAATTCTCAACCAGTCTTACCAGGGGGTATCGTATTACCCAGTACTAACTGGGTTATGTTATGGAGGTCAGATACGCATTCGTTCCATGTAAAATACTTGTATTCAGTTGCATCCAGTTAGACTGGTAGCCGACTCCAACATAGTTGGAAGAAGGCTAGGCAGATGATGATTGTGAATTTTGAAAGTCACTTAAAAAACGTTGCCCCACACTAGGAATTTCTCCTGTATCGTGGGTGCGTTTACAAACATTTAAATTCACATACACAAACAGCCAGACCCGGAACAACTATTTGTAGGCCATACAAATATTTGTTCCGTGCGGGAATAGAACCCGCGACACGAAGCGCAGCAGTCAATCGCTTAGCCACTGCGCCAACCGTGCCGTCAAACATCACTTGTCACCCACATGTCTATGACAATAGTTTAACTTTGATTATCTCTTCTATTTTATAGTTCAAGTGTTACTACTTCGAGCCACCGATTGTACCCACTCTACTCTTTGTGTATAAGACGCAAATCATTAGAGTAATATGTGGCTTTAAATTATACGTGGTCGTGTTACACCCGTTAGAATAATAGGAAGTTACATCCTCATAGATACTAAAAATACTATAGTTACCCTCACACATATACAAACAAACAGATTGTCTGTCTGTTTTCCTCAAACATGTATAACCACAAAACTACATAATTAATGTTTATCTATTTTCCTCACTATATGTATGTGGGTACAATCAAATCAACGTAAATAATTTGGTTTATTTTGAGGTCTGCGTCATTTTGTTTTTTTGTTTACGTCAGCTTATAATTGCAGTCAAGGAATTTTCCATAACAAAATCTATTTATAACATAAAAAATGGTAGATACCAGACTCCGTATGGGTTGAAAACTGGTATATTAATAAAAATATTAATGTATGCATAAACTTAATCTAGTCAAGGTATTTTTTATTTGTAATGCAAAATTGTAATTAAGTTTTATGTGTCCAAGAACCACACTTAATTAAAACAATCTAAAATGATTGGTTTGGAACTACCGAAAATCTAGGTAGGAACGCACGACGGCCAATCAAGCTATACAAAACCAGTTTATGCGGATCTCTCATTGTATAGGAAATTATACAAAGCGAGGCCAAGTTATACTGGAAATGTACAGCTTCATGTGCCGCTGTGTGCACACTATAAATTACGTTCAAAATTAATTGAATCAATATTAAATCATTAGTGTTATGTTCAAGGTAGCTACGTACTATAAATATGATTTGCAATTAGCTCCAATCTAACATCTTTATTTATTGGTACTAGCTTATGCCCGCCGTTTCACCCGCGTGGAGTTCGGTTATGGTCCCACGGGATAGAGTATCCTATCCTATGTGTTCCAGGTTATAATCTACCTGTGTCTCAAATTTCATCCAAATCCGTTTAGTAGTTTTTGCGTGAAAGAATAACAAACATCCTCACAAACTTTCACATTAATAATATTAGTACTATTTTTGACTTAAAATTGAAACTCAGATTCAATTCTTTCTAAGCTTTATATTTTACAGCTGATTTTATACAGGCTATTACATAATAAACGCAAGCCCTTTCGTGTAGTTGAGACACCAAAGGGCACACGAAAGGGCTTGCATTTACGACCTGACTGACGAATTTTTATTTCATGACTTTTGGAAAATCGTAACTTTTTTTCAAGTTTTACCATACATGTCGATCAGCTGATTGCGTCAGTTCCTATAGTAATTTCAATTATTTCTTTTAAGAATTTCAAGTGAGGTGTTATGTTACATCTTGTATAAAATTCATAGTGACTTTCAATTTTGTTACAATTATAGCTGTTCTGTTATTGTCCCTAACAAGTCTGTCAAAGTCACAGTAAACTTTATCCTAGTAAAAATAGTATTGCTATTGGGTTGTAAAGGCTACCAGAAACGAAAAGAAACAAATTAGATACTTACAAAGTCCCCACTTCTCTCTCAATAGCTCCTGTGATGCAGTGACCAGCAGTCAGAATGTAACGATGATTGATCAGAACACCACCACACTGGTATGAAATAGTTCCTTTGCCTGCACAAAAAAAAAGACACTATATTCCAACGCTTCTTACTCAACTATCGTCTTTACCGTTATACATTCTAAGTTGTTAGTTGGGTGACGACTAGAATTTAAATAGATCTGAACTTTATCTTGCATGACATTGTTTTCGTAAGTCAGATTTTTTTTCTAAAATTAGTAATAATCTTCGATTCTGGTTTCAAATATATAGACCATCCCCTAGGTTTTTTGTTTCCATGGAAAGGATATTAAAAAAAGAACTAGTTTAAAATGTTTAAATATTAAATATAACACTGTACTGAACTGTGTTCTTCCAGAACAATAAATAAAGAACGTTTCTGCCGTTACAGGTAAACTACTATTAATATATCCAGCAGATATATTCTTAAAAATTATCATCTTCGACAGGCTATGCATCTTATGTATATGCCTATGGGTACCAAAACCGAATTGAACTTCAAACAGGTTTTAAAATCTGAAATGTTACAAGGTCGACGAGGAGACAGCATCAATTACTTAAAAGGCCCTTTTGGGAACATCTACTCGTTCCATCAAAACATTCGACTTTCTGAACTAAAGGCTCTTGATATATTATATACCTGTACGTTGAGCAGAACTCAATTGAAGAACATTTACTGAAAATTTTCTTTTTTTTTCTTTTGTCAAGCAGATAGATTAAATAAAGCCAGATTCATTATTTCGACTACAGTACTTTCACAAGTTATTTTGCCTTATGACTGGGGCTGCAGCTTCATCTTTTTGTTTTTGACATTCAAAAGTGCCTGTATTGTTCTAATTGAAATTTTGTGCTGGAAACTAACGATTTTATTGATAATTACTAAATTACGTGCACAAGTATCCAGGGTATCCCTTTGCCCTCGAGATCAACAAATCTATTTGACCCTTTTCCTTGTTCATTTAGGTTGATCCCTTCAATTCCAAATCTTTTCTAACAAAAAACAACACTTTTTTTCACCTAGGTTTAAAAAGTAAAAATCAGCACTCACGAGTTCTATATCCCAACAATGCCATCCAGGGGAACTCATCCAAGTCTGTGAAGGTTCCTCCATAAACCCTGTCTCCATTGGTGTCCACACCACACTGGTTCCTCGGAGCTGGAGAAGAGTCCTCTTGGTTGTACTCACCGCTGCCCTGGTTCGGGGCCTGGGTTGGTCGTTGCTGTTGAAATTATTAAGAATTGGTAAGTTTTTTGTGGAGAAATATGATACAGGCCTGTAATTTAACTAAGGCGGTGCCTGAGATGGCCCCATGGTGCGGGAAAGATGTACTGATCTCTCAACACACGTCACCATACCCTTCCAACCAGCCCTCTAGACATTACGTAGAGTGCCTTGCACCCGAAGGGAAACCGGCCGGCATCGGCTTCTCAAGAGCCTTCAACCCTGCAGCCCAGCTACTTCAGGTACCGTTTCATTAACAGAAAGCCCACAGCAAATCCAGTAGAGTAGGTCGAAGGTATGAAACCAGTCTATTCATAATTTCTATTTGTAAACCTTGGAACATCTGTTTCATCATAGCATAATTATTTTCAAAAAGATATTATATACAAAGAATTGACAGAGATAAAAACCACCTTTATTGCCAAGTTAATTAATATCCTCCACCTTGCTACTTTTTCTCGTATCTTTATTACAGGTATGTTCAAAAGGTGTTCCAGTATAATGTATCATTTGTCAAAGCTGAACGTTAATTCCGGTTCCGTCGGCAATGCCCATAGCAACAGGATTAAACAGTTATGAACGCCTTTTAAGGTAAAGGTCGCCAAGTCTATTATCTCGAAGTTATTTCCTTCTGATGAAGTGTGGAGGATATAACTTAGGTATTCTGCCAGCTGTTTATGGTTATTATTACACTGAGCGGACCGCATTAAGGACTGGCTGCGAACACGACAGATATTTCAGTATAATGGGTGTAAAAAGATCCATAACGAAGCAGAGAGGTATTTGTTCGTTCTGTCATTGCGATCCTTTTTTGGTCCTGGACCATACCAGGGAACCTTCTAGTTACGGAGATACTGGGGTCAAACTTTCAACTTTTTTACAGGATTTTTTTTTAAATTCGCGTTTTAATGTTGTTTCAAAAATGAGGATATATTTATCAGACAGGACTTACAGAAACAGATGATCCATCAAGTATTGTCTCTTACCGTAGGCCTAGGCGTTGGTGGTTCCTCTTGGTTTGTAGGCAGTGGCCCGCAGCACACTGTGGGCACATACCCTTCAAAGCCGCATTGCGATCTTCTCAAGAAGCTGACCACACTGTTAGGTAGTGGCCGCTGTTCGAGAGCATTCCGGAGGCTCGGACATTCGTAGAGAGAGACGCAGTAACTGGTCCTTCCTAGCGGGGTGGTACAGCTCTCTGACTGACTGACTGTAAAAAGGAAAAGGGTTTTATTGAGGTTATTTGTTGGTCTTTTTATTCAATACTAGCTTATGCGGCTTTGCCAGCGTGTTGTTCGGGAATTTCCTACGGGATCGTTCTTCCAGGATAAAAAGTATTCTAAGTGTTAATCCAGGTTATAGACTACCTGTGTGCCAAATTTCCTCCAAATCTGTTCAGTAGTTTTTACGTGTAAGAGTAACAAACATCCATACATCCTCGCAAACTTTCGCATTTATAATATTAGTAGGATAGGATAGGTTAAGTAAGACTAGCGTTTACCCGCGGTTATGCTTGCGTTATAGTCGAAAATTATCCCACGAGTACGTTTTAAATATAGCCTGCGAAAAGATATCTTTTCAATTTAATCAAAATTCTATAGAAATGTTTGTGTTTGTCTAGTCATAAAACCATAAAAAACCTACAGAAACTAACTTATAGCATCCTAATATAAACAAAACTCTCAGGTGTCTTTTTCTGTAACATCTACACTTCTACAGTAAAAATGTGCTGGAGTTTTTATGCGCTCCGAAAAAAGGGGCGTCGTGATATTTTTGTGTCGGCCATCTTTTTTTGAACCGTCTGACAGATACAGCCGCCGGAAAAATCAAAGGCAAAAGAAGTCCGATAGAAAATTTAAGAAAAAAATCTTTCTATTGGTGCCTTTGCTGATCAAAAACCTGCTTTTTTGTTCATATATTGATAGATAGAATAAAGAATATTCTTTATTATTAACACCATCCAACCAAACACCATTTATTACCATATAAGTGGTCCTGCGTAGTCATAAAACGGTATTATGATTATACTATCAAAAGTCGATTGTTTTCAGTAAGTCTTACGTGTCGTAATTGCAATTATATTGATAACCTTAGTATCGTAACGTCACAAGGAAATGTATGTGTTATGACTATTTTATCTCAATAATACCTACGTACATTTGACGCTAACATCTTTATGAATTATTGTTCAAGTTCAAATCATTAAGATAGTTTATTATTAACTTAATTTGAATTTGGAGATCAGATGCAGTCCAACAAAGTATTATTTGCTTCAACATTTTAAACCATATTTTTATCAATCTATTAAAATGTGTATTCTTTATAATCTCTTCACTACTTCATTTTTTTCACATCCATTAACAGATACACAGGACATGCTGGACATGGCACAAAGTGTCTGGCATAGTTACTCCTTCACTTAAAGTAAAAGACCTCAACATGCACAATTGCAACTTTCACAAAGTGTCTGGCATAGTTACTCCTTCACTTATAGTAAAAGACTACAACATGCACAATTGCAACTTTCACAAAGTGTTCGGCATAGTTACTCCTTCACTTAAAGTAAAAGACCTCAACATGCACAATTGCAACTTTCACAAAGTGTCTGGCATAGTTACTCCTTCACTTATAGTAAAAGACTACAACATGCACAATTGCAACTTTCACAAAGTGTCCGGCAACGTTAGGTACTCCTTCACTTAAAGTAAAAGACCACAACAAGCACAATTGCAACTTTCACAAAGTGTCCGGCAACGTTAGGTACTCCTTCACTTAAAGTAAAAGACCTCAACATGCACAATTGCAATGTTCACAAAGCATTTGGCATAGTTACTCCTTCACTAAAAGTAAAAGACCACAACATGCACAATTGCAACTTTCACAAAGTGTCCGGCAACGTTACTCCTTCACTTTAAGTAAAAGACCACAACATGCACAATTGCAACTTTCACAAAGTGTCCGGCAACGTTACTCCTTCACTTTAAGTAAAAGACCACAACATGCACAATTGCAACTTTCACAAAGTGTCCGGCAACGTTACTCCTTCACTTAAAGTAAAAGACCACAACATGCACAATTGCAACTTTCACAAAGTGTCCGGCAACGTTAGGTACTCCTTCACTTAAAGTAAAAGACCTCAACATGCACAATTGCAATGTTCACAAAGCATTTGGCATAGTTACTCCTTCACTAAAAGTAAAAGACCTCAACATGCACAATTGCAATGTTCACAAAGCATTTGGCATAGTTACTCCTTCACTTAAAGTAAAAGACCACAACATGCACAATTGCAATGTTCACAAAGCATTGGCATAGTTACTCCTTCACTAAAAGTAAAAGACCTCAACATGCACAACTGCAATGTTCACAAAGCATTTGGCATAGTTACTCCTTCACTAAAAGTAAAAGACCTCAACAAGCACAATTGCAATGTTCACAAAGCATTTGGCATAGTTACTCCTTCACTTAAAGTAAAAGACCACAACATGCACAATTGCAACTTTCACAAAGTGTCCGGCAACGTTACTCCTTCACTTAAAGTAAAAGACCACAACATGCACAATTGCAACTTTCACAAAGTGTCTGGCATCGTTACTCCTTCACTTAAAGTAAAAGACCTCAACATGCACAATTGCAATCTTCACAAAGTGTCTGGCATCGTTACTCCTTCACTTAAAGTAAAAGACCACAACATGCACAATTGCAACTTTCACAAAGTGTCTGGCATCGTTACTCCTTCACTTAAAGTAAAAGACCTCAACATGCACAATTGCAATCTTCACAAAGCGTTTGGCATAGTTACTGCTACACTTATAATAAAAAAGCACAACATGCACAATTGCAACTTTCACAAAGTGTCCGGCAACGTTAGGTACTCCTTCACTTAAAGTAAAAGACCACAACAAGCACAATTGCAACTTTCACAAAGTGTCCGGCAACGTTAGGTACTCCTTCACTTAAAGTAAAAGACCTCAACATGCACAATTGCAATGTTCACAAAGCATTTGGCATAGTTACTCCTTCACTAAAAGTAAAAGACCACAACATGCACAATTGCAACTTTCACAAAGTGTCCGGCAACGTTACTCCTTCACTTTAAGTAAAAGACCACAACATGCACAATTGCAACTTTCACAAAGTGTCCGGCAACGTTACTCCTTCACTTTAAGTAAAAGACCACAACATGCACAATTGCAACTTTCACAAAGTGTCCGGCAACGTTACTCCTTCACTTAAAGTAAAAGACCTCAACATGCACAATTGCAATGTTCACAAAGCATTTGGCATAGTTACTCCTTCACTAAAAGTAAAAGACCTCAACATGCACAATTGCAATGTTCACAAAGCATTTGGCATAGTTACTCCTTCACTTAAAGTAAAAGACCTCAACATGCACAACTGCAATGTTCACAAAGCATTTGGCATAGTTACTCCTTCACTAAAAGTAAAAGACCTCAACATGCACAATTGCAATGTTCACAAAGCATTTGGCATAGTTACTCCTTCACTTAAAGTAAAAGACCACAACATGCACAATTGCAACTTTCACAAAGTGTCCGGCAACGTTACTCCTTCACTTAAAGTAAAAGACCACAACATGCACAATTGCAACTTTCACAAAGTGTCTGGCATCGTTACTCCTTCACTTAAAGTAAAAGACCTCAACATGCACAATTGCAATCTTCACAAAGTGTCTGGCATCGTTACTCCTTCACTTAAAGTAAAAGACCACAACATGCACAATTGCAACTTTCACAAAGTGTCTGGCATCGTTACTCCTTCACTTAAAGTAAAAGACCTCAACATGCACAATTGCAATCTTCACAAAGCGTTTGGCATAGTTACTGCTACACTTATAATAAAAAAGCACAACATGCACAATTGCAATTTTATTCAAGTCTCAATTGCTGCACTAGACAAATATGCGCCTATCCTTTACAAACCTATTTTCCATTATGTAAATAACATACCATAGCTTGCAATGCATCCATTTATTAAACTGATGTATGTTATTATCGTACTTATCTAGTTTCATAGTACGTATTAGATAGTTTACACGTGTTCGAAGTAGTTAGAATTTGGAATTCCCGTGTGAACTTATCTATGGCAGCCTACGGAAAATTTTCACTACTTCCTACCTTCATGGTTGTAAAATTAATTGCAGTCAGTTGTAAGAAATGGTGACAGCTATGGATGTTATTAAATCTACATCGAAAAGTTTCTAAATAACCTAATTAATAGCATTAGGTAGGTATCTGTCTATGTATTTTAGATAATATATTTCTCTTTGGAAACTAGTTTAAAAATCGAACACAACATGAGTCAACACCCGAATGCGGTATTAAAAAAAAAAACAACTAACGGTGGCTTTCGAACGTTTTTGAAAACGTGAATTAATGACAATTTGGCTTGGTTTCACGAATGTCAACCTCATTTTTTTTTAGACCAATAAATAAATGTCAAACAGAATTTAAAATGGATACAAAGAATCCATTCCTAAGCTATCTAAACTTGGCTCGTTCTAGGAAATTTTTACCAACGAGTAAACTTAATTACTATAAAACCCATTATTTAGAAGTGTTGTAAACAAATCCATTAAATATGGTTAGCCATGGAGGCTTCATAAAACTGGTTACCTACCACAGAGTAAAAAAAATCAGTAATTGACCAAAGATTGGTACAGAACAGTATACAAGGCAAAAAATAGCAAGAGAACATGAATACTGGTAGGTTATTGACGTATAAAATAAACCGGTAATGCTGGCTTTAAGGTAAATTACTCGAAAGATGTTTTCTGTATTTTTTGCACTAGTTTCTGATGCACTGAACCTGAACTTGGAATATCTGTATTCTTTGAAGAGAAAGAAAGAGAACTAAACATTTTATTTACCAAATAAGACGTACATACGGCGACATTTCGAGCTACACACAACCAGTATAACCTGACCTCGCTTTGTATGAGCTTCCCGTACAATGAGAGATCAGCTGAATTTGGTTTTGTATAACTTGATTGGTCGTCGTGAGCACATGCAATATAAAACTATTCTTACCATATATGAAAAGGAAGAAAGTATTAATATTTTTTGGTAAAAAGAAACACGTCCTAACCTATAATAACGAAACAACTAACCAACCAATAAGATATACATAGATAGATATAAACTGAATAGTGATCGTGAGAAACAAAGATTTTATACGACGATACTTGCATTGGTATTCCTACAGTCGACTCAATCCAGCTACCTTCCATCTTAAGCATAACAACACGGACATCTGCTATCCTAGTATCGATAAATTTGATTCGAGACGTGATCGAATAATGCAAGGACTTCTCAATAATAATGTTACCTTACGATTTATCCTAACTATTTACTATTCCCAGTATTTATTATTACCAAGGTAGGTACTTATTATACCCTTTTATCATTTGAAAAGTTCAATATAAGTCAGTAGCCAATTATAATAATTATATGAGGTTTAATATAAGTTAATCCTAATAATATAATAGGAAAATGCTGTAAATAAGGAAATATAATGGGAAACTTGTAAATAATAAACTAATCGAACACAAACAATCGAACACAAATTGAACAAACAATCTTGTGTTCGTATGAAAAAAGAAACAATTTCTAATACTAGTAAGGTATTAAAATTTGTCTTAGTAATAATATGACTGCAGAGTTGTAAATTATAAAAAAAAAAATACCCGTTTTTACGACGACAAAAATAAAGACGTCTTGAGGTAGGTATATTTAACTTCCTTATTTTCCTCATATAAGCAGATGAATCTCTAATAGGAGCTAGCTAATTTGCTTCATATAATCATTAAAAGTAATCAATCTATCTCCCTATCCTGTAGTTTAGATAGATCTTAATAATATTCATATTCTATCTAAGAATCACGTTCTACAATCACAAAACAACGTGACTTGATCAGTTTGTTTAATTCTTGTTGCACACAATATGTTTGATCAGAATATTAGTTCGAAACTCCAAAATAATTCACACTAAAATTACCTTTGCTAAGAAACATTAAGGTCTAAATTCGCACGTGAATTCTCAGTCAGATGATCATATACTTACGTACTGAACTCCATAGTAAGGTAGACACAAAAAACACACAATTTTTCCACATTTTTACAAATTAATAAGCACTATTTTATAATAAATACACTGTCATCACTCAGAATGTTTGATTGAATAAATATTTCTTTTGAATAAATTATTTATTATTATTTTATTGAATAAATAAATAAGTGTTTTAGTGATGCGACCAGAACGCGGTGGTCGGCTTCAGATACTGGTTCGTGGAGGTCAAGTCCGTACGTTAAATACTAACGAATACGTAGTTTTGTTGTTCCTTGTACCGTTCGCAAGATAATTTTTTATTATTAATAATAATTTTATTGTTTACGTCATTGGTAATAATGACATTGTTACAGTTTTATTGTCATGATAAAATAGTAACAATGTAATTATTACCAATAGCATACGGATGCATTTTTATGAATTTCTGGTATTTTTGAAAGAACGGGTTATTGTTTATTTAATTTCTGGTATTTTTGTGGGTTTCATAGATAAGTGGTCTATGCGGAAATCCCAAAATGTTTAATTCTATTTAAATTTTTCTTTTTCTTAGTACTACATTAATACTATCATTTCAATAAAACAACATAACACCATTAGTACTTTTATTGGATATCTAAATAAATAGTTTTTATTTTTGCTGAAGTACCCATTCTGTTTTTATTAAACAGAATTAGCCTTTAACACCATTCACTCAAAACTCAATTTTTCAAATTCCCCATATACCCAATCGGGAATTAAAAATGCCGATTGACGATTATAAAATACATAAAACAAGTTATAACGTCAACAACTTTACACAAAAAGTACATAAGCCATTCATTAACACATGACTTGCTATCTCTACACATAACTGGATATTCTTGTTCACGAGTATATAACACACATAGATACGAACATTTCTCAAGATACGATAGTCAGGTCATGACTCACGGATTTACCCATGTCTTAAAAATAATAATATAATTGTGCCGGCTGCCGACGGTAAAGTATTAAAACATGCAAAAAAGTTATTGTAGTCAGGTTCTTTTCTGTTCACAGTTTTTTATTTGATTAAACACTAAATATTATGATGATGGAAACGACTTTATTGAATAATAATTTGTTGGTTTTGTAGTTGCTTCTTATGACTCGTATCCTGCGTACGCGCATGCAATGTGTCTGATCCATTGCAGGACTACGTCAACATCATCTTCTGCATAGCCTTTTCCCAACTATGTTAGGTTCGGCTTCGAGTCTAATCGGATGCAGCTGAATACCGAGTATTTTACATTGAGCGACTGCCTATTCGAACTCCACAACCCAGTCAATACTGGGTAATACGGTACCCCATGGTAAGTCTGATTGCATCTAGGCCATAATAAAATAAAGCTGAAGAGTTTTTTTCTTTAAACGCGCTAATATCAGGAACTATCAGCTAGAATTGAAAAGTTTTTTGCATTTGGTAGCCCAATTTTTGGGGAGTATTATAATAAGCTATTTAACATTATGCTTCGACCCTTAACAGCGGGTGAAAACGCGAGGCCTGTGCCACGCGTTATCAAAAAAAAAAAAAAATTGTGAAAACGCGAGGCACAGCTAGTATACTTAATAAATAAGTCTTTGTCTTCTATGGTACACATGGACTTAGTTTAATAAATCCAAGTCCATGATTGTACATCTCTACAGGCCATCATCTCAGAGTTCATTCACTTCAATTTCAATGATAGCCATGTCATCAGTCACTCAAAACATACACAACCACTTTGTGGTCACCACTTTTATAATTCCTATCCACATTGTCATCATCATCATCAGCTCCATGTAAAGTACTTGTACTCAGCTGCATCCGGTTAGACTGGAAGCCGATCCCAACATAGTTGGGAAAAGGGTAGGCAGATGAAGATTCATCATCATGATTCGCAGCCTTGTTCCAACCACTCCTGAGTATACGCCTCCTCTTGTTTGTCCTTTGGTGATCCTTTCCTGATCTACGCGTGTCTCAACCAGATCTTATTCGCGATCTTCTGAATGCGTCCCACCCACCTCGATCTCAATTTTTGTAGAAATAAAGATTTTTATTTATCTGGCAACATTTCAACTTCTGCGGTATCTCGTTAACCATTCAGTGAAGGCTGTATTCCACCTCCACATTCATACTTACCACTGAAAGCACTTAGGAATGAAGCGAAAAAGGGAATGGCTACTGAAATAACGGCTAAAAGAAATGAATCATCATCATCATCATTTCAGCCGAAAGACGTCCACTGCTGGACATAGGCCTCCCCCAAGTGTCGCCACATTGACCGGTCCCGTGTGACTCGCATCCAGCGGATCCCTGCAACCTTCACCAGGTCATCGGTCCACGTAGTGGGAGGCCTTCCAACGCAGCGTCTTCCGGTTCGCGGTCGCCACTCCAGAACTTTTCGGCCCCATCGGCCATCCGTTCTGCGAGCAATGTGCCCTGCCCACTGCCACTTCAGTTTGGCTATTCTTCGGGCTACGTCGGTGACCTTGGTTCTCTTGCGGATGTCCTCATTTCTGATTTGGCCTCATCAGAATGGCATCTTTCAATGGGCCTTATCAGAAGGCTTAAAGTCACCCAAAGGGCAATGGAGAGGGCTATGCTCGGAGTTTCTTTGCGTGATTAGAAATGAATGGAATAAGATAATTATACAAGGTGTAAACTGACCCTTCACGAAGCCGTCAAACAAGCGTTCTGTACATCACACTAAGTATTTTTACGCAAAAATTATTGCTGGAAAAAGACTTATTTTTTTAGGTGTAAAAAATTGCATTTCACGGTAGGACTTAATGTAACGCTCTGATAACATTGAGATGGATGGATTGAATAGTACGGGGGCCGTGGAGGTGTTTAAAAACCGTAAATTAAAAACATGTATTTAAAAACAAAACAAAAGTTGTAACTTTGACCCCCAATATCTCCGTAACTAGAAGGTTCCTTAGGTATGGTCTAGAACAAAAAAAAATGTCGCAATGACTGGGAGAACAAGTACTTTTCGGCTGCGTTAAGGGTCTTGTTACACCATTTATATGCTGACCTTGTAGGTAACCCCAAATAATTTAGGTTAAATTCATAAGGAAAATCTTTTTATTATCAATAAACTGACTCAAAGGAAATGGATATTCCAAACCAAATACAGTTAAAAGTTTATGTTGGAAATACCAATTTGGACGGACGAAAGGAAGACGTGGTAAATAACACATACCTACACCACACCACCCATTTAAAAAGAAAAACAGATAAAAAATAAACTCCAATTGTGACAAAAACTCAACTAAAAGTGTATAAAACAAGAAATCGATGTAATTCTTTCGGTTTTTGTATAACGTAATTTAGGAGTTTAGCCACATGTGTATATTAGGTACTAAGTACATAAACATCATAACACCACGCCTGTAATCCCCGAAGGGTTAGGCACAGGTGTACGTAATAGTACACCCACATTTCTCCAGTTATGTTTAAGTCCCCCGTAATAGGGGCCGAGCCTATTCCATCAACCGGGCACAAATCCAGACTCCGAGAATTTCCTGATGGAAAAACTCAATAATAAATGCCCAACCTGGGAATTGAACCCAGGACCTCATGCTCAGCAGTGGCGCTTGCGACCGCTAGACCAACGAGCCAGTCGTAGTCATATTAGGTACCAAACCAAACCGAACTAAACCAAACTAAACAAAAAACTAAAAACACACAAACTAAATCGGCTTAGTGGTTTAGGCGATATTACGTTTTACGGTCGAACATAAAAATGTTAAATACATACACAGGCTGCTCAAATTATAACTATTCCTTTGGGCTTCCCCAAAGGAAAAGTCCGTTTATTAATGGTGATATGCGGCAGGCATTTAGTAGATTCTATAAAGTCATTCGTCAACAGAATCATATTTACAAAAAAATAAATCAACCGCTGGACATAGGGCCAAGCATTTTTACCGTTTCCGAACCCTAAAAGATATTTTGAAATTACAAACAGACACTTACAATTTTATTTAAATCGTTTGATGAGTTTGATTCACCTTCCTTTCTTGTATTGATAGTATTCTTATCACCGACACATGTATTGACAGTTCCGCTCCAAATGTGTAAACGACAAAAAGAAATTGATATCATGGCTCCATTTTGCAAATTAACTAAAACATGGTTTTCTTTTTCTGGAAGCATTTATCAGATTTGCTGTAAGTACTAAGTTGTGGAATGATTCTCTAGCAAAATAAAATAAAGTTATTTGCTTAATCTACTCAACTTTTATTTAAAAGTGTAAATGTGAAACGACATTAGAATAGAATAGAATAATTATTTATTTGCTCATAATGTAGGTATTTAAAATAAGGTGGCTACAATAATATTAAAGAATCCTTGTACATTCTACCATTTTGGCATGCAAACATTGATGCAGTTCATCATCAAACATACAAACATTGACACACAACTAAAATGTATCAGTTAGAAAATCCGACACGGAGTAGTAAAATTTATTTAATAAAAGTTCAATTAGTTTCTTTTTGAACGTTGTTCGTGCTTCATTTGAATTGCAACCTTTTTTACCCGACTACGGCGAAGCCAAAAGGAAGGGTTATGATATTAGCAGTCTATGTATGTATGTGTTTGTATTTACGTATGTTTCTCCGTAGCGCCTAAACTATTCATCTGATTTTGATAAATAAGGTGTCAATCGATTCGTTATTATGGCCCAGGTAACATAGGCTACATTTTAACCGACTTCAACAATAGGAGGAGTCAATTTTACCTTGTAAACCCCGAATTTAATTAGAGCGTGTTTTTTCAGTAGTCGGGTTTTCAGTTGTAGTATATCACACAAATTCTTGTTATGCTAAATTACTAACATACATTGCTTGTTTTACTAACATAGTTTTTAAGGTTTTCATGTTTACTAACAATATGTGGATGTAAAATGTCTGAAATAAAATGATTATTATTATTATGTATTATTAAATAGGCTTGCGTTTGACCGCAACTCACTTGCTGTGAAGCAATGACCGACCTAGGGTGGAGCACGCTGGTCTAGAAGAAACCGATTTACTCGAACTTTGAAGAGATCTAGTTTATAACCCAACCTTATAACTATATCCGAATGCTGGACCACTTCTCCCATATTTCTTCCATAGCTATGACATTAGGAATGAAGTGGTGAATGCGCATTGGGGAACTTTCATAAGGCATTTTTTTTTTAATTTGAATACTTTTGATTTAGAGAAACAAACTGCTATCTTCTAGATACTCATCAGTTTCGTCGAAGCATTTCAAGACGACGTCGTTATTTTCTACGTAATGTCGTATCAGCTTTAATGCCTCTCTATCTAAGAAAAATATATACCTACCCAGGACCTCTAACCCAGTGCCCAATCAACCAAATTCTATCCCAAGTGGGACGCAATTTCCTCCCAGCGATTCGTTTAGCTATTAACAGCATTAACTTTCTGGTCTCGTCTGCTAATCACGTTGGGTCCCCAGTTCCGTTCTCCAGCATTTGATTATACGCCTGTAAGTCGGCGAAATAGTTCATTATTTTTGCTAAATATAGGCTATGTTAGTAAAGGAAGATTTGATTGGAATCATAATTGAGAGTTAAGGGAGAATAAAATAGGATTTTAATGGATTCAGAAAGTTACTTGAAAAGATTTGGCAAGTACGCTGTGAAAGACCAAAATAATTAAGTTGTAGTTGTCAACTGTAAATGAATGTAAAATGAGTTCATTTTTTCTTGCAAGATTTTGACTTGATAAGACTTATGTACGTTTTTTGTATGCATATGTAGCTCTGTAAATAATTACTTAAGTAAAAAACTGTCTACCAGTAACCACAGCTCGAGCATTATATAAGAAAAAGCAACCTTTGCGGTTGATTTTTGTAATAATGATGGGTAGAGAATCTCTCAGGTGCAAAAAAACAACATGTTTTTGAATAAGACCTGTATGTTTTGCCAAAAATAACTTTAAGCTCTTAGTATTAAAATTCAGAACATGTATTTAATACATAACAAATGTTTATACATATAGTGGACAGAAAATCGTAGTATTGTAAGTGAGGCACGTATTCAATCGGACGTTCAGAGTTTCGGACCGAGGCAGCGAGCGCAGTCGACCGGGGTGTATCCTCGAATCATGCGCAGCATTTATTTTTGGTCTCATTTATATTTATAGCCAGTTTGTTAATATATTTTTGGGAGAGTAATTCTTTGAGAGATACGTATTATAAATATAATCTGATCGTAGAAGTCTGGGTTCTCCTAACCTCCCCCAGATTGAAATTAGCTTTGTGCATCATTATCATCTGCCTAGCCTTTTCTCAACTGTGTTGGTGATGACTTACAGTCTTATCGCATCAGCGGAATACCTGAGCTTAGGCATAACTCAGCAAGTGGGTAATACGATAGCGGTTGGCAAGCTGACTTGACTTCTTGTCAGATTTTGGAACTTTTGACTCCCAAAATTAGCTTGATGTACTTGGATGTAAAATAAATACATTTTCCACTAAAACTAAAGTAACAACAATTAAACGAACACAATGGTTCTTCTACATACTCGGCAAGGAGTTTAAAAAATGACGAAATAGATATGATTTTAGAAATAAAATATGGCTGCACAGTCAACCAGTTGCATAGGTCATGTCATTCTCACACAGTTTAAATTGGTAAAGTACCTCTCATATACCTAGCTCACTTAAAACAAAATCACATTTAAAGATTAAAAAACCCCCTTTCCAGTTTTTTTGTCTCACATAAAAAAAGAACATGACATTACACTCAAAAGGTACAAACAAAAATTGCAGAATAAGAACGATAACCGCAAAATTTTTCAGAATAACCCTCGGGCTCCGAAGTTCAAAGATGCAATGATAAATTGGCGATCGTGGCTTCAAAGATTGTAGCCTCTTGGACCGTCTCAAAAGCTTTGGTAAATAATTCTGTAGACTAGACTGGTAGTCTTAGCGATATCGTGGTTTCTACTAGCATTGTAAGCTAGGATATTTGCTGTTTGTTCATAAAATTGCTGCGTATCTTTTAGTTTTTTTTTTGTTTTATGTAAGTTTGATTAAATGATGATCATGAAGCTTTTATGGAAGATTGGCCGGAGATGGTCACACTCAGGAAGCTATGGGGGGTGACATTCATGCGGTCGTAGATTGATTAAAAAAAATGTTTTTTTGTATTTTTTAATGTTGTAAAAGTATTTAGGTAGTCGAGTAGAAATAAAGAAGTCGAAGATTGTAATACAAACCAAATGTTAGTTCAGAAATTGACTGTTTTCTAGTAAAACTTGCAATCAGACTTGTAATGACTGTTTTCTCAGTAAGTACAAGTTACGTACTTACATAAACTTGCGAAATAAACCTTGCAAATGGACGTCGAGCATTACGACTGGCAATGACATCACTGAGTGAAAAAGGATTGTCACTAAAATTTTGAGAATTGATTGGATTCTGCATTTGCCGTCATTATTACATTGATGACTAATTCACACAAGATTTATCAATAAATTAAACATAACTACAACGCAATTATTACCGTTATTTCCCGTATTCCGCCAACTGTAATTATTCATGGCGAACACATTGTCGGTTATCAACAAGGTAATTTTCCTTCCGTTATTTTTGTTCTGAGATACGAATAATATAGTATTGATTTCCATCATTATTATTTGTATATTTATTTTTTGTTGTGTGCACTTGTGGTATGTGCCACATAAATATTATTTCTGTCTTCCTTTCTTTGATTATGCAAAATGTTATGGTTCCGATACAAAGTCGACGGCACGTTTGGCGCAGTGGCTGAGCGATTGGCTGCTGCGCTACGTGTCGCGGGTTCTATAAATATTTGTATGGCCTACAAGTAGTTGTTCCGGGTCTGGCTGTTTGTGTATGTGAATGTGAGTTTAAATGTTTGTAAACGCACCCACAATACAGGAAAAAATCCTAGTGTGGGGGGAGCAAGGTTTTTAATAAAAAATAAAGTGCGTTTGGGAAAAAATGTAAAAGGGAAAAAACTATACCTACTAGGAACTCAGTTACCAAATGTGGATCAAATGCCTATGTCTAATAACACACATTTTCATAATCAATTTATATTTCCACTGTAGGTAATGCTTGCTTATTCTAGCTTTGATATATCTAAGTACCCACTTTAATTCTTTTATATTAGGAAGTTCCGTAACGAGAATACATTTCTTAAGGAAAAATAAACATTTGAATCTTTAGTCTTTTAAGTCAATAAAAAAAAACACTTAAAACATTCGCGACAACCAACAGATTTAAAAAAAAATATCTAGGTACCTAATGTTCGTGGTTTTCAGAGCATCAGCACATCTAAATATTTTACCCTAATTGAGGTAAAAATCAAATTAATGAGTTCGTAATGCAGATTTATTGCTAAAAAATGCGTGAATAATTTTGGTTCAACAGTAGTTAGTTATGAAAAACCAGAATGCCCGCATTCGGGTTTTTCTCCGACGAAAAAAAGGAGGTTGTCAATTCGACGCTTATATTATAATTATGTTAAGCATACGTATCTATCTATAATGTCCATAATTTCAACCTTTGGAAATAGATAAACACCTGATGTATTTTTTCGACAAAAACATTGATCGAAATTCCAAGATTTTTTATATGCTTAAACAAATAAGTAGGTACTTACGAAAAAATCACCTTTGCCAAATCCGACAAGCCTTCCTTTTCTTAAATATATTGAGAAAATATTGAAATACAAATAGAAGGAGATTGCGGCCATGCCTCAGTATCAACGGCCACTGTCAGACAAGTTATCGATGGCTCCTAAATATTATTTATGATCGTCTCAGCCGGCTTCGCTCCTAGTACTGACGCTCCTTCTATATTTGCGCAAACACTTACGGCCATCTTTGATTTATGGCGCCCTGGTAGATTTTGCGAGGATTCTTTACAGTTTTTGGACAAAGAAGTTAGAAACTTTTCTTGTTTCACTGTTCCTCACTTCTTCTTAGATACTTTCCTTTGCAAGCTTCACTTTATTTGTGAGATATTTTTTAAGAATCAACTGATACATAACATCACGCCTGTAATCCTCGAATGGTTAGGCAGAGGTAAACCTATACCCACACCCATACACCCACATTTCGCCAGTTATGTTTTAAGTCCCATGTAATAAGGGGCAAGCCTATTGCCATCAACCGGACAAAATTCCAGACTCCGTGGCTGCTATTGAGAAATTCCTGATGGAAAAATCCAATAACACTTTACTCGATACGGGAATCAAACCTAAGACCTCATGCTCAGCAGTCGCTCTTGCGACCACTGCGACCGCTCCTAGGAATATAAACAACAAAATAATATTAAGCACATCTGTCGAGAGCCTTTTCCCAACTTTAATAAGGTCGGCTCCTATTCAAATCGAAGGATGCAACTTAATTCCAGCAATTTGCATGGAGCAACTCCACTGCCCTCCACCAGCCAGTAACAGGTTACAGTTTACAAAATAAGTAAAAAGTACTCTTTTAAGGAAAACCCAATAAAAAATTACACTTTTTTCATATTACAGCTCTAAAAGCCACAACATTTTCACAAAACTTTAGAATCACGACACAACTCCCAACTGTCATTAGAACTTTTTCATCGAAACATTCATTATTACAGCGTATTTATTTAAAGTAATAACATTTTCGTTAAAAGCTTTTTTCTCCACATTGATATAAACGAGAGAAGTCTGTGTATCGAGAGTTGAACATAAATCACGGGTGGGATGGGATGCATGCATCGTTTGTTCAACGTCCAGTCTAATAAACGATGGATTGTTGATTGTTGGTCATCTCGATCAAGTCCATCTGGGGATTTATAAACGAGGGTAGGTATCGTTTTGTTTAACAACAGTTTCATGGGGTTCTTTGGTAATGAAGATACTTTCATCGATTTTTTTAGACGACTGTCTTCAAATAACACCACGCCTCGGAAAGCACGTTAAACCATTGGTCCCGGCTGTCGTTTGAAGATCTTTGATACAGGTATTCAATGGCCCGAAAGTCTGACAACCAGTAAGACTGGTAGACCGAAGGGGTATCGCATTACCCAGTACTAACTGGGTTGTGGAGGTCAGATAGGCAGTCGCTCCATGTAAAATACAGTATGCAGCTGCAGCCGACCGCAACTTAGTTGGGAAAAAGCTAGCCAGGTGATGATATCTTCAAATAACATGGATGGATTTAACACTGATCATTCAATGAACTCTGGTAGACTACCGACTAAAGCATTACCATTATCTCTGATGATAATAATAAAAAAATCAAGTATCTTGATTTAGCACACGAGGTTGTCGACATGTGGAACGTGGACTCTGCAATCATTGTACCGATAGTCGTTACGGTTAATGGACTAATAGCAAAGAGCCTCGACCAACACCTTAGGAGGCTCTCATTCGCGGCTGGGTCAAGGGCTTGATTCAGAAAGCAGTACTCCTGGACACGGCACGCATAGCCTCACTATGCGTGCCGTGTCCAGGAGTACTGCTTTGCGGTTGCTCTTTCTGGAGCCCTGACCACCGGCAGCCTGGACCTTATTCCTAATGCCGATGTGTCATCTATTTCTTATATTTTTATATGTTTTGTTAAATATTTAAAAATGTTTAAAATAAGAGAAATGATGAATAAAGAAAAAAAATTGAGTTCATCATCATCATCATCTAACTGACTCATCCTTCAGGGGATAGTAAGTACTTTTTTAATTACTTCAAGTTAGTGGCTTATGGTACAATATGACTTTCCCTGTCAGCCATCAATCACCATAATTAAAAAAACCGGTACTTAATTCATTTCATATTAATTACTAAACATGATGCATAAATGTGACGTAGTTATCCTTAATTGTCAAACCTTGAATAAAACTGCACTTGTATGACTGCACTAACCAGTCAAAGGTCTAAATGCCGCGGCCATGACCTCAGGCGATGCAACTTGGATCAAGCAACTCGCGCGTGTTTCACTTGTTTTCTTCGCGTAAGTACCCCGTCTTCACTCCGCAAGATATCTTTTAAGATATTCTGTCATCATTTAAGCTTTTATATAAATTGCCTTGTTAATTATGCACATAGTATTGGTCGAATCTTGCAACTGAATTTCGAACCAGTCCCCCCCAACCGATTGAGCTGAAATTTTGCACAAACCTTTGGTTCTGGTGATAATACATTTTTATGGCAGACATGACTTGATCCTGCAGCCAAGATCGTCTCTCTCAAGAGAGAACTCCTCAACAGTTAATAGCACGGACACGAAACTTTGTATGCGCGTTCAAATTTTGAAAGACAAAAAAAAAATAAGTTTACTATTTTTTTTCCTTTTCATTTGAATAAACGCTTGTTTTAAGAAAAAAAAAAATATTTAATTTCTTCGCAGTCGTCACATCACGCGTGACGATTGAGCGTGTAAGTCGTGGCCAAAGGGTAACTGAATCGTGGAATAACAGAGGCTAAATACAGGAAAATATACCATAGGCAATCCCCCAGTTTACTTTGCGTTCAATGACCGTGATTATAATCGTTTAGCTGTAGAATGCGACAGACCGTGAATGCATATTACGCATATTCTCAGAATATTATCTGCGTACGCGAGAATTGAGCCCTGATTACGTTGTTTTAGGGATTTTCTTGAGCCCAGCATATTTTATGGTCCTCGAAATGGTGTTAATTTCCATGCCAAATGTAATGAGCATTGCAATTAGCAATCATTATATTTTAAAGAACGTTTGATGTCTAATCTCAGTCTCATTCTGTCTTACTTGTCTCTCTCAATTTACAAGTAACTTGTAAATAACTCATGTTCTTGATATTGAAAGTGAGAGGTAGCGGATTCGTGTTGTGTAGTGGATTTTGAAAGTTTATTCATCTAAAACTCACATATAAAACATGACGGGGAAAAAAAAAACTATTTTATTACATGGATTGAAAACATCTATTAACACTCTCTGTAATAACATGTTTTTTTTAGCTTTGGGCATAATTAACAACGAATTTATCTAGCATAAAAGTTCACAGGTAGATTCAGAATAATCCAAGATGGCCGCCAAACTGCTTCTCTTCACCGCACTCCTGTCATTCTCTGCGATCCTAGTACACGCTAGAGCTCGTGGTAGCTTCAACGTTGGAAATACTTTTGGATCTCATTTAATATACCACGAAACGCATCAGAAGTATCCTATTCCTTTTAAGGTAAGGGACGAAGATTTTACCGTGACTGGAGTCGACAATGAAATTATTGAAGCTGTGTTTGTGAACGATTTAGATAGAACGGGGCTGAGCTATATCAAAGAAGGCGGCATTGGAAAGCGTAACGTGACAATACATTTGGAAACTAAAAGAGGTGATGGGTAAGTTCTTAGTCGGAGTGTATGCTATTTGATTTGTTGTGAGGAATATATTGTGGAGTGAAAAGCTTTGATAAACATATGAATACACAAGTAACTATTCTTTCACAGAATGTTTGAAAACAAACGCCTCTGACACCTCACCCTTTGTCCGGAAAACTCCTAGTCCTAGACGAAGAGCCAGTCAAATTCTAAATCAATTTTATATCTCCAACAAACTCGACAAACATTTTATAACACATCACCATCTACAAGCTTTGCGTCTCAAATCTATTAGCTCCGTGTCTCGAAGCAACGGAACCAAAGGAAATAGGAATCATTATTTAACGTCAGTGTTTAACAAGATTGCCTCCCGCAAATGGGCCGGTAATGAATCCCGACGATTTCAGCCCGCAATGTAAAGCTAACAAGTAAATTAACTTTGAGAGCCATTCGATTTTATCGAAGAAACTTTTTTTATTATGTTTTTAAAGAATTTGTTTGTAAAAAACTTTGGTAGCAAGATGAATGACTAATTTAGTTTATTTTTTGTACGGTGTTGTTTATTTAGACTGATTTTTTTATTAGATTTCAATAGATCTACAAGAAACTTGCGGGCATGAGCCTTGCAAGCTCCAAAGTGTCTTTGTACGTTAATTTTGGTTGACTATTCTAAACATAAAAATAATTAAATTAAATAAAAATATAGCCTTTATTTACTCTGACATTCTCGATACATAAGCAAGTAGTAACATTAACTTAAAACTAATAACAATTTCTAATGGTTGTTAACCCTTCATTGCCATTACTCAGGTATCAGGTCAGACTGTCTTGCGACATAAGCCTCCTCTATTTCCATCCACTGATTCCTGTCTAAAGCAGTTCTTCGCCAACCTTTTGGCAGATCATCGTCCCACCTTTTCTTCTGTCTGCCTCTACGTCTTTTGCATTTCTTGTGTACTTCTTGTGCATTCTGTGACTTTTTTGGTCCATTTTTCCGTTTTTCCTCTCGTCATATGACCTGTCCATTTCCCAACTCGGAAAAAGGCTAGGCAGTCAATGATCGTGTGTTTAATTTATTTATATTTGTTACGGCTAATAGCCGAAGTGTGGCTACACCTAGTTTGAGCCAGGTACAAATAGTTGCAGCCGGTTAAACTTAGATGTATCCTACTTATCTTCGGTTAGAACATGCAAGCAATTTGGTCACAGTTCTAACCTAACCTAACCTATTCTATTTGGTAGGTGTGTCCTAGCAATAAATAGGATACACAGCTGTTACCGGCCGCACCTAGGTTTAGCCGGCTAGAACTAGGTGTAACCGTACTTTGGCTTTTAGCCGTAACATATTTAACTTAGATCTAGCACAGAAATCAGAAGTTTTGACATGAGGCCACAACAGTAGATTACATCTGTGCGAAGCGGGTGTGAAGCTGGTTTCCTACGAAGGAAAACATCAACAACGAGCAAGCGTGGAGATCACTAATTGCATCTCATTTTGACTAAAAAATGAGATGCAATTAGTGATCACCACGCTTGCTCGTTGAAAACTCACCAATAAAGCTTCCATTTCACCGTTCATTGACAACCCCAAAGCGAATACTGAAAATTTTCATAAACACAAAATGAATAAAACACATCAATACATTTTCACTACCGAAACATCAATTATACTGATCAAATCGTACATTAATAATCCTATATTGCTTTCCCAATGGCAACTAATGAGTATTCCAACCGCTTCCACCGATCAATTTCAATCCATTTTCATACATAGGTAGGTACAGTCACATACATTAACACGTGTACATTGCAGCCGTTATTTCAATTGAAAACCGCTGTTGAATTTTGCTAAGTGATGACATATAGGTGCTCGTGACTGTACGCGGGTAATTTGTCGATGTAGAATCTCTACAGGCAATATCAACGTATCTATAATGTCTGTCTGAACCTAAATAACCTCTGGTCGTGTTGCTGTAGTATGTAGATTTGTGTATTATGTATGACTGTATTATCGATTTTTTTTTTCTTCATTAAGAATTGGATACACGGTTAAAATTCTGGTGGAGTATCAGCTGAAATAGCTGTTGAGAAAATTATTAAAAAGTACGTGATAGTTTCAATTTGAGTTTTTTTTTTGAGTTGGGCAGGGCACCTAGCAAGGCGCAGTGATGACAGGTGGACTAAGGCTGTCACCGAATGGCGTCCAAGAACGGGAAAAAGAAGTGTGGGTCGTCCGGCGGGGGGATGGGCAGACGACATACTTGCCATCAGGGGAAGGTTGGATGACACAGGAACCCGGAGATTGGCGAGGCCTATACCCAGCAGGGGGTGAATTAATTCTGAACTTAATGTTTGAACTAATTCTGTGTATATGATCGGCAAGGTTACGAATGGATGCGGCGACAGCCGATCGCGTCCGGCAGGATGTCGACGCATACGATCGGCTCCGTGCCGTCGCTTACGAACGTATCCGTTTCATTCCTACCGTGTCGGATACGACGACAGGCGAACGGAGCCGATCGCTTACAGCACTTTCGGCTACGATCGCGAATCGCGGAAGACGCCTGTGGACAAGCTGCTGTGCGTGACTTGGTAATATAGACTTTAAATACTGTGTACACGATTTAATATCGTTTAAAGATTGTAAAATCCGTTCCGATCCGATGCGATGCGAGCCGTTTAGTGGAAATCACCCTTAAAACTATAATGTATTCTTTTTACTTAGTAAAAATTCCTACGTTAGATGGAGGTAATATGCGTTTGCAATAACCACAATTTAAGACGTTTTCTATCAGAAAAACCACTATATACCGTTGCATCTTACCTCACCGCTAGGACATTTTTTCCGGTAAATCTTACAGTGTTTTCCTGAGAAAAGAAAACGTAAAAGGACGTCATAAGAAAGTCCCAATACCGCAAACTACAAACTATATATTCTATGACAACCTAGGTAAAGGAACTTTCCAATAACATAACATAACATCACGCCTGTAATCCTCGAAGGGCTAGGCAGTGGTGTACCTAATAGTACACCCACATTTGGACAGTTATGTTTCAGTCCCATATTATAGGGGCGAGCCTATTGCCATCAACCGGGCACGAACCAAGACTGCGTGGTTTCTACTGAGAAATTCCTGTTGCAAAAATCCAATGACACTTGTCTGACCTGGGAATCGAACCCAGGACCATGCTCAGAAGCCGCGCACTTTCCAATATGGTACGTTTTTTATGTAGGACTTCATCTGCCTGCTCTTTTCCCATCTTTGTTGGTCTCCCCTTCGAGTCTTACCACATGCAGTTGAATAATATTTTACATGGAGCTGACTATCTGACCTTTACAACCCAGTTAGTGGGTGACACGACCCCCTTTGGCAACACCCGCTATTCTGACTATATATTTGTCAGAGTTCCAATGATGACCACGCCATGTGTTTTTTAATAACTGAATAGTGGTCCATCCATCCCGCCATTTTGATATCAAAATAGCGGGACCACTTTCTTTATAGAATATTTTGAAATTTTATGAGTGTAGAATTTTACTATGATAGTTTGAAATAGTAGAAACATTGTATTAAATCCTATTCACATGATATTCCAAAAACCTGGCGCGGTCCCTACATCTTGACATTCATCAAGAATGAGAGCTTACGGTGCTCTCCGAGGATGGTCAACGGTCACCAATCTCCGGACCGACCTCGGCGAGTGTTAGTTAACCTTGAATATCAAGCCATGCGCAGTTGGCCTTTTTGTTCTTTTTCAATTTCCTGTTTTTAAAATACGGTAGCTGATATTCATTTAAAAAACGTCAACAAGTTTCTTTGAATCTAAATTCTTGGTATTCATTATAATCAGTTATTGTAATACGATCAGTCTCAGTAACAAAGATGACGAATTGACTCAAACCAATTAATCGCCAGCACCCCAGCAGGCCTTATGTAAAGTGATCAATAAATTGAAATCAAATATCTTTGTCCTCTGCTGTCTGCGGTTAAAATTACAGTTCGATTGAATTATCTGAAGTCAATTAATTCTAGAATGTTATTCTAATCTATTATCTTGTAAATTATTGGAGTAACCTTTTCATTCAACGCGAATGTTTGGTTTGAATATCAAATACTGTTTGATGCATTCTGCAAATAGTTTAGCCTATGGCCAGCAGTGGATATCTCTTTTTTAAAATGTAATGATGACGTGTGACAGACAATGTTTCTAGAAGGTCCTTTAACAATTTAAATTATTTGTGTAACTTCACTTGTTTTAGTATATGGTAGATGGGACATCGTAACACCAAATTTTACCATAGAATCACATTTAGTTGATTGATATAGGTAGAACATATAATTCAAAAATCTATAAAATCAAAATTAAATTTAAACGTTAAAAAACCCCACATCGCCACTAAGAAAAGCTAACAAGCATTTGAAAAGTCAATAAAATGGCTGAGACGGTTTTGATTAAACATGTCAAATTGTAATATACACCACATTTGATACACCACTTGGGTATATTCGAAAATATTCGATTATTTATCACCACTTTCACCCCCATGTCTAAAATGGCTGAATTCATTTTGATAATACAAGTATAATTGTAATATACATATCATTCGCTTTCATTTGATACCCCCCTTGGGTATATTTGAAAATATTCGATTTTTCATCCCCCAAATCTAGTAAATGGCTACACCGAGTTTGATAAAACATGTCTAATTGTAATATACACATCATGCACTTTCATTTGATACCCCACTTGGGTATATTTGAAAATATTCGATTTTTCATACCCACTTTTATCCCCCATAACTAGTAAATGGCTGCACCGATTTTGATAAAACGTATCTAAGAACAATCGCCAAGAAACTAGCTTCTAAATAAAAGAAAACTGCATCCAAATCGGTTCACTCGTTTAAGAGCTACGGTGCCAGAGACAGACACACACACATTGCGTTCAAACTTATAACACCCCTCTTTTTGCGACGGGGGTTAAAAATTACAAAATATGTAGGTAACATTATTTTCAAATTTCAATGACTTTCGTTATGTCTGAGGCTTCTTGTTTCGTCCTCCTTTTTTAAAGTCTATTATAAAGCAGCTGTTTCATACTCACAAAAGTGCAAAGTCAGTATACGGTCATATACCGACGAAAAACTCATCGGTTTTGGATGTAGAATCTTGTACCTATACGGGGTGGAAGGGAAACAAAAATAAAATCAGCTGTTCCATTATTTTTTTTATAACTGATGAAAAATTTCTATGTGAGGGGGGCTCAGAATGATGTACTGAATACGTGGTAACCGTTTTCGCGTCGGTTTCCCTTCCACCCCGTATTATATTTACGAATACGTCACGAAGTCCCTTAAACCGTATAGGCGTGTCTTATCCTCAAGACGCATATCCTCACCTAATCTCAAAAACAGACACAGAAAACATCTTCCAAAAACAAAGGCTCCCCAATTACTGAAGGCATCAGGTGGCAACTGGCAACCTCGTATGCAATTAAAACAAAATATCACATTCAGGGGTCGCCTTACCACCTTCCACCATCCACCACCTCAATCTCCTTTACTTTATGGCCACATAAAGAAACCTAACGTTTTAAATGCAACGTAAATCGTTTATACGGTCGTATGTGCTTTCTAGATATAAAAGGGAATTAATAAGGCCATTTCGGGGAGCGATTCAGCAGACAGATATCCAATCTCATAGTAGAATAAAGCTCCAAAGATATATAAGGAGATATTGAAAGTTATCGATTTTAAAACTCCGGTTTTGTGTAGTTTTTCTAAGTTTTATTGAAAATAGAATTGAATGGTATCGTATTGGTGCTGTTTTATTTAACAGTTCTTAGATGTGAATAGGAATTTATATGGTTTTGTATTGTGATTCTAACAAAATTGTATTGTTAAGTCGTATTGCGAGCTCACTGACTAACAATTTTATTTGGCAACATTAGTTCTTATACATAACAAAGTCAAAGTTAGTTCACAGTACTATTTAATCGCCCTTAGATATTCTCTGTAGTTTTTCAAAGTCTTCTTCTTTACTAGAGTGAATATCTACAACATTATTTTAGTATATGCGAAACCTGAATATAAGTTTGTTCAGAATAAGTAACTGAATCGATTTCAATATTTTTTAAACCGGGTTAAATTTTGTCCCAAAAATATTCAGAAAAGAAGTTACAAAAAAAAAAGTTACAAGTTGGACAGTGAGCAACACAAAGTACCTATCGCAATCATTTAGGTACCTACTGCTAAATTATTATTATCAATGAGCTCAAGACGACGCTGGAGGCGCGCGCTGCGTGGTGACCACGTTTTTGTGCGGACAATCAGGTAACAGAATAAGTCTATAACTTTGTGATTTTTCATGATACAGTTTTGAAATTTTGTACATAGATTCTTTACATAAAAATACTAGACACGTGTTTCAGTTTTCGCATAAACTAAAACTAATGTTGTATATAGAATATCTTATATAATATTTATAGAATTTATCTTCTCGAATCGATAACTCAGATTTTGTCCGACCAGTACGTAGCAATTTGGACAGCTCTGTCGTTTTCCTCATTCAAGTCCTGGAAGGTGCTGGGGCGTGTTTTTCAAAGTGAAAGAAAATTATACCCTTAGTTAGAACACTTTGAAGAATAGAAGCACCAATTCTCTTCATCCACTATGTTGGTTTAGACACAGATCCCTCTGAAACATTATCTTGTAAATCTTTACATTTTCGCAACAAGTTTATCACGATTTGTAAACAAACACTCCACAATTTTGAGAGGTTAATAATCCCTAACTTCGTCTACACCTCGAAAATCAACTAAAACGCTTATTACGATAAAATTATTAATGAACACAGCACTTGCCAAACCAATTTACTAGCTGTAAACCGAAGTCTGATTGCAAACAGTAAATCGTAAGGCGCTATCTAAGATCCGAGGTGAAAACGTCCTTAGTATGGCAAAATTCAAATGTGGCGTTTTATTGACACTAACTATAAAAAAAGAAAGTAAAATGTTAAAGTAAAAATCCACCCCTCTCAGAGCACAGTAAATACGGACACTTAGATTGGACCATCAAAGTTTCGGGTACTCAAAAATCCATTTGAAAAATACACGTTTTATAACGTAAGGCTTTGGCACATTGTTTTCAGAGTCGAGTTTCGCTTTTCCGGTGTTATAGAACATTTTTCGCTTGTCATTTGTTTTTTGTTCACTTACTTACTCCCGTCCTGCTCCTGCTTTGCACGGTTGGACAAAACATCCAGATCGCAATACAAAACCTTCTGGAATAACTCTCTGAGTAAATGATGGAGAATACCACTTTTACATATAAATGTGTATATTTGTTTTGAAAAGGTGCAACACCGCTATAGTTACGGGTTCGCCTCCGTCCATTTGAAAACTAGGTACCAGAACCTCACCTTTATTTTTAATAGCCTTCTATGACCCACAGCTGGACAAAGGCCTTCCAGGTACTCTTCTCCTGCGCAACCTCGCACCAGGCTTCGTGATGCGCATCTAGATCATCTCGCCACCTCTTCCGAGACCAGCCTCGACGGCGCCGTCCATCCTTAGCTAATTCAAATGAATTTATTTGACCTTCTAGGTCTTTTTTGTGTTATAGTCATTCCAAATTAATACATCCTACACATTCTCTAATTAAAGTCAAGCACACACTGACACCCAAAATACCAATATCAAATATGAATCCCACGTAACTTCGTCTCCACCAAACATAACTACAGCTACCGGACGAACATGTAACCAGACGAAATTGCATTACGCGTGACGCGGCAGAACACTGCGCTTTGTATGTCCACGCCCTTATGTCTACACAAGTACCTACATATATAGATGCATAAGAGAATTGGCCATTCGAAAAGGGGTGCGTTATACGAGAATCATCAGCGGATTGCTTTTATCGTAGTTAAAATCTAAGGTGGCATTAGAATTACGTTTTTATGACCAAGGGTTCTAAGTTGCTTTCCCTTCAAATAGCTGCTTACTTAGAGTGTATTTTTCTTGACTTTTCTGATTTTGTTAAAAAAATTATAACGTAATGAGATTTCAATTTTGAGAATATAATTGTATTGAAATGAATTTCGAAGTTAATAGATTTCAGTAGCGAAGGGTCAAATTTTGTAAGAGGTAAGCCGGAGTACATAATCTTTAAAGTGATTATTTTATTTGCCTATAGAATACTGACTATACCATTTTTTAAAGGGAAGCCGGTAGGAATCGCGTTGTATGGAACCTTCGCCACTGATAGATTTTATTAAACTCAAACCGTCTGCCTAGCCTTTTCCCAACTATGTTGGGGTCGGCTTCCAGTCTAACCGGATGCAGCTGAATACCAGTATTTTATATGGAGCGACTGCCTATCTGACCTCCACAACCCAGTTAGTACTGGGTAAAACGATACCCTTGGTAAGACTGTTAGTACATGTTCATGTTCGCACATGTTGTCTTAAATTTCTAAAAATCAAGATGTTTCACACTGAAAATTTATGTGAAAAATCGCCGACTTACTGGCTTTAATTTTGAAATTAAGCGTGCAAACTCAAACACACTGTAGTTCTAATATCAACATTACAACTAGGATATTAGCTATAAAACCATGTTATTGTATAATGTTTGTATAATTCGTATATTCCTCATATAACTGCTTTGTGGTTAGTTTTAATCGCAAGTCATAACCGTTTACAGAAGCAATAATAATTTCATTTTGGTTATGTTCGCGACGGGGATCAAAACATGGAATTAATGTTCTGCGTGAAATCTTGTTTGCGTTCACGTTAAATGTGTTTTGTTAACAATGTTATGCTGTTTTCGTTATAAAATCTAAGTAATGCTTCTGAAGTACTTGCTAAAACTCGTTTGTTGTTAAGATGTGTTATGATTTTACCTAATTTTGAATTGTGAAGACTTGAACATGTATTTAGGGCATGTACATTTTTTATTTGTTAATTACGGTGATTGCACCTTTTTGCGTTTGTGTAGGTACCTAAATAATAAAGACAGAAAAATAGATGAAAATGAACCATATCTAAGTCAGTGATCAATGGTCTAGATCCAGGGTATAATTAGTCATTAGTCGTTGAGTCCTTAACACTAAAATAATTCAAAGTCAAATTCTATTCTATTCTGAAGTTCACTACGCGTCATCGTCATTTCCAGACATTTCCAATGAAAATTACGACCAACTTGTTCGTCAATATAGAATCCATTTCAAAGCATTATACCTACTCATCTCACAAACCTTGAACGCAAGTCCATAATGAGTCAAAAACTAACAATTCAAAACGTAATTTGATACGGAAATTCTATTCGTTATACAAAATGTGAATAATTCGGTTGCGCCTGCCAGATATTGCGTAGCACGCAGTAGCAATGCGTCGGATGATGTCATGCTGCAGGGGTTGTGAGATGACGTCACTTTTATCCCCTCAGTCTTGAGAGGAGGGTAGTGAGCTATCGGGTCACGCCCTACTAATAATTAAAATATTTTGTTGCGAAACTGTTACGTAACTTTGTTATATTTTAGTAGGGCATGACTAAGCATGTTTGTGAGCTTTCGGAGTTTGTTTTTTTTTTTAAGTTTTTTAATTGTTTGCTCATCACGTGCTCGCAAATGTCAAATATACAGTGCGTGTTAGAAAAGATGGTATAGACCATCAAACTGAACCACTTTCTCCATGGGACCAATATTGTACTCGAGAAAAAGAATCTGCTGTCCTATACAATTTTCAAACCTGGTCGACTTAAATGTATGGGGCAGATGATTATTTCTCCGTCTGTACCGTACCCACAAAACATCATGTAGCAGAAAGGGGGTGGTCACCCCTTTCTGCTACATGCTGCATGTCATGCAAACCTAACGTAAAGCAAATCATTATTGCCCTAGGCTATAGGCTCTAGCCGGGCAGTAATATTGTAATGAATTTCATTTTTGCCTGAACTTCAAATAAAAGAATTTATGAAAACTTTTACCGAAGAGTTTTCACTTCGTAGGTTGTAGTTACTGTCAACGAACAAAATAATTAAATTACGCAACTTAATAGTAATATTATGTTGAATAATAACAAAAAATAAAGGAAACTAATGTAATAGGCAAAACAAAAATATTTACAACAGTAAAAACAATATTGTTTTCTGCAAATGGGCAAGTTCAATATGATTGAATAATAGAAACGCCCTAAGCTTTTTTTTTTAATCTGTAGTCTGTACCGTAATGGCGGCAAGTTATTGCAACTGCTGTGGTGTGCATCCCAGGGATGCAGTATTTAGCATGGAGCGACTGCTATCTGACCTCCACAACCCAGTACTGGATAATACGGGTCAGCCGGGACCAACGGCTTAGCGTGCTTTCCGAGGCACGGAGGAAACTTGGTATTAAATAGGTGGTGACCTATCCACGGACCAACCTAGGCAAGCACGGCTTAACCTATCAATCGATCGACCCGAGCTGCTGTTATTATTTTTAAAATTTCTTGTAAATGCCGTGAAAAGTATTCTCAAAGACTAGTTATTGAATTATTTAACCAAAAAATCAGTCGTGTTACGTTTTGTTTCAGAGATTTATTTAGAATATGAAAGAGTATCTAAAAACATTACAGACTTTCTATAATGCAGCCATAGAAAGTAACTGAAAAACCTTTAGAAAATCCTATTCAATAGAATAGATCAATAGATTGCGCCCACAAAAGTTACATGTTGTAAAAATAAAATTCTGCTATGATAAAAACCAAAGGCGTTGGAGACTTGTTCACAAAGTATCTCGCGGACTCTGTGGGAGTGGGGGAGCTCAATCAGAGAGATTAAAGGTTCTTTGAGAGCATCTGATAAGCTATGCCATTACCATTAAACAACTATTTATACCTTGTAAATCTATGTAGGTACCTACCAGGTTTATATTTGTTTAGGTACTTTAGCCACAGTTGTATAAGTTAGTGTTACATTCAAAACTACTTTTGACCGGTTAAAAATATTTTAAAATTATTTAACTTAGAAACGAAATAGGTTTTTTTTTGTTACCCATTGAAAAACATGGTTTTGTAGTAATTAATTTTAGTTTTAACAAATAATAATAAATTAATTATAACTACATGAGGCGTTCTGCAACGACATAATTATTTTTAATAGAGAAAACGCATTTTAACTTAATAGGGGTTTTTTCGCATGGGAAATCGTCAACCCGCTCTGGGCGGAGCGGAAGGGAGTCTGAGACTTGTACTGACTAAAACCCATCCATGTTCCTTCATTGCCCTTTGTGTTCCAGGGCCGCGGTATCTCTTTCGAACAGTCCCGCAGCCCTGGCAGGCATCGGCCCTTGCGGACCCCTACGTGGTTGCTGACATCTCTTTGACTGATACACCTCTTGGCGTTTGAATTATTTTGACATACTGACATAGGCTCTCTCGGTGAACATTTGTGAAAATGTTTTGAAAATCAAATTGCGGTGTTCGTTCCGATCTTGGCGACCAGTTAAAAGATCCTTGTACTGCAATACTTTATAGTTGACATGTCTAATTGAAGACTGGCTCTTATCGCACTACTATTAGTTTCAGAATGCAGTGTATATCACACTCGTGGTTTTTTTTTCATTAGTGCTTTATTTCTACTAGTGCTTTATTTCCACAGATAACTATAAACTCGTGGCTCAAATCCTATAGTTGGCGGTGATTTTTAAAACAATTTCACGCGGACGAAGGTCGCGAAGGTTAGCTAGTCATCATCATCAGCATCATTTCAGCCGAAAGACGTCCACTGCTGGACATGGGCTTCCCCAAGACTCGCCACATGCTGGATGCGAGACGCACGGGACCGGACAGCTAGTCATAAATTAATATTATTGTGTAGAAAATGATTTGCTTTTACCAACAATTCAGTACCTACCTACTCTGCCTAGGCTGCAATGACAAATTTTTCCCACTTGTACCAAAATGTACTTTTATTCATTTTATTGTATTCGTTGGTGTGTCATGTTTTCATGTACATACGTATTACAGGAATCTTGGCACTGAGGTAGGTAATATATTGCGTATAATATGTGTCGTTAATATTATTAGTTGCGTATTACAGAAATAGGATGTTATAAACGATAAGTTATTTTATGCCTGACTTTGATAATAAATCAAATATATTATGGTCTGACAGTAAATGTGTTTACATTGCAATTAGGTATAATAAGTTATTAATCTTGAACTAGAAGATTCCATTGAAATCATTATAACAATTTTAACCGTTTAAAAAAAATCAAATAATTCGTCCTCAATTATTTTCTGATCTTACCTAACTTAAAATAAAATAACATAACATCACGCCTGTAATCCCCGAAGGGTAAGCAGAACTGTACCTACAGAACTTCAACATTTCGCCAGTTATGTTTTAGTCCCATATATTAGGGGGAGAGCCTATTGCCATCAACCGGATCCAAATCGAAAATGCGTGGCTGCTACTGAAAAATTCCGCATGAAAAAACCCAATAACACTTTGCCCAACCTGGGAATCGACCTCATGCTTAGCGCAGTCGCGGTTGCGACAACTAGACCGACGAGGTAGTACAAGAGTATTCGGTTGAAATAATTTTTCATAAAACTCTTTTGTAAAATAATACATTTCTATGAAACGGTCGTTAATAAAGACATAAAATGAATCGCAATACGCCTCTAGTGACATCACGCGGCCTTCTTAAAAGTCTACCCACACCACAGCGTGCTTCTACAGAGCCGTGATGTTTGCAGCTCGAGGCGAGGCTGACATTCAATGTCTTAGCGCGGCGGATTTGAGACGTCTTGGAACTGTACCCGATTCATTGTACCCCGTGTTATTGAAATTAAAGTGTAATTTCAAGTAATTTGTTAGTTTAATAGAAACAGTGTATCGCACCCAGTGTGTTTTCATTGCACGAAAACCATCGTCTGCCCACATGATGTGCGAGCCTAACGGAATAAATCCTGACATCATCATCATCATCTGCCTAGCCTTTTTCCCAACTATGTTGGGGTCGGCTTCCAGTCTAACCGGATGCAGCTGAATGTCAGTATTTTACATGGAACGTCTGCCAATTTAACCTCCAAAACCCAGTTAGTCAGTACTAACTGGGTTTTGGAGGTTGTAATACGATAATACGATACCCGTTGGTAAGACTGGTTGTCAGACTTTTTGGGCCACTGACTACCTAACGACTGTCCTAGATCTACAAATGACAGCCGAGCCCAACGGCTTAAAGTGTTTTCGTGGAAACTCGGTATGTAATGGGTGGTCACCCATCCACAGACCAACCTAGGCAAGCACGTTAAATAAATAAATAAATCCTCACATATCCGACATATATATTTAACCATGTATGTAACTATGAACACACTAAATACAGAAAACAAGAAAGGAACATGACATTGACGGCACGGTTGGCGCAGTGGCTGAGCGATTGACTGCTGCGCTGCGTGTCGCGGGTTCGATTCCCGCACGGAACAAATATTTGTATGGCCTACAGGTACCTAGTTGTTCCGGGTCAGGCTATTTGTGTATGTGAGTTTAAATGTTTGTAAACGCACCCACGATACAGGAGAAATTCCTAGTGTGGGGCAATGTTTAAAAAAAAAAAGACCTAAAAATTGGTACAATTAGTGATGCTTATTTCTAAAGAAATCTCTAAGTACCAGTTTACCTGTGAACGGAGAGTACCTACTTATTATTTTTCTTATTGTTCGTCCTTAATTTCTTATCTTACCTAACTTTGATTTAATTAAAGTATACATGATTATAAAAAAGAAAATTGCCTAATCTTATCAAACAATATTGCACGCTTTACACTTAGCCAGTTGAGTTGGCGATAGTAAATTATGCTCTTCTATACTAATATTATTAAGGGGTAAAATTTCCCTAAGTGACATAGGCATTTTAGGGCATGGGGGAGATAAATGGTATTGTTGCTATTATACTTGATAATTTTTTATTTATTATGTTATTTTCAATTATAAATTTAATAAATAATATTGATTATGCTATTATAAAATATTATGTTTAAATTAAGTTACTTTTTTTTTCTTTTATTTGTTGCTTTTGTTCTTATGTATTTTGATTGTGATTGTGTTATTTAATAATTTTTAGATTTTTTGGATGACATTTTTTAATATTTTATTTGTCTGGCTAAATAAATGAATTGAATTGACTACAATTAAATCATTCCTGTGGGTTAATTTCCGTACATAACGTGAGTGTAGCCCCGAGCAAAAACTAGTGTTTCTTCAGCAGTGGCTTCTGCACGTAATAAACCTCTGCCTGACCCTCAAAGAGTACAGGCGTGATACATACTACAGTGCGGTTGTGCCCAGCGTCGAATTTCACTAAAATTAATAAGATGACTCAATACCGTTACGTATTATGTACTCGTATAATGTCAACATAGGTAGGTAGGTAAGGTTCTCCTACACTAATCATAAAAGTAGCGTAGATATTATGCATTCGAAATCAAAATGTTATGGACGCGACATGAGAAAACATAGATTAGAAATTGATTCCGTCGTTTCTTACTGCGCAGTGGCATTGAAGTTATGTATACACAGAAAGTACTATACATATGGTCATGCCCATTGAGTCTCGGTAAACAAGCATACCTAAGTAACAATTGTATATGCCTGCGATAACGTTTATTGCGTTGAGGCAGGTTAGTACTGCGAACTACGACGTTACGTAAAAATAGAAGTACCTAAATGCAGTATACGACCGTAGCGAACTGCGCCGTTTGATAAAAATAGCTTTGTGGTAGGTCTTGTTGTGCAATTCTTGCACTCATACGAGTCTAGAATTTTCTCTGAAAGGAATATTACGCGAACAAATCTGCTGCATTTATTATACTCAATAATATCCCAGTTGCAGTCTCTCTCCCATCGCTCTCATATGCGCGAATTATACAGAAACGGCGTAAGCCGACGGTGCGACGCAGGCATGACGCCGCTTGAAATTCTGCCGAAAAGTTTTCAAACAAAATGTACATAGATGAGTTGTCGTGAATTACACTCAAGCGAGGCGGCACAGGCACGCCGTTCTTTCCTTTCGTATAAATTCCACGCCTGCGCTGTCCCTGTGCCGCGCCTTCACCTTATACCATTTCTGTATGATTCGCGTTATAGACCGATGGGTGGAGTCACCACGACGATGACTTACCGTGCTTGACGAGACATGGGGGTACATCGTCAACTTCCATGTAAGACTAAGATTAACTTGACAGACTTACTAAATCATTTCTAATAGAAAAAACCAGATAGGAAACACTGCTCGATCTGGGGTTCGGCCCAAGTGTGGTTCCACGTTCAGGAGTCGCGCTTGCGGCCACGTGATGGATGGGACGGTCCGTTATGTGCACACTGTGCAATAATGATATATTTCCAGCTGCGTTGACGCCTCATCTAAGCTGAGATTGACCACTCTATGACCGGCAATATTTAGGAGAACTGGATAACCCAATTTTCCATGACGAATTTCTAAGCTTTCGTCGCGGGAGTCTGGATTTTTGCCCATTTGATGGCAATAGGCTTTCTATCACATGAGACTTAAACGTAACTAGCGAAATGTGAGTGTATTATAAAGTACACTTATGCCAAACCCTTCGGAGTTACAAGCGCGATGTTATGCATAGCAACATTCTTGATACTTTGGAAATGCTGACAAGAAAACAAGAAATGTTTTCTTATCTTTCTTGGGAAGGTTTCCATGTTTCCTATTTCGAGTCTAGCTCTCTATTTGCCTTTCTGTCTGGCCTTGCGCTCGCAGGTAGCCAATTCCGGCAAATAGAATAGCGTACAGACGCCAGCACATCAAGCTACTGAAATCTGTCGAATTTCTTAAAAAGATTTTCAACTTTATCTCTAAAACATTAGGTTCAAGGTTGATTGAGAAAATTTGACTTTCGGGTAGCTTGATGTGCTGTCGTCTATACATCGAAACTCATTTCCCGGTGAGTAGGTACGAAACTGTAGCTTTGGATTATGATTTTTGAATAATAATCGAAATATGTTGTTGTTTCTAACCGACTTCTAAAAAGGAGGAGCTTCAAATTTTTTTTATATATTTTTTGGGTCCATATTGGCTCACCTAAAGTTCTTTACCCGAAATTGTTCTTCCTAATGATTTGTAATCCGAATGATCACTCTTCCTAAAATTTTTCATCCTAACGTTTTCATTCATACTATTTGTAGTGCTACCGGCGATGTTCATAACACTCATGTTTCCGAAAATTGTAATTAATAATATCATTAATGTAAATTTATTTAAACTCCTACTGTTTTTTATCATAACGCTTTTATCCCTAAACATAATTACCACAATATTTTCATAATATTTTAGTTTAGAATGATTAAAGGTCGTTTCACTGATTTTTGTTTTAAATGAATGAAATTCAAGTCAGAGTGTCGTCTTGGGGGCATTATGAAAAAAATATTTAGAAAAATTTCGCGACCAATTTCGAGGTAGCGCTCGCCGGCCGTTGCCGCGGCACCGCTCGCTTCGCTCGCTCGGCTCGCGCGTTGTTGGTAACCTATGGATCCTTTCCACATCGTTTTCACGACAAACGGTTTGTCGGAGACAAAAACACCAAGACACTTTTAGCCTTATATTTAGATGTTTTATACGATAGAATCAAGAAAAATAACACTTTTTTGGAAAATAAAGTTACGCAAAATTAATGTATACAATACTGATTATTATGAATAAAAAGAAATCTAAACAAAAAAGATATGACTTTGAATAAAAAAAGATGGGTATGTTGAGAAAATATAGGAAAACAAATAAAAGTATAATAGATGTTTATTGCTACTGACATTATGAAGTTGAATGCTTCGGAATTATGAACATTAGAGACAGAGTAGTTAGGAATTGTGATTTTTAGGATGAAAAATGTTAGGAAGAACATTTTCGGATTTCCAATTATCGGAGTTGAAAATTTAGGTGTACTTTGGCGCACCCATATTTTTTACCTCATAACTCCGCGATTACTGGTCCGATTTACGTCGTTCTTTTTTCATTTGGTAGAGGAAGCTCGCGCGGTGGTCCCATGAAAATTTATTTCCGGTTTATTTTTTTTTTAAAGTTGCATATTTTTTATAGCAAAAAAGTTTTTATGAAATTGATTTAGATTAATGGTACAATTTTGTTATACAGGGTCAGGAAGTAACTCTATAAGTGCAATACCTCTTAGGTGGAGATTCAGATCATCAAAGTAGACAACCTCGCTGAGGAAAATGCGTCAAATTAAAAAAAAAAGATTTTTATGTATCTTCATACTAATTGCGTCAGACAATTCGATATTTTGTATAAGTTCAATTATTTTTTTTGCCCGTAGTATTGCGCTTTTAGAGTTACACCTTGTACATGTTAGGTAGGTACCACTCTTTCTCTTTTAATCTTTCGCCTCGCGTTTGTCCACGTATGCCTGTTTCACTAAAATTAGGCGACACCTAAATGGATACCTAAATAAGAGGGGACCGTACAATTTTGGGCTTTCGTTTCAGCGCCAAGAGATGAATTTTCAAAAGTGTAGCAATATATCGGCATTCATTGTGGTGTCGTAAGAAAAAACGAGAACTTTTTACTGAAAATTCTTCTGCAAGGTACACTTATTTCGTTTTGGTTAGTTTATCATGCAAATGACTTATTACAAGGTGTAAACGGACCCTTCAGGAAGCCGTCAACCAAGCATTCTGTACATTAAACTAAGTACCTAACACTGCGCAAAAATAATTGCTGGGAAACGACAATTTTTTTGGGGTGAAAAATCACTGTTTACGGTAGCGCTCAATGAAACGCACTCAAGACATTGTGCTATTAGATTCATGTCATGGAGGTATTTAGAGTAAAGTTATGACTTATAAAACTAGTATTTTTTTTAAACGTGTGAAATAGTTGAAACTTTGACCTTCAATATATCCGTAACGTAAGGTCCCTAGGTACGGTTCCGATCAAAAAAATTATCACAAGGACGGGAAGAACAAGTTCCCCTCGGCTTCTATAAGGGTGTTTTGCACCCGTTAAATTTTATACGTAATGATTTTAATTGATAATCTTAGTTTAATTTTATTTGTTATTTAATTTAATTGAAAGTCAATACATACATACATTTAATTTAAATTGATTATCTTAATTTGTTTGTTAAATTTTTAGATTTATGCTTTGTTTTACACCAATTTTATTATTCAGAGTTCATAAATAATTGCAATGATGAAATGTTTTAATGTAATATAAATAAAATAGTGCATGTGGTATTAGCCTGTAAATAATTGTTGCACTTATAAATGTATATCGTGTATTTTTAAATGAATTGTAACGTGTAAACAATTGTAGGCTAACCTAAATAAATAAATAAAATCTCAGCATATAGGTACTTCATCTAGGTACTACAATTCCAGCGATGGTGTTCACTTCCTACTTGACACCTTTGTATGTAAATTATTACAAAGGCGGTGGGATAGGAATGAACAACATTGCTCCATCAGCAGCCGTGTCAACATCAACCAACAACATAATGCTTGCAACGAGGACCTTCTCAGCACTACTCAGAACTTTTATTTTTCAAACGGTACATTTATATTAGGGATGCATCCGATACTGATACCGATATATCGGCGATATTGCGAGTTTTCCGATATATCGGAATCGGCGATATTAAATTTGCCGATACACCGATACTTTTTGAATTTGAATCACAAAAATATTTCAGTTTCCCAATGCAATGCAATGTTTGCATCTGAAAGACCTCTCGTTGAAACAGACTGACGAAATCGGCTTTTACCGAATAATTTAAGAATGTTGCATTTCCTGAATAAAAATCTCATAACTGTGAATTTTAATTATTAAGTTTTGTCTTCTAATCTGTTATCTATATCATTTCTAAATAAATGTTATTATAAGTGTGAGTAATTTTGTCTGTTTTTAAAGCCAGTTTTTTTCTTTTTTTTTAAAACAGCTTTTTATAGCTTTCTTTGGATCCTAACTGTCCGTATCGGTATAGGCGATACTTTTTTATAAATATCTGTATAAGTATCGTATCGGCTGAAGTGCGTATCGACGCATCCCTAATTTATATGTTAAGGTGCCTGCGCTTCAACAGACAGCAGTAGTGTTTGCTCCTTTCTAATCACATGCGTGTGCGTACTACTACTCAAGTCTTTAGAGAGGAGAGAACAATATTGTAACGTTCAACAGCCGTCTCAACATCTACAAACAACATTGCGCTGGAGTTCCTTGTAATTTTTTGTATTTTATTCTATTAAACATAATCTTTTTTTGTGCAGAAACATGTTAGTTATATGCCTGTGTTTAACATTATTAGCGTTTAGTGTCTGACATGAAATTTATAAAATAAAATCAATATAAATTATAAACTATAAAAACACTACACTACTAAATTGTGACATCTACTTTTCCTCACAGTTCATATTTCCTGACAAAAATACTTTCCGTTCTAATAGTTTATTTCTTCCAAAGTGTATTGAAAAACGTTGTTTGATTTGCGTGGGGATTTGTTACTCCAGTTCTCAGCTGCATAACAACCTCGCCTGCAGCTCGGGTGTTAATTCGTGACAAACGTAAACGTGAGAGGGAGAGAACTTCACGTCCCAGCCGCCGCGGGAAACGGCCCGGCCACGTGGTAGCTCCCAGCCCAGCCACCGTAGGCGCGGATCTGTGGACGGTGAGTAATAGGCTAGCTCGCCGTCCGTCTTATGACGACAGGCCGTGTCGACGGGGCATTCGTTTTCCACGCGCGCCTCAAAGAGATGTCAGCAAACAGGAAGGGGTCCGCAAGGGCCGATGCCTGCCGGGCTGCGGGACTGTTCGAAAGAGATACCGTGGCTCTGGAACACAAAGGGCAAAGAAGGAACATGAATGGTTATTAGTCAGTACAAGTCTGACTCCCTTCCGTTCCGCCCAGAGCGAGAGGGGTCATTTGATGATTTCCCATGATGGTGAAGAGATGGCGGAGAGATGTAAGAGACCTCCCGAGTCAGATGGGTGGCCATTTAAGCTGAGAACTGTATTATAGAAATGTGATTGTATTTACGAACGCAAAAAATAAAGCGAATGCAATTGTTGACAGTCTGATCCAATTTATTTCTATTCTTTTATGACAACGTTATGTAACTTTTTTAGCAACTACTCGTAGGACAAATAGGATAGCGTATAGACGCCAGCATATCAAGCTACTAAAATCTGTCGAATTTCTTTAATAGATTTTCAACTTTATCTCTAAAACATTAGGTTCAAGGTTGATTGGGAAAATTTGACAGCATTTCCCGGTGAGTAGGTATGAGAGTGTAGCTTTCATTTTATTCTTGTATCAGGCTTTGGATTATGGTTTTTGAATAATAATCGAAACATGTTGTTGTTTCTAACCGACTTCTAAAAAGGAGGAGATTCTAATTTTTTTATATGTTTTTTACCTCATAACTGCGCGATTACTGGTCCGATTTACGTCGCTCTTTTTTCATTTGGTAGAGGAAACTCGCGCGGTGGTCCCATGTATATATATTAGTGTTTTTTTATTTTATTTTTTTTGCAAAAATGTTTTATGTAATTGATTTACATTCGACAGTGTCAGGAAGTAATTCTACACTGCATAACTGCAATACCTCTTAGGTGGAGATTCAGATCATCAAAGTAGACAACCTCGCTGAGGAAAATGCGTCAAATTAAAAAAAAAAGATTTTTTTGTATCTTCATACTAATTGCGTCAGACAATTCGATATTTTGTATAAGTTCAATTCTTTTTTTACCCGTAGTATTGCGCTTTTAGAGTTACACCTTGTACATGTTAGGTAGGTACCACTCTTTCTCTTTTAATCTTTCGCCTCGCGTTTGTCCACGTATGCCTGTTTCACTAAAATTAGGCGAAACCTAAATGGATACCTAAATAAGAGGGGACCGTACAATTTTGGGCTTTCGTTTCAGCGCCAAGAGATGAATTTTCAAAAGTGTAGCAATATATCGGCATTCATTGTGGTGTCGTAAGAAAAAACGAGAACTTTTTACTGAAAATTCTTCTGCAAGGTACACTTATTTCGTTTTGGTTAGTTTATCATGCAAATGACTTATTACAAGGTGTAAACGGACCCTTCAGGAAGCCGTCAACCAAGCATTCTGTACATTAAACTAAGTACCTAACACTGCGCAAAAATAATTGCTGGGAAACGACAATTTTTTTGGGGTGAAAAATCACTGTTTACGGTAGCGCTCAATGAAACGCACTCAAGACATTGTGCTATTAGATTCATGTCATGGAGGTATTTAGAGTAAAGTTATGACTTATAAAACTTGTATTTTTTTTTAAACGTGTGAAATAGTTGAAACTTTGACCTTCAATATATCCGTAACGTAAGGTCCCTAGGTACGGTTCCGATCAAAAAAATGATCACAAGGACGGGAAGAACAAGTTCCCCTCGGCTTCTATAAGGGTGGTTTTGCACCCGTTAAATTTTATACGTAATGATTTTAATTGATAATCTTAGTTTAATTTTATTTATTTATCTGTTATTTAATTTAATTGAAAGTCAATACATACATACATTTAATTTAAATCGATTATCTTAATTAGTTTGTTAAATTTTTAGATTTATGCTTTGTTTTACACCAATTTTATTATTCAGAGTTCATAAATAATTGCAATGATGAAATGTTTTAATGTAATATAAATAAAATAGTGCATGTGGTATTAGCCTGTAAATAATTGTTGCACTTATAAATGTATATCGTGTATTTTTAAATGAATTGTAACGTGTAAACAATTGTAGGCTAACCTAAATAAATAAAATCTCAGCATATAGGTACTTCATCTAGGTACTACAATTCCAGCGATGGTGTTCACTTCCTACTTGACACCTTTGTATGTAAATTATTACAAAGGCGGTGGGATAGGAATGAACAACATTGCTCCATCAGCAGCCGTGTCAACATCAACCAACAACATAATGCTTGCAACGAGGACCTTCTCAGCACTACTCAGAACTTTTATTTTTTAAACGGTACATTTATGTTAGGGATGCATCCGATACTGATACCGGCGATATTGCGAGTTTTCCGATATATCGGAATCGGCGATATTAAATTGGCCGATACACCGATACTTTTTGAATTTGAATCACAAAAATATTTCAGTTTCCAAATGAGTTCCATTGCATCTGAAAGACCTCTCGTTGAAACAGACTGACGAAATCAGCTTTTACCGAATAATTTAAGAATGTTGCGTTTCCTGAATAAAAATCTCAGAACTGTGAATTTTAATTATTAAGTTTTGTCTTCTAATCTGTTATCTATATCATTTCTAAATAAATATTATTATAAGTGTGAGTAATTTTGTCTGTTTTTAAAGCCAGCTTTTTTCTTTTTTTTTTAAACAGCTTTTTATAGCTTTCTTTGGATCCTAACTGTCCGTATCGGTATAGGCGATACTTTTTTATAAATATCTGTATAAGTATCGTATCGGCTGAAGTGCGTATCGACGCATCCCTAATTTATATGTTAAGGTGCCTGCGCTTTAACGGACAGCAGTAGTGTTTGCTCCTTTCTAATCACATGCGTGTGCGTACTACTACTCAAGTCTTTAGCGAGCAGAGAACAATATTGTAACGTTCAACAGCCGTCTCAACATCTAGGTACAAACAACATTGCGCTGGAATTCCTTGTATTTTTTTGTATTTTATTCTATTAAACATAATCTTTTTTTGTGCAGAAACATGTTAGTTATATGCCTGTGTTTAACATTATTAGCGTTTAGTGTCTGACATAAAATTTTTAAAATAAAATCAATATAAATTATAAATTATAAAAACACTACACTACTAAATTGTGACATCTACTTTTCCTCACAGTTCATATTTCCTGACAAAAATACTTTCCGTTCTAATATTTTATTTCTTCCAAAGTGTATTGAAAAACGTTGTTTGATTTGCGTGGGGATTTGTTACTCCAGTTCTCAGCTGCATAACAACCTCGCCTGCAGCTCGGGTGTTAATTCGTGACAAAAGTAAACGTGAGAGGGAGACAACCTCACGTCCCAGCCGCCGCGGGAAACGGCCCGGCCACGTGGTAGCTCCCAGCCTAGCCACCGTAGACGCGGATCTGTGGACGGTGAGTAATAGGCTAGCTCGCCGTCCGTCTTATGACGACAGGCCGTGTCGACGGGGCATTCGTGTTCCACGCGCGCCTCAAAGAGATGTCAGCAAACAGGAAGTGGTCCGCAAGGGCCGATGCCTGCCGGGGCTGCGGGACTGTTCGAAAGAGATACCACGGCTCTGGAACACAAAGGACAAAGAAGGAACATGGATGGGTTTTAGTCAGTACAAGTCTGACTCCCTTCCGTTCCGCCCAGAGCGGGAGGGGTCATTTGATGATTTCCCATCCTCGGGAGCACAACAATCGTACATGATGGTGAAGAGATGGCAGAGAGATGTAAGGGACCTCGCTTGTCAGATGGACAGCCATTTAAGCTGAGAACGATAATAAAGAGATGTGATCGTGTTTACGAAGGCAAAAAATAAATCGAATGCAATTGTTGAGAGTCTGATCCAAATTATTGAAGTTCTTTTATGATAAACTTAAGGGCATTACATTGCTCGTTGACCTTGATGATTTGATCCCTGTACTGGTTTTTGTTGACTTGCCCCGCACATTTCGCAAAATTTCGGTTTTTATTTATTATTTAAAAATATTAAAAGAAATAACAGAAAAAAAAAACAATACAGATTGTTAAGTATATCATTACATTTGTTGTTACAAAATTCATGCCGATCTATTCAGCCGTTACGGAGATAATTTACAATTAAGGTTGAAAAAGGACCTATTTTCTACGATTAACCAAAAAAAATTGAGAAGGTTTATTAAAATTTTAAACAATACAATTTATGTTTGATGAACTTAACTATAACATACTTTTTTTACACGGAAAACACACGAAGGGATTCATCAACAAATTACTTTGAACATACGCTGTTTTTGGGATTTGAGCCATGTAATGCCCTTAAGTAACTTTTCTAGCAAAAACATAGGACAAGATTATTAGACCTCTTCCTTGATAAATGAAATAGACAATAAATAATGGTGTAAATATTTCTCATTGACCTTTGGCCTGTGTTTTAGATGGAGGTAGCTTGCACTTCAATGGACAGCATTAGTGTTTACTCCTTGCAGGCCAGTCGTGTTTACATACTACCCGAATGGCCGGCATGGACAAAACAATATTGCACCATTCAACAGGCGTCTGAACATCAACACACAACATTGTATTGTCATCGAACGCGGTTTTTCAGAAATCAGCACACATGCTGCAGAAATAAATTTATAATATGAAATGCTATGTTTATACAAGATTTACTTATCGTACAGACGCCAGTTAATCAAGCTACCCGAAGCTGTCAAATTTTCCCAATCAATCTTGAAACTAATGCTTTAGCGATAAAGTTGAAAATCTGTTATAGAAATTTGACAGATTGTAGTAGCTTGATGTGTATATTACGTTAGGGCATGTTATGAGTTTAATTTTACTTTGTGTAACCTAATTCATTCGCGTACTGCGATTTTGGAGTAGTTTACTTTTTTCTTAACATGTAATTTACATTAAGTACATATTTTTATTGTTTTTGAATAGCAGTAGTGCTTACTCCTTTCTTTTCATTTGTATGTGTATACAAATGGCTATAAAAAGGACAAAACAATATTGCAATATTCAATGGCCGTGTCAACTGCAACACACTTCTGTTATTCCTGAACAATTTAGAATGCTAGATTTCTAAGACGTATTGCAGAGTTACCTCTGCATAACCTCTTAGCCCCTTTTGGCCTCTTTGCTAAAACCTTAAAGCCATGTTCTTCTTCTTTTAAATTGTCAACTTTAAATTCAAAAATTAAAAATATTTTAGACAGATTGTTTTTTCTCCCAGTTATATCAAAATGTACTATTATCTAAAAGTTCATGTGCAAGAGTAAACTAATTCATTCATGTACATGTTACGGCTAATAGCCGAAGTGCGGCTACACTTAGTTTTAGCCGGGTACTACTAGGTGCAGCCGGTTAAACTTAGATGTATCCTACTTATCTTCGGTTAGAACATGCAACCAATTTGGATGTAGCGCTCGCCGGCTGCTGCCGCGGCACTGCTCGCTGCGCTCGCTCGGCTCACGCGCTTTTGGTCACAGTTCTAACCTAACCTAACCTAATCCATTTGGTCGGTGTGTCCTAGCAATAAAAAGGAAACACAGCTGTTACCGGCCGCACCCAGGTTTAGCCGGCTAAAACTAGGTGTAACCTTACTTCGGCTTTCAGCCGTAACATATATTTTTCGATGTTGGAGTAGTTTATTATTTTCTTAACATGTAATGTAATGCTTTCCTATTAAAACTCTTTACCACTTAAATCAATTACAACTGAAACATGAAATAAATGGTGTACAGATTTCTCATTTGCTTCTACAACATTAGTTTTATATATATATATGCGGAACCTGATACACGTGTCTAGTATTTTTATGTAAAGAATCTATGTACAAAATTTCAAAACTATATCATGAAAAATCTAAAACCTAGTTGTCCGCACAAAATCGTGGTCACCACGCAGCGCGCGCCTCCAGCGTCGTCTTGAGCTTATTGATAATAATAATTTGGCAGTAGGTACCTAAATTATTGCGATAGGTACTTAAAGTCGCTCGGTGTCCAACTTTTAACTTTTTTAGATATTTTTGGAAAAAAATATAACATGGTTTAAAAATTATTGGAATCGATTCGGTTACTTATTCTGTACAAACTATATTCAGATTACGCATATACTAAATTAATGTTGGACATTTTATCGGATTAACAATTAGCTCATTTTCTGCTGATTCCTTTGCGATCATCATTTCCTCGAGAAAAGAGGCGATGGCGTCCCACACACTCTCTTATATGTGCAGTATTACTGCTGTGTAATGCGAACTATCTCATTTGATATCATACATTACTTGGCAGCATACTTAAAGTGATCAAAATGCTGTCAACAAATAAAATGTTTTAAATTCCTCTAAAAATAACCTATTTTTTTGTGTATAATGTTAGTAATGAACTGTGTGCAGCATTTACAGCGGATTCCTGAGATTCAACGGACAGCAGTAGTGTTTGCTCCTTTCTAATCACATGCGTGTGCATAATACTGCCCAGGTGTTTAGCGAGGGGAGAACTGTACAGTGCAAGCACAGCACAGTTTTCATATCAATATGTCAGCATTTTACCTGCGCCGGGCCGGCCAATTTAGTACACGAATAGCATTCACACCGCGTGCACTCACCTATCATTCAATCATACTTTTATCAATAAATATCAATCAATCAGTAATCAGTGTATCAATCAGCATCAACTCAAGGTGTAAGGTCCCTAACCATACATCTTAATGGTCCTTCGAGCCGGATGACGGAAAACAACCTGTGGACGACGATCACCGGTCTACCAACATCATCAAGCCATCGACTGCTGGCTCCATCATCACAGATTGTGCTTTGCTCTTCTTTCCGTGGTTGCGAATCGGTTCAGCCGGCTTCCCACAAGCGGGTCTCACCGGTTGGATTGAGAAGGCGCTAATATCGCGGAAAGTTTGCAATAACACTTCCTGTTGACTAGCGGTCAGGAATATTATCAAGAAAACTATCAACCATGAATTCCACAATGGAGAACATTTTAGCAAATCAAGATCAAATCATGCAAGCTATGGAGCAGCTATTAAGGAACTTCAAGAAAGATTCTGCGGAACGTAAGACTCCATACAACATCAAGAAACGACTGCAAACTCTAGATAATTATTGGTCTGAGTTCCAGTCTAACCATTTGAAATTATGTGAGTACGAAACTCGCAGTGCCAATTATTTCACCGATAATTGCTATCAAAAGACGAAACTCTTCTACACTGAAGCACGGGAAACTATCGAACGATACGAAGCGAAGGCTCCTAGCGAAAGTAAGAGGGATCAATCTCCGGGCAAGTCATCAACGCAAGTATCGGTACCTGGTAAACACCATCAAGAAACTTCAAATACTTCATCGGCTGACCCCGATCAAGCAAACAGCAATCCTTGTAACAGTAAGTCTACGTCACTGTGGAAAACTGTTTCTCAAGGAAATGCGAGCAAACTGGAAGAAATGCTGCGAAAGCAAAAAAGCAACTTCAAGGCGTTGTCTCGTACAATCAAGAGCGTGGAATTAGAGAATATCTCTGAAAAATGGGAACTCGAAGATCTACTGCGTAATGTACAAAAAAGGTGGTCAATCATCGACTCGTTGCACTGGGAAATTGACAGTGAGTTGTACGAGGAAGATGAAGATTATGAGCAAACATACAGCAGGTATGAGCAGTTATACAATGACATGAAAAAGTCAATCAATATTAAGATGGGCTCAATTTCACATCGTGAAAATTGTACCCCCAAAATCGACATTCCGATATTCAGCGGGAACTACCTCAAGTGGACATCATTCAAGGATCTATTTATAGAAACGATCCACAACAACAAGTCAATGTCGGGTGCTCAGAAGATGCAGTTTTTGAAGAGCAAGCTAAAAGGTGAAGCAGAAAAGCTTGTTCAACACTTAAACATCAGTACTGAAAATTATCAACTGTGCTGGGACATCATGAATCATCGATACAACAACGAAAAACTCATCTTTACCTCGCATATTAACGCACTTCTGGCAATACCTACAATGCAAAATCAAGCAGATTATCAGATCAAGAAGATGTTCGATACTACCAACGAATGTCTTAACGCCATAAAGAATCTCGGCGTCAACATATCATACTGGGACCCACTTATTGTGCACTTGCTGGCGCAGAAGATGGACAGCGAGACGCATGGGGAATACATTCAATCGTTATCCAATCCCAGAGCACTGCCGACACTCGATGATTTCTTAACATTCCTGGAAAACAAATACACCGCTCTTGAATCATCTCGGCGTAAGCCGTATACTCCAAAATCAAAGCAAGAAACATTCAACAAAAAAGAATCGGAACATCAACCTAACAAACAAAGTAAACCTAATCAGCACAATAATAAGAACGATGCAGGCAAACCATTTTTCCGCAATTCAACATTTAAAAGTTTTGCAACAAATAAACCAAACTGTCCACTCTGCAATGACAACCACGGACTTTTCCGCTGCAAAACATTTTTAGAATCTAGGCCAGAGGCCAAAACGGATATTGTGAAACAATTGAACCTGTGCAAAAATTGTCTCTATGATCACAAAGACAAGCCATGCTACTCGGAAACAAAATGCAGAGTATGTCAAGAAAAGCATAACACTTTGCTGCACGATACCCTTCACAGCAACGGCGGGACAAGTAACACGAAGTCATCTGCAGAAGAACAACAGTCCATATCACGAGAAAACAGGACACGAGACACTGTCAACCATGTCTCAAATGAAAGTATTATAGAAATACTGCTAGCAACAGCCCTCGTTCGTGTCAAAGCACGAAACGGGTCATATCACACATTGCGTGCTCTTATTGACCAAGGCTCACAAGTCTCTCTAATATCAGAAAGCGCAGCTCAAAAACTAGAACTCACAAGACAAGCATTCAAGGGTGTCATATTTGGCATCGGCACTAATCAAGCAAATTGTAAGGGAGTGGTCAGTGTTACTGCGTCATCAATGCATACTGAATTTACATTTCAAGCAGATGTGCTGATAATGAACACACTGTTACACAACCTGCCCAACAGGACATTCTCAAATCCATCATGGGCATACCTACAGAACATACAGCTAGCAGATCCAGAATTCTATACGAGCCGACCTGTAGATTTACTACTAGGCGCCGACGTATATTCTCAAATTATAATGGGAGGGATCATCAAAGAAAATGAGTCACACCCTGTAGCACAACAAACTCAACTTGGGTGGATATTAAGCGGAAACGTCAAATCATATCACTGCAACGTCGTAATGAATAATATAGAAGACATACAACGATTTTGGGCCATTGAAGACATAGCAGATGGCAATATCAACATGTCGAAGGAGGATCATCAGTGCATTCAGCAGTATCAGACAGAAACTTTGCGACGGGAGGATGGCAGATATGTTGTAAGACTACCGCTAAAGCCAGAAATAAAGGAACACTTGGGAGAATCAAAACCCAAAGCGGTCGCACAATTTTATCAATTGGAAAAAAGGTTTGGAAAAAACCCAAAAATTGCGCAAGATTACAAGGCATTCATCGATGAATATATCAGACTAGGTCACATGCGCGAGTGCACGAGTAAAGAACAGCCAGATTGCATTTTACCACACCTATGTGTACTGAGGCCCGAATCAACAACAACAGCATTACGTGTGGTGTTTAACGCGTCAGCAAAAACATCGACTGGCTACAGTTTAAATGATTTCATGTACAGTGGCCCAAATCTCCAACAAGATTTATTTACGTTAATTTTGAGATGGAGACAACATAGATATGCAATTACAGCGGACATTGAGAAAATGTTTAGACAAATCTACTGTCATGACGATGATCTCAAATATCAAAAAATCATTTGGCGCGACTCACCTCAAGAGAAATTACGTGAATATGAGCTAACAACAGTCACATATGGCACCAAATCTGCACCATTTCTCGCCATGATGACTCTGAAGCAAATAGCAGAAGATGAACGCTCAAGGTATCCTGCTGCGGCCGCAGTGGTTGAAACCTGTTTCTACATGGACGACTTGCTGACTGGACATCATAGCATCGAAGAAGCTAAGCAACTAAAATCAGATCTTATCAAATTACTCAGATCTGGCGGATTTAATTTGAGAAAGTGGTCGTCTAATAAACTAGAAGTATTAGATGACGTCACCGCGAACACAGCGCAATCATTTGAATTCAAACATCAAGAGTCAACTAAAACATTGGGGCTGCGCTGGCACCCGCTGGACGATCAATTCAAGTTCGAAATGAAGATTGACACAAAATCTACAGCAGAGCAGCTCAAAGAACATTCACTGTGGTGGCAAGGACCAACGCGGCTATCATCATTTGAGGAAAATGAACATAAACAACAAACTTATGTTACGCAAGACGAAATCAAAAAATCAGTCCAAACTAGCGTCATTCAACAAAATGATGATATTGCTCAAAAAATATTAAATAAAAGTAGCAATTTCAACAGAGCAACGCGAGTTCTAGCTTGGACTTTGCGCGCAATATCACGTAATCAGCACAAACCAAAGTATTTAACAATCAGCGAAATGAAGAAATCAAGACATTTCATCATCAAGCAAGTACAACAATCGGAGTTCAGAGAAGATATCATCAGTCTTCAGAAACACAAACAACTCAGCGCAAAAAGTAAGCTGTTGAAGTTGAACCCATTCCTGGATCAAGAAGGCTTACTGAGAGTTGGCGGGAGGATCGCTAATGCAAATATCAGTCAGAATATGAGACATCCACTCATAATACCAAGAAACTCTCATCTCAGTAACTTGCTGATTGACCAAGGACATCAAATGACGTATCATGGCGGAGCTCGAATCACGCAAGCTTGGCTGCGTCAACAATATTGGATTCAAGGCGGAAATCGAGCGGTCAAGAAACGCCTTAGAAACTGTGTTAAGTGCAAACGTCACGATCCAATCAAACAAGAGCAGTTGATGGGAGACTTGCCAGCAGCACGTAGCAATCCAGCACGACCTTTCTATCACTCAGGGGTTGACTACACTGGCTTTGTCTACGTTAAAACAAACAAAGGCCGAGGAGTAAAGACGACAAAGGGATACATCGCTGAGTTCGTATGCATGGCCGCGAAAGCGGTGCATCTGGAATTAGTCTACGATCTGAGCTCCTCAACATATTTATCAGCATTGCGCAGGATGTCAGCAAGAAGAGGCACCCCAAAACATATATATAGCGACAATGGTACAAACTTCGTAGGAGCAAGCAGAACTCTAAATGAAGAATTCATCAATATTCGAAAAGTGTTAGACGTGGAATTTTACGAAGCAATCACCGACATGGAGATCAATTGGCACTTTAACGCCCCATCCTGGCCAAGCGCGGGAGGTGTATGGGAAGCAGCTGTGAAGAGCTTAAAGTACCATCTAAAGAGAGTGATTGGCGAACAAAGGCTGACGTTTGAAGAATATTCAACAGTGCTAGCACAAATCGAAGCATGTTTGAACACACGACCTTTGTGCGCTCTAAGTGAAGATCCAGAAGATTTGGATTACCTCACGCCATCCCACTTTCTAGCAAGCGGACCAACCTTGACGTTAATCGAAACGGAGAAAGATTTACGTACGAGGTGGCAACTCACCCAAAAAATCATGGATGATTTATGGAAAAGGTGGAGAACGGAATACCTAAGTCAATTGACAGTGCGTAGCAAATGGCGGCAACCGCAGACAAACTTGAAGATTAACGACATTGTCATCATACACGACGTACAGTTACCATCAGGAAAGTGGGCTATGGGAAGAATCACGGAACTACATCCCGGAAAAGATGGGTACGTCCGGGTGGTTACTATGCGGACAAAAAATGGAACAATGAAAAGACCAATATCAAAGCTATCATTATTGCCTATTAACGAAAATCAATCAGAAGAGCAAGAACATCAAAAATCCGCAAGTAACGTATCAAGTCAACAAACACGACAATCGTCATCAAAATTATGCAACTTCATTTATACCATACTCATGATTCTTATGGTAATGGTACCTACAGCACGAAGCGAATACAAGTTCTCAAGCCTGAGCAATAATCAAAGCATATATTTTGACAAGGTAGCCAATATGCGGCTACAACGTGAAGAATGGAAGCTAATAGTTTACTGCGACATGGCTCCATATTGGCGAGGAATAGATGTACTCAACAAATATATGAATCACCTGGAAAACATATGTTTAACAGATCAAATACCACAATGTGACGTAGTCCGATTACAGTTACGTCATGGGTACGACGAACTCGAACACTACAACAGCATTTTACTTGGTCAGCAAATGCACCGATTGCGTCGACGTAGAGGCCTTATCAACGGAGTAGGTTACGTCGCACGTAGTTTATTCGGAATATTGGACGAAGATTTTGCCGAGAAATATCAGAAAGATATCGACCTTATCAAGAAGGATCAAAAACACCTTGCCTTATTGTGGAAAAATCAGACATCAATCGTTGAAGCAGAATTGAATGTCATCAAACGAGTAGAAACCGCCTTGGAAAAACAACATAAACTCATTAATCAACACATAAACAACTGCAACCTGGGAATGAACAAACTAAAAGAGCAGATTCAAAAGACAGATAGCAGAATTGACTTCACTTTATCAGCCTTGGTGGCAAACAAAATGCTGTCAGACCTGAAAAATATCCAAGAAACGCTGGTGGATACAGTGGCGAATATCTTCTATGAAAAATTCAACTTTCACCTCTTAACACCAACACAACTGAGAGATGAACTCAATACAATAACAGGACAACTTTCAAAGGAGCTGACCATACCCATAAATAATATTCAAACGGATCTGGCAAAGATATATCATTTACTAAAAGTAAAAGCGAGAACAACGAAACAATACATGATTTTTGAAGTCAAGATTCCACTTGTGACTAGAGAAGATTATGAGCTTTACAACCTCATACCAATCCCACTGCAAGTAGCGGAAAGCATGATCACCATCACACCTATCGCGCATCACTTAGCGATAAACATCCACAAAGACTCGTACATACCGATGTCGGCAGACGATTGGGGAAGATGTACGCCTTACGACCAGGACGACTTCATTTGTCCTCTGAAAAGGCCTATTTATCAAATGACCTCAGATAACAATCTGTGTGTAAAGGATCAAGTTGCAAATCAATGTCAAACCGAAACCAAAGAATGTATAGATCAGTGGACGGAATTAAGCATCGTCAACTCATATTTGTATTATTGTTGCGGACAATGCACCGTGCGAATCATATGTGAGGATCATATTACTGCTGAACGACTCAATAATGCCGGGGTACTGACACTCGGTGACGGTTGCGTAGTCAAAGGTCAAACATTTACGATTTATTCGCACCAAAGCTTAACTAACTCTATCCATACAAAAACAGACGTCTTGGATACTGAGATTCCGTCTATAAATCACATCATCGATCTGACTATACCATCCACTGCCGCACTGAACGACACCGAAGAGACTATCAAGCGGCAAAAGGATTTAGAAGTCATCACTCTGGCCATCAAGAATGCCAGAGCGAAGGAAGCTGAGGCATTGACAGATCAAGTATCATCCCACGACATCCACCACTACATCGCCATATACACTGCAGTCGCAGTGATCATTATCAGTGTTCTCATCTACGGGTGGCGACGGCTGCGAGCGCACAGGGACACGGTTCAACAGGATCATCAGGAACCCAACGTGCACTACACGACAGCTGCAAGAAGACCGTCACAGACCATCGCTACTGTTGACAACAGCCAGAGTAGCACACGCATAGTTGACAGGGCGTCGTCACCACGTTTTGGAAGTCAATACAGATCAATGTAGTGTTATTTAAGTTATTTTATAAGAAATCATGTTTTATCACTTAGTAACTCATCACGATTCATATCACCCTGTGCACCCTTATCTTCTCCCGGCCTGGAGCATGTACAGTGCAAGCACAGCACAGTTTTCATATCAATATGTCAGCATTTTACCTGCGCCGGGCCGGCCAATTTAGTACACGAATAGCATTCACACCGCGTGCACTCACCTATCATTCAATCATACTTTTATCAATAAATATCAATCAATCAGTAATCAGTGTATCAATCAGCATCAACTCAAGGTGTAAGGTCCCTAACCATACAAGAACAATATTGCAACATTCAACAGAGCTCTCAACATCAACAACCTCAGTAGGTACTCAACCACAGATTCTGCAATTAATTAATATTTTGAAAAAATATTTCTAACGTTAAATAGATGTATTTTTATTGTGTGTAACGTTTTGTCAATATCTACAAACAGCATAGCACTGGCAACCTCACCATCTGTCAGCACTCACCCACTGCCATTGTCACGATTTACTTACCTACTTAATTTCTAAATATTTTAAGCTGTTAAATAATAAACTATCTACCAAATTAACTTTCATGCAAGATAAAATAAAATTACGAACAAACGGACACGGCAACTTGTTGCGGCGCGCGGTTTTATATATATCTTAAAATCCCTTCCTTTCACTTACCACACGAAGCGCGAGCGCATTCATTCCGCGGCGGCAGCCACCAGTGACACTCAAACGGCGATCGAGGAACCACGCGTAGGTACTAAGTTTACTGAACAGTACATATCTCTGCTCCCTCGTACTCCTCTTATTTTATACTACTAACTTCACCAGTAACTACCTACATCTAAACAATACTTGGTAACTGAAGTAATTAATAAGTGCCTAGTGTTCTTCCCGTACTGGGAACTACTATACGGCTACGCGTACTAAGTTTACTGAACAGTACATACCTCTGCTCCCTCGTACTCCTCTTATTTTATACTACTAACTTCACCAGTAACTACCTACATCTAAACAATACTTGGTAACTGAAGTAATTAATAAGTGCCTAGTGTTCTTCCCGTACTGGGTAAGTTGTACAATTTGAATCATTGTTTTCGTTTTATTAATCTGTTAGATTTGTGTATAGCCGCCGCTGCTTTCTGTGCTTTATGTTTAAAAGGACAAACTAACGTTTTAACTCCGTTACTGTCCTATACCTTGTAAGCTTCCTTTATGTGGGCCGTTATAACGGCCAATTTTAAATGATATCCTCAGGATACCTACATTTGTAAAAATAGTAACTTATAATGTACACTATCGCTAACACCAATTCTTTGGCCTTAATTCTACTCTCTCTTTATCAGTACTTACTATTAGTGCTCATTAGTAATTAGTCGCTTGAATAGTACTTCCTGCTTATTGCCTACTGAACCTAGACTAGCCTTCTAGTAGATGCCAATCTCTTTCTGTCAGGTGTAGGCTTGCAATTGAGGCTTAACGAGAAAGGGTGCTAATGCCATTTTGGAACGGGTTCTAGGAACTACTATACGGCTGAAGATCAGCGTAGCTGGCTGACAGGACGTCAACCCTAGAACCGGCACCCTGTTCTGCTGGCGGACTGGACGGCACCCCAGACCCGGCACTGATCTGCCCTGCTAGACGGACTCCGAAGCCATCACCGACGTCACCGACTGGCACCAAGCAGGAGAGTGCGGTATTCTCGGCCTTCTGCGTGGTCCGACCTTTGACCGGCCTACCTTCCACCCTCTTTTTTCAATTTATTTTTTAACTTTTAAAATATAGTCTTTTTTTAAAAAACTTTAGCGATTCCTTTTTAAAAAAACCTGTCAGCTGGGAAAAAGGAACGTGACCCATGCTCCTGTAAAAACATAGACAATGTGGGACTATTTTTACTTTATTATTAATTGTGTTTTAATTTTAGAGCAACAGTGTTTATATAATAGGTGTTTATTATTTTTTCACCACTAACGTGTACGTACGTACGGCGACCAATCAAGCTATTAAAACCAAATTAAGCTGATCTCTCATTGTACGGGAAGCTCAAACAAGGCGAGGTCAGTTTATACTAGAATACCCCAGTGGTGAAAATAGATAAAACAATATTGCAACATGCAACAGCAGTGTTCTGGCATGGCGCGTGGTCTATAGACCGACCGCTTGAATGAGTCCTCCGCCTTGCCTCATCAAAGGCACATTAAGCGTCCACGAAGTCCTAACAATATCCCACTGGTTATTTGCTTTAAAATAACCATAATCCACGTAGGTATTACGATACTAATTGAACAAATACGTGATTAACCTTTAGAATATTCCATCAAAATTGATACCTTCGCGAGGACTCATTAAAGCAGTCGGTCTTTACCTCTCAGCATGCAATAGCCACTGCTCCTGCAAGTACTTAAAAGTAACTTTGTTGTTCTTAAAAAAGTTTTAGCCTTATTACATGTGTTTTATTATGAAAAACACATGTATGTGTTTTATTATGTTAGCGAATGGCTGCACTTCGATGGCCAGCAATTGTGTTTACCAGTAGCGTGTTGCTGATCTCTCATTGTATGAGAAGCTCATACAAAGTAAGGTCAGATTATACTAGATATGTAAAACTTGATGTGTCGCCGACTCGCCGTGTGTAGTGTTTAGTACTACCCCAGCAGTGCGCTGGCATGGCGCGTGGTCTACCTCTCAGCATTCAGCAGACACTGAAGAAAGTTTGTTGTTTTTAAAAAAGTTATAACCTTATTACTTGTGTTTTATTATGTTAGCGAATGGCTGCACTTCGATGGACAACAATAGGCAATAGTGTTTACTCTTTTTTCCCCACTAGCGTGTTCATACTACACCTTAGCGGGGAAAATAGATTGAACAATATTGCGACATTCAACGGCGGTGTCATCATGAACAATCAGAATGATATTCCTCTAAAAATGTAAGTAACTAAATTTTTGTGTATCATGTTAATTATTGAACTGTTTGTAGCATTTATAGCGAATGCCTGCACTTCAATGGACAACAACAATGTTTAGTTTTTTCTTTCTACTTTTGTGTGCTTACTTACTCATAGAAGATGGAAGAGACGAGACAATATTGAAATGATGAACGGCCATCTCAAAATCAACAAACAGCATGGTGCGCGGCCTGCTTCTCAGCATTAAGCAGCCACTGCTCCTGCAATTAATTAGTTTTAAAGTAACTGTAGCTGCTAGGTAGAAATAAGAAAAACACGAACTTTTTGGTAAATTAGACCACTAGAAAGGAATGCGCGGGTGTTGGCATTACACGTGAAGTGTTCGCGATTTTTTTTGACACACTAATCGTTTGATACATTGCGATGGCGGCCGCAGCAATAGGCGGGGTGAGACAATGAGAGGGTCCGTGTGCAGTCCATTCTTGTTGGACTTCCATTTAATTTAAAATTAAAAATACAAACGTAATATAAAAACATACTTTTAAGGTAAGTATACATTGGTACCTACTTAAAATATTACTAAAATTTAAAAAGACGGGCCGACCACGACACCGTTGTCAACAGTAACTTTGTTGTTTTTAGGAAAGTTTTAATCTTATTATTTGTTTCTTATTATGTTAGCGAATGGCTACACTTTGATGGACAGCAGTAGTGTTTAATCTTTTTCATCGGCTGGGTGTTAGTAGTACTACCCTAACTGAGAAAAAGATCGAACAATATTGCGATATTCAACGGCTGTGTCTGCACTACTCAACACTACTGCAACTGTCGTGATAACAGAACCTTCAGCATGGCGCAGCAATCACTGCTGCAGCAGAAGATGAGATAAGTGGGTAACTTAAGCCTTAACACAAACGCATGACTTAAACGTAACGTTATTGGAGAATTATCGTATTTTTTATGACCAGCATAATTAGTAGACAGGTATCACCCATAGATGCGAATAAAGTCACTAAAACGAGTGTTTTAGTTACCTTATTCGCGTCTTTTAAATTTCTTTATTTGAATCATTTAAATTTACGATAGGGGACGCCTCTTGACCGTAGCAAATTACACAAAAATTTTACTTATTTATAAATCTTGTTCATTAAAATTTTTGTACCACTTTTATATAAAACGGTAATTAAAGACAAACAGCCTTATCGATTATTTTGTTTTAACTTTTCTTATATTTATTTTGCGAAACTAAAAATGTACAGCTCCGGAACTAAACGTCCTTATATTTCAAGTTTTTGAGAGAAATATTTTATCTACATGGATTGAAGGGGATATTCCGAGGTAAGCCTGTTCTCATATGTAAATATTGGTTTTAATATTGTCACAATGTTGTGAAAGGACTTAAAGATACGAAGATTTTCGTCTGTGAGACGTATTCTTATGGCTACACCATTTTAAAGCCTTCTTAGACCCCTGTAGCTGGCCAGCATTTACCTACATGCAAACGCATTTCCCTAAAAATAAACATTTAGTAGGGATTTCAGTAGCAGTATATTTCAGTAGTAATAATAATAATTTCAGTAGAAAGGATGAAAAAAAAAATATCTCGACTTGGCACACGAGGTTGTCGACATGTGGAATGTGAACTCGGCTATCATTGTGCCGATTGTCGTGACGGCCAATAGCCTTATAGCCAAGAGCCTCGACGACCATCCTTCGAGGCTCTTCTTAGGCGGTTGGATCAAGGGCCTGATCCAAAAGTCAGTAGTCCTCGATACGGCTCGCATTGTGAAGAGGTTCCTGTATCTGGAGCCCCGCGCCGGTAGCTTGGACCCTGTTCCCGATACCGGTGGGCTACAATTTTTTATATATTTAAATGTTTTTTAAATTGTTTTTTTTTCTAAGGAATATTTAAAAATGTAAATAATTTGTAAAAACATAAATATAGGAAATAATTACAGTAGTAATAATTTCAGTAGTAGTATTTGTTATGGAGTTGCTCCGTTGATGGCAATAAGTTTCCCCCTTTTTACATTGAACTTAAACATAACTTGCTTCGATTCACTGGTCGGGCAAAATCTCAGTAGCAGCCACGGAGTCTGAAGTTTTGCCCGGTTGATGGCAATAGTCTCGGCCCATATTACATGGCACTTAAACATAACTAGCGAAAAGTGGGTGTACTATGAGGTACACCTCTGCCTAACTCTTCGGGTATAACATGTGTTTTGTTATGTTATGTTATGTTACCCGATCGAGAATTCAAATTAATGTGCCTACGAGCTGATGCCTGGTTTCTCTCCATCTCAGATTAGCTTAGTTCATTATTACAGTGATTATGACCTATTAGCCATAATGGCTGCTTAAGACAGGCGAATTAATTTTAACGTTTGGTTTCCTGTTCGCATTTGTGCTTAGGCCTGTTTATACAACATTATTTTTAGTAAACAAACTATATGCATAATCTGAATATAGTTTGTTCAGAATAAGTAACTGAATCGATTCCAATATTTTTTAAACCATGTCATATTTTGTCCCAAAAATATTTAAAAAAGTTACTAGTTGGACACCGAGCGACACTAAGTACCTATCGCAATTATTTAGGTACCTACTGCCAAATTATTATCATCAATGAGCTCAAGACGACGCTAGAGGCGCATGCCGCGTGGTGACCACGTTTTAGTACGGACAACCAGGTAACAGAAGAAGCTTCTAACTTTGTGATTTTTCATGATACAGTTTTGAAATTTTGTACATAGATTCTTTACATTCAAATACTAGACACGTGTTTCAGGTTTCGCATATACTAAAACTAATGTTGTTTACATATCTGAATTAGTGGAAGTTCATCTACCAGCAGCCTAATAGCGTATAAGTACAACCAGTTTAAGTTTGCAGTTGAAGGTGGCGCTGCATGTCAAGAAAAATAGCAAAAATATGTCAAATTCAATTTTTTTATTTCAGACCAATGGATCCATATAGTGTTAGTATGAACTTATCCTATGTTAGTAAATAACAAATAACATTAACTTGAAATACACTAATTGGCTACATGAACATGTGCACGCACATGTCTGCCAGCCCAGAGTCTAATAAAAGGTCCGTCGACCTTGTCCGCCAGTATTGCTAAAATACTGTTAGGGGTACCCCTCAATCGCCGCAACATCGATGCATACCGTTTGCTTATGATGGCATGAAAGTCATCTAATCGCGCTTCAGTGCCTGAGGCACTGCAAAACCAAGGCAGCCCCATCAGTATCCTGCATTATTATACTGCACGCACAGAGCGTTGTAAGCCTTCTGCGTATACCTAACCCACAAGCTGCACGAGCAAAAAGCAAAGCTTCTTACATTTATTTTAGTTCTCTGGGTGACCGCCCGCACAGATATGTTGGTCGAACTTTAACACACAGAATGGCAGCATGTTTTTTTTTTTGACATTTGTTATTTTTACATAATTGTCGAGCTATGAACTTTCAATTTCCTTCAAAATGATTTGGATTGTGATGGCAAGCTGACTGAATTATGGTACTAACACTGACCTCATTTATAATTATTTATACATAAGCCAATGATATTAACACATATACGAAATGTTTTTTTTTTTATCATTAACACTAGAAACGGGATATTTACCATGTTTACTGTGTGTGTTTGTTTGTTTACTGTGTGTTGTGTGGTTTTTTTTATTTGTAGTTTGTTTAGATTTATAATTAGTTGCTAATCTTTTATCAATGACATCCAAGTTATCCAAGTTTTCATAAGTGATTTTGAAACACCTTTATTAATCATTTCTCTTATTTTATAAATTTGTAATATTTTAAAAAACAAAAGTAAACAAAACATTTAAAAATATAAAAAAATAGATGAATAGATGAAAAAAATAGATGGCCCATCGACATCAGGAACAAGATCCAGGCTGCCGGTGGTCAGGGCTCCAGAGAGAGGAACCGCCTCACTATGCGTGCCAGTACTCCTGGCACCGTGCCAGGAGTACTGCTTTCTGAATCAAGCCCTTGACCCAGCCGCGCAACGAGAGCCTCCTAAGGTGTTGTGAACTACCTTATTATTATGAATCGTAGATTATGATCAGCCTTTGCATAACCTAGCAATCAGTGATTTATTTTGATGACAAAACAAACAATCAAACCAGTATTTCCACTCCTTTTTCATAAACTATTAATATTCTAAACATAAGTTTCTGAAACAACATTCAAAACAATCCAATGCGCAAATAGATAGTATTTTCAACCAGTATGTGAACACGTATAGATCTAAAAGTTGGTAACTGGAGATTTTCACGTCCACTCAAACTGACAAACGGTTGAGACTCCGAGAAACTTGTTAGAAAACTAAAAAGAACTCGTTGCGAAGACGTTAAGAGAGTACTGGGGACAGCGAAAAGTGTGTGGTAGAAAACCCAATCGGTGTTGCCCATGAACATGAAAACTGCGGCGGGCTTTTACCACAAATCAGTATTCAGGATGGAAGGGACATCGACGCACAAACGATTACCACGTATTCAGTACATCATTCTGAATTAGAGGGTTCAGAATTATGTGAACGAACACATATAAATTTTTCATAGATAATTTAACAAAAAAACCTGCGGTTTCCTACAAAATAGCAGATTTTAGTGGTTTAGAAAATTTGTAATTTAATTATTATTTTTTTGTCATTTGTAATTTGATATTTTATGTAGACAATTCTTGATTTAGTATTTTTTTTGTTGTTTTTTTGACATTGGAATTTAATTATTTTGTCACAAAATTTGCATGCCGAATTAAGTAGGCGTATTGTGTACCTGTGTTATAAAATCTGTAAAATACCATATTTCAAGCAAATAAATGAATCTGAATCTGAATTTGAAAAGGGAACACCTGGACGAGGGAACTCCGTGTGGAGGCCTTTAATCAAAGCCTTCACATCACTGATCTAATGCAAAACTAAATCTATTCGATTGAATCAAATTTACAGTCATCATCAATTAACCGATCAACGATCCAAAAGCTAATTACGTCAAAGTCTATTTGAATCATCAACACATTCATTTACAAAAAATAAAACGTGCCTAAATTAAATATACAAAGATAAAAAAATATAGTTCACCAGTTAGCTACCGAACTAATACAGTAATTAGCATAATATGGCCGCTGATTAAATGATATGGACTGATATAAAAACCTACGCTAGTAATGTATGTAAATATTGGTGGCCAAACCTGAACTAGTCTAGCCAAAAGTTTGTCAGACTAAGCAGGTTTTATGACTTGGGCTAACTAGGTGGTCCAAAGAAGAATGGCAACGCCCTACGCAATCTGGGGACCACACTTAGAGCTCGTGTACATTCGTAAAAATACTCTCAAAAGATAGGTCTCGGTCAAATTAAGATAAAAGGTAATCACAGCATATTTTTATTTCTGTTTTTGCCTTTTGCAGCTTAATAAAAAAAAAAGATATAACATGGAATGAAAAGACTCGGAATTGCTTCATATAATGTACATACTTTCATTGATGAACGCTTCTGAAATTAACAGAGCCCCAAACAGTCGATCTTCTTTAATCGAATAGAAAAAAAAATTAAATCGATTTGAAGAAGTAATAGAATAATACCAAGTAGACCCCTCCTTACATTATTACCTTATTATAATTTTACTAGGTACTGGGAAATCCTAACTAATATTAGAAATAAGAAAATAAGTTTGTCTGTTTGCTAGTCTTTCACGCCTAAACCACTGAACCGATCATACTGAAAATTTTGCATATACGTTGTAAAGAAACAGACATACACCTTTCATCCCGAAAAAAAAACTGTTCCCGAGGAAAACAACAATAACGTTCTTATGATAATGGATGGCGCCACTCTTCTTTCGAATCATGATTGAATTATATTATTATACAAGCAGAGTACAACCCGAATCATCATCATCAGCCTAGCCAACCACCAACCACCAACCAACCAACCAACCAACCAACCAACCAACCAACCAACCAACCAACCAACCAACCAACCAACCAACCAACCAACCAACCAACCTACCAACCAACCTACCAACCTACCTACCAACCTACCTACCTTACCAACTATGTTGGGGTCGGCTTCCAGTCTAACCGGATGCAACTGAATACCAGTATTTTACATGGAGCTACTGCCTATCTGACCTAAACAACCCAGTTAGGACTGAGTAATACGATAGCCCATGGTAAAACTGGTTGTCAGACTTTCGGGTCACTGACTTCCTGCAACGACTGTCGACTGTGAAAATTCTACAAATGACAGCCAGTACCAACGGCTCAACGTGCTTTCCAAGGCACGGAAGAAAACTCGGTATGTAATGGGTGGTGACCCGTCTACAGACCAACCTAGGCAAGCGTGACTTAACCTGAAGATTGATCTGATCGACTGTCATCATTTAGCCACGAGCTCCTCTATAAACTCTTCCCATAGAGAACTAACTTACAGTCGTGATGTAGTATTTTTTCATAGCTAAATAAATGAGCAAAACAAAACTGTATTATTTCTCATTTTCAATACCAAGAAAGTCTCTTAAAATCCGCCTAACAATAGATTCCCACGACTCAATAATTTTCGCACCTGTACAATAAAGTTGAACTTCTGCCGAGTCAGTGCCCGGCCAAGAACCAAGCCACAGTACACGTATTAGTATCACAGTATTTCAACTTAGAGCAAATCGGAATCAGCTCACCCTTTGCAAAGCGTTTACACGAATTCTAAGCATACTTCATAGGTAACAGGTTACTGGTGGGTAATTCGGTGTTGTCGCATCGAAGCATCGTTCGTCGAGAGCGTAGTGCAAAGTGCAACAGAAAGAGGAGCTCGTGGCTAAATAATAACAGCCGCTCTGGTCAACCTTCAGCTTAAGCCGTGTCTGCCGAGGTTGTTGCGTGGATGAGTGACCACCTATTACATACCGAGTTTCCTCCATGTCTCGGAAAGCGCGCTAAGCCATTGGTTCCAGCTGTCATTTTTAGATCTGTGACGACTGTCTAACAACCAGTCATACCAAGGGGTATCGTAATACCTAGTACTCACTGGGTTGTAGACGTTAGATAGGCAGTCGCTCCATGTAAAATACTGGTATTCGGCTGACAATATAGTTGGAAAAAGACTAGGCAGATGATGAGATATTATGTTGCACTCATCATGAATGCAACACAAAAAAAGTTTAGTTGATAGCCTGCTTGGAAATTATGCTATTCATACTCCTCCGTTAGTCATTTCTGATTAATATCGTTGGATCCCCCCTCCTAGACAATTCAATTGTTTTTTCGGGACTCGTTGATCATCATGCTTCGATACTTTACTGGTAGTGCCACTACTGATTCTTTGCAGTGGTCCGGAATAGTGTGCCGGGATTGACAACCTGCGTTTAAATTCACAAAAAGAGCGAAGTTGGTTTACTGGCTATCATTATACTGTGACCAAGCCGTGCGACAGCCACTCGATTTAATTTACATCTCCGCACCAATTGTTCCCAACTTCAGAGAGTTCGATGAACGACGAGGCGTCGCATCTGATTTATTTTCCCTCAACATCCCCTAAACGGATTTTAGTTCCTTAATAACAGAACTTTACAGAGTAGTTAGCGTTCAGAGGTATAAGGAGTTATTAATTTATTATGCTGTTACAAGTAAGTTTGACAAGTCTGATAGTGTATTAAGGTAGAAAGCACTTAGAAGCGTTTTATAGATACTTAGCATTTTATGGTAGGTATGGTTTTAGTTATTATTTATCATTTCGTAGAATAGATCGGTATTATGAACAGTAACATAAGAGAATGTCTGATAATTTTAGAACAAGCAAAGAGCTTATTAAAGTAACCTTTATGACATAACACAATTAAGTCCATGAGAGCAGATGGAGATGTACCGACATAAGAAAAAGACGTACCATACCGACTCTAAATACTGGAATAAGGGCAAGGAGATAATGATGATTATGGTGAGGACAATGGCAGCTACTTGCAGAGGGAGAGATAAGTTATAAAAGATTACAAGTAAATCAAGAACTATTTTTGAATCGTGGATATGGAGATCAGCCCTGATGACTACATAGCAGTAGCGACGGGTCAATTTTTGTAAGAGGTAAGCCGGAGTACATGTCTTTTATGTGACTATATTATTTGTCTACAGAATCCTGACTGTGCCATTTTTCAAAGGGAAATCTGTAGGAATCGAAATCGAATACAATAAATAAAACAATCGCAGAGTACAAAGCAATTACGACTTTTAAAAATATTAAAATCACCAGAAACGCTCTACAGAAATTACAGAAATTCATTACACACAAACCAAAATGAATTTAAATCCTTTTGAAACATTTTCGTTGTCTGGCGGTACGGCTCTGTGTGCCCAAATCGGATAAAACGTACGAAATCATAAACCTCGGCTTTAAACATTATGCCAAATTAACGTCTAGACATCAAGAGCATTGAATGGTATTAATTTATTAGTATTTGTATTGGTTTTGCAAAAGGAAATGAAATCTCTCCCGAGGGATCGGCGAATTAACTGCAAAGCGCGACTGATGTGAAAGATTTTAATTCGCTAATAGTTAACTTTGCTTTTGTTGCGTCTCGATGAATTGAAAGCTATAATTTTTTTCTCGAATGTAACAAGTCCAGTAGATGTACTTGTGGTAAAAGGAAGATAAGTAAAATTAAAAACCCGACTACTAATTGTATTATGTACCTATTCAACATTAGTTTTAGTATATGCGAAACCTGATACACGTGTCTAGTATTTTTATGTAAAGAATCTATGTACAAAATTTCAAAACTGTACCATGAAAAATCACAAAGTTTTAAGCTTGTTCTGTTGTCCGCACAAAATCGTGGTCACCACGAAGCGCGCGCCTCCAGCGGCGTCTTGAGCTCATTGATAATAATAATTTGGCAGTAGGTACCTAAATTATTGCGATAAGTACTTAAAGTCGCCCGGTGTCCAACTTTTAACTTTTTTAAATATTTTTGGGAAAAAATATAACATGGTTTAAAAATTATTGGAATCGATTCAGTTACTTATTTCGAACAAACTATATTCAGGTTTCGCATATACTAAAAATAATGTTGTATATATATATATGAATATTTATAATATATTTGTAATCTCCTTTTAATTTCCTACATTTTGATACCCTACTCAATAGGTTTGTTCGAAAAATATTAACGACTTACAATTAGCGCCAAAAAATCGCAATTTTTTTTTAAACACTTATCTAAGGACACTTGGGTTTTTAAGACGAATCTAAAGATATCTTAATCGTAGAAATCCAACCAGCCATTTGGAACATACGAGGTAAAAAAGAAATTTATAAAATAGAAACATACAAGATACGCGCGAAAAACATAACCCTTCCTTGGCAGTCGGGTAAAAAGAAGAGATAAAAGGTGCTAATAATAAAACTATTGCGATCTCAATCAACTATAATCCTACGACTCAAGTGGATAAACTAAGGTTGAAATCTATAAACATTACTAAGCACGTACTTTAGCTAAGCGTTATTTCTATCACTATCACATAAGTGCCGAACTACAAGTACAAGGCAAAAACGAGAAGCTTTCTTGGCCCAAGGACGTGCTAAGTTAACTAACACCTCGATCACTAAGCTCGACACAAAAGATGAATACATACATCCAACTCAGTATCCTATACCAGTCTAAAAATACACAATAGGTTACAGCTCAGGACGCTGTAATATTTTATGTAAGGTAAGACTCACTTACATGAAAATATTGCGCTACTGCTTCACGCATAAGCCGAGCCATATATTATCCCAAGTTTCCGTCTTTATCTTTTATTTTGCCATATTGTTTAGCATTTTAGTACCTATTTCTATTGGAAATAAAAGCTTTTATCGTTGACTCGGAGCCCATTAAGTATGATATCTAGAGAAAGACTTGCATTGTATGTTACTCTCCATTCTTCAATTGGTGCAACTGTTTCATTTCCTGTGCTGTTATTCACTCAACGCTGTCTTATCATATTAATAGATTCATCTATCTACAATCATTTCCATTAACACTCTGCTGATAAATAAACATCATACCTTGTCACCGACACGTTCAATTTGAGCCACTCGTTACGGATTGTCATTTTTAATACCCAACACACGATTTCGGCTCACAATCTTGATCCATCGCACAAAGCTGTTACTACAGATTTTCCTGCACGATTTCAACTTACAGATATAAAAGATAAAGGTTGGGTTGCTTCAAATCTTATACATTTCATACTTTGTCACAACGATTTCTTGATTGAAAGTACAACAACAACGTACTATCAAGCCTGTTTTATTGTAAATATTGTCTAGACAAGCTCCACTCTGAAGGTAATTTGCGTTTTAGATTTTGAAAGTACCTCATTTATAAATGTTTGCCTCCCTGTTCGAGAATTATACGCGTGGGAGACTGAATGCTTTCATGTAACTTACTCTATTCATCTTTGATATTTCTCCGTAAAGTACAACCAGACTATTGAAACTCCTTTTTCTTATTTTTCGTCGGAGGCTTTCAATTCTTTATATGGACCTATAGTTCTGTAATAAACTATAAGAAAAATAAGGACTACAGATCTCAGTGATACAAAAGTAATCCGCACAACAATGCAAATAAAAGTCTAGCTAGATAGTAGAAATAAGATATAAAGGATCGCAAAATAGAAAGGTGCGCTCTCTTAACGAGCTATGCCTTTGAATTGATTTCACGAACTTTACCTACTCGTAATAAATTCTGAACAAAACAAAGAATTGGTTCTGAGTTCGACTTTAGTTTGGAGCGTTCACAATAAACAACGGCCCATAAACTACGCTGGCTGACACGCATATTTCTTATTTTTCTTTGAAACATCTCGGAATGATATTACCCTAGCGAGCCGTAAAAGCTGGTCTATTAATTAGGGGCCGCGGCTAAGGCGGTTCCTGAACGCATGACATCATGCTCCCGCGAGTTTCGACAACACTCCTTTGTCTCCAAACCTGACAGATTCGGCGTAAATCACGCCGGTGACAGCCACCGTAACACAAATCTGAGAAAATATTATTTTTTCAAGTCGATGTTACTCTTTGTCCTCAAGGAGCGTGCGGTTGCGTCAGAGCCCATCTCGCATGCCGCTGACGACAATGTGCTGAATGATGAAATGGTTTCACGGCTACATTTGTTTGTACAGACCAAAGATAAAAATCCACTCGTGAGAGCCGCTCGAAAGGCGGTTTGATTAAAAGGAACATAATGTTGATCGCTCGCTTGTAATGATATTTACAGCTATTGAAATTCATCGTCATTCCCCTTCGTAAACTTAATTCACCTGAACTGATTCACCTAGGTGCATTAAGTATACTTTTAGTAAACTTTAAACACCTTTACTGTTTTTCATAAAATAAAAGACAAATATTGTTATAATCAAAGTAAACTTTATTCACCCAAACAAAAAACCAAAAAATGGTTCTAACGAACCATTTCTAGAAAATGGCCGACGGTAATATGTCCATGCAACAAGCTTAGCTGGGCCTCACTTATGAATTTATCATTTGTTTGAACGCTAGATCTGCGTTGTTTTGGTATGCGTTTGGAGTCTGCGTCTTTTTTAAATGCTGCGATCAGATCTAGGAGGTTCCAGTTGAACTTTTTAATTCTTTAACTCAGACTAGTATGAAAACTTTCAACATAGTTATTGGTTCGGTGTCTTTCTCCAAAAACCGACCATATTTTGATGTTTTTGTGGTTTAGCCAGTTTCTTTAAAATATTGAAGAAACGGCTGTAGATGCTGGTGATTGTTGAATTGTTTCTCAATGTATTCCCAACCTGCGACAATTTTATCATGTGGCAAAAAAGCTCGACACAAAAATACACAACGGCGGTTGTGCTTGGCATAGAAAATTTTCAATGATTTTGCTTTCCTGACCAAACTTTCTTGAAAATGATAATAACAACCGTTTATGGTTATCCCTGGAAAAATACTACGGAATGCTTTTATGGTACTTTTTTCAAAGTCATAAGTATATTTAACTGGACTCCAGCCGTTAATTCGGACCATTTCAAATAAAATCTGGTAGCCCTTGGTATCTCTATGGGACATTAAAGCATACACAAGTGGTTTTATATTAGTTGTAGTTCAAACTACTTCCACAATCTCCATGAATGGTATATATCTGGCTAAAAGGAGGCACACAACACTTAAAAGTACCATTCCCAAAAAAATCATGAATGGTGTCAAAGAATTGAATGCTCTTTTTTGTAGCAAATAAGATGATTCTCATACCATCTCCAGGATTATAATCAGCAAAAAGAAATTCGTTGAATTTTTATGGGATAACAATGTTTGCTATGTCGTCATTTCTGTTAAATGAAACCTTAGGAACAATATGGGCCTTTTTCCGCATTTTATAAAATCCGACTTTTACTTCTTCAAAAAACGCCACTTCATGAACAATATTATAACCAGTATTTTGAAAAGCATCCATAGCTTCTTCATATAATTTGGGAACCGGTTCATCTGTAGACATCACTTGTTGCCTACATGTTTCTATTTGTTCTGCCCACTCGTTTTTTGCAATATCCATGACACAGTCCGTAACATGTGCAGTTTCTTTTAATATTTCATCAACCTATTTGGAAAATAACAACAGAATTATAAATACAACTACCTACTGGATACGTTATAAAAAAAAACAAGTACAATAAAAAAACATATAAAAACTTACCTTTTTGTATTGTTAGAGAGCCAGTACATTTAATGGTAAGTTTTTGCAACATCTCCACCAATACGCACCATTTTTGTAGATTTTCTTTTTAAAATATTGTCGTCCGTTATGTAATAGTACCATACCTCTTCCTCTGTGTATATATTTAAAGTTAGTCATTTATATTACTTTAATGAAATAAATTGTGTGTCAACAATGACAACTAGGTATCATAAACACTTGAAACTTTCAAGTTTAAAGAATTCCGCTGAAATAAGATTCTTCTTATGAATGAATAAAGTTTACTTAAAAGTTTATTTAATGCACCCAGGTGAATAAGGTGAATAAAGTTTTCTAAAAGTAATTTTAATGCACCCAGATGTTTAAAGTTTACTAAAGGTATACTTAATGCACCTAGGTGAATCAGTCCAGGTGAATTAAGATTACGAAGGGCGTCATTCAACATAATTACAGTGAAATATGAGACGATTGTTACAACGAAGTATGGGGATCATATTTCAAATCCAGTCATGAGGAGAGAAATCAGAACTGTGAACGGTAACAAAAAACAACACACTCTGTTTCTGTCATGTTTATATTATACATTCAAGCTTAAATTTTAACGCTCTACCTAATCGAGACGATGACGTTAAAGTACAAGTGGAAATAATTACAACGCGTTGCGTTGTCTGTAACAAAGACGCGTCGTGTCCTGGGGCGGTGGTGTCAGGAACAGGAATAGAACGAGAGGAGCCCCCGACTGAGCGTGAAGCCGAGGTGTTTCCAATTTACAGACGACGACATCTCTAATGCGCGACAAGATTTACAATCGGTATTAATTTAAAAACATCTCTGATGACGTAAGAGCTAAATTTGAAGATCTCATTTGATCCCCTCGATACCACCACGTGAATGCAATATGTTTATGTCATGCACTTTTTGTGCGCTGAAAACTGAAATGGCGAAACTTTTGCGGCGTTGAGGTTCTCTAAAAACGACGTTAAAATACATTATTCACCGCGGCCAGACGAATCACGTATCCGAACTGCCATGAAGACGTTTAATTAGTACCAAACACGCGATCTTTGAGGTCTCAGAATACTGTTACTCGGTTGTAAAAGAAGAGTGGCTCCCATCACCGATGCTCGTAAAGTGGCTGCAATGAAAAAACCGTAAAACAAGGGAGAGTGCTGAGGCGAAAATATGATTTTTGTGGTTGGTTCCTCAAAAGTAATGTCTGCATGTAAAAAATACACCTCTGGCTTTGTGCTTAAAGAAAGAATGAAATGCATTAAATTGCACAAAGAAAAACGTCTTGCAAAAGTTAAAGACTGAGAAGCGAATAGCGGTTTTAAATATGGAGAAATTCAAAATGAAAATTACAGAGAGACATTTCTTTGAAGGGGCTTTCATAATAAAAGTATTAACCTAATTTGTGAGAGTTCAGAAAGTTCACTAAGTCCGATATTGGTTTCTCCTTTTAAGGACCTTTTTGATGTGACATCAAAAGGAAAACTGATCCCTTTTCCGGTTCGATACCTGCCGTCATTGTCATCGCTTAGATCATCGTACCCTTGGACTTCCTCATTGTGATCTACCCTCATAACTTTTATGAATGAACAGATTTCTTTATTACACACGAATTCTTTTTCTAATTCAATCTCGTGATCCTTCAGTTCATTTATTTATTCGTTTCAAAGTAATTCGCTCGGGAAGCAATAGGATTTTTTTTCTTATTAAAATAGTCAAAGAGGGAATCCTCCAGGGGCCCTATCGTATTGTTAGTCCACCTGTATTTCCTTTAGCTAAGTTCAAAATAAGTAAATCTTATTATGTTTTTTCAATGGGAATCTAGTTACTTGAGGGACCGAGTTCATTTTATATTTATGACTGTAATACAATGGATTTTTTTAGATTTTGTTCGTTCAATGCCAGCGTTCTACGTCGCTGGTTTAAGACTTTCATCCTGCTCGTGTCGTATTTCGCTTTTTTAATCTATGTATTTACTATTTTATGCTCAGTGCAAGTACTCAATTTTTTAAATGCATTATGGAACTACTTCATGATTAATAAAGTTTAATAGCCTTACGATTTGATTTGATTTATATTGTAATCGTGGTCCCAGCGGAAGTTACGCACAAATCCATCATTTTCTTTCTGGTTGCTCACAACGAAACCGACCGGTTTTTGAAACGATTCAAGTTATTTTTATGGGTGCTTTTGAAAGGCCTGGTTAAATCCATAACATATTATGTAGATATTAAATGTGGAAACATCGTAAACGTTGACTGTTCGCGAACTGATTACGAGGCAGTCCCCTCGCATGCTCACATAGATTTTTAAACACAGGCGTATTGAGGGGCCCTTTTATTCTTCCTGTTAAGTACACGTTTACGACAACCTCGTAAAACACGGATCACTGAAAATTTTTGATATGTAACTCTCCTATTCAAATGCGCGCTTTACGAGGCGGCCCATTATAATTTTTACTGATGTCATATTTTTTCCTGTCGTAGTGATTATGAACGGTGGATCAAAGGGATTTTTAATAAAAAAAATGTTATATCTTTTTAATCACTTCCTATTTTTATTGCTCTACTTGAGGTACCTTTAATATTATTCACCGTAGAGCTATAAAAATCTCATTTGCATTATGAAACTGCCTATGTTGATTTCGGCAAGGATTATTTAGTAGACATTTTTATGTCCTTATTCGCGCACAAGTAGCCTGCATTACTTTTTATCCGGCCATATACATCGGGTGACATTTAAAGCGTTGAAACAGTAGTCTTGTTTGCTGTGAGCAAAACTTTAACATCGTAAAATGACTGTCCTCGTTACAGCAGATGACTATAATGAGTTTAAAAAACAAAATAAACAAATCCAATTTTATTGCCAACACGAGTTGATTCAAAAATTGCTCCAATTTATAGTCACATGATGACATAAGGAGCATTGTCCAATAAGAACAAAAATATACGCAATGAAAAACATGTGGCTTTGTACCGTGAGAATATTAAACTCAATCCGATAAAAGAGACAAAGGGGCTTTATTTCATTGATATTATATTTTGTACCAATTATGGTACTGCTTTGATAAACATGTCCAATAACAAAACAGAATGGTCTAATCTCGAGAACTCGGGTTAGAGTTTAGAATAACGAAATTGAATTTGAGTATAAAAGTCTTTTGCATGAATAAATAAATGTTTTTTTAGTAAAGAGAGCTAGACAAGAGAGAATAGAAGAAGGACACTAAAGAAAAAATGGATAACGTGACAATTTGCTGGGAAGAAGAAACCTTTTTGCTATGACCCAAAAAACACAAGACTAGAAAAGCTAGAAGTAGAACAAGAACGAAACAAGGACTCAGATAGGTTAGGTGTGGGAGTTGAGGGAATTCCGGAACCTTTCATACAAATATAATTCTTATAACTTACAGCTCTGATTACAAAATACAAACACTGAATCACTACGATCTTATGGGTTCTTGCCATCTAATTGAAAATCATAATTTATTGTGTATTTTGTACTTTCACAAAAGCCAGTAGCGAATCGTATGGTCCTCCGGAACGGATCTTTAAATCCATGTTTATCTTTGGTAGTCCAACTGCATCAGTAATAATGAAAGATTAAATATTGGCTCGTTCCAGTTTTCGTCAAGAGTTTCTTAAGGTATTAAGGAGGCCTCAGCAAATAATATAGACTCGTATTCGTTAAGAGCATTTACAACTTATGGCATTTCATACAAACTTTTAAGTCCTCTTTTTTCGAAATGACGGAACCGATTTTAATGAAACTCCATACGCATAAGCAGGATATATAGGTCTAAAAAGTTTTTAGAGAATATGTTCGAAAAATAGTGTTACAGCTAAATTAGACCGATTTTAGTTGGAAACAGAAAATTCCAATTATCTTTTTTTTATAGACATTTTGAAAATGTAACGTCTGTGTGTGATAATTTTTTAGACTTATGTATCCTGCTAATGCGTACGAAGCTTCATTAAAATCGGTTCAGTAATTTCGAAAAAAAAAAGGACTTGAAAGTTTGTCTGAAATGCCGTAACTCGTAAACGTTCTTAACAGTGTAACACTTTACTGCTACTCTTATTATCTAAAGTCCGTATTTATAATCTCCAACAGGTGCAAATTAACCAACTCGCTATTTCAAGGAACCGTCATCATAAACTTCAACAAACCCTTATTTATAAAATCAGCAACTCAGCTTTAATTAAATACATTAATGAAAATAAAACAAATTGTTTTTCGCTGCCATCGTTGACATGTTTCTGCTGAACACTTTTACAAGTGGTCCTTTATTGACAATATAACTGGACCTACGTTTGTTGTTCGCTTTTTCATAATAAAGAACATGGTGCGAACACTTGATCGGGTGTATAAATAATGCTGATACAGTATCGATAGCGCTCAGCATGCCTACCACGTCTCACATATGGCACCTAATTTGCTACACATATTGTACGACACTATTTTAACACTTTTCTGCTCGAGACTCCTTTGTTAATAACTTAAAAAATAATGACCAATAAAGAGATAACTAAATAGTTTAATTCTCCTCCCGTTTCGTTGAAATTTATTAAGGTCAGGTCAATAATCGTCTACAATGTGTGGCGTTGTTAGAGACCCACGGTTATGCAACCACGTTGAAACTTAAGCAGTGAGATTGTTCCAAGAAACGTGCTTTGTAGAAAAACATTGGAGGTTTTATTGATTCGAACACGATATGGGAACATAGCCAGGATTCGGAGCATAGCTTTCGAAGTTTAGAGGATTTCATTCGCTGATTAATCTCGATTATAATTTGCTTTTGAATTCCGAGGGTTTATTGACATTGGTAGGACTACGCTTTCTATTAGGTTTGCTACAATAGATGAATCACGCGCATGATTAACATTCAACATATTGTGTTAGTTGAGTTTAAGTGCGTTTGATAGTTCTATTATTTATAGAGGACGAATTAATAATGTTATTGACAATGACATGACTAAACTGTTATATTCGCTTTGTTCAGTTGATTTAATAAGAGACCTAGATGCCATACTTCGTAACGAGGCATCAAAACATAACATCGTTAAGTTTTACTTTTATTTAAAAACATTACATGCAGATGGTCGATCAGATGCAACTATACAATGTGCAAGCATTTATAAAATAATAAAACAATCATACTGGTATCCAGTTTCCTTGCAAAATGACCAACGAGAATGACACAACGAATGTATTAAGCAAAACAAGTTATACAGGTTCAGGTATTACCGAAGTATCTTTTTTATATGTAGGTATCCAATTTCTTTCAGTGAACAAACAACACAATAAAATGGGGGGAACGTGGATGCATGGTACCGTGATAATGGTGGAAAGTTAACGCGTTGCGAGCACACAAAGGCATATCACACATCTCAATAGTGAGTATGCTCGTAGGTGCATGTAGTGGCGCGAGTGTAACAGTTCGGACTGTTACAGCTTTCTGGGTGACCGAAAACGAACGATTACATATTTTCGAAACCACCGCAGCTGTAGCCAATATTTCGCGGCGAACTCGAACGCCCATTATTCCGCACCATAAATAATCGCACTACACAAAAACGCTAACCCTTCAATGCCTCTTCCTTTTACGATTCAAAGAAAAGAAATAAAATATGTGCGAGCCAAAACAAAGGGTATAAAACCGAAATGACAGGGCCACACGCTTTTCAAGGAGACGCTATACAAAAAGAAAAGACTATAATTTCGCATTATGTAATACTCGGAAGGAGTCGTTCGACGGGATTCGTATGCAGCGAGCGTGGGTTAAAAATAACTCAAGGTTAGCTCGCAGATCGAGGGTCCCTTTGTGATATCAAGGTCCACCGGTTCTGCAGGATGCCTATAACCAACATATTTGTGTGTGGACCGCGTAGGTTGTGTTCATCCGAGAAATTCTCTCTCACACAATGTTGTTCTTTTTTTGAATATTTGACCAATAAAAGAACTTTTAAGATAAATTATAAATTTTGAATTTCATCCATGGAATAATAAATTGACGTTAGGTAATTTATTTTAAATATATTTTTAAACAGTTTTTCGTTACTGATTGCAACAGACATGCTAGTATTTTCGCAATGCACAACTGAAAAACAAAAATAATACGAATTTAAACAGTACGGTACAGTGTTTTTTTTATCAGTAAATGTGGTAAATATCCCGTTTTTAGTGTTAATGATAATACGAATTTAAATAAGATTTTGGTGCATCGGGTGTTATTCATTATTATAATATGATTTTCCTATCAACCCGTGAACGGCCAAGCTTTTTATAAAACATTATTTTACTTTTAGTCCTTATGGCCGGACCCTCTGAATTTCATAGTGTTAGTACTGCAAGCAAAACTTTAGTGCGCGTAGCGTGCATGAGTGCGTACTGAATTTAAACAATTTTCAAATTATAATTTTACGGTATAACTACGAGAATACACATTTCGAAATCCGTAGAGATCGTAGTATTTTTTGAGGGTTATTCTCAACTTGTTTCCACCCTAATAAATAATAAAGAAAAAACTGATGTGAGGAATTCCTGCATCATCCATCACCCTAAGGACCAAGGCTTCTCCCCATGAATGTCAACTTTTTCAATCCAGGGTTTATATGGACCACTGGTCGATTGTATCGTCCAGCTCATCCCTTCGTACGAGGTCTGCTGCGAGGCCTTCTGTCTGTGTCAGGGCTGAACAGGGCTCCACAAAGTAGTTCTAAGGTTCTTTAAGAAGGTACAATGATTAAGTGTTGAAAGCAATTCTTTGTTTAACAAGTCGTTTAATTCTTTTAATTGTTAAGGCACGGGAATGCACTTAAATTAAACACATTGTTACAACACCTGAGTTATTGTAGACAATTGCTAAAATATTTGTCTGTTGAGTAATTTTTGTTTTTACTTTGCTCTTTACTTATCAAAGAATTTTGCAAGAGATTATCACTCCTCAAGATCTACTCATAGTTAAAAATGACTACTCGAGATCAGCTTCGCGTCAACTCGAGACACTCTACTTTTGGAAGTCGTTGACTTTGTTTGTTTCATTGACTTTATTGCCACCGACTTCCGAATATAAAGTTATTTTAGACTATTTTATTCATCATCATCATCATCATCATCATTTCAGCCGAAAGACGTCCACTGCTGGACATTGGCCTCACATTGACCGGTCCCGTGCGACTCGCATCCAGCGGATCCCTGCAACCTTCACCAGGTCATCGGTCCACTTAGTGTGAGGCCTTCCAACGCAGCGTCTTCCGGTTCGCGGTCGCCACTCCAGAACTTTTTGGCCCCATCGGCCATCCGTTCTGCGAGCAATGTGCCCTGCCCACTGCCACTTAAGTTTGGCTATTCTTCGGGCTACGTCGGTTACCTTGGTTCTCTTGCGGATGTCCTCATTACTATTACTATTTTAGTGTGTTTTTGGAAATTGAAAATTGTGTTCTTTTTTTTGCATAAATATTTTTTATTTTTATTTTACCCTCTTTAGTTGTAGTACACAAATTCTTGCACTGATATAATTTTACATTGTAACTATCATGTCGTCAAAATAGACCAAGAAGAAAAAATACGTATTAAAAGAGTTGACTCATACATAAACTAGTCAAGCAAAGTTAATAAAATTTATATGGGACCACCGCGCGAGCTTCTTCTACCAAATGAAAAAAATAATCACGAAAATCCAACCAGTAATCACAGAGAAATCGGTCTACATACATGAAAAATAAAAGATACTGGTGGAATACGTAACCGTATAATGAAAAAGAAGACTCTTGCTGTTCCCAAAGTGACAAACTACTTAGGTAAGCGCACTAGAAAATATGTAGTACCGACATTAGTGAATGAGCTACCCCCACAGTTGATATCGCAAGTCAAATCAACCAACCAACTTAAAAAGCTTCTTAAAAAACACTACCTCTCATTGTGCCCATAGCTAATTTTGCATCTATCTTGTATGGGTGTAAAATGTGAGAATGTAATCTGTAAATTCACTTTCTTTTTTAATACTTTATTTTTGTTATTTTATAAAAAAAATCGAAATTTGTTTTAGTTGTTATTGTGAATCGAGAACAACTGCCGACAAGCTGTCTTGTAGTTTGGCAGACTTTTTATATGTTACTGTATTACAGATTTTTAATAAATAAATTAAAAAAAACCTCTCCCTTTTCTAGAAATTGCTTAAAAATTAAGCATCTATGCAGTGCTAATAAGTGTGCTAAGTCTGAAATTAATGTTTCCTATATCCTGTCTACTTTATTATTTCACAGTAGTTTGATAAGGTTTTCGAAGAATTCAGAATTCGAGGTATACGACTCGTATCATGCTGTTTTTACGATAATCTATTCCACACATACGATAATTTGCATATAGGTAGATACGAGGTAGTTTCTTTCTTGTTTTATTTAACACCAGAAATTTACCTTCTGGTTATGTACTGAATAATTGATTAGACTACGTGTACAACATTATTTTTAGTATATGCGAAACCTGAATATAGTTTGTTTAGAATAAGTAACTGAATCGATTCCAATTATTTTTAAACCATTTTATATTTTTTCCCAAAAATGTTTAAAAAAGTTAAAAGTTGGACACCGAGCGACTTTGAGTACCTATCGCAATAATGTAGGTACCTACTGCCAAATTATTATTATCAATGAGCTCAAGACGACGCTGGAGCCGCGCGATGCGTTGTGACCACATTTTTGTGCGGACAACTAGGTAACAGAACAAGCTTATAACTTTGTGATTTTTCATGATACAGTTTTGAAGTTTCGTACATAGATTCTTTACATAAAAATACTAGACACGTTTATCAGGTTTCGCATATACTAAAACTAATGTTGTATAAAGTACCTATCTATACATACATATAATAAAATTGTAACAAGCCGATGTCTGTACAATGAATAAATTGAAAAAAATAAATAAATGGGGGTCTTTATTAGAGCAATCGAGGCCGAAAACAACAGTTTTTAGAATTTATCTGTCTGTCTGTATGTTTGTACGCGCATCACGCAAAAACTACTGCATGGATTTGAACGCAGTTTTCACCGCTCTACTGCTAGATGCTTAACTTAACATATAGGCTTCATTAGGTATAGTTTTGAATTCGATCGGTGGCGCTGCGCGAAGCAAGAGCGGGTCGTTAGTTATTTAAAAATAATGTTGATTATTTAGTATCAAGACATTGTTCCACGAGTTGCGAAAAAGTTTTATGAAGAATTTTGGATAAATAAAGTAGGTCACCCCAGGACCAATGTCAATGGCGGTCGTCTCGAGGTTTTACGAGAAAATGTTTACCTCGTCTAACTCTTCAGTTTGGTAAGAACAACTTTGAGAGGAAGAACAAACAGCTAGACTTCAGCAGAATTCAACTAGGCTGGGCAGTATTTGAGAAACTTCGTCGTTCAATGGACTGGCCATTTTAGCCGTTGCGGTAGACGTATTCTTGAGTGGAGACCGCAATTCGGCAAGCGTAATGGTGAGGCCAAACGAGCGTAATGCATTTTGCGTCGCCGTGTAGAACAAACAGGACTTTAGTATGAAACCGAATGCAGCGTAAATTTCGCGACTTATTTTATGCGACTCGCAGCTCAAAAAATTACGCTCGTTTTGCCTCAGTCTTAGGTGGAATGCCCTCGATGGAGCGATCTTCGCAGGGTGGCTGGTAGCAACTAGATGAGAGTTGCCGAGAATCGAGTTTAGTGGCGTGCGATTGAAGAGGCTTTTGTCCAACAGTGGACTGCTGTAGACTGAGGCTAGGTAAAACAACTGACTATCAATTATTTTACCACAATCAACAAGTTAGTAGCAGCAGTAGGTACACGCCGTGACATTAAGCTATACATAACCAGTATAATCTGACTTCAATTTGTATGAGCTTCCCGTATGATGAGAGATCAGCTTAATTTGGTTTTGCATGGCTTGATTGGCCGCCGTGCGTACCACAAACCTAACTAACGACTTACGTGTTCCGACAACCGAAATAACAACACAGTAAGTTATTTTAAGAACAAAATTAATACATTTTCATTACAAACTCAAGTGCTAACGATAACCCAGGTACTTATGTACTGACAACAAAATAAGCATGTATTAAAATTATTTCATTATGATCACTTTATCACAGAATAAGTAAAGAACCTACTGACGGCTTAATGTATCGTCGCAGATTCATCAAAAAATCCTAACTTAGTAATTATTGTAAAGCAAATAGGCAAAAGCTTTCACTGTATTTTAAAATTTTATACTTACCACCTTTTAAAATCACAAACGATCCTACTGAAAAATAACACAACATAACATCACGCCTGTAATCAGGTGTACCCACACCCACATTTCGCCAGTTATGTTTAAGTCCCATGTAGGGGGCGAGCCTATTGCCATCAACCGGGCACAAATCCAGACTCCGTGGCTGCTGAGAAATTCCTGATTGAAAACCCCAATAACACTTTGCCCGACCCGGGAATCGAACCCAGGACCTTAAGCTCGGCAGTCGCGCTTGCCTGAGACACCACTGTAAGTAATATCATAAAACAAATTGGCAAAAGCTTTGATTGCTTTTTTCATTGTTGTACAATGATTTCCAACAGTATTTAATTACAAACACCTATCATTCTGCAAAATAATATTTTCGCAGATAGGTACGAATACGATACTAAAAAAATGGGGTATTCCTCAAAGCGCAACTATTTTTAAGCGCAACCAACTAAGCGCAACTAAATTACAAACACCTATCATTCTGCAAAATAATATTTTCGCAGATAGGTACGAATACGATACTAAAAAAATGGGGTATTCCCCAAAGCGCAACTATTTTTAAGCGCAACCAACTAAGCACAACTAAATTATTCCTCGTAGCGCAACTATTAGTTGCGCTCACAAATTTAAATTAAAGGTATTATATGTTTATTCCTCAAAGCGCAACCAATATGAAAAATAAAGACGGGTATGATGGATTCATTAATGATATTTCTCTATTTTTCATCATGGTTGCGCTATGAGGAATAATTTAGTTGCGCTTAAAAATAGTTGCGCTTTGACGAAAACCCCAAAAAAAAAAATTAAAGGACATAGGTACTCAGCTGCTTTACTTTTCATACTGATCCTACATTTGCAAAGTCGGCATGTAGGTAAGTTAGTACGTAGGTATGTGTAAATACTAAAGACGCAATTCGCCAAGACCTTGAACTACCCCTGCAGGTGCATCCATGCAAGCACCTGCAAGCATTATGCTCTGACCTATAAAGGCAATAATTAAATAATTTATTCCCCGACAATTATCCCTTAGATGTGGGTCAAATAAAAAGGGACGTTTTAAGGGTCCGTGGGATTAAAACAATTGGTTTTTAATTCAACTATAGAAAAAATGTGTCATCGGTGTGTTTTAGTTTACCTAGTAAGTAGAAGCCATGTTCCCGACGGGATTCCCGTCTTGTCGGCAGGATAGTTCTCAAGAGGATGAATTTAAAAAAAAAAAAAAAAAGTATGAGGTACTGGGTTCGATTCCCAAAAAAAAAAAAAAAAAAAAGGTCGGGGAAACTGGGCGTTAGGTTGTTCCATCAGGCTCAGTAGCAGCCACGAAGTCTGGATTTAATTAAAGCTTCCTTTCTTAATTCAATAACCCCAATGTATTCATTGGCAAGAATTCTTTACAAAAAGCCTGAAACTGACTCACTTTTCTGGTCCTTCGATACCCAATCAAAGGGCAGTGGTGTCGCCAAAACAACCGACAGGTGTCGCCAAAATCATCTTCACATTGCAACACCTGCTCAAAAGATGACCAATGTTGTGGACTTGCGAAGGTCAACAGCCTGCAATCGTTCTGCAAAAATTTAAAACCAGTTTTAATAATAAACTATCACCCCTCTTATAAGACAAGAATTCCCTCGTAGAAAAAGAACCCCTACTGAATGTTTAAGGTCAGGAATTTCTCAGAAGATACGCTATGATTCGACCAAGGAGGTGTGCAACACCGATTCAAACTTCGAGCTCAAACCATCCTAAAAAAAGTACTAACAAAAATTATATTTGTGCAGAACCCAACTCGCTCTCTAAAGCTACGATGCAAGTACTTGACCAACATACTACGTATTTTTTATGTTCCACTGCACGTCCGCTTGACTGCACGAAAGGAAATAGGGGCTCTATGTAAAACTTTACAACTGTCGTTTTACACCTACATACCTACATATTAGCGTATATTATACTTTGTATGCATCCATAACACAGCCACTATAAAATGTAAAGGTCAATATTTATTACAACATTTTCCACATTATTTTAATCGATTTTGTCAATGAAATACGGTTATTGTTGCTAACGATAATTTCTTTGCAAATTCAAATTATTATTATGGTAACATTAATTATTTACCTGTGCAAACACTACGATGTTCGTTCGCTATTTGAATTTTTATGACGCACGCTGCAAGACTTCGCAATACAGAAATAATATTTATGATATTTAGCAAATATATTTTAGCTACAAAAAGCACCCCATTCAGACGCAAAAGAATTTCGATATTGGCTTTTATTTGGCATTTTTGTGCTAAAATATGTGTCCATAATTAGAATACATGAAAGTAGATAGCGTCCATTCAGAGTATAAAGAGCCAGATGTACAGTACTTATCCTTATTTACGTAAGTACTTATTTGTGAATAAATAATATTGAATAGCTATTCAGAGGTCACACAGATGGCGAGTCCTACAGACAAAAGCTTCGTAATAAAATTGCTGAAACTCGTTTGTTTGAGAGTTGAGACGCAATTCCTTTACCAATTTCCAGGACCAATTATTTTTGGCCCTCCACGTCTTATTCTATTGACATAAGCTTCCTTTTCCCGCTTAATTTATGTTGATAGTATGTTTGTAAGGGCACAATTCGGCTGGTGTTTCGATACACGTGTTCGTTCGAGTTCCCCTCCCAGTAAAAATGCACCTATCACCTGGCTTGGAACGTAGTTGGAATAAAATTGGGTCACACGAATACGCCACTAGTTTCTTTATTCCCTCCGAGTAACTCAGGCCCTCAGCCTTGGACCGGTTTGCGGAACAAGGCGATTTTTGTTCCTTTACTCCTTTTAAACTCGTCCCCTATTAAACACGTGCGCGCTTTGAGAATCGTCACATCAATTCACATGAATGCCGAATTCTGATTCAGGGTCTTAGTTTTTTAGAATATAATAGTACGGTGAATTAGGGTGATAACAATGAAGTTTGTACACGTGGTTTCTTGAGTCCAATGTTTACGTTCCTGCCTATAGAAGTAGGTATCAGTGGTGAAGGTTTCATAGAACTCGATTCCTACCGGCTTCCCTTTGAAAAATGGCACAGTCAGTATTCTATAGATAAATAATATAATCACATTAAATATATGAACTCCGGCTTACTTCTTACAAAAATTGACCCTTCGCTACTGGTAGGTAAGCTACTATACAACATTATTTTTAGTGTATGCGAAATCTGAATATTGTTTGTTCAGAATAAGTAACTGAATCGATTCCTATAATGTTTAAACCATGTTATATTTTCCCAAAAATATTTAAAAAAGTTAAAAGTTGGGTACCTACCGAGCGACTTTGAGTACCTATCGCAATAATTTAGGTACCTACTGCCTAATGATTATTATCAATGAGCTCAAGACGACGCTGGAGGCGCGCGCAGCCTGGTGACCGCGTTTTTGTGCAGACAACTAGGTAACAGAACAAGCTTATAACTTTGTGATTTTTCATGACACAGTTTTGAAATTTTGTACATAGATTCTTTACATAAAAATACTAGACACGTGTATCAGGTTTCGCATATACTCAAACTAATGTTGTATAACATGGAAGTAAAATATTTGTAAGTAGGTACCTATTGTTTCTACATCTAGCATATTATTTACACAGAACATTACAATAATGTATCTTTGCGGTGTCACCTTTTTATTGAAGAAAAGTTATGATTCATCGGAGGTTCAGTTACTGTCAAAATTGAATTGTCTCTGCGTCAAAATTCATTTCCCGCTTTTTTTTAAAGCAGTAAATATGAGAATTTGTTGCTGACAAAATGTTAAACGCTACTTTCAGAATGACTATCTGGTTTTTTGTAGAAAGCATGCAAAATTAAAAAAAAAAAAAAATACGTTTTGGCGTACCTATAAGATTTTTTTTTTAATGTCAAAGAATTCCGATTAGAAAGGCAAATAGATTCTTACAAGAATAATCTACGTCTCAAAGAATTGGGTTCTCCCGGACACAAAGGCAGGCGGAAATCTCCAGAATAATTTCGAACTAGGACAAAGGATGGGAAAAGCCCAGTACAGGCAGATGGTATGCGGTATAACTGGCAACTGCCCTTACTTACGTATAGCTTGCACATGGCCCTTTTCCCTGCAGACGTCGCTCACTTTATGTGTGTGACGTCTCTAAAGAGGGTGCAAATAGCATAGCATTGCATAATCGGCCTATAATGTTCCCAGTGCTGGGACACAGGGCTCCTCTCTATGAGAGGGAATGGGCTATAATCCACCACGCAGGCCCAGTGCGGGTTGGTAGATGTCACATGTCTTCGATTTTTTGGTTCTCAGACATGCCGGTTTCCTCACGATGTTTTCCTTCACCGTTTTGAGAGCAGCGGTGATGAAATAAATTACACAAAGTAATACCTAGTACTCATTACGTACCTACGTTTTTCTTCGGGTGACCATTGAAAACCAGCTCTGTGCTAGGCCCAGGCGGGTCAGTAGTCATGGTAGGTGACCAGGTGACTTACCATGACGTCTAAAAGCAGGAGTAATTCCAGTGTGGGAAAGAGATGGGGCTAAACGACCTGCATAGCTCTGTCTCTTTCCCACACTGGAATTACTCCCGCTCTAAGACGTCATAGTAACCCCCATGTGCTTGTCGCAGTCACGACGTGAAAGCTGTCAACTTTTTTGTTCCGTCATGTTGTATTAATAAATCTATACTTAATATTATAAAGCTGAAGAGTTTGTTCGTTTGTTTGTTTGTTTGTTTGAACGCGCTAATCTCAGGAACTACTGGTTCGATTTGAAAAACTATTTTAGTGTTAGATAGCCCATTTATCGAGGAAGGCTTTAGGCTACATAACATCACGCTACGACCAATAGGAGCGAAGCATTTATGAAAAAGATTGCAAAAACGGGGAAAATCCAAACGCAGACAAAGTTGCGCTGGTCAGCTAGTATTGTTATAATATTTAATGTTTTTTTTATTCTGTATACACGTAATCTCCTTGCGACAAAATTGTTTTTTTTTTTTAGGTTTTTTTTTTCTTACGCGTTCAGTTTTATACCACCTACTTATGTAAAGTCACATAAACCGGACGGAGGTGAAGCAATAGTGCAGGTCAGTTTTTTATGACATAGGTAATCAATTCATGACTGAACACCATACTCACAACAGGAAATATGCAATAACTATTAAATTATTAAATGACTACATTAACTACTCTTAAAGTACCCTGGAAAACACACGGTCAGTTAAGTAATTTTGTGTCGATTTAATTAAAAATGTAGATAAGCATGACACTAACCATGGAGCTAAGTACATACTGACTTTCAATGCTCACCACTTTACAGTAGCTGCGACGACGGCCCTAGCAAAAGAGCTAATTATAATGTGTGTAACAAAACCCTTAACGAAGCCGAAAGGCACTTATTCTCCCATCATTGCGATATTTTTTTTGTTCTAGACCATACCTGGGAACCTTTTAGTTACGGAGATATTGGAGGTCAAAGTTACAACTTTTTCGCAAGTTTTTTTTTAAACATGTTTTTAATGTAAAGAATTTACTTTAAACACCTCCACGACCCTCTTACTATTGAATCCATCCATCAGTACAATGTTTTGTAGTCCTATCGTAAAACGTATTTTTACACTCCAAAAAAAAAGCCGTTTCCCAGCAACATTTTCTGCGAAAAGTAACTTAGTTTGATGTACAATAATGCTTGGTTGACGTCTTCGTGAAGGGTCCGTTTACAGCCTGTAGATGGTAGGCACTAGGCTCCCTATGCAAGTACAGTCACGAGCATCAATATGTATACACTTTCCTAAATTTAAAAGCAATTTTCGCGAGAAATAACGATTCTAACTTAAAGATAGGATCTTTTTCATAAAAAAAATATGAGTTCCAGAATACTATGTTCGTCAACAATATGAAATTTTAATCAGAAAAATAGGAGAAAAACACTTTTAAAAGTTGTTAAGTTTTTAAATATTGGTGCTCGTGACTGTACAGCATAATATAACATCACGCCTGCAATCCCCGAAGCGTTAGGCAGAGGTTACAAATAGGTACATACATAACCAGTGAGAGATTGTACAACGTCCCAAAAATATCTCGCTTGCAATAAAACAAGGGTGTCCAGAGTAAGACAATTTATTTCTAAAAGTACCGCGGAGGTCCTTCTTTGTAGGAAAATCTTAACACCGCGATCTACAAAAGTGACGTTACTGCACAACGCCATCTATTATCTAATAGCAGTACTAAACTAATGATAAATGTTGATAAGTACGTAGCAATTATTTAAACAGATTAGACATTCCGGCCACCATGGACGGTTCTGTCCATCAAACTTTAACAAGAAAATATACTTAAGTTAGTGATTGGGGGTTTTTTTTTTTTTACTATTCATTATAACCTTAACCTAGTGCCTTATGTCTACGATACAAGTTCATGCCATAAGTAAATAAAATTAAACAACAGTAAAACAAAGTAAAAAAAAAAGGATACAATTTCATTCAAGCAAATTCACAAGCCGTGATTGTTGTGTAAATAAAACTGTATACAAAAATCATCAATAAGATGATAAACAATAACTAAGTGTTCACAGGTAAAATAACTAATTTAGATAATGGTCTTTTAATCTCATTATTTTTACACCTTACGGTTACAACGCGAGTAATGTTGTCCAAACCTGGATGTTTATTTGTAATAACCCCGTATAGCCATCTAGCGGGTGGAAGACCATCCTCCCTCACCAGAACCACGTCTCCAATCTCAGGTTCAGGCTTAACATCTGTCCATTTATATCGATGCTGCAATTGCGTTAAGTACTCTGATGACCACCTACGCCAGAAATTTTGAAGCATTTTTTGTGTGAGATGCCACCGCTTCAGATTGCCGATGGATGAATTTTCATAATTGGCATCAGGTACAGTTACCAAAGGTTCACCCACGAGAAAATGCCCAGGCGTCAAAGGACACGAGTCCTCTGGATTGTTAGAAAGTTGAGAAATCGGCCTCGAGTTAAGGCAGGCCTCAATTTGAGCCAGCACAGTTGTCATTTCTTCAAATGTTAATGTGCTGTTGCCTATGATTCGTTTCAAATGGTGCTTCGTGGACTTGACACCAGCCTCCCACAATCCTCCAAAGTTTGGAGCATGGGGAGGTATGAAATGCCAAGTCGTACCATTCACAGATAGGAAGTCAGCTATTTCCGGAGCTACCATAGATCTTTCAGCGTTGAATAGCTGTCGCAATTCCTTTGCACTACCAACAAATGTAGTCCCATTATCACTCCACAAGTCCAATACTCGGCCACGTCTGGCTACAAAGCGCTTAAAAGACGCAAGAAAACTCTGAGAAGTCATGTCACTGACAACCTCTAGGTGAATGGCCCGAGTGGACATGCAAACAAACAAGCATATGTAACCCTTAGTGGAGTGATGACCACGACCTTTAGAGGTTCGGATGCTGATTGGACCTGCGTAATCTACGCCACTGCATTGGAAGGGTTTCTGAACAGACACCCTAGCCTTCGGCAGTTGGCCCATCATTTGTTGGTGTGTTTGTTTTGAATGTCGAATACAAGTTACACACTTATGAACAAATTGCCTAACGAGAGTCCTTGCATTGAGTATCCAGTATTTGGATCTTAGGTAATTAAGCATCAATTGCGGCCCGCCATGCAAAGTTCTCTCGTGAGCCTCCGCAATCAAAAGATTAGTGAAGTGTGATTTATGAGGGATTAAAATGGGGTGCTTCATATTCTCGTCAATAGAAGCCCGGTGCAAGCGACCGCCGACTCTTAAGATCCCGTCATCGTCAAGGAAAGGACTCAACGAGGTAAGTCTACTACTCTTATTTAATTTGCGTTCCTTTTTTGCAGATTCTATTTCATCACTGAAGGACTGGAGTTGGTAGAGTTTGATACAGGTAAGTACAGCTTCATTTAATTCCCTTGTGGTTAGCCAAGTAGTTATTTTATTTTTGCGTTCTAATTCCTTCACTCTTAAAAATCTTCTACAGTAAGCTATTACTCTTATTAACCTATTGAACTTAGAAAATCTAGTAAATAGATTATCATCAGCTTCTACCGCAGTTGCATGACATTTTGTTTTCATCTTTCTTTCTTCTAGCGTAGTTACTTGTATATTTCCTTTATTATAGTCTATTTTTTCATTCTGTAACCATACAGGGCCTCTCTTCCAAAGTTCCATATCACCACATTCAGAAGGGTTAGCTCCCCGAGATGCGCAATCCGCTGGATTTTCCGACGACGAGACATGTGACCACTGACTTCTATCCATGATGTTAAGTATTTCGGAAACACGATTCGCGATGAACGTTTTCCATCGACTAGGGTGGCTGCTTAACCACGCCAAAACGACGGATGAGTCTGTCCACGCAAATAAGTGCTGTTTGGGAACTTCTAGAGTTGAAGCGACTTCCTGAAGAAGCTTTGCAAGTAAGACAGCTCCACAAAGCTCTAATCGCGGGATTGATACCTGCTTAACAGGAGCAACCTTGGTTTTTGAAGTCACCAAGGCTGTGTGAATATGTCCATCTCTATCAATGATGCGGACGTACACCACCGCGGCGTATGCTAAATTGGACGCATCTGAAAAGCCATGCAATTCTAGAACCCTGTTCTCCTTGCTAGAGTTGATCCAACGAGGCAAACGAAACTTAATAAGGTTACAAAGGCTCTTCCGGAAGTCAAGCCACTCTGTCAGCAATGGTGCAGGCAGTTCTGCGTCCCATTCGATCCCAGTCATCCATATTCGTTGAATAAACACCTTTGCAGTGATGATTGTTGGTGCTAACCATCCAAGGGGATCGAATAGTCGCGCTATGTCCGAAATAACCTTACGCTTTGTCACTGGTAAATCTAGATCTTTAAGCTGAATAGTGTAAACGAACTCGTCATTGTCTTTGTCCCACGTTAAACCTAATATTTTTGAAATTGCATCTGTTTTTAGTTCTATGTTCCCTTGTGTTTGTGATATTTGTTCACCGCCTTCAATCAGTCTTAATAATTCTCTGTCGTTACTGGCCCACTTTTGGAGCTGGAAACCTCCACGTTTAAGCAACTCCGAAATCTGCTTAAATACTTCTACTCCTTCCTCTATGGTTTGACATCCCGTCATTAGGTCATCCACATAGAAGTCTGAAACCACACGGTTCTTCGCTAAAGGAAAGTCAGCGCCTTCGTCCTGAGCTAACTGCTGCAATGATCTTACTGCTAGGTAAGGCGCCGATGACGTTCCGAACGTAACTCGTAAATGACGTAACACTTGAATTTCGTCATCTGGATTCTCACGCCATAATATTCGCTGAAAATCTGTGTGATCATCGCATACCTTAATCTGTCTGTACATCTTGACGATGTCCGCTACCAGACAGATAGGTTCACGACGCCAACGCATGATAATATGACGAAGCTCAGATTGTAGAGGAGGCCCCACCATTAAATCGTGATTAAGAGAAACCCCGTTGCTGCCTACACATGATGCATCAAATACGATGCGCAACTTCGTTGTACTTTTTTCGTCGCGAATGACGGCATGATGAGGTAAGTACACAGAACCTTCTTTGTCCCTATCCTGTACTATATCCATGTGATTAAGAGCTATATACTCATTTATCACTGCTGAATACTGAGCCTTGAACTCGGGATTCATTAGAAATCGCTTTTCTAAGGTTAAAAGGCGTTTAAGAGCGATGCCTTTCGATCCACTTTGTTTACAAGCAGGATCGCTTGACCTGAAAGGCATGTGCACAATATAGCGGCCAGATTCGTCTCGCTTGGTCGTGGCCTTAAATATGTCTTCGCACTTCTGTTCCTCTGGGGTCAAGTAAACCTTATCGTAATCGCCTTTGGGCTCAGATTCTAGTTCCCAGAATTTTTTAAGGAGTGTGTTCTCATCTGTGTGAGTAGAATGCAATGTGACTACAGTATTGTGGCATGTCTCGCTTTGGTTGATTTCACCTACTTGACCAGACAAGATCCATCCTAGTTTAGTATTTTGTGCGATGAGCCGACCAGGTGGACCTCTGATTAAACCTTCCAATAGAATCTGGCCATAAACTTCAGCACCTAAAAGCAAATCAACCTTGTTCGGAGTATCGAACGAAGGATCTGCTAAAGCCAAAGACGAGATTGTTGTCAAAACGTTTGCCACGACCTTCCTTTCCGGTAAAATAGTCGTTAGTTTCTTTAAAACATAAGCCTTAACAATGATAGTGAAACTAGGGTCGACGCGTGACTTAACTTTAATGAGAACCATTGAATTTAATGAAATCATTGATTGGTTTTGATCACAACCTATACCTGAAATTGAACCTTTAATTGGTATTCTTTTGAGACCCAAGAGCTGGACTGCGGACTCCGTCACAAAGGAAGCCTGAGACCCCTGGTCTAACAGAGATCTTAACACAATAGCAGTACCGCTCTTTGATTCCGCTGCAATTAGTGCAGTGGCCAATAATATTTGGCTATGACTATTAGCAAAACAACTTACAATGTTAGTGGAATTACTCTGGGTTGAAGTTGTATCAGTAGAAACGCTGCTTTCTGCAACTTGATCAGTTTTGTTACTATCAACAACTGATTTGGAGACATTTTTGAGATGAAGAAGACTATGATGCTTCCCTTTACATATATGACATCTGGTGGACTGGCGGCATGCATATACGGAGTGATTTGCTCCTAGACAGTTGTAGCATAAACTATTTGTTTGGACAAAATTACGACGCTTAGCCATATCGAGACCGGCGAACCTTTTACAATTAGCAAGCTTGTGGTTATCCTGACAACAAATACATGATGTGTTTGACACATGGAGCGATTTGACTGGCACATTACGATTGGTCTGATGACGTTGCCCTTTGTTGTCTAAAAATTCCAAAGACCGGAATCTTTGTTCGAGGAAAGCTTGAAACTGATTCATTGTAGGCAAGTCGTCTGAACAATCACTAATTTTCATTTCCCATTGTTTTCGTGACTCAGGGTCTAGTTTTAAACTCAATACATAAATAACTATAATATCCCAATGCTCAATCATTATGCCTAAATTTTCCAAAGCGTGTAAACATTCGTTAGAAGTATCTAGTAATTCCTTAACTGCACTGGAGGATTCTGTTACAATATTTTTTTGACTCATAAAACGTTTTATAATACAATTCGCTAAATATTTTTTATTATTATACCGATTCTCTAATTTAGTCCAACAGGGTGTATAATTACTACTAGTAATAGGAATGTGCCGTAAAAGACCTTCAGCCTCTCCAGACAAATGTGATTTCAAATAATGCAGTTTCTGAACATCGTCTAGTTGTGTATTATTGTGTATTAAGGATTTAAATAAATCTCTAAAACTAATCCACTCAGAATAACTTCCGGTAAACATGGGCAACTCAATCTTTGGCAATTTTACAGAACATATTTCTTTAGAACCCTTCGCAGAAGATTCAGGCACTTTACCTAAATTATCCGAACGTACAATTTTCTTCAATGCTTCCCTCAACTCTGCTTTATAATCAGTAAATAATTCTTCCGTGGTCTCGTATACATTTTGTATGTTGTAATCCGATTTTTCGAATTCAATAGACTTAAACGATGACACAATTTTAATATGGGTTTCAGAAAATGTTGACCAACTAGTTTCTAAATTTTCTAATCTGGTTTCAATATATGAACTGGTTACTCGCTCCTTAGGTGATTTCTTAAAGTTGGACCTTGCTTTACTGATAGTAGAATGTAAATTAAACTGTAAATTACTCAAAGCTTCCATGTTGAGTTTATAGTATTTTCAATAAACTGTTCTGGAACGCTATGCCAAGTTCGTGGACAAAACGTAAAAAATTACAAGTCTTTGAACTTTATACTTTTCGCTGCAAAATCGGGCATAGGTTCCCCGTAGTTCACCCTTTGTTGAAATTATTCTAAGTCCATGCACACGTTACAGTTTCTAAGTCCAAATTTGTTGATTTTAATTTTCCAAGTTATTAAGGTCTAAATTTGTTTTTAATGGTTAAGTCTCAATTTAATTTTATCACTCAGATATTTTAAAGTACTCACAGATTATCCTCGTATCACATCACTGTCACTCACTTTTACGTAGCTCGTCGCAATGATATGCTGGGGCTACTCTCCCCCCGCACCGCAGCAGCTGCTCACGCCAACACGAACTGTTTATCAGCAGCACCAGCGCCGACCGTTGTGTACCACTTGTACATATACGCTTCAGCGTCAACCTTATACGATCCACCGAAGCTGCTTCGCCACTGGTCGCGCTGACGTCACACTCGCAGCAGGTTGACCATTCAACCTGACTCCACCACAATGACAATGCACACCAATCCTTAATCCGGCTCGAAGGACCACTTTGTACAACGTCCCAAAAATATCTCGCTTGCAATAAAACAAGGGTGTCCAGAGTAAGACAATTTATTTCTAAAAGTACCGCGGAGGTCCTTCTTTGTAGGAAAATCTTAACACCGCGATCTACAAAAGTGACGTTACTGCACAACGCCATCTATTATCTAATAGCAGTACTAAACTAATGATAAATGTTGATAAGTACGTAGCAATTATTTAAACAGATTAGACAGAGATTATGTAAGTCTAAGACCGACAGCTATGTTATCTCCTTACAATACAATGTAGTATCAAGTATCTATTAATATTAATACCTACTTATATCCGTGAAGTAAACAACTAGGTACTCAATGTGTTTTGTGTTAGACGAGAATGAACTCTGATGTTCTGTACTGGAAGATCTTTAAATGATAGGTATTTTTAAATGGCATGTATTTAACGCGGCGACAAACTAATCTGGTTTTAGGGTTTTAAACATAATTATTAAAATGGGTAACAAAAATAATAGATTGGCAGCTACAATGCCTACAATTAACCACTAGATTGTAGATAAGGGTAGTCGACGTATTTCTGTTTGCAGGGTTTAAAGTAACCTAACCTAACCTAGCTCTTGCTTCCTATATTCTCCTTGCCGCAATGACCAGATAAATAGTTACTTACTTGGTACAATAGTCGCCCAATCAGTACCTATATTGGTCACCAATAAAATTTTTATTCGCCCGATTAATTATTTCCCTTTTTAAATAACTTAAACTACGTCTTGATATTTTAATTTTTGTTTTCTTACCTTCTTTCTTTATCGTGTGGTTAGTGCCTAACATGGTACCTTAACATGGTACCTTAACCTCGTACCTTGAAAGGTAATTAAAAATATCTGAATGGGATATTTTTTTATTTGGATTTCGGGGTTGTTCCTAAAGTAAAAGTTGTTCATAAATATAAGTTCTCTTCCTTGGTTCTATAATAACAACGTATACCTAATTGTAATGTGGCGGACTAACTGCCTAATATTATACCTATTTTCTTTTAGGAAATCGTCTGCCTCTACCGGTAATAAAACCAGCAAAAAATTCAAAACGTTAGGATACGCTGCAGCATCCAAGTCACTCAACAGCCATGTCAACATCTACAAACAAACAACGTCGACGGAGGGTGGGGCTGCTATGCAGCATTGGCATCACTGTCCCTTCTCTGATGGATGAGAGGATGCGACACCGCTCCCGCGCCCGCTACCCGCTACCCGCTACCGCGCGAAAGTGAAAATTCGCTAGGCACTTTCTCCCCACCGCCGGCGTCGCATCGGCCCGCCCCTCACTGCACCGCGCGCCCCTCCGCGGCGCAAGGTCAGCCCCGCGTGCAGGCGGGTGGCGCGGCGGCGGCGGCGCGGCGACGCGCTGCGCTCTTGAAATTTCGCTTTCGTTCACTCGCGGTTATTAGTCGGCCGCGCGCGCTCCGGCAAGCATGTGTCTCGTGTGACGCGCTCCACTACTTCCGCGCAGCACGTTCGTTTTCGTTGGCATGGCCCCGCGACGGCAAGGCGCCACCGGCGAGCGCGAGGCGGAGGAGGCTCGCGGGTGCTGCGTGCCAGGCGAGTGCCTGCGCCCCCGGGAACCGGTGCGCATCGAGGATGCCGTGCGCGTGCTATGCAACAACGACACGTGCGTTGCCGGCCGGTACATGCACCGAGAGTGCTTCGAGCAATGGGAAGGAGGAGTTCTCGCTTATCTCAAATCCTGCGGTCGAGCTCGCTCCTGGTCTGAACGCCAGAGGCATCAGAATTTATGGACCAAAAAAGGCTACGATCTGGCGTTCAAGGCTTGTGGTTGCCGGTGTGGTAGAGGGCATTTGAAGAAAGATCTGGACTGGGCGCCTCCGGGTGCTGCGATTCGCGCTGAGGAAGAGAAGAAACGTCGCCGGCGCACCCGGTCCGGGCGCATGCCGGCGGCTCCGGATGGCCGCTCGCGCGCCTTCAGCCTGTCCAGCTCAGGCTCTTGCTCGCCGCCATCAGCCTCGTCTGAGCCTTCAGCCAGCCCCACTCACGCTCCGGCACACGCTGTCACGCCCGCTAAGAAGATTTCCAAACCAGAAATTATTTCCGACAGGATCAGGTAAGGAACTTTATCAACTTGCTTCTTATAATTTTCTTATCGGTTTTCTGTAGGTTTTAACACACACACTACGAGATTACGAAATATCTGCAGTTATGTACAAACAACTTGAGTAACCGCCGCGCCGGTAGGTATTGGAAGTTGGTAAAAACTGTACCTACGCGAGAGAAAATATAAATAGTTCCCTACTTCTATATACCTTGTTATACAAACATCGCAACACCATGGCGGGCGTTACGAATTATAAACACTTAAGCCTACGAATTCCGGAGTGCATTGAATTTTATTTGTGTAGGTTGTGCACCTACGTCGTAGTGTGTGTGTTGAATGCATTTCTTGTAAGTTGTTTATATCGTATCGAATAGCAGCCCCACATAATTGGCATAGAACTGGTTGGGCCAGTGGAGGCAGCGAGTGGCTTGGAAACCGGCCGGCGCGCGGGATGGCGGCCCTACGCCCCGCTATTGAATTTAGATAAGATGCAAGTTGCACTCCATGTACCGAACTATGTTTAGTTAACCCTAAGGTGATAAAAACTTCTTACCGACGTGGTACGTGCCTACGAGTTCAACTTCGAAAGGTAAGTGTTTGAAGACAAATCGAAGAACTAGCAATATTTTAAAAGTACGAGAAACATTTTCGTACGTGGTTATTTCAGCAATAGAAAGGTAGCGTGTAAATGGCGGGAAATTTAAAGCTTGAAAATTAGAGGACGCACAGAAAAAGAGAACTCCTCGTTATTTTTAATTTCCATCGAACTGCTTACCTACTTGTTTATAGATAATTCCAAAAATAGGTAGGTACTTTTAGATATTAGCGAAGCCAACAAAAAAATTCGAAGGTACATGCCAATTTATATAAAAAACGTAAATAGATATCTTGAGTCATTGATAAAAACTATATTAGTAAACAAACCATAAAAATATTTGTTATCTTAAAACTCATAAAACATCCATTCACTTCCTGATCCCCGTGATTGTCTGTGCTATTGTTAAAAACAACCTTGGACAGATTTTTTTATGTGTGGGTAATGTAAAAAACCCTTGTAATGTAACAATAGATAGACCCATAATAAAAAAAACCTGTAACTGTTAATCCTATTTAAATTAAGGCCATTTGACACACGCAAATAAAAACGAAAACGAGTTTGAAATTAGAACGTATCAAATAAAATCTAAATCACTCTTTGAATTGAATGTAGCCATCTAAATAACGTGTTGCGAAATTAATTGTCATTGTCATATTTACGAAGCGATTTAAAACATACAAGCAGTTACCCAACTTACATTCTGCTGCACGCAATTTGCAAACAACAATTTGTATAAGTGAGCTTTCGACTGTCACTGCAGTTTTTTGTGAATTTTAATTCGCGCCCAAATTGGTGGAGCCTTAAAAATGCAATTTCGTCGGCTTACTACATTAACCGCGGTTCACTGCACAGCTGGTTTCCGTTTCCTGGCAAAAGCGCGTTTTTCCCGAAATTACGGCAGCTGTCCCTTGCCCAAATTGTTGTTCCCGTGCTGTTTCGCTAAAAAAGGGAAACAAAACACCTGACGTACGCTAGTCATTACATCGCTTCACCGCTTCCTGCATTGCATGTTGTAACATTTGTTATAATAATTATTATTAATCCGTATGTTCATTTAGAATTTAAATATGAGTAACATTATTTTATTTTATTTTCAATTTTAAAACTGCTGAAAGCACGACGATTTTATAGTGTTTGCTCATAATAATGATGACTGAAGAGTTTTGTTAATTTCATTGAAAGTAAAAGCATAAAATTATTTATTTAAATCGCGTAAGTTTGGAAAACTTACTCTTTTTGACCATTTAAATAAAATTATAAAAACCGAATTTCAAACAAAATAAAAGTACAGTCGCACACACAATATCTCCATCCTGTGTTGCTGACGCATATATTTTTTAAACCATTAACAAGCTAATAGAACCGTTATTTTATTATCCTTACTCCTAAGCGTTTGTCTATAAATAGAAAAACACATGGATGAATGAACTATATTGTCCTCTGTTGATAATAGTTTTGATGAATAGAACTTCGTATTGCTAAATAACTGGTTATTTCTTAACGATTATTATTATTTTTTTTTTAAATACACCTTTTATTAAATTCCTCTTTTCGACGTTGACAGATTATGCATTGATAAAATGTGGTATCCTCGTGTCATGGTGGTAATCTTATCATATAGCTTATCTTCTGTTGTCTGTTGATATAAGTTTTATATCACTGATACGCATTCAAAATTTAGGACATAACATTTTTATATAACACTGTTGTTTTCGTATTGAAATTGGCAAAACAGAACATGTAACATGTGTAACATTTATAATGAAACCGGTTTTTTTTATCAATTATTGTATCCGTCTGCTGAGGTTTTAGAACAGATCAACAGTAGCTTTGTTTTGTAATTATAATTATGTAATTTACAGAACGATGCAAATGATAAATTCATTTACTTTGCTGCACAACAATATTCACTGTTTATTAATTCAATGTTAATTTAATTGGACACCTACTGCAATTTCCTCAAATAACTTACTTTAATAATTTTATTTTTAGATTCAAACCGAACTACGATAGTTTGATCTAATAAATAGCTGTGTACTACAATTACGTGTAATTTATACGTATATGTATGTATGTATGTGCAATACATAATAATAAGAATAAAACAAATTCAACTAAAAAAAACTGAATAACAGTTTATTTAAAAAAAAAAAAAAGTCCTCGTTAATTTTTCTCAGATTTAAGAGTCGCGTGCGCTTCAACGTGTGACTCTTCTATTTAATCGAGTGTAGGTGATGGTGGGTATTTGCTTTATTGAATCGTGGGCGAACTCCGGCACATCCGACCACTCTTTATTTATTCGTTGTTTTAACTTGACCTAATAAAGATGGTATACGTAATAACCTCAATGATTTTATGTTCGTAATTTAGTTTTACACCTGCTGTTCAAAAATTGCGTCGAACGACACAATCTTTGATTTAGAATGACATTTGAATGACTATTGTTTTAGAAGACATACGACCGATTCGGAACTCACATGCTCATTTAAATTATTTAAATAACCGATGCATAATTACATACCACAAATTTTCAATTAAAATAATTGAACGGAACGCTCAGAAAATATTTGTATCTGTTTCCCATTTCTACAGAAGACAAGTTTACTTTAACTTAACCAACTTAATAATAAAAAAAAATGAAAATCACCAAAACAGATAAACCCGTCTTGATAAATCTTACGTCATTAGGCGAGGTACCAACTACCTACCAATAAGATGTTTGAAATCGATTCCAAACAGATCAAATGAAGCAGTTAGTATGCGTCGGCGCATCGTTTTGTTTTCAATATTGTTACTAACACATAAACAGTCTATTATGTCTCGAGTCTTTATATCGGACATCAATTTTAAATTCTTTTATAGTTTTTATCTTACCTTTTTTATTCGGGATGGACGGGCATAAATTAAGAGTAATCTAAAATACCAGTCTTTCGTTTCCCATGTTCTTTTTAAAAATTACAAAAAAAAAATGGTGCATTAGTTAATAAGAGAAAAATATATAATCCACCTCGTTAGTCGGAAAATCACGAACATGTTAGCGTTTAGCATAGGTACATAGTGACAACATTGAATATGACTTATGCCGTCCTGTTGCTATATACAACTGAAGGAAATTACCTGTTTAAAATAAAGCCATTTGCATTCCACGTCCGTCTGTCTTGAGGTGCGTCGCATATTGTGTTGTGTACACATACTTAAGACATCTTGCGTGAATTTATTGAGTAAGAACTACAGCTGTCGTTTTGAATACTTACTATTTACTTAAGTAGTCTAGAAATTTTGATACTTGAAAACTAGCAATGGTTGTTTTGAATTCCAAGCAATTTCAGGTTAAACACTTCCTTAACTTGCTTGTTACCTAGGTTAGTGACCTGTTACTGGTTATGCAGCTACAGTTTTATATTTTCCGTTTACCGTTTCAGCCTAGATTTGTGCAACCAACTTATATAAGTTTTGTAACCAAAAAAACGTACGATGTTATGTGCATAAAAACATGTTTTTGTCGTTTAATAAAGCTCAGTTTTAAGCTGACAAAAAATATGTTTTGTACTTACTAAATAAGAGCAACATAGACAAATCTGAGTCATAACATAATATCAGAAGAAACAGTGCAAAAAATTAGAAATATAAAAACTTTTACTTGATATTCATAGTGTACAATTATTGTGTTTAGTAGACACTATAATTTTATCATTAATTACTACTGTATAAAACATAATTATAGTGAGCATTGACGGCAAGACAGGTTGCCAGCTGGCTATAATAACGAAAAAGATTAAAAGAATAATACATTATCTATAAAAAAGTATCTTTTTATATGTATTAAGTAAAAAATTGCATTTATTTATTCGTCCTAATTTTATTACCAAAGACACAACTTTACTACCTTGAGTAACGAACATGACGCTATTTAGTTTAATATCCTAATAGATTCACCTAATAAATATGATCATACCTGTTCTACTAAAAATTAAATGCAGTTTACATTGGTCGAGAACATTTTTATGATAAAGCGGTTCCTAATAAACCGGTTGCTTTATATTATTTTAATGAGTGGGTGTGACTTTTTTGGTAAAAAAACTCGTTATTTAGACTTTTAGCAGCGTGTTATTAAGTTTTAACTTATTAATGTAGTCATTATCTAAGGATCACGTAATATTATACGTGAAGTAACATGTATGAAATGTATAATTGTGTTGTTATGAATGAAGTGTAGTATTTTTTTGTGAGTATTTTGCGGTAAGATAATTATACGTTTTGTCTACGTTTAGTAGGTATAAATACTGTGGTTTCATTTATCTTTTAAAAGGTTATTCTAATTAAAATGTCAATGCAATATAATTAACAAGTCCCTTTACGTTCATTCATTTCTTATAGTAATCCTGAATACATATACGTATAATTATTATAACGATGAATAATCTCATGAATATTTATTTGATAAATATCACGATATGTTTTAGTTACATAAAAAGCATTTGCTAGAATCACGTCGTAGCCTTGAGCCGAGCCCGACGTAAACAAGAGCTTAAGACCTTGTTAGTATTGCGAATCGTAAATTTTCATTCAGATTTGTAAATGTTATGGGATTTTCCATATTTTCGGCACCAAAATATGTAACAATTGGTCACTTCGATGTAGCAATACGAAGCACTCATAGGTACGATTGTGCACCCGACGGCGCATTATTTCTTAATTAATTATAATTGTTAAGTTTTTCAATGTTTAATTCCTGAATATTTATGAAAATTACTATGTTAAAAAAAATGTGCTTCGCTCAATAAACACGAATTAGTTTAAATTTATTAGTCTGTATACCATTACGAGCCTCCATTTTATATCTATCTGCGTGATTTAAAAATCTAGTTACCTACGATAAAATTCCTATTTCGGACACACGCTAGAATTAGCAATGTAAATGGTAAACATTGGCTAATGCTTGTCAAACTTCGAAGTAAAACTGATGTGTACTCGGTGTACTTATTTAAATTACATTTAAGTGCAGTTCATAGCATGTCTGAGGCGCGACCACTGTGAGTCAGTCGCCAGTCGGGCGTGAAGCAAACTTGAGGAGGGGAGGCCTTTAAAGGATATCACTGCACCATGTTGAACACGTCTTCAAGTGTGTGTCAGATTTTATTGAAACTCCTCCATCCAATTTAGAAACGACTTGCAAGATGTTTCAACGCTGCAATAAAAAGAGACTTAAAATAGTGTAAGTAGTAAAAATATTCATCAAAACAATTATTTTTCCGAAGAACAATGTGTGACTGACTGTACACATCGACGGGATAACATTTAAAAATAGAATCGCTAAAATTGTGACTGGCGATGGCACCAGAATTATTGTGGTCAATGTTTTATTGGAAATCTAAAACCAAAGAAATACCAATGTTGTAAGTAATAAAAATAAACACGGCAGGCATGTCGGCTGAATAAAATATTTACATTAAACACACAACTAACCTCATTGTACATATTATGTATTGCAGTTTTAAATTGCATTTATCTAATGAGTCAATGCATTCTCGACACACTTGCGGTTATTTCAAGCTCGTTTCTTACACAAATGCGCATGATTTACCAAGCAGCAATGATTAAAACCTTTATTTTTTATGAATCGCGAAAGCAGTTATTGTTTAACATAGGTACATTGCTAATGCATCGCTATTTGTTACTCACCCACTCGTCTATTGTGAATTTTCAGTGGAAATAAACAGAGGCATAGTTTTTATGTGTTCCATTTTAAACCGTCGAATGTTCCGAAGTAATATCGTAAAGCATTCTCTTTGTACGTGGTCCAATTTGTTACAACCAGTAACAACGCTGTAATTTTCTTAGATTAAACAATGTTTTTCTGTTGTTCGTCGTCGTGGTCAATTGTCTGAAGTGTGTCTGGATTTCCCGCCAGTAAGAGGCGGTGATTTCCGTTCCCATGCCGTCGACGGCGCGGTGCGCCGGTAGCCGGCACGGCTCGTTAGCGCCGTTTTTAGGGCGTGATCGACGCAACGGCGCATGCCTGCATAAATTGCATCCAATACACATACCCACTCGAACCCCTTTTGCGTGCATCTCTAATATGCCACTCTGTCACGCATCCATTGCGGTCGACCTTGTATCGAATTTTTGGAACACGATACTCACCTTTGCCGATCGAATCTCGGTTTAGCCGAGACAATGCTGCCTTTTTACATTTGCCAAGCTTAAAAACTGCCGTGTCTCGTCATTTTACTTGCAAATTCACGTGATTATGCATAGTGGAGTCGGGCGAAGATGTATTTACGTGTTCATTGTATGCATTGTGTGGTGTACGCGTGTGGGCACGCACCAATATGTCCCGCTCCACACGACTTATCGTACATACCCGCCACACGGGCGTAATTTCCCCCTCAGCATTCTGTTTCATGCGACAGTCTGAGTCAAATGATCGATGCTACCCTAGGATGCACTTTGCTGCTCGAAAATTATTAATGGCTCCTAAGTGTGGCGTGTTTGCCGTTTTAAGTCGTCCTGTTTTCTACTTCATCCTATTTAACAATTTATTTAAATTGAACCGACGCGACGCTTTCGTCTCAAGCGTTCATTACCAATTTGTACTCTACGACTGGTTTCTGCTTCGATTTCATTGGAAAATGTATATGAAATGTGGTATTTTATCGAAGTCCCGCGTACATGGTCAGTACTGCAGTTAAGTTCATTACGCAGTCGCGACAATTCAGAGCGAACTATGCATAATTTATCCATTAATTCTCGAAATGACTCTTGGAAGTTCTGCTCTCGCCAGACCGCGATGACCATCCTCGACGTAATGTAAGCGGCAGTTTTACATGAAACTTTCAAAGTTTCTACCGATTCGGATTGTGTGTGCAATAAAAATAAATTAAGAACAAAATGTAGCTTGTCGGAGGAACGAGACGAGAGAGGGTTGTCCCTTTCTTGTAGCCTGTAGTGCATCGGTGCACTTAGTGCGATAGTTGTACGCTGCAAGTGTGAGCGTTTAAAAACAAACCAAGAGATATTTTCACAGCGTTCGCTGTGCAGCGAGCGGGAGAAAGTTCGGGTAGGTTCAGGGACGAGTTGTGGCTATTTGCGTCTCGTGGCGGGCGATCGTCGATGCAATTAAATTTGTGAACGAAGCTTTATGTTCCCGAGGCTAAATATACGAGGATCGCGACGTTGCCGTGCCGACCGACTGCAAAAGCAATCACTTTCCTTACATTCCCGCCTTTGAGACCTTCCATCCAATTATTCCTGGCTTCGCAAGTTCTCATGCTTTGTGAGCAGTTTCCGCCTTTTAGTTTGGCTAAACACACAACTGCATAAGTAAATATTTAAATACGTATTGTTTTCTTGGAAAATACATTTTCATTTAAATGAACTTGAAACTTGTTCGTGAAATTGTCGTTCACAATCGAATTTCACATTTTCTGACGAATTGCGGTTTAGGGTACACATTTTGTAAAGCAATTTAAATTCTGATGATTAACGTAGGTTTAAATGAACGTGGATGAAGCGAAAGGAGCAAGGATCGTAGTTTTTTCTGCCTACCCCCATGGGAAAAATGCGTGAGGTTTTTGTATGCATATTTATGTTATAAAATATATTGGTCTAAATTGATATTGCTACTGTAGGTATACAAGAGAATGTCATTAAAGAAGGGAGCGTAGTTGGATGGGGCAATCGGCGGCAGTAAGCAAAGTTCAGTAGTTCAATGCGCTCGAACACCTATCGCGTTCATTGTCCCTTTGTAAAGGTCAAATCTACTGTTGCAGTCTATCTAGTGTGCCTTGAGCTTTACAATACGAAGGCTAGGCTAACTTTAGTACATTTAAAACCTTTTTGGATGAAAAACAAAAGAACACGGCGAATGTTCGCGATCATAAATTGGCATAATTATAATTATGACAAAGGCTAATACCTGATTATGGTAACAAATATATGTAACTAATTTACCTATACGGAAATGAAAACAAAAAAAAACCTGATATTAGCCTTTCTTTAATTAACAAAAAAAAAATGTGCTAATGAAGTGAAATAAAACATCACTTGAAGTGCAGCTGATGGTTTTTAATTTACATAAATAATTTATTATTTCCTTCAATTTAATTACAAGAGATGAGTTGGCAAGCAAAAACATTACATAAGTAACAATTCAACCTCATTAAAATGCTAATTTTATTATAATATAATTTATTCTGATATGGAAATAGAATTCACTAATGAATTTAGAACACAAATCACAAATCAGTTCTGTTCTATTTGTTTACAAACCAGTTATTTTTTATCTTCGAATCTGGAATTTTAATAACACATCAATTTTATTTTAATATTTTTAAGATGAAAACTGCAGAACTTGTTAAATAAATTAAACATAAGAGTAGATTGCGGATGTTTTTATAAAATTATGTTGAAGTTTTAAAATAAAACTAGGGCATTTTAATTGTTTTTCTTCAGTAATTCCTAGGTAAACAATTAAACAAAAAAAGGGAGGTAAACTAACCATAAAACAAGATTTTGTTTTATGGTTAGTTTACCTCCCTTTTTGATAACAAAGAAAAAAAGAAAAAAAAAATTTGATTAATTTCTCCCTGAGGAGATCGTAGACTGTAATATTTCATCCACCTCTGCGATCCCTGTCTGACTCTTGACTCTGAAAGTAGCTTTGTTATACCATAATTACGATCATAGATAAAATTAATTACAGCAATGTCTTGTAGAACTTAATTACGTAACGGTGTATCTTGGAGATTGCTCTATCAAAAACTTGTCCACATAAATAATAAGTTTCCCTTTTATATTATGTTATGAAGTCATAAAATTATTATGTTTTGAATATAATTACTCTCTATTTTAGAGCTTGTCTTATCAAAATAATAACTACTTAAAAATCCTGTTCTAACAATGAGTATTTATAAATAAAAAATATTTTAAATAATATTATTAACAAACCAAATTCAAAGTTGTTAACGTAACAGGACAAGTACAATATATTAAGGGCATTACATTGCTCGATGACCTTGATGATTTGATCACTGTACTGGTTTTTGTTGACTTGCCCCGCGCATTTCGCAAAATTTCAGTTTTTATTTATTATTTAAAAATATTAAATGAAATAACAGAAAAAAAACAATACAGATTGTTAAGTATATCATTACGTATTTGTTGTTACAAAATTCATGTTGATCTATTCAGCCGTTACAGAGTCAATTTACAATTAAGGTTGAAAAAGGACCTATTTTCTACGATTAACCAAAAAAAATTGAGAAGGTTTATTAAAATTTTAAACAATACAATTTATTTGTGATGAACTTAACTATAACATACTTTTTTTACACGGAAAACGCACGAAGGGATTCATCAACAAATTTCTTTGAACATACGCTGTTTTTGGGATTTGAGCCATGTAATGCCCTTAATATTGTACTTTTCCTTTTTTATTATAAAAGTAAGAAAAGTAAAACAAAAATAATTTGCAGAAACAAAAGTGCCACAGTGCAGGATTTTCAGTAAGAGAAGGGGCGGTGACACACACACATGTAAAACTGAATGACAAACGCAACGTGCAATAAATTCTAAGTTTGTCCCCTGTCTCATTGCCTAGTCAGTTGGTCGTGCCATGATTGTTTGCAATATATTCGCTGCAAATTGCTCGCTGCACCACGAGAATGACGTTCACAGCAGATTTATAGTTGCGTCGACTCGTTAACTTGATATCGTATCAAGTATTACACAGCTATTATTAACAGCTATGTCGACTGTTTTTATTAAGTGCAATCGAATAGTCTGGGTATTTGTTTCACCAGACATTTTAATATTATTATCATTGAATTCAATTCATTTGATATCTGGTTAAAAATGCGTTGGGGGTTGCCAAGTTTGTGTGCATAAATTGTTGCCAGAGTATCGTGTTGATGCAAAATCACGAAATTATTCTAGAATAAAATACGAGACATTTTAATACCATGAATTAAATGCATTTAAATTTTCATGAAGGGTTTGGTTGGTCACTTTATAATTATTACGATGCAATGTGGCACTAAGTACCTACGTGGAGCGTTTTCAAGAATATTTTTGAATACATTTCCACGCGAACCGCTAGTTGCAGTGTGCAGTTGCCAAGGGTACTAATTATCATAAAATATATAAAATTCCTTCAGACACCTCGAACGTAAATATGCCAATACTTCGAATAAACCACTGCGCACTTTACTGCCCGTTTGAAATGCAATAAAATTGTATTTTATGTGTGTCAACACTAACCATTCCCAACAAATACATAGTTAGGAAGGTCAATGTGTTACACATAAAGCATTTGTTCATACAACAATTGTCGCTACATTGTGGTAACAGTATACTTTTATTTCCTGCCGTAAACATGATTATATAGGAGTATACATATAATACGTCGTTACTGTTGACGTTGAGTAATGTGAACTGAAGTATTTTTTCAAGTAAATCGACATAGAATCTGACTCTTAAATTCATCATCATCATCATTTCAGCCGAAAGACGTCCACTGCTGGACATAGGCCTCCCCCATTGGGAGGGTTTTGCCATAATCGCCACTCTTGGCACGCGGGTTGGCGATCGCAGTAGGGTTGTCAAAAAAAAAAAAAAAAAGCACAGAGAACGCTGCTGCCCATTCTCTGGTAAGTCCCTTAGTCGCCTCTTACGACACCCACGGGAAGATATGGGATGGTGCTATTCTTTACGTCCGGACACCATACAATACACTTAAATTGACTCTTAAATTGCAAGTTGTTGATAGCTTCGTTGAGTACGGATTTCGATATTACAGCAGTGATACCAATATTTGACCATGGCATTCAACGCGGAGTAAAAACGAAGCTATTTTATTCGCGTTTAAAATCGACCATTAATAAATATATATTTTAAAAAGCGATCTCCTTATTTTGCACGGCCAAACCTATTTACGCTAAATCTCCGCTATCTAGTCGAATCTTTGAGATCTATAAACGGCTCGATACCATCACATTTGCATATTATTTGCTCCATTTTCTGACCGTCTTTTGACCAGTCACTACTATTATTATAAGACATTTACAAAATGTCATCTTGATAAAAAAAAAATAAGCAATCATAATAAAGAGATACTTATCTGCTTATTCATTTATTAAATTATACAAGGATAAAATAGTCGGAACAAGAAACAATGTTTAATGTACATGACGTGCCAACTCAACGGCGCAAAAACGGATCATTTTTTGTTTGTCATAAAATTAAGTCATTTAACCCTCATCGCACGTCTTGGTTAAACTCATCATACTTGACATATTTATATTGTAGCCATCTTAATTTAAAGTACATGTGGCCAGTGTTTATTTTTGTATACCTACTTTTTTAATCAAGAAGAGGCGATGATTTAAAAAAAACGAGTTGCATAATTATGTTCCATTAACCGCTTCATTCGGAAACCAGCTTCTACTACAGCTTAGCGCTTAGAATAAGTTAACGCCAACGATTGCCGTTGCATGGAATTTGTAATCAATAATAATTACACTAATAATCAGCAATTGCCCGCAAACTTAATAATATGACCATCTGTAACGGCACAGTATTACATACAAGATAATACCAGTATACCTATTTATATGAATTATTTTATTTTCTATATAACCTTGGTAAAGGAAGAATCGTTAAAATTCTTTCCTTTGCTAAGCTGACGACAAAAATACCGAACTGTAACCAAATTGAAGCATTACTCGCTGCCCTCACATGAAAATTTAAAGCAAAATTCACAACTGTGACTAACAATTGATCATTTTCACATTCGACTGAACATTCTGAATAAGACGAATCAGACTTGATGGATATAACTCTGTCGTCGATTCCTTCGTAGTTTCGCTACGAAGATGCTTCGGATCTATTGATGTTTAGTTCCAACTTCGGATACCTGAATCTGTTTCGAGACATTGCACTCCATTGGCTGACAAAACTACTAATTTTACCAACAGATATAAAGCCGACGGAGCATGAAACATTAAAATGTTTTTTTTTTTTTCATTTCATTCATCAGGAACATTTTTAGTTGCAGTAAAAGACAGAAAAAAAGTTGTAGCTCCCGTCAGGGAAATTAATTGTTTGGGAAATTGACACGCACACAACAAACTATCAAAAAATGACAGTTGTGATTTGTAATGTTACTTAACAATAAATTTCTTTAAATTTACAATAAATTGCCCGTACATCGTCAAACAAAAACATGACCGTGGTTGTGAGAAAGAAATGCAGTAAACCTACTGTTGCATTTGCGCTGTGTCGCCATAATTACGTAATGTTTCCCACACTGTAACAGGTTCTGTGATTTAAACGTTTACGTTTGTGCACTCGTAATATGAAAATTATTATTGTTGATTTGTGTCTTTCTTGCTAATAGAATAACTTAAGTGCCTTGTTGTTTACATCTTAATGTAAACTAGAGATACGGATTTAAATCTAGTTTAAGTGTATTTAGATTGGGTGGCTATGCGCGCACACTTACTTATTAAATATTGTTTGATTTAGTCTTGTTTATAACAGATAAGAGGTAGACAAAAAATACTGTTTTGATAGTATATAAAAATAGACGAATGAAAAACGCCAGACAATCGCTTCATAAAAAAATAAACATGTTTTTAGAGAGGTGTGACTGTTTAACAAGAAGTTAATAAAATATTCGCGGAAATATCGACATAAGTACAAAAAAAATCTTACCTTACTTGTTCCATCTTACCAACACAACAATCTACAACCTTCACAGTTTTCTACACAAATAACTTTTATCTGATAATGTTGGCACTCTGTGGACCTTTGGCATTTTAAGATCCACTAACGAGCTACCCATTTAACGTAGGTACCTACACAAGTAGGTATATACTGTTGTTGCCGAGAACACTTCACATCCTTATTATCATGACATTTTACTGGAAGTCGTTTAAAGAGAAGCTACCTGTATCGAATCAGCAAAGATTTCTCGACGATTTCGAATAAATATTCATGCAATCATTGTTTAACTTGTAGATTTTTTTTTGCATCAAACAAAATGATTGTAAACACGACTTCTGAATAAATAAAAACTTTGTTTTTGTGTAAAATTTTTATTTTATTCCTTTGTTTTATTGATTAATTTGAATATTGGCAAAGGATTAAGTTTATTGGCAATATTTTACTGTAGAATCTTCCATTTTATTAAACAAATAGCTCACTGTCAAAATAATACACATTTAAGTAAAATAATCATCAATTAATAAAGACACGTCAATTCTTAAAAGCATAATGACATTGATAAATCTACAAAAATTCGAAATACAAATTTTACCACAACTAGGGTTGGGCAACAATCATAAAATTGCTCTAAAATAATATCGTTAAACTGTTGCTAAATATTTATTTATAGCCGCGTTAGAGGCCCGACCGGGTTAAAATTAGAAGCTTTATATAGATAACTAAAAGGTTTATTTTTGTTTAATAAAAACATTAGGTACAGATTTTCCTGTAATCGTGTCTTGCGTTGTCTTACAACAATATAACGATTAATCACCATAAACCGGTTTTGTTTGTCTTTATAAAAACTAATAGCAAAGATTGTGAATCTACAGTACCTACTTAGTTAAAAACTAGTCGGATAAGAAAAGCTGAAATATCATAATTATTATGTTAATCGTTTTTATGTAATATACCTACTGTGGTTTGAATGTCATCAAATGCATTAAATTAACTTATGTGTCCGAATATACTTCGACCAACTTATCTGTGCAGGCGGGAAAAAAAAGAACTAAAATAATTGTACCAAGTTTGACATATCGATGCAAATTTTCTTGACAAGCAGCGCCACCTTGAACTGCACACTTAAAGTGGTCATAATATAGTATAATTTGCATTCGGATTGTTTTTTTATGCTAATATTTTAATGACGAGTCATATTATTAATTAGGACATTTCAATTCAAAAGTTAATGGAACTGATTAACTTATATTTAACTACATCCTTAAAACTGTTTTCAAATTTACTCCTCGTGAGTTAGGTATCCTTATTTGTAACGTAAACATTAAATGTGGAAGTGCAAAATTGATAACATGCTGGACAAAAATAAGTAAACAGTGCCACACATGCCGTTCAGGGCTTTATCGTACATATTATTTTTAATTACAATGAATCATACATTCATAACATAACATCACGCCTGTAATCCCCGAAGGGTTATACAGAGGTGTCTGGTACCTTAATTGCCAAGATGTTCCTTATGGAAAAACCCAATAGCACTGCCCTTGGTCGTCCGGCAGCCAGATGGGCAGACGGCATTGTTACCATTGCGGGAATATCCTGAATGAGGCTAGCACAAGAACGTGGAGCTTTGCACAACCGAAGAGACCCGTGGGTGAAGTCGGGCTGTGGATGATGATGATGAACCCAGGACCATAATGAACAGCAGCAGCTCTTGCTCTCACTAAACCAACGAGTTTTTCAGTTTTTATTCTTATTTACAATGAATCAGATAAGTTTAAAATAAAACACTGTTGTTCTGTTACGCCCGATTGAGTGAGTCAGCTTACTTTTTTACATAGTGGTAACAGGGCTGGCTGTTTCCCGCCATTTCACGTTTGTTTCTCTGTTTACATTAGACAATTGTTTGAAATTGGAACGATTTGTTCTTTTTATTTTTATTATAGCTCAATTTGTGTTTATAAGCATTTATTAAAAATAAAGAAGAAAGAAAACATGTTTATTTGGCACTTGCTACAAATATACACAAAATAAATAAATAAATAAACTTAATCTAAACTAAAAAGAAAACATAATTTCGGGTGTCCCACGACTGCGTTCAATGGATTTTAAATATATAGACAACATCACGCCTTTTTCCCAAGGGGGTAGACAGAAAACACAGAACGCCACTTAAAAAAGTTGCGAATGATCTTTCTAAAATCAATTATGTTGATTTGACCTCCATTACTGCACAATACTATACCTACGTCTTAAAATAAACGACTGGCGGAAAGGTTTAAAAAAAAAAAAAAATTGCATTCAAAATTATTTTTTAATTTTCTTTTTTTTTAATGTTAAAACAATTTGTAATCACATTAGACAGCCCTGCACGTAATGAAGATAGCCGTAGTTCGATAGCCCCGCCCCCGCGCACAATTGAACTAATAGCCTAATTATTTTTATTGCCCGTTTGTTTGGCCCAGCACATCTCTCATCCAATCTTTCAATTAAACTCTTCAACTCACGAAAATAAATGGTAAAATAATCCCCAACTAGAGCGATTGACCGATTGAGACATTCTATTCGTTGTCAATTAGGGACCATTCTTTAGAAATTCTTTGCCCACGGAATTTTCACCTTTGTTCAAAGATAGTTGATTTAATTGGATTCTCGTGATTTAAAGTTAAGTAATATTGGGAAACGGTACCTTTGTTCGTTAGCGGAATGTTAGCTGGAATGATAATGAATAAAATATCTAAACCCAGAGCTCTTCGAATATTTTTCTCAAGCCTTTCGATACTAAAATAAACAATACATCGATCAGCCGTAACAGCCGACTATAATAATCATTATCATACTATTCTCATCGCTTGTTTTAGCGACCTTGATTTCTATTACATAAATCGTGCTCATCGCATTATATTTAGCATTTTTTGTAAACGTGTCTACTTAGAAGTTTTGTTTGTATAAAAAACACATACATAACATCACGCCTGTAACTCCTGGAGGGTTCGGCAGAGATGTACCTAATAGTTCACCAACGCTAGTTTCGCTAGTTATGTTTATAAGTCCCATGTAATAGGGTCAATTAGGGCCATTGCCATCAATCGGGCAAAAATACAGACCCCGTGGCTGCTACTGATTCCTGATGGAAAACCCCAAGAACACTGTCGACCAAGGGGCCTCATCATCATCCACAGCCCGAACTCACCCACTGCTGGGTATAGGCCTCTCTTTTCTTGTGCCAATCTCCACAGTCCTGTGCCAGCCTCATCCAGCTTTTTCCCCCGATGGCAACTATGTCGTCTGCCCATCTCGCCGCCGGACGACACACATTTCTTTTGCCAGTTCTTGGACGCCATTCGGTGATAACCTTATGCCACCTATTATCACTGCGCTTTGCTAGGTGTCCTGCCCAACTCCATTTGAGTTCTGTAACGCTATTTCCAATATCGAAATGTGCTTTTTCGGATTTCGACGTTAGGAACTCGATCTAGGGGCCTACTAAGTGACGACAATTCATAATATTAACTGCGTCTGTGATCGTTTAAGAATTTTTAACGTGTTTCATGTTATTAACCTATCATGATTCTGCTGAAGCGGCCATTTCAGACCCCCAGGAAATCGAACCCAAGCCCCCAAGCTCAGAAGTCGCGCTTGCAACTAATCTAAACAGTCATTTAAAGTTTTTGTTAGAACAAAATCACAACGTAAAATAATTATGGCGGCAAGCGAGTCGTAGTTAGCTTTTACGGCAAAAATCGTGAGCGAAATAGCCGACTCTGTTAGGTAATCGAATTTAGTGGGGCCGCCGGGTCCTATTGTTCGACCGAGGCCAAGGTCCCCGCTGTTTACATCGCACGTTTCGATGATGATGCATCATTACGACCGCTAAAACTCACACCTTAATGGCGGAGTTGCGATTGAAAAAACGAGACGTGTCAATACCGAGTAGGTGTGGCTTTAGAACTTAGGTTACAGAACAAGCAGCGTTTGAATTTGGAAATGGAATGCTCGTTAAAGTTGGGAAAAATATTTGTTTAAAAAAGTGAATGGCACTTTACTTCACTTTTTTTCTGAATTTGGCGTTATACAGGGTTATGTTAAATTAGCTAGCGTGGACTACCTCGTTGCTCTAGTGGTCGCAAGCGCGACTGCTGAGCATGAGGTCATGGGATCGATTCGGGCAGTGTTATTGTGTTTTTCCATCAGGAATATCTCAGTAGCAGCCACGGAGTCTGGATTTGTGCCTGTTTGATGGCAATAGGCTCGCCCCGTATTAAACATAACTGGCGAAATGTGGGTGTACTAGTATGGGTAGCTAGCGTAACGTGATGGGTATCGAAATTTGAACGTCTGCAGCGTTCCGCTAGTTAATTTTATTTAATCCTATGTGTAAAACATAGCATGTTCAAAATTTCAGATTACATACTGATACAGTCTATTAAAATATTTCATTTAAAAAACACTACGGAAACAAGTATTAGGTAATCTAGATGTTGTGTTAGGTATTGCCATTGACCTTGGCAAGCGAATTCATAACAATTGTTCGAAGCCGCCGTAAAATTCATTATTATGTTACAGTACATGTGTACACAGCTGTAAAATGCGATTAAGATCTCTTATTTACAAGTTACAACGATTTACATTTTAGCACAATGTTATTGTTGTGTTGCTGTTCATTAATGTAACTTTAAATTCACATTTTGCTAATTTAATTAAAGTTGTTTTGGTAAATGATGTAACGTGTTATGGCCACTCCCACGTTCTAAACGCAAGATTAATATAGTTGTTGTTACGGAGATACGTAAAGTGATGTATTACGTTTGTGATGCGGGGGCGAAGGGCCGCTGATATACACATAAAGCGTTGTAATGTCCATGTTACACTACGAGATACAACCGCGATTTGGTCGGACAGTTTGTCCCGCGTCTCATGTCTCGGCTGGTCGCAGTAGTCGGCAACTTCGCAAGCGTCTTATTGGTTACCCGTGCGTAAACAAGCACTTATTGCAACTCAGTGAATCGTTAAAGCCTACCCAGAAACCGCGTAAGTACCTAGTACGTCTACGTGCCAGAGATGCGTTCAAATATTTCTTTGACGGTTACTGAATACTGGTTATCTTGACTGAGAGCATGTCTGCTGAGCAACCACCGATAAATCAATAGTCGTATTTGCTTGCACATTGCATGTTAAACGTTCTGTAGGTACCAATAATTACGTAAGCGACGGCCATTTGTAAGAAATTTCGAGGCACGTTCGCTTCACGCATGTTTGAATGGCGCCCAATGGCACCTTGGAGTGTCTTTGTTTTAAGCGTCAGTTTCCTTTGTCGTACTGTCAGTTAATTGTTCCGTCTCAAGGTCTAACTGTGGGAGTCCGTTTAGGGTGAAAATATCTGGACCGTGACCAAAATAAATGCGTTTATATGGATCGCTGGCATACACGCATGGTTTCATTTAAATTAATGTGTTAGTAAATATTTTTAGGTACAGTGTGAGAACACAAACATATTATTTAAGAATGCTAAGGCATTGTTGGTGGACAGAATTAGCATATCAACATTCGGAGTCAGTGGGTAGGTACATACTAGTAGAGGTCATCTAATGTAAATTGTAGCGCTCTACCATATAAACCATTTGATTGTATCTGATATAGCACAATGCTCAATTTATGTCACAATTTAAAGCTCAATATGCGTTGGTATGTACTATTTATTTAATGTAGATTTTATTTAAATTAGGAGCTTTGTAGCGCCAAATAAACATGTAGTTCGGATGAGAACTTTGCATTTTCAAGGAATGAAAAATAAAGACTTGAAATTTTGAAATAGGAAAAGAATGGGACTGGCTGGCTGCTGACGGCGATTCAAAAAATGAATTTATTCCAATTCTTTTTATGATATTCAGCCAGTTCTTTGTTACACTTTTTATGGCACTGTATTGGCAGCTTCACAGGGTTAATTCATTGTGTTCATGCACGTACAAAAAACTTCATGGTGGCGCACATCAATTTGTTGCAGACAATACTAGCTCATACCTACTTACGTGATTCTAATCTAATAATAAGGTGGGTAGGTACAAGAAAATGTTTCATTACATTTTGGTTCGTGTCAGTAAAGCCGGTCGGTGTAGGTACTCGGAACGTGGGCCGCATGAATGAGAAAGTCTTGAACCGGTTCGCAGCCAGCTTCCACAGGCTGAGGTGTCTACTTTCAAATCACAATAGACATTCGACTTATCTTAGCACTAAACCGAACAAACAGCTTCTGTATCATAAACATAAAACTGGTGTTCGTGTCTTAAAATATAAATTGACTTCAATTGTATTTTTAAATGAAGTGAGTTTATGGAAATTGTTTTTAATTTATTTTATCGCCTTAATCGTGACAACACAATAAACAATTGAATATCTATCATTCGTCTAGCCCCTCCCCAATGGAGGGGCTATTCTCATGTTTTTCACCATTAAAGTAATATGAAAAAAACCGAATATCTTTGTGGTACCTGTTAGCCTTGCGATGCCAATATTTGTTAAACACAAATGTTAATTTACGACGGCTTGATAAACAAAACAGTCTTGGACAACAGAAAACACTGCGAGTGCTAAGAGCTCTTTGGTTTGGCTTAAAAGTCTGGACAAAAACTAAAATTGTTTATTATCGCCAATCCCATTGTCTCTTAAAACTGGACTTGATTACAATTTCGAAATTTGAAAAGTCCTGCTAAGTACATAAAAGGACGGACTTTTTTTTTCAGTAGATACCTACTCATTTAAGTTTTTTTTTGTTTTCTAAATAAGTATTCAATACGAATAACCCGGACTAATGACTAGGCCGGATAAAGTCCGGACGGGTTGCCAAAAGTCCGGAAAAATCCGGTTGGATAGTAGACTAAAACTAAAATTGTCTACTATCGTCAATCCCATAGCCTTTTAAGACTGGATCCTAATCCTAAGTAAACATTGTGTATGAGGTGCGCGAGCGCAGGCGTGTCGAGTATTTTGGTCGAATGTACACACACGAAGCGGCGCGGCGTCCGCCCGCACTTCTGATATAAAATCAACTCGGCAAAAACATCGTTATTTTTATTCAACAGCCAAGGCCGTACCGCCATATTGCATTCGCTGTATCACGACAACGTTGGTCCTGTAAACAAGGCCTTTTATATGATTGAGGTTTAAGATCATTTTATTTATAATTATTAGATTATCATTCGAATATCAAGATGGTGCACTTATAATAGTTCTGTTCGGTACAGTAGACCGCACAGGCAGTAAGCATAAGCTGGCCTGTTGCTAAGCCAGGTCATAGAACTTGAAGTGAAATAAACAACCGACGAGCAGTTGACAGTACACACGGCGACACATCAAGCTATACATTTCCAATATAACATGGCCACGCTTTTTATAGATTTCCCGTTCAATGAGAGATCCGCATAAACTGGTTTTGTATAGCTTGATTGGTCGCCGTGGGTACCATGTGCTAAGTTCAGAGGTATCGAAATATACCCAGTTTGTTTTTTCTAAGTGTTCGTTACTCCAGTCATCAGCGGATTATTATTTTGTTATTCATTTCATTGAAAGAATATACAGTGTAGAGCAAAAATTCTTAATAAAGATCGTAAACAAGGCAAGTTTTTATATATTTTGCCTTCCAAAACATCATTATGCGGGGCGCCCAATCTAATCGGACACACGTTGGCAAACGCGTGTTTTGAGTAGCGAGTGAAATACATGTTTTGCTATAATCATGTAGATTTAGAGCGTTGGTATGTCCATGTGTCTAAACATAAATTGCTCCAAATTTGAATTTGTCAGGGCATTTCGTGGTGACTTTGAACATAGCCAAAAGAGATCGGCATAGTCCAAGAGATGTCGTGTTTTTCTGTCAAAGATTTTCCATTTGTCTTTTATCAAGAAATATAGTCTTCAAATGTCACATGCAAGAACCACACATCAGCCAGATATATAGCACAGTCTGCAATTCTGTTCTTGATCATTGATCGTTTGGGACGATTTTATTTATGGTTCTCTCAACGGTTAGCATTGTCTTCCAAGTGTAGCGAGCGAAAATTCAACTGTTTTGTTCTCTGGAGACCCAAAAGCTTACCTTAAAGCCTCACCTGTCGATTTTCAATGAACAACATTGCAAAAGAATTTATTGACCCTGTATTTCCTGTTGCGCAGTCGGAAAAAAATACCCATGGCTTGAGGAATTTCACTCTTATCAGCCGGAATAATCTAAACATATCCCGTGGTTATGTTTACAATTTCTGTACTCGTTATCATTTTATATCCTAATTTAATTTACACGCGCAGCCATTAAGAGGCACATAAGCGCTCACGTTACGTAACTGGGCCAGCGTCTGTTGTCGGCGATTTTTGTTCATGAAATTAAACTAACCTATTGTACGACCAAGGTCACCCATATTAAGTCGAGCGCACTTCCGTTCAGGCGAAGTCGACTCGACTGCTAACTTCGTCTTTGAATCAAAATGCCTACAGTATAGAATAAAGCGGCATTTAAAATGCATCGCACACGGTCTTTGTCAGTACGAAAATAAAAATAAAAACTTGAAGGCTTTAGTCATTACCCCTCGTGACTGTAAAGCGGGATTGATTACATTAGTATTCAATCAGTCATTCAGAATAATCGATTAATCATTCAAAATTTGATGTAATATGCTCCGATAGTCTAAAATAGTCTGCCGAATGAATTACAAAACAACAGCGTCAACATTATAATCGCCGGTTTTTTTATCTATAACCGAATGTAAACATAGTTGGTATTGACACGCCCCGCCGCGATACGAAAGCCGGTATATAATTCGGTTGGCCTTGACAGTGAAAAACAAGTTTTTTTGCGCTACCTTGAGACTGCTTTTTGCCTCACGTGTAAGGCAAAAAACGATGCATATTGTACTAGTTTACAGTTTATTAACTCAGACGCGGAATATTTTTTTTTATTAAATTGTTATAAACGCATTACGAGCCAGATCTAAAGGTTTTTATGTAGATTTTTACATACTTGTAATATCTTGATGGTATTATGAAAATGTTAAGAGGTTTGACGACAAACGAGTTTTGGTATTTTTAATCGTCTTTGTTATTCGCGATTTCCTTTATTACAGAGACGTCGCGCCATTTTGTATTTAATTATTTATTTCAAGGGCTTCCTATTTACGAATTCCAAATGCCCTTCTTGACATAAAGAAAAAAAAAGCAAAGTTAAAACGTCATTTGATTAAAAATGGCGCTTGCATTCGTTCCCGTCTGCTTCAAACCCGCAAGTCAGCGCGTTCGCTGTAAATCCGTGTAACGCGATTAGGCATTAACCATTTCAATACTGATGGCACGAAATGTGCTCGTCGCAAAGGGCAGTACACAGAAAATTGGATTTCGATTCATCACCGCAGAGAAAGGGTTAAAAGTTAGAAGACTCTGAGATTGGAGAGGAAAAGATATTAGTTGCTTGTACAGCAAATCGGAATGGAGTAAACGTGATGTCTGGCGTTGTAATATCCAAGATTATATATTGTTAAGAACGGTAATGGCTTTACCTCGGGCTACGTTGAAATGTTTTACTAAAAGATTCACAGATGCAACTGTCCGAGTGTATTTAAAAAAAATATTTTCTTTTTTTTTTTTCGCAGAGCCGGTGCTGGCGCTAACGGCATATTCTCCCGAAGACTCGATTTTTCTACTTTCAATCTTCTACCGAAGCACAAAGTCAACTCATATCAAATCAAGGTATGTACTATTAAATTTAAGAGAATTACACAACAGAAAAGAGAAAATAACAATTTAACGACACAGGATCGACTCCTTTGGGAACTCTAACGTCTAGCGTAAACACTTAAACAGTCCTCTCAAATAGGATTTTTATGTATTTTTCAACCGAACATCAAACTACTGTTAACACTGAATAACGATAGCACAAAAATAGAGCAATAATTTTCACACATCATCATGGATTTTTATTGAAAAAAATAAGTCTCGTTAGCAGCCAAGTACCTACTATTGACGTCAAAAGTTTCACAAAAAAATATGGAAGTGGTCTAATCCTGTAATAGTCGACGAACTCAAGCTTATACGTAATTAATCTTTCCCAACGAGATCTAGGCAGTGAGAGCCCTGCGCCACTGGTAGATAGATACTCGTAGGTACTATCCTAACTGGACGCAGGTCGCAGAGGTGCCCAATAAAATATTTTTATTGCACAAAAGCTTCGCGGAGGTGAAAGTTTGCTTTTGTTGTCGCCGCCATAAAAACACAGGGTGACACTTTTCGCGATAAAACGCTGTCACGGGTGGCGCCGGGCCCGGGGGTGGTCGGTAACTCGCTAGTGTCGGTACATTTTCCACCGAATAAACGTAAACTTTTCTGTAATTTAATCGCACCACTGGGTGGTTTATGCGACGCTCCTCTAACCGCCAGACGAAAGTAAAACGTCGCTTTTTTAGTGTTTTAAATAAACGTTATTTCGGTTTAATGTGGCTTTATAACAGTAACACCTGTGGCGAAGAGGTGTTTTATATGTGCATTTTATAATACACTTTAGAATTAAAATTGAAATATTCTACTATCTTTTTAAAACTTGGAAGTAATTTAAAATTTTCAGCCAGTTACAACAAACATTCCTACATAAGAAAAAGAAAAAAATATTATTATTTACATTTATTTAATGGCATCGTTCCAACTGAAATGAACGCAAGCCAGTAAGTTCGCTACCATATTTCGAGTTGGCATAACTTTACACCTACTCAGGCAACTGTTTAAAATTAATGAAATTGTTATTAGTGCTTGTGTGCTAATGTATTGCATAAACCGATATAATAACAGCGTAATGTGGCTAGCTTTTCGTGAAATATTCATAAGATCATTACTGATTCGGAACGGAATCGATTAGCAGTTAACACGCCCACAAAAAAAATATAATTGATGGGTTTCAGTACATATGCGAAAAGTGGATAAGTAGATTCGACAAAAAAACCAGTAGGAATGCTGTTGATTTTGCTAACATTCCTTCGAGTTTGAACGTTAGCTGAATCGCTAAGATTGGCGAATTATTTGTACGGAATCGATTATTTTGGCATTTGCGAACAATATCATCGTCACGTACCTTGTTCGTTTTATCTAAGAATATAATTCAGTACAGATAGCATTTAATTACATGCATTTAAAGTAAATTATCTGTATCAAAAATCCTACTAATTATTTCAAAAGGCACGTTATCTTTTCAACAAGCCAACCAAATGAATGCATCTAATTTCTTCGCGCTATCAATTTTATTGTCCTATTGTATGGAACGCCGTATACATTTCTAATTAACAAGTAAACTGATGGCACTTTCCCACAATATATCAGTAAACGTTGCATCTTTTTTTTTTCATACAATTCTGATAGAAAGAAAGAGATAAAAAATACGAAGAACCAATTGAATGTCGTGTTGTGGTTTGTAGCAGTCTGGTTGGAGAAATTGATGGTCATATGATGGAGGTTTACTCGCTGTCCGGCTTACACTTATAAATCTAAGTAGCGTACTGCCGGTAAATGCATGGATATTTAATGAATGTATGGCTGCTGTATAAATTCTTAATGCAGCTGAAGCCATTATTTTATATTGATTGACACCATTTATTGGTTACCCCAGTTAGGCTGACGAATAGTGTCATAGATTTCAAGTTTTTGTAAGAAAAGTCGTAAAAATGTAGCGATTCATGGTCGTATTTCGACGTTAGTTTCTCAAATACACGTATAGACACTACACTCATTAAGTTGTAATTTTTCTTTTTTCTATAATATTTCTGTTTTTGTTAAGGTGAAAGCGTCAGGGTAGCTCGCGAAATTCAAATCATGATGAAACAAAATATATAAATCATCAATACAACCCTCTAAGTTCATTTAATCCCATTTAATGACTATTTCATTAAAAAGTCATTCAATGGGATTATATGAATTTAGAGGGCTGTATTGATGAGTTTAATGACTATAACTCTGTAAAGCCATATATGTCACGGTCGCGAATCATATCTAAATCAACATACAATCTGACACTGAAAATTAAAAATTCGCGGGCTACCTTGGCGCTTCCACCAATCCTTTATGCGCAAATTTCTTTGTGCTGCAACGAAAGAGACTGGCCTCCACGATAATGGGAACCGTAGTGTGGAGACCAGAGACGTATTTTTGATGTAATGTACTTCTGAAACGATGGAGTTTATTTGTATTTAGAAAGAGAAACCGAAAGGAACAGTGGTGTACTATCCCTTTGCCACAGTGAAGAGATGTTGTTCATCAATATTGAATGTAACATGAATAGAAGGCAGTAGCGAAAGGTCAATTTTTGTAACAGGTAAGACGGAGTACATAATCTTAAATGTGATTATATTTTTGCCTATAGAATACTAACTGTGCCATTTTTCAAAGGGAAGCCGAATTATATGAAACCTTCGCCACTGATAGAAGGTAACACAAGAAAGCTATGCAACCTGTAAATATATTCCATCTTTGGGACTCTTCTAATTTCTTCGGAATACTGTTCCGTAACAAAATCCAGCGAAAATATTTCAGATTTCGCCAGAATATTCAGTTATTAGTAAACAAGGACTTTGTTCTGTAATATTTCATGTAAAATTGCTCTTAGCCTTTTGATCTCATTACTCTGAGCACATTCTTACACATATCTAAAGTTTATTCTTAGCGAGTGTATTTATTTGCTCTTTAATCTTTTTTAGATAAGGCAAACAATTATACATTTTTTTATGTATCCTTGAATGATAAGCAGAGTCAGGGTGATACAGAGGAGAACCTGTACTTATGTTTCACGACATGTTTAGCAGACAATTTTTAACACTGGTGAGTCACGAAACCTTTTCACTAAGAATTTCTCTCAAAATCATATGAGTAACTATTTTTCATTTAATAAAAATTGGATTCGAAACTGGTCCCATTAACCCAACATTTCTCACTGAATTGATCGATTCGTTATGCGGCTTCCAAAAACGCATTTTCTTCAAAAGGAATGCACCGTTTCTACCTTCATTCTTTACTGAATTGTTCTCCACGGGTATTTTGCAATTGTCAGTCGTTATGTGTATTTTGTTACGCAGCTCTGGTGTCTAGCCATAGTCTTCTTTTCAGAATATTACCCCAAAAACTGCTAAGAAAAGTTTCGCACCCGAAAATTCCACCCAAGACTGTCTTTCGTTCCGGGCTAAAAATCGGCAAATCATCAACTTAAACTCGCCATTCTTCGCTGAATTATTCTCCACGGATTATTTTGCAATTGTCAGTCGTTATGTGTATTTGTTATGCGTCTCTGGTATCTAATCTGTACAGGCCTTGAGCCAGTTGTGTGTCAACCGACGGTCATTCCCCTGTCCGTAGTGCTCGCAGCTATTTTTGCCCGACGTTTGTTTGTTATTTATTACAACACTCAACACATACGCTTGACTGTACGCAGTTACTGTGTTATATTAGGTCTGTGAGTGCATATACTTGGGTGCAGTTTAGTTATTTAAATTGTCTGTTAACTCGAATGTTTCTGCCTTTAAAAGAAGAAACAGTATTGTAATATCACTTCTTGGGATTGAGTTTCGAGATCCATGTTTGGATTTTGGTTGCAATTGTTTAATCGACTTCTGAAATAGCAACTGATACTCGGCATTGTTATTTGTATTCGTCCACTCTACTTATCAGTTTTACGCCACAATTCGCTCTTGTATTTTAGCTGTTTTTAAACAGTTTATATTTGCATACATAGGATATGCCACACCTTCTATCCTGTCCTCTGTGTCTATTCTGTCCTGTCGTGCACAACTAATTGCACTCTCCAGTACTTGAATGAGGGAAACGACAGATCTGTCCAGGTTGTTACGGTCAGCCAAAATCTGAGTCATCGATTCGAGAAGATTTTGCATTCAGATGGTCTATTAGTATGAGCAAATCTCACATAATGTGATGGTCATTCAAATAAGAATGGGCTCTATGTCAATTAGCTCTGAATGTTGGGATCACGACTCACGAGTTTAGTTTTCAGTCAATCTTGTCGGCTCCTGTTGCTGAGTAATCAGACTTTCTCCAGCTGATTAGGCAGGTAAATCTGGGCATATAAGCTGAAAGCTTACCCATGCCTCTCGCATTATATGAGGCCATAATCGGGCGATTAACAAGGTAGAAACGGTACGGTAGAAAGTACTATAAATTTTCTTAAGCAATTTGCTTATGAATTATGATAAGTATGTTGTTAGGTGAACATACAAAATTGTTATTGTAATTACCATTAATTCAATTCAATTAGCCAGCAAGTTCAGTTTGCCAATTAATTATTTACTATCTGCATGAAGATTTATTTTTTCTAAAAAGAGTCAAGACTACCGGTGTTTAGTCACGGTTTTCGAACCAAACCAGACAGATATTCAAAGTAATTTAGATAGTATTTTAACATAGATAATCAGCGACGGTAATTTAAATGCTATTTCGTGCTATTCTGACGCGCGAAGTGCTACTATTGTGGCTGCTAACGCCCGCTCGTGCACCGACTGAGGCACGCGAGATAATTTAAAACATTTTCTTCACTTATCTATCGCGTAAATAACGCGACCGGTATTGTCTTGTAGCCGACTCGTTTCGCGTGAGAACACCCCGTTTACTCGGCAGGGGAAACTTCATAATTCTCCGCACCCCCCTGTATAATACCCCCAGGTCCACCTCAACAACGTTCAACAACACCGTTTACATGATCTTTTACTTATCTGGAACTGGTTTACTTCGATCTCTAAAAAATAAATCACGTCCGTTTGAGTCCGGCAATAAAATTCAATAGGCACGCTATAAAATAAATATCGGTTTCTTCCTACTGGAATCTAATAACCAAGTGAAACGATACGGAGATACTGGTAAGCATGATTGATAACGGAGACAAGCGGAGCACGTTTTCGCAGAGCGGCATCATTAAATCCCAGTCCATTTCTTCTATTTATGGTGGCTCGCTGTCTGCCAGCATATTGATTGCGGCGACCGGTTGCACCGCTCGTAAAGACCCAAAGCCGGGTTTATGAATTTATCCCAGCGGTAATTTTCACGTCCACCCTGCGTATACGTACTTATATCGCGTCTCGTGATCAAACATGGCCTAACGAGCTGAACGACTTCATAAAATGTTTTGCAGATTTTCATTTGGTTGCGGCTCTTCAAGTGTGATAGATGGCCGTTATCGCTAATATCAAAGAGGAGCTTTTTTTGGTAGTTATACGGAGTAATGTGTAATTCGAAGAGCACGGAGGAAGATGTGGCGGACGCGCGGTCGTCCATGTAACTAAAGCCGACGGAGCCGCGGCTGCAACCTGACACCGCGCTCAAGGCCTTCCATGTGGATTAACACCGCGTTTTTCTTTAAACCGTCTTGCTCAGCGAACGCAACATTCGCTTAACCTTTTTGCGTTTCGGTTTTAGGTTTTTCGTCTAACTATTGTAAGACAAATGCTCCAATAGCCTTTGAAAATTATACGCCTCGCGATAAATGACTCAGCCCGACCGTGAGTGGGCCTAAGTTATGCTGTCATTCCGTCTCTTCATCATGCGCTGATATACTGCAAAATGCATCTCGATTTTCTCAACGGACCGTAAATGGCAAGAAATGAGAAAGTAGCCGGTTAATAGATACAATAGGGCTTGATAGGTCTCGCGGTGCAACTTTCCTCCGTTGCAAAAAGTGGTAGAATGATAGCATAGCACGACGTGCAATAAGTTCTATACTAGTTCAGATATCGGTCGTTTCGTAAGAACTCGATAAATGTAATTACTCCATTACACAGATGCTTGATAAATCATTGCTATTTAAGCATGACGAACGAATCTCTTTAAATCAGAAGGAATTTCCGAACACGCAGTGATGGTATGGTGCAACAGATAGTGTATCTTGCATTTTCTTGGTGTTTAGCTTTCGACACAGCTGGAATAGGCTAGCAGACCTATAAAAGGCAGCAACCGTGCGAACTTTAGCCAACCCGCGGCTTGCAAGACCGTTTCGTGTAGTTGTGATCAAGTTTTTATGAAGTTATTGCAAGTATCCACTTGCAGGACACTATTACCGTACATGGTAGGGCTCGGGAGCCGGTTTTTCTTGGCATCGTACTGTTGAATTCAATCTTGATAAACATGCGCCTTGTTTGCGTACATTTAGGAGTCGTTTCGGCTTAATATTTCGCAGTAGCTCCCTCCTAATTATGTATTGGTTTTCAATATCGTGTTTTATCGAAACTTTGGCGTTTAAATTGATTTCTTTAGCGGTAGAATATTAGTTGCGTGAGTAATCTGTCGGGTGGTGAATAGAATGCGTATCGCCGAGAGCTGAATCCGTGGATAATGCATCGCACGTACCCACGCGGGTACGCGCGCAGCGTGTCCCGCGTCGCGGTCGGCGTCGCCTGTTGCGCCCACGCTCTGCGCGACGCAGATCGACGCGTGCGCCAGATACGACAGATTGAATGAACTACACGCCTCTTTAATTTATCAAGAAAACATCCTTTAATTAATTTTAGCAGTTTTCACGTTAGTACTTTATTTTTTTATCATATTATCACGCCTGTAATCCGAAGAGTTGGGCAGAGGTGTGTGTACCTTTTAGTACAACCTACACTTCGTCAGTAATGTTTAAGTCTCATGTAATAGGGGGCGAGCCTATTGCCATCAACCGGGCAAAAATCCAGAATCCGTGGCTGCTATTTATTACACGTATTGTAGTAGTTCCCAACCCGGAAATCGAACCTAGGACATCATGCTCTGCAGTGACGCTTGTGAGTTTTTATCATGTTTGCTGAAATAATGATTCAGATCGAGTTTACTTTTATTTCAAACAAATCTGAATTTTAAATGAATAACAAGTTCCTCCACTAATCTATGAAAATAATTATTCGTGTTTTGCTGTAGGTATTTTCGCACATTTATCTTTATTTGCGAAGTTCTTTTTATGTAAACTAAAGATTATTATGCGCTCTCGTAAGTTTACGTAACCATCAATCAGTTGGTTTTTCACAATATTCTTGTAATTCTTGGCAAAAACGTATTCGTGCACACATCCCCTAGATACGTCTGAATTATTCATCAGGGTTTATCATAATCCTAAAGACTTCAAGTAAAGTTCGCAGTAAAAATAAAAATAGCGTTTTTCCGATCCCAGAGGAAAACGTGTAGCGAAAAACAGAAGTAAAGAAAATTAATCAAGCACGATGCCGGGTAATATAAAATTGTATCTAACTCATAAAATCTAAATTCGTCCATAGCATTATTTTATAAGAATTTGCACTTTTTTAATTGCACATTTTCTGCCCCGATGCGTACAAATTTCAAACATTTCAGCGAATGAAATTCATAGAAACAAAGTTGTAACACTAGTTGTATGTAACTAGAATAGAACTGGAGCGGTCAATGAACCCGCGCTGCTATTATTATCGCGATAACTGCGGCAATAATGTTTGGAAAACACGAGCAAAGATTTCAGGCCAAAATTGCGGGTTTATTAGGGAATTAATAAAATCAAAGATTTACAAACGCGTAGATAACTAGACAAGTTACATTAGACAAGTACCAGGCGCTCAGAGATCGGTGACAAGTCGTTTAAGATCGTGAGTAGGTTGGCTCCATCAACGTTCAGAGCCAACTCTCAATTAAGTTCTGACTGTAATATTTGTACCGCCTGCTGTTCTTGGTGATTTAAATGTTGGTTTAACCGAGACTTATGAACACACTGAAATAATATATTCAGTTCGATTAATTTAACTATTGATACAACTGCAGTTATTAAATGTATCAGTTGTTGCCACTTAAAAGTTCATAATGTCTGATCAAAAACATTGAAATAAAACACCGCCCTAATGCGTCTGATTTCAGTAATTCATCAGCTTCAGCTGCATCGATACTTCTTCATAATAGATGGTTTTAGATTGATAATAAATTATTCTTAATCGTCGACATTTATCTTCAGAAAATACCTATAGCATTGTTCTAAAATATGGAAAACTATACTGAAAAGTAAAAACCGGGTTTGTAGACAAAAGATGTTTTATGAATTCTTTAACCTTAGACATTTTTATTAGCATGCCCGAAAATATTTATGCTTCTTTAACAACGAAAGCCACTCTTAGTTAATTTCGGCCTTATCTACTGCAAACTGATGTTCTCACAGGGGAAAATATGGAATCGGGCTCACTCGCTATTCATTGCCTTTCAAAAATAATCTTCCTCATTGTTTCTGCCTTTCACTCTCTCATCAGTGCATCCCCCTTCGTATTTTCCATCCCAGGTCATAAGAGCACCAAGATATGTATCCCCCGTACAACTGGCAACACTGGCAACCCTACCAACAAGCACTTGGCTCGGCGTTAACCCTGAAGTTGGGCGTGGGGTCAACGCACGCGCACGACCTAGTTACAGTGCACGTCGCCGCGCCGCTTGCAAATCTCTAGCGCATAGAATCGCAACGACTAATGCCGCCATATTGTGTGATTTGATTTGTTAGGGTTAGAGCTGGTATGCTTATTTTGGCAGCTGGGATCGGAAATTGCAGCAATGCTGGATTGATCGTGTTTTGGGAACTCTGCGTTCGGTCCTGATAAAAAGCTGGTGTTTTGCAGATCCTAATGATCCTCTCAAACGCTGTCCGGCACCCAAATGTGTGTGAAATCAGTCGCTGTATTAATATTCCGAAAAGTGACTAAACCGAGAAGATCCTCAGTTTCCGTTACTGAGTGTTGTGTCTGCTTGACTCTCTTCATTATCATCAATTCATCATTATTGTCAGCCTTATTTCACCCATTGCTGAGTACATCCTTATCTCTTTTGTGCTATGCTTCCCTGGTACAGTTCCCTGCGCGAGTATTACCCGTGATCTTTTGAATGCCTCTCCCACCCATCAGGCTCTTGGTCTGCCAACACGTCTACCGTCTCTCGGTAATCATTCAGTGAGGACTCTACTCCACCTATGCATGGCTCTAACTAATCCCAATTGCCACCACATTGTGTGATTTGATTTTTTTTTTCCTACGGTCATAATCGTACCTGTTGCCTACGGCTCAAATGCTTCTGTTTTTTTCAACCTCTATTCAAATGATGAGGTCCTGGTAATGTGGTGATAAATTAGGTAACATTATCATAATGATTTGATACCTCATTAATTGACAACAGCTAGTAGTGATGGCTATTTGTTTTGTTGGTTCTTTGTTTAATATAAAGAAAAGACAAAATTGCTTCAAGGCTTCTTTACATCGTGTCCAAAGGGGGTCTGAGTTCTAACCACCTCAGTGATCCATCTGTGTTTACATGCTCACGACGATCTTATCCATTCATGACCACTTAAGGAGACGGTCTATCCGTCCGACGACGAAATACTAATAATTATAATATACGCACATAAAGAATTGTTACATAATGTGAACTCCTACCATCAACAACGTATTTAACTCCGAGTTTCCTTATAAAGAATGTTTTATGTGTACTTTAATGACTATAACTCCGCCACATAAGCTATTCACATAATCAAGACCTAATTGCGAGGTGTGGTCTGGATACGTTACTGCTCTAACTAATTATTATAACTCCGAGATAAACTTGCGTGATCGCGCCCGTGCGAGCGCCCGAGCGTTCACGCTAGACCAACCACAATCTTATGATACAAGTTTTATGGATTGCCAGACATACGAACTAGCGATTTATCGTGCGATAATGTTCTTAGTTTCACGAAGCTCGTGTGGAAAAGTGGAGCAACTGGCCCTTACCCGTTGGCCTTTTGAAAGTACATTTTCTGAATATTTTGGTACTAATCCACGCTGTATACTTTATATGGGAGTATTTGCGCAACAAAGGTTTTGGGATAGTGTTTATACCAGTTTTCTTGCGACAAAACGTTTAGCTGTTCCAATAAATTAGGATAAATTGCACGGCCATGTTGTTTAATCGTGTCTATCTATCTTCGATCAACGTCTACTAAATGTTCTATAATTATAGTCGTATTTAAATTGAGAGGCGCTTGATTTAATCACGCTGTTATTTGATTATAGCTGCCACCACCCACGTCAGTGTAATACAACCTTAATATAGACGTAACTTCAAATGATGCACTACGAATTTTGTGTTATTCAACCTCGGAAATAATAATAACTTGATAATAATTTATACACACCTATTAAAATAATAATCGATATTTTAATGGCGAACAGAAACGTCACGTTATAACTCATAACTTTATTACTATATTTTATCCTTGCGTTCACCTTAATAAATAAATATTGCGGCTGCATGAAGTTGTTGAGCATAAAACAGAGAACAACAATAAAAATGGAAACCTATTCTAGTTATCAGCAACTTTGTGTTTATCTTTTGAAACAGGCCGTTTATAGTGTAAAACAAAAAATATAAAAACAAGTGAAACATGAGTGGCTTACGTGACCTAGGAACACGTCGCCCGAGTTATGACAGTTCTGCATGCCTCAGGTCACGATTCACTTCTAAGAACATGTAAGACGTAGTTGAGCTATCTACGACACGAAACAATACCTAAAACAGTAATTATACACAATAATTACCGTGAATAACTACTTCAGCGATTACAATAATACGTTGTTAGTCAACAATGCGATATAATTGACGCAGCCCTATTAAATAGCAGAGATAATTCATGCAAAGAATATCAAGCTCACAGAACAGGACATTCAGACCATCAAAATAAGTAAGTTGCAATTGCCAGGGATTTGTTGCGAAGGGAGATATTCAAGTAGAAGCGGGAATTGAGAGGATCGCGCCAGGACCATTAGCCGTATTGTTATTGCCAACATTCCCAGTAATGAACCGCTCGTTTTCGTCCTTTAATATCACCGCTTTGCTCCCCTTACTCACTGTAATCGTCCTCCAGCTTGATTTCAGTTCATCTCATCGGTTCTGTATCCCTTTAATTAATTCCTTTATTTTCAGAGAGCATATTTTTTTTGCCAGATTTCAATTTACAATCCTTAATATTACGAGTTTCAGTTGTGTCTGTATGCATGCTGATGAGGTATAAAGCTCGGCAATATTGGCTTTTCGAGTGCCTTTACAGTCTAGGTAGAGAAATTCACCGCAGTTGTTTTTCCAATTCAAGCTCCCTCTGACATTTTTCCAGCAGTTTCCTCGCGCCATCCTCGCCAGTTGGTACTCGACGAAGGGCGATTTACATGGAAACTTAGTAAAATATTCACATCAGTTGCCGATTGTCACGTTATATTGAGATATTCAAACTTTCTCTCCGTCTGGATTGTGCATCTCATCTGCATAATGAGATGCCCGGCATTGTGTTACAGCTGCAGCGGCTTATCATCGCTGCTATTGAGATTATTCATTTCAGACAAAGAAGTACGCTCTTTGATATAGGTGTACAAAACACGGCCGCCCTCGTGACGTAACGAAAGATATTTCCACACTTTCGCCCACGAATCTCGACGGCGGCCGCCGAGGTGAAGTTCAAGACTATTTATAAAACGAGCCGAGCCTTACTTGGCGCCTATTGATCGTGCAGAGAGCACGCACCCCGTATTACGGTAGGTTAGTAAGCCCGCGGCTAGCGGCGTTCGAAGCTCCCGGAACGCGCCGAGACCAGCCGAAATTTTACATCCCCGGCCGTATTGATCGGACTTGACATTGAAATTGTAATAGACGCAAACAGCTGGGAAGTAAGGGTGCGTGCCGGGAGCCGGGCCTCCCTCACGCAAGCCTGTCTTGCCTCCCGCGTTCCGCCCGGACGACCTTTTCCGATATAGATTTTCTCGTTTTTCTGTAAACAAAAACAAAACTCCCTCGAGTCTTCAAGTTTGCCGTCTAGATTGAATTGTCCATTAAAGTTATTCATCGGCGTTCAAATGTAGTTGAACGTTTGTAACGTCTAGTAATTATGCACGAGAGCCCTAAGACGGGCGCTGCGGTGTTCTAAAATCTCATTTATATTCAGTGCGGTCGGAGTTTGAATGTTATCTAAAATCCGTGTTTAGGTGTTGGTCGGGATTGCTCTAATCTGGAAACTAAACACATTGTTGAGTTAGCCGAGGCTTTGTTCTCCCACGGCTCTGCGATCCTGTAGTTATTCGTACGCAAAATGAATCCTCGAACTTGCTGGAGACAGTAAAGTTTACAAAGTTTTCAGTCGCACAAATAAGTTATTTTATATTGTTTGCGTCTCCGTTGTTGAGGAAAATAAATAGTGCATGTTTTATTGTGAGTTTATTAAAAGCACGGCCATGTTTGTGAACAATTGGCTGGATAAGATTAGACGTACCTTTGGCGTTATCGGTAGGTATTTTGTCACGTAGTTTTCCATTACAATGTGTCTGAACATAGCTTTATCGTTTGAAATACATAGGAATATGTCTACTTCAGCTTGTGTTATCATATGGTTTCTTATCACTCACATAATATGTTGAGGCGCTTCCTGGGCGACAGCGACAAGTTCCACCGCTTGCCTTCGTTTCCTGCAGCCAGGTATCTTGCTAGGCAACACTTATGCAGTCGTTGACAGCGACATTAAACTTTCTTTTCTGATAACAAGCTAATTGCGAGTTTTTTTTCCTAGTTTCTACGCAATTACCACTGACGGTCTAACTAATCTTAGCACCCGAAATTTTTGGCCAGGTCAGGTGACTATTATATGAAGGTTAGATCTTTTATCAAAGAGTCAGACACTATTGTTCCTCTAAATTCAATGGACCGTTACAAATTCCAGAATTCTGTAAGTCATAGCCAATTTCTTTGAAACCTAAGTGCTTTGGCAAAAATGAAAAAAACCTAACCTAGCTGATCCCGCTATAGAAGGGGACCATAGTAGTGAATGAGTTAGAAAATTAAAGAGAGAGATGCTTGAGTAATACGAGATCCGCCTTTGATTCTAGGACTTCCAACTTGGTCTGAGGGAGCGATAATTTTAAATTCAATCTAACTCTAATCCGTGGGACGGTCTGCAAAGCCGATCGGGGCGCGAGAACTTGGAGACACACCGAGATGTTTTTGCTGAATACAGATCAGTTCAATCGAAATTATTCCATTACCGCAGCTGTTCCAATAGAAAATTTCATAAATAAAAAATGCGCGCGGTGTCTGCTCCGGTGCGATTCTATGGAATCACGGCACCTCCAAGTTAAATAAGTGATCACCGGTCGGCGAAGACGTGAGCTGAACCTCGATGGCTTTGTACCTAAGTTTAGATTATATTACTAATAGATTTGCATGGATTTGCTTCGCTTCTGTTTTTCTTTCTGTTTCGTTTTGCATGAATTGCACAGAATTTTTAACCTTTACGGAATAAACGTTGTGCAGTATGCCAAATAATACATTGATTTTGCTTCCCATAAATTTTGCACTGCCAATATAAACAGACAGAACTAATTAATCACGATGGAAACGGGAGTAGCGGCTGAATAATTAATGCTTATTTGATTATCAATTATGATCGATACAATTTGGCAGTTAACAAATTTTAAAATAGAACATAAAGGTGGATAGATTGGCTGTGGCGGCGCGGGCGGGTGGCAGTCAGCCGCTTATCGATCGATGTCTGTGTGCACTGCTTCGCTTCTGGCTGCTGCACCCGTGTCCGATCATTTGTCTCGCTCCATTCCGCGAACCTTTCCGATACACCATCCTTGTCGCTTCGTTATTCATCGTCCCTAACCACCCGGTAGTCGGCTGCCTCCCGGTGTTCTCCCGTATTTAGACACTGCACTATCTAATTTATGTTTTAAATTGTCCGCTTCAAGTCCTTCGGGCTTACTACGGTAACGAGTATATCTATGGTTATCGTTATGACTTTGGGAGAGGTAATGGGCTATATCATTATAAATTTGTCTGGCTTCTAAGTTTCGTTCGGTTCAGACGGCACCTGTTATGAAAATGGCGCAATTTCGCCCTTTAACGGTTCGACCTTTAATCTTGTTTATTATTTGTTTTCCATCGATTATTTTGTTTCTATTACTCCAATATTGTTTCGAAAGGTTAAGTATTGGACATCTACTTTCAATTGTTGCGGGGCCTTGGCACGAGCTCGCGGCTAGTCGGCCAGCATAGGAATAGCGCAGTGGCATTTGGTATCACAAGCGTGCGCCTGCGGTGCAGGCCGCTTACATAACGCACCTGCCATATCGGGCCGAGCACCGCACCTCACGTTCACTCGCTCATTCTATGAATTACTTATAGGTCATAGACCTCATCCATTATTTAATTCTGCACTGCACACTATCGTATTGATCAATGATTTGTATTTCTGCCAGCTCTGCCATCGAGTGCAACGTTTGTAATTTTGTAAACCACTCGACATCTTGTTCAAATCCTTTGAACCACTCGCTTCGTTCAAGAGTTTGTAAGACAAAATAAATAGTGTATGAGAGGATGTTATCTCCGCTGAAATCGCTCGGCGGAAATCTTAGCTTTTCTTTCGTAGTCCCAAGTTTTAGTTCTTTTCTTTTTTTGTTCGTCTGTAAATGCGCCAAATCCTTCAGCATCCCCGAGGAATTGGCGGCTGCGGATAAAACGGGAATCGACTGCTTAAACGCTGCGAGGGCTCTCGTGAAACAGTGTGCCAACACCCTCGGATCAAATTTTAAACTGGGTTAGCTCTTTAACTACTTGTACGTTTACATCTTTTAGTGCGTCATTATATTTAGAGTTTAGTGCAGGATTTAGCAGTGTGGGTACGTCTGGGGTGACATTTACAAGCGGAGGATAATTCATGTGTTCACGTCACATAATTCTTGCTACGTGACTGGTTTCGTATAAAGTATTACATTAATACATCATGAGTTGTAGAAAAATACAAAACGAGCTATCAGGTTGCGAGGTACAACAGTGTTAGTTGTTAGTTGGCCCCGCCTAGTCGTGGCTCGGGACGATAAATCGTGGCGGTTCGGTGCCTCCGGTTAATACTTGGGATTAAGAGCGTCGAGCATCGCTGTGTACTGAGATATACATCATCCCGGTACACGCTTCGCTCTCCACCACACCTATATTATATTAATAGTTTGAATTAATAACTGCGAATCCAATTCTAAAGTTAATGACAGACTTGTAGTTTTATTGCAAGCGGCACCCAGATTCACATTTCTCTCTATTTCCTTTCCAATGTATAAGTTTATTTATTTCGAATTGATTTGTTACGGTTTGCGCCGCGGTAATACGCAGATTACCTGTTTTATGATAACTCTGATCTGTAGACCTTTTATTAGCCTCTAACTTACTCTGTGTATAAATTCTAGTAATTTCTACAGTAAAGTTGTTTTTATGAATGAAGTGGTTTATTTTTATGTTTGTTAGTCATCGTGCGATTTCTGCATTTATTATTGTAGGTAGGTACTGCGTCGGTGGATGCCAAATGCGGTCGCATCATGAAATATTATATGATAAACATAGTGTGTCCTTCCAGTTGTTGTTGCAAGTTAATTCATTTTTTATTGCTTTGTGTGTGATAAAAATATTCACATTGTTTATTTCATATAAAATGAAATACAAAAAAAACTGCGTAGGAGAGTAAATCTATTGAGATTCTATTTACTTATAGGTCATCCATCACTGATAGATGCTCTGAAGGTTATAAAAAGCCGGCCGAGAGTTTGTCGATGGGTTCCGAACCAGCTTACAATATATTTAACACTATTTATTTTTAAATAGTTAGTAAAAATACATGGAAATCCCTTTACATTTTTAACTTATTACCCGACTGCCAAGGAAGGGTTATGTTTTTCACGCGTATCTTGTATCTTTCTTTGTTTGTGTCTTGTAAACTTTATAACCTCGTATGTTCCAAATGGCTGACTAAATAATAACAGCCGCTCGGGTCGATCTTTAGGTTAAGCCGTGCTTGCCTAGGTTGGTCTGTGGATGGGTGACCACCTATCACATACCGAGTTTCCTCCGTGCCTCGGAAAGCACGTTAAGCCGTTGGTCCCGGGTGTCATTTGTAGATCTTTGACAGTCGTTAGGTAGTCAGTGGCCCAAAAAGTCTGACAACCAGTTTTACCAAGGGGTATCTTATTACCCAGTACTAACTGGGTTGTGGAGGTCAGATAGGCAGTCGCTCTACGTAAAATACTGGTATCCAGCTGCATCCGGTTAGACTGGAAGCCGACCCCAACTTAGTTGGGGTCGGCTTCCAGTCTAAAGGCTAGGCAGATGATGATGTTCCGAATGGCTGAATAGATTTCGACGATTAAGGTATCATAAGATTCGTCTTAAAACCCAAGCGTCCTTAGATAAGAATTAAAAAAAAAAAAAAAAGCGGGTTTTTGGCTCGTATTAGTCGTTAATTTTTTTTTTTCAATCAAACCTATCGAGTAGGGTATCAAAATGAAGGAAATTAAAAGGAGATTACATACAGGTACATAATACAATTTGTAGTCGAGTTTTTTTGATACTTTTAATTAAATGTTACTTGTTTGTTGTTGAGTTATATTCAAGGTCTTTCAAAAGATACAGCCCTTTGAGTGTGACAGACAGATCGACATACTGCAGAGCCTTAGCAATAGGGTCCCGTTGGCACCTTTTAAGTACGGAACCCTATTAAAATGTAAAGAAGCGTATTTCCAACTATCAGTATCACCATTCCTGCGCATACGACGATAACTCTATTAAACTGTATCCTAAATCCTTTAGGAGCACAATTTGTTGAATATATTTGCATATCAATGTAATAATGGATTCATTATTATGGGAACGGAATGGTAATATTCTCTCTAATTCGAAGGCTAACTGCTTCAGGATACATGGGTTTCAAATGTATTTTAGAATTAGATTCAAACAAATACCATCTTTTTGAAGATTTCGGTTTTAATAAGTTTAAAAAGTAAATAATATAAAGTTTTTTTTTTGTGCTGAAGAGAGATGGATTCTGTGAAATATGGTATGGCTAGACAGGGGGTGATGACTAATAGAGAAGTATGGAAGCAGACATGCTGCCTACCCCAATTAGGGAAGGAGAATAATGATATAAGATTTTAAACTATCATGGTCACTAACATTATTACTTAGACAGGAAACGGGATATTTACCATGTTTACTGTTTTTGTCGAGTTCCCGATATTGAGACAAATGAGAAAAAAAAAGAAGAATAATGAAAAAAACGAGAAAAATGATGATGATGAGACGCGAATAGAACTTCAAAAAGACGAAGATTCACATCACAACGTGACGCATCAATCAACAATTTGTTTTTAATCAAGAATATAGGCACAATTAAAAAAAACAGACACATTTTTTTAACCTAACTAAAAAGTTAAACAAAAACACCGTTTCTGTTGACAGATAAACAGAGTTATGAGGTTAATTAGTGGCCAAGTATTTATCGGACCTACATTTGGCATCAAATGTGGCAAACGAATAATTTTTATTGCATTGCAATCATTGTGAAACATAGTGTAACCCTACAGTTAATTGCAGTTCCATCATTTTGCAATATTGTGTAATAGGTACCTACAGGTTAGTTATGATATGGCTAGAAAAGGGGTTCCTCATCCTCAGAGGCGTCCAGTAATCACGTGTTGTGTGGTACAGCTCATTTTGCGTGTGGTTCCGTGTGGTACAAACAGGACTTTAGTATGAAACTGAATGCAGCGTAAATTTCGCGACTCATTTTACGCGACTCACAGCTAAAACAATTACGCTCGTTTGGCCTCAGTCCCTCAGTCAGGCCTTCGCTTGCCGATTCGCGGTCCCCACTCAAGAACACGTCTACCCCAACGGTCATCGGTTCTACGGCTATGGTGGGATACATAGAATAGTAATAAAATTATAGACCTTGTAGAATTTCTCTTCTCGTCCAAGATGATCATGGAAGCAATATAATGATATTAATAGCTTTATTATGATGATAAAACCAGCGTGTGGGCAACGACTGATATCATTGTTCGCGATTGTTCTACCTTTACTATCTATTATTACTGTAATAGTAATTGATAAGGATACCGCTAATACTTAAATGAATAGCCATTGATGTGCTATAACGAAATATACATTTTGATGATTGGTTCAGATAACATACAGTTGCATAAGAGCTGTAGTACAATGACCGATAGACTCGTCTATTGGCCTATGTTAATTATTATTAGTCTACTTCATCATAATCTGCCTAGCCTTTTAGGGTCGGCTTCCAGTATAACCGTATGCAGCTGAATACCACTATTTTACATGGAGCGACTGCCTAGCTGACCTCCACAACTCAGCACTGGGTAATACAGTACCCCTTGGTAAGACTGGTGGTCAGACGACTCTCAAAGATCTACAAATGACAGCCAAGGGACCAACGGCTTAGCGTGGTTTTCTGAGGCACGGAGGTGACTGCATGCAATGTATGGTCGCCCATCCACGGACCGATCTCGGCAAGCGTAACTTAACCTTCGATTGACCCGTGTGGCTGTTATTATTTAGCCACGAGCCCCTCTAACTAGTCTACTTATAGCTCTGAATGGTATTATTTAGTTATTAAGGTCGCCGGATGCATGTATGCTAAGTGGGACCAGTTTGAATGGTCGGATTGAGGTGTTGGCCCTTGTAATAGGTTCGTATGCTCGTTTTAGTCTTAATGTTACACATTTAAATGAAATTGGACCGTGTACTTGTCCAAATAAGGTTGTTAATTAACGTTTACATTGCAAAAGAGGCGAGCCAAATAAGACAATATACGAAATGGTCGGTGAGGCTGTGAAATCTTTCTTTATAATTTTAAAATTACGTTTAATGGCGCTTAATAAGCTTGAAAATAGGACGGTAATTGCTTAATCCACTACCAAAATGTATGTCGTTTAATAAATAGCCTTATTAAACTTAACTATAGCTAATTTCCATGCAGTAAACATTCAGTCAAGTTTTATTTTTAATTTTCTTTAAAATAAAAGCAAATATATTTACTGATACTCTCAGCCAGCGTCATCCCACAGCTGGACAAAGACCTTCAAATTCTTTGTTAAATATTAATAACGTAAACAAAAATATTTCACAATTTTCCTCGCAACTACATAGGTGTGTGAAGTGTTGCTTCTTTAGTAGGTACTAAAGAAGCATAACTTCAAACACTGCTATCGCTCTTTTCCCATCACTCAATCCCCGATCGCATCGCCGTAACAATGCAGACAATTTGTAGTTGCCTAGCGTAGTACAACATTTAGCATGTTATGTAAGGGTCTAGCGGACATGTTTATTGTTGGTATACGTTCGCCTTGGCGCGGGCGTTATCCTCTGCGACCGCGAGCCCGCGATACTAGGTTGTGGCTTATCGCCATGTAATAGGTATGTACGACACGCATAGCGCGAAGTGTAGTAGGGAAATGCGCGTCTTTGTGAGCGGTTTTAAGATGCTTGTAATTTTTTTTACATGTAAGACAGTATGTTATAGAGCCCTATATTTGCCTGCCTCGTTGGTCTAGTGGTCGCAAGCGCGACTGCTGAGCATGAGGTCCTGGGTTCGATTCTAGCGTCGGGCAAATTGTCGTTTTTCCATCAGGAATTTCTCAGCATTTGGGCCTGGTAGATGACGCACCCTATTACATGAAAATGTGGGTGTACTATTAGGTACACCTCTGATTTAACCCTTCAGGGATTATAAGCGTGATGTTACGTTATGTATGTTATGTTATTAAAAGATGATGGGTCATAAACATAACTGGCAAAATGTGGGGTGTACTACTGCACTATTAGGTACACCGCTGCCCAACCCTTCGGGGTTTACAAGCTTGATGTTATGTCTAGACATCAGCTTGACGCTTGTTATCTTGTAGATTAGATTTCATATCAATAAGATAACCTATTTTTAGCTAAATAAACATTATTTAATAGATTAAAGGTGCATAACAAACACAGATAGCAAAATTTGGATAAAATTACAATATATATTTTCTTCAAATTATTGAAATGCAGACTCTAGCACTTTCTATGTTTAAATACTCAGAATAAGAAGTGCAAAAAAAACCTAAATTATAATAAAAAATCTTCATGTATTCTTTAATACAAGTTTTTTTTTAAATTAAATGTTCTATAAATAAAGGTGTCAAGATAAAATGTTTTAAAGATAAAATTTTATTTTGACACCTTTATTTATAAAACATTTAATTTTACGTAGACTATCTTTTAAACACACTGGCCGGACGGGACGCTTATCGCCAATGTATTCATACCCTTATACTTATTACTTTACTACTACTATAAGTACTTACTTAAATAGGCATTTGTGTGCATTCAATTCTTGCGATAAAACGCCTATTTCAAACGCTTGACGCATACCTACTGTTTTATTTTTATCGGAGTCAAAGGCGGTTTCTAGAATTTTCTAAATCCGTACTTAAGTTGGCGCTTAAATAACTTAACTGTTTATATTTTGTTCAAGAACACTGAAGTTATGTGGTATTATTGTAGGTACGATTGTGGGATTCATATTGTTTAATAAAGTTTTTCCTCAAGAAAATTATATAATGAATGAACGTTTGTTATTGTATTAACAACGTAGGTAATTAATAATTTTTACTGTAATATTGTGACTTCATGTTGTAAATATGTAGACATAATATTAAAGTAAATAGATAGCTACCTAATCTATACCCACCAACGTATAAACAACGGAAACATTTATACTATTTATAGACAGTGTTTACAGATGTACACTGGGTGTAAAATTACCCTTAACGAAGCCGAAAGGCACTTGTTCTCCCCATCATTGCGATCATTATTTTTTTCTGGACCGTTACGGAGATATAGGGGCCAAAGTTTCAACTTATTCACAATTTTTTTTTAATACACATGTATAACTTTACGTTAAAAACCTCTACGACCCCCGTAATATTCAATGCATCCATCATCAGCACAATGTTTTGGTAATGCGGGGTTTACACGGGTCGATTTCTGCCGCAAGGCGAAAATCAACCGTCTAAATGGCATTTCGGCTAGGCAGCAAGTGACTTGAGTCGCAAGCCCCAAAGTAGAGTAGCATCCGACTTTGGCCGCACGGTCACCGGCCGCATGCGGCTAAAATCGACCGTATAAGTGGTCAGTTGCAGGTTGCAGGCCATCGCCCGCCGCATGAGGTGTGTTCTGCACAAGTCGTTTGTTGTAAATGGACTAGCGATGCAGCTTTGTGAAGCGATTAGCCGCACGGCGAAAATCGACCCGTGTAAATCCCCCGTAAACGGCTTCGTGAAGGGTCCGTTTACACCGTGTATAAACTCGCGACTCGTTCCCATGGCGGTTAGCACAATCTACAGTACGCCACCTGCAACGATACTTATCCTTACATACTCCTCTTGCTTACTTCGTATTTAACCACGTTAGCTAAAAACATTGTTTATTAATAACTTGATAAGCTTAGTCAACACAACCCTTACATAACACTGTTGACAATACATAACTATTTTATTTGTTTTCTGATAACAACTAATGCAATTAGCAAGCACGCTACATTTGTTCGTTTTCATTATTATTAGTTATAATTACTTATACATTGTTTATCATTAATTTATGCATTGTTTGCATAAAACTAGTCATTAAGTTACGTGTGACGTTAATGCAATTAATTAGACATTTGAGCGGATTTTAATAGTTTATTTTAATTGCTTTATCACTCCTCCGAGCATTGCGTAAGTACTTATTTATTATTTTTAGAGTAACTTAATCCCAGTTTCTGATTTCAGTATTTGATTACTTATTGAACCTTTTAAACTCTTATTAAATTCCCTTCAATCTTTTCTTTATAGTGTGTTTAGTGCCTAACCTAGTGTCAGAGTTTTAATGCCGCCCATGGGCCTCTGACTTGGCTTTACATACCGTCGAGAAATATCTCTCAAGCATGCTGGTTTCCTCACGATGTTTTGCTTCAGCGTAGCAAGTGATAATTATACATTACGCACATGAATCCGAAAAATCAGAGGTGCATGTCTTAGATTCGAACCCGAGACCTAAGACTTGGCATTCCTACGGTCACACTGACCCTTCAATAAAATACTAACACTCAAAATTTTAATATTTTTTGAGTTAAACTTCAATTACTCAATTCAAAAACCGCCAATAATATAGCCGCATTTATTTTATCTGTTTACATCGTGAAAGGTTAAACATTGCGGTACATACATTGAAATAATTACCTACATGTACCGAGTATCATAAAACTGTTAATATTAATATAGAACTAATAAGTTTCATATTTACAATCACACTGCAGAGAAATTTAATTTATCATGTGGCTGTTTTATCGTTGTTGTAAAGGCTGTCTCCGACGGTTCTACTAATGCAAGTGAGCTGATAAGATATAGTTCATGCGATGCAAATAGGGACGCATGACATGACGCTAGCAGTTGTTTCTTCTTTCTTTCAGTTTGCTTCGTTGAACTCACGAATAAAGTTAGCCGGGAAAACTTTTATATTTGTGCTTCGTAAGTTTGTTTTACTGAGATATTTCCTTGAGAAGATTCAGAGTATTTTTAGAAACTTTGTATTACGTTAGTCGGATCACTCACGTTATCTAGTAATAACTCGCCAGCATATAATTTAAATAAATGGTTAGATATAAAAGCTACCTTAATTTATACTCGTTATATGGAAATGTATGCTATATCGCTCAGTAACGATGCAAGTAGGTATGGCTTTTGAATACAATAATACTGATATGTAATTCAATTCAAACTTAAGTGATCATAAATTCCATTATAATAACTACCAAGCATGACGCAGTCATGGGAATGACTAATGTCACCAGATATATTTATCTCAATTATCATAAAGATAAAGCGATTAAAGTGAACTTAACATCAATACATAATTATATTAATTACTTAGGTAGGTATCATACATATAACCACTGTACAAATCGGATAATATCACAAATAAATACATTATTTGTGTTTAAATAATGATTATACTGTTTATTTTGGATAATGGTAGTAAATACCCATTTTTCCTGTTGAAGTACCAATGTAAACATTTACCAACGGACGTTACATTAGCTTGAATGGGAACTTATCGGGGCGATACAAATTGAATAACGAACGTATCGAAGCGAACCGTCTACCCGGCACTAAGATCTCATATTTACGACTTTCTCAGCTTCATATCAGTGAAATGGTAATTTGGTTGAGTTATTTATTAATTTTCACTTTATCTATGTATATAATTGTCACTCTTATTCTCGTTATGAGATAACGCTTACAAGGCTGTTGTTGGCAACTTTGCAAAACAGATAACGTTTGCTCTGAGGTGACATAGCAGTAAGTGCAGGGTTATCAGTGCAAGCCAAATGGTTGGTTATACTCGTATCATACAGCTGATAGTGTAATCGTAGTTTGTTTTTGTTCGTGTAGGAATGTACCTATAGTAGTAGTTGTGTTGAACAAGTGTATCAATTACAAGATGTATGCTTTGTTTGCTGGTGGTTCTTATCCGGCGTGGTGTAGTACGTTGAGATTGTCGTGTCTTTGTACCTACCACAGTGCACTGTTCGTGTCAGGTTTTGACAGATTTCTTGGAAGATAAAGCGGAAAACAATTATTTGCTTAAAGAAATTTAAAATCGAAGAAAGAACTTGATTTAAACTTGAAACTCAGTCTCAGTCTTCTGGTTCCAAACTCCAATTTACTTCCCTGATTTTTTATATACTTCTTCAAGTTCCTGCCTCTCTGGTCCAGTGGTAAGGGCAAGCGGGATTGCTGAGCGTGTGGTCCTGCTGGGTTCGATTCTCAGGTCGGACAAAGTGTTATTCGTTCCATCAGGAATTTCTCAGTGGCAGCCACGGAGACTGGATTTGTGCCCGGATAACAATAGGCTAGCCCACTATTACATGGGACTTAAACATAACTGGCGAATTGAGGGTGTATTATTACGTACACCTTTGCCTAAAGGATGATTTCCACCAAATGGCTCGCATCGCATCGGATCGGAAAGAATACCAACGGATGCGGCGACAGCCGATCGGGACCGGCAGGATGTTGACGCCTACGATCGGGTCCGTACCGTCGCTTGCGAACGTATCCGTTTCTGCGCCTTGTCAAATAGTTTCATTCCTACAGTGTTGACGTGTTCTAATTGCCGAAAGGATCCGATCAGATACAAAGACAGACGAACGGAGTGGATCGCGCGTCGCAGCATTCTTTCGGCTACGACCGCGTGTTGCGGAAGACACCCGCTGTCAAGCTGCTGTGTGTGGCTTGGTAATATAGACTCACGATTTAATATTGTATAAAGATTGTAAAATCCGTTCCGATTCGATGACATGCGAGCCGTTTGGTGGAAATCATCCTTAACCCTTCTGGAAGTACGGGAGTGATGTTATGATGTTAGTTCTTAAAGCATTTTTTTATAAAACCTTCAGAGAGCGAAAGGAGCACGCAAACAGAAGAAATCATTCCCATTTTCTCTTCATTCACAGTATCCGCGATCCCTAAGCTAAACCACTTAGACCGCTGAGTTCCTTACGTATTTATAAGGATCTCGTCGGAACATTATCTATGTTGCTTGAGTTCAACAAATCCTTTGTTACTGCCTTATCAAAACACATAATAGTCAATGTAGCTAGGTAAATAGGTAGTCTATAGTAAGTTTCACTTGATTCTTGTGATAATAATAGACTTGACGTAAGCCGGTCTAGAGCATTCCCAGACGGTATTATGTATTGTTTACTTAATTTTCTAGTCGTAGTGCAATGCCATACTCGCATAAGACTGCGATAAATTTCCGCCATCATATTTTAGAACTTCTTACATTTAAAATCAAGTTTTTTTGTTTTGTTTTTTAGTGGCCAGCATTTTTGAACTTCGAATACTAAGCACTGTTTTCTTTTAAAGGGTCTCGTGGCCAGCATTATTTTAATCTTCTCGAATGATTGTGACGTCATCAGCTGCGTCTTTCAAAGTCCGTTGAGGCAGGCTTCCACTTGTAAACAGATGCAGATCAATATCCATATTACTGACGCGTTTATACATCCTCTGTATATGTTAAGCGCGATGATAAATTATATGTAAACATCTTTGATTCTCCCTCGCACAGCGGGGGCAGTAATGGACCAGCAGTGGCAGAAACACATAAATTGGAAGATATCAAAATACACTCCTGAAAACAGTGAACTAAAGAAAAAAAAATCAAAAAGACTTTTTGAAAATCTGCTCCTGACCCTCATTTGTACTTTAAAAGCAAACTATTGTTCTTAAATCGATGAAAATCAACACTGCCACAGCAAAAAACGCTAGTTTTTAGAGATTATTTATGTTGTTCAGATGTACACACGGCGGCACATGAAGCTGTGCAATTCCAGTATAACTTGGCCTCGCTTTGTATTTCCTATACAATGAGAGATCTGCATAAACTGGTTTGTATAGCTTGATTGACCGTCATGCGTACTGTGCCCAAGAAAACTAGCTGCAGTTTTATATTGCAAGTAACCGGCGTAACAGCAACATAAAAAAATAACTGCGCCGTCTGTAGAACCGTTAGCAAGAACCTTCGGACCGATCAGTGGCGCTAACGTCAAGCCTAAAGGAATGTTCTATTCATTACAATTATTCATACAACAAATACTAGTACTTATCTAGATGGATTTATGGTTCTATAAAGTATAAACAACGGTTTACGATGACAATCTCTACGAATTATTTACTAGTTTGGTTACGGTGTTATTGTATGGCATAATTAAGTTAATATGGCGTTGTAAATAGTTTAATAAGGCCGTTTAGTTGTTGATATCTAATAGAATATTCCAATCTTGTTTACTGTGTATTAAGAGGTAAGCGAAGGGTAGCTTGCAAAATTATCTCGCTATGTAACTGGGACAAAATTTTAAAAGTAGGCATCGTGCGATCTAATATTAGTATGGTGATTTCAAAATTTTGGTATCGTGCTACCGATTACTTGAAAGTACAAAAAACTAGTCATAGTGCGAAAGTAGGCATCGTGCTACGAAATCAATCATATTTTAATCAACAAAAACCTGACACTGACCTGCAAAAAGCGTAAGAATATTTGAATTTTGCGGGCCACCCTCAACTCTGGCGCCTTAAGATCTCTATGGTGAGAGAAAATAGAAGTAAAAGCGTAGAATATGGATTTCAAATTAGGAAGCTCTTGAATTTGTCGACCGTTCCGAAACTCTCTTAGAGCTACAACAACACCATTCACGACCATGATCATCACGTGATAGAAGTCTTAACAATCAGTATTTAATATCATCATCTATTTAACCTAATTAATTTAAAGTTGTCCTATCATAATCCAATCTGCAGTTGCTATAAGCTCAATACATATTACTCTTGAACCTATTTATATGAGCCAGCTCCGAACGTGGTGTTCAAATATTTAATTTTGGAACGTATTTCAGTAGAATACGACACATAGTCCCGACACTATGTTGACTACCAACCTGTGACTATGTTTCTGTGCTATTGTGACGTTTGAATCCAACATGTTACTGCCGCACGCACAACTTTACATCCTTTTGAACGAAGCCGATCTCTTTGAAGCCTTTCTCGTAAAAATGAACATGAGTATTCGTATCTATGAAGATAGTTAATAAGAATTAAAATGAAAAGATTTAATTTCAGGGCTTATTAAGTGTTTTTATTTTACTTTTTAGTACCTTAATTTTTTTGTGCTGACGACTAACAACAAAAAGTATAATTTTATTTTTTGTTCACTTACCTATCTTTTGATTTGGATTAATGTACCAAATTAAATCGTATTAGTTATTTAATAATTATCTACATATTTGGTTTGGCCTACACTTAAGTTTGGCTACTTTGCTTATTCTATGGCGACCAAATTTTTCATACTCTGTTTTTCAACCAAGTAAATCAATTTGGTTGGACCGTCTATGGTTGCCTTTACAAAATTGAAGTAGTATTTGTAGAATCTACTAAAGAGTTACTCGATGCGTAATTGAGCTAGAAAACACTCAATAAAACCAAATGGTTTTCTAAGAATTATTTTATTCGCTTGGACATCGACCAAAATTCATCCTTTTTTAAAATAATTTATTGTTGGACAAGCAGTTACCGAGATGATTTTAGTGTTTGTTATGAATTCAGATACGTAAAGTAATAACTTCAGGCACTTTCAGCTGTCATAACTCATAATATTTTATCAGTGAGAACATAGACATGAAATATAAAATTTTAAACGATGTCGTCAAATAAATTTTTACTTTGATACAGTTTGGCAGGATGAATCAAATTTTTCACAAATTCTTGTTACACAGCTTTGGTATATTTTTTTCGTCTGATTACTGTTCGAACATGAGTCAGACCCTAAAACTAGTCATAAAAATAAAATTTACGGGTTATATGATTGCAGTTGGAAATAATAAAGATGTTTACTGGCAGCTAACGATTCATACTAGGTTTGTTGTCAACTGCAGTCCAAAAATCGCTCTTACTGCTGCGATAATAGCGCTGTCAATGTAAAATTTTAATGATGATGTTGTTAGACGATGATACATATGTATCGCTCGTATATTTGCTCGTTTAATTTTAAATCTAAAAGTTTGGACATTTGTCTTAAGAGTTACAGCTGAAACAGTTTTTTTTATGGCATCAGCTAAAACATGACGGAAAAACCTCCTAATACTTTTCAAGACATCAGGAGTCCAAGATTAATGATAAATTTAATTAGTCAAATTCACGAGTGCCTTGAATTGAATAAGTCTACCACCAATTTGAAGTCGATAACATTGCTTAAACAGCAAATAGGGTGCGAGAAAATTATTCAATCACATTAATTGAACAACGACGTCCATTGTGGCTATTTCAGACAGCAAACATGCAAGATAAGGTCAGATTTCACTAGACACATCAGATAGACCGATACCCAGCCATTTCTACATACACATGATTGTGTTGACTCAGCTGTTTGCGCAGGCGCACGTGGTCAACAGCGTTGATAGAATTATCGCAACAACACTTATAACTCGTCTCAATGTAAATATTTCCATAAGGCGAAACGATTCCGATTATCGATGTTGCTTAATCGATATCTTATTTACATTTTTTCGTCTTCATGACATTACGATTAAAATTAACAGCTTGCACGTCGTGACTGCGACAAGCAGGTTAACACTCAGCATGATGCTGTGCTATGGGGGGCCCACAACACAACGCTGGTTTTCAGTGGTCACCCGTGAAAAAACGTACGGAAGCCAAGACAGCATAAATATTTTTACATAAATATGATAATAAAATAAACAGTACTTGGGTTATACTTATAACATAAAACAACTACCTCTAGGAAATATAATAAACACTACAAAAATATACAAGTTTGTGTGCAGGCTAACCAAAATAAGCACAAATACAATATATTGAAGACATGTTTTTGTCTCGCGATGATGACTGCTGAGATGAGGAGTTATATAGGAAGAAGACATGCTGCGTCGACCCCAAATGAACTAGGGTATTAGGAAGGGCAGGAGAATGATGATAATTATCATCATGGACTTAAATTTCTGACTGACCGGCTTACGTCGATTCCGATAGTGACTTATTCGTCGACTGGCGAGTGTGAAACTCGAGGGTGCGCGCGAGTTGGCACCTTCCGATTTTGCCTATTTTTTTTGTCGTCAACTCCAGACTCGCCAGTTGACGAACAAATCCCAATAGTGGGGTTACTACTAAACGATGTTTGGCAGCTGACGATAAAATAATGTCTACGGGGATTTGATTCTTTTCTACGGGGATTTGATTTGATAGCTCCCAGACTAAACCGAGATTCGATGTTGCTGATTAAGAAATAATAAGGGTATTGTATGAAAATGAAGCATAAATATTTAGTCAACATAGGACCAAATTTTGCTTGAACAAAATATTGAAGCTACATTTTCTGGTCGTTTTGTTTCTCCAGAGAATTAGATGGCTTTATTTTAGAGGTAGCTAGACAGGTTTTTTTAGAGTTAAATATAGGTGTATGATGCATCTTCATGAAGTATTCATGTACATTGCATGTTGACGTATGTACGAACAAACTAGCAAAGTAAACTCCGCTGATGTTTGTCAAGCGAATGAATTTGACTACTCGAAATACCTAAAATGGTGGATAGTGGGGAAGCATGAATGTTTGAGCAAATTCAAACTTATTATTTCAGGCTGTTTCACGTTTGTGTTCTAAGGTTTCCTCTTTGATATGGGGTGGAACATCAGACATTTTATCGATGATAGTAAAAATTTTTTTGATCGAAAGTATTCGACAGTTTTGAAAATCAAACGCCCTGATGGAACGATATACGAGTATTTAACGTGTACTATTCCTGCCGTATATTTTAATCCCAGGCGATATTTAATTTTATTTTTTTGAAGATTAAAAAATCTTTAGCAACATCTGATGGTGAAACACTAAATGAATTTTAGGATGCTTACATTAATTGCATTTACAGGTCGTTAATTAACACGAATTGGTCAGTTTCCAGACAATACCTATACCATCACTTCTCTGTAGGAGGCAAGAAATATTGAGGATCTAAAAATTCTTACATTTATAGGCAATTAGATATCTTGGATTATAATGATGACTAACTTCGGACACAATGGAAAACGGAGGTCGCGAATAACAATTGAGACGCGTTATTTTATTTATAAAACGGCTAACTATTAGAGATGTGCCTGCCGACTATGACTGGCCGATTATTCGGTTGCAAAAAGGCCGACTAATCGGCCAAGCCGATCGAATGTGCAAGAATTTTCATCTACATCTGAGTTGCTCGCATTGAGGCATACAACAAACTCACTACACCCGCCACGTGCGGTTATAGAAATTCTAAACTTATTTTTCTGTTAAAAGTTCAAATTATATTTTTTTTTTCTTGATTTAAATTCAATTGTTTATCACCAAAGGAAGAGTTCCGATTCCTAGATTACCTAACAACCTGGCTTATTATAAAATAAAAAATAAAAATTTAAATTTAAAATTATTTCATTTTAATTATTTCAGCTGACTAGTCTGCGCTTTTTGCCTACTAGTCGCCAACTATAAATGTGGCCGAATAGTCGGCTTTCCCGACCAGTCGGTGCATCTCTACTAACTATAAAACACAAGGGCACATTATCTACATCGCACTAATGACGCGCTCGCTGAATGGGCACTAACTGACATAACAATCCTACTAACGATAGAACGAAGTTAGGATAAGTAGTTTTCCATGTAGCGAGAACGGAACGTCTCGTCTGCGGCGGAACACAAACAGAACATTCGCTACGTTCCCATTCTTTTAGCAATATCGCGGTTTTTTATTTCCAATTGCACCATTCAAACATGTCGGTGAATTCGGACAGAGCCGCAATCAATTACCTCCGAAATTTACGACATCTCGTTCATTGAACATCGTTTTATTGTCAGAAAACATTTTAATAAAAATGTCACCGTTCAGTCAGTCTCGGACGGATTCGACGGGGAACCTCATCAAAATCGCATCAAAACACCCCGAACACCCACTCGGTTCGTTCGAACATTTTTAACACCCATTTGAATCTAAATTTTACTTAACTTTGAGACGCTGTCCTTCAGAGTGTTCAGACACTTCATATCCCCCGGAGACGGAGCAATAAAATGATAACGACTTTGTTGCATAGTTCAACTTTAAGATCTCTTAAGATATATGTACTCACTCCTCACGTAGGAGTTTTCTCGACGCCAGTTAGCGTCGAATTAAGATGCCTTTTGTCACTCGACAATATCTCGGCATTCATATCGCGCATCGCCGCGTAATGTGGAATGTCGGGACGCGACTAATTCACGCGAGAAAATGTCTTTCAAGACGTTTGAATTTTTGCGAAATATTTACACTTATAACGCATGTATAGTCAGCATTTCACGAGTACACGAGATGCCTTCAATACCGGCCCTCACGTTCCCCTTTGAGGTATTTCTCTTTGCAAAGATTAACAAATTGTTCGCTTCATGAATTCCCCGCTCGCCTCGAGTATCGGAGTATACAGAGTTGCTAGCGTAATAAATGCTCGAGATTTACATAAACCGCTGTGTCCTTTGACAGTCGAATACTGATGAGCAGACGAGTTACGCTTGAAAATAACCAGCGTGATGGAATAAAACCATAATTTCCCTTAGAAAGTTGTAATCTGCGTTGCCCTGTGCACCGGAGCTAGGTAACTGTCAGTGATTCAGATAGCATTCACTGTGTTATTCTCATTTATCTTGGAGATAAACTTTCTGTACTGACTCGAACATAGAATACACCTGGATTGTGTTTTAACTGTACATTTTCTAAGAACAAAAACCTGACCTCGAATGCACAGAAAGTATAAAATCTTGCAATTGCATTACTATAGAATACATTTTCTGATACAAAGAGCAAAGTATTAACGTGAAGCTCTCAGACAATGGCAAACACGAGGCGGAACGCAACGCAGTCGTCACGATAAATGTATCGAGCACCACAAATACCATCCGCCATCCGTTCCCAGACTTATTGTTTGAGATGGCACTGGTGAAAAATTGCTTCCCCCTTCCACCATCACTCCTAATATTTCAACGTCTGATAGCTTCTCCATTCAAAATCGTAAACGCCATTTGGTATTCCAAGAATCGAGCCATTTAAAATTCAATTAAATAATTTCACTGCTATCAGATCAGTATGGGATATCTTGTTGCTGCTAATTGGATTGCGGTGAGGTTTCACATTTTTCCTCGGCCTTTCAGCACTCTCTCCCGTTTCGCTTTGTATTTAATTTTTATCTGTACTATATTTAAGTGTTCAGTGCCGACAACGGCGAAATATAATAGGAAAAGTTTCATTTGGCTAATTAAAAATAAGCCACCCCTGGGTACTATCCAGATTTATCGCCGTTATTCAACCTTAGGTCGGCAATGTCTGCTGTTTTATAATAAAAGCTCGTTTGCGAATGTTTTACTGAGCATATAGATACTAAGAACAATGGGAAACGATGTTGACAATGTAGCGTGAATACCTTTGCAACTGTTTATTAAGAGAAAATACAAATGAAAGGCGAATCCACTTTGTTTTCTATTTTTATTTTACTTTTCAGCAAATATGGAGAACATTTGTTGATATTTGATGGCTACATTTTGAAGTTGAGAGCGTTTGTTTGTGTTTTAATATGATCTGTCGATGTAGTAGTGCCGGGAATGTAATTGAAGTAATGTTTATCTGATACTGTTGTTTTCCATTTCCCGGGCGCGATCAAGCGCTCTGCATGGGGTGGCACCCCGTACGGCTCTCTAATTATTGCGTCACCTTCAATTGGGAAAGTTTTAATGTGTGTACACTCGTTCTGCGGGACGTGGAGGACTAACGACGCTTCGAGCACTCTCTATGGCTCTCGTCTCCTCCTCGAAACCAGCTCTTCTCGCTCTTGTTGTTTGAACATCGAAACAAATGAACAGAACCACGATTAAATTTGTGCGACAACGAATCCCAACTTTACGCATTATTCCAACATTCTTTGTTTCAGTTTAAATTTTATTTTAAAACAGTTCTGTTACGGAAGTCGCCCCGAGGATGTGGCGGTCGGGATCGGGACGGTTCGACACCATTGAAACCGCAAAGTTTACTGGCTGCCAAGTTTCTCTGCACTATGTAAATTCAGTAGACTTAATTAGAGGAAGCTACGATCGTCTACGCCAGTCGAATTGCTCGGGCCGCTCTTGTTAACTGACTCCATACTAGACCAAATCGCTTTCTGCTCTATTCGTATATTTGCGGTCGCGACGACTGGTTTTACCTAGCTCGGAGACATGCACTTACCTAAACGCGGCTGAAAGTTTTATGTGCCGGTTTACTGCCACGCCGAGTCATCGTAGACAACTATAAAAGGCGACGATTGCGAGACAAAGCGTGATCGGATTGAGTAAATAAATAGTCTGCGTCGGAGTGCTCATCAATCTTGCAGAACAAAAGTAAATTGTGCAAGTTTGCAGCACTCACTGCGGGTTCGTCGACCAAGACCTGCAACCTCACTAAACTGTCGTGTGCGCGACACTTAACAATTTAATTGTCACTCATTAGTCCTAAGGCGTCGCGTCTAGCGCTGTTTTAATTAACACAGTAATTCATAGATGTTTCATTAGCCACTCTCGCGTTTCTCTCACCAGCAAAGTGGTCCCGAGTTCAGTGTTATCAATCATAAAGTAGCTATGTATCGTGTGAGCAGCTGCTCGGTTGAATCAATCACGCAGTCCGGCGCAGGCGGCACTCGCGGTCAGTTATTTATCACGTTCAGACGACAACACCAGTCTGACGATTGCAATTTACAAATGGAGAGGAGCATTAACATTCGGTAGCGAATGTTATGATCATCGGTTAAATAACGAAATGTTCGACACGACCGGAATAGACGGCGCTCATGTTGAAGTTGGGTAGCGAGATATCGCGGCGGTGTTTGCTATGCCGGATGGCCCGCCCCCGCCCGCTCGTCTCTTGGCAAACTGCACTGCACTATACTGCAAATCATACTGAGTTTGTTTGCGTAGGTCAACGCTCTCGCCGGGTACGTTTTATGTGTTCCTGGTGTCACGACGTCACTCTAATAATAGATAGGAATGCTTAGCATCAATAAATGCACACTGGAATGTAAGAAGAGTTCCTTACTTATGCGTCTCGCATTCTGTTTCATGTGAAGTCAGCGTGTAGACAATTAACTGCCCGATAATATTAATATCAGATGTTGTACGAGTCTGGCTGACTAATGCCAGACTCGGGCTTGTACCCAAACGAGGAACAATGCTTTGTTAATCAATACGTCGAGTAGAAAATGGGATTGGACGTATTACGCTTTGACAGCTCATAATATTATGTTTAATTAAGGCGTGCCGCTGTGCCTACGCTGCAACAGTAACTCGTTAAACTTTCATTATTATTCGCTCTCACAAATTGCTCGTACGTGAACGAATTGTGCTCACAATCGATCTCCGTGGTTCGTGAGCCTTTGTTTGACTTCGACTCCGAATTCAGCGTAATTGCCTTTCAGCCTTTCATTATTCAACTTTATGCAGTCATTTACTTGTGTTATTGCGAAGGGAGAGTTGCTGCGGTAAGTGTCGTGGGTGGATGCATTAATCGTAATATGTAAATGTGGGGATATGAAATATTGAAATTGCGGGCGTGGATTTACAATACCGTCTGCGCTCTGGGCGAATAGGGTCGTGCTTGTCTATTGTTTTTGTGTAGATTATTACGGTTATTAGCGGGTTTATCACATGAAGGGTATAATTTATGAATAAAAAATATCTTTTCACACTTTTATATGAACATCAGTCTTACACCAATTTTACGATCCTGTCAATTCTTTTGTTATAGATTGAGGACGAAGGTAACCATGGCAATGATGACACGCGACTCTTCATCCTGTCTACGCTGGCGGGTCAGCACAAGTCCAAGGTATCATGCTCGCTCTGCAAGGAAACCCTGCATGTCTTCGACCGATATCCGCTCGTTGACGGGACTTTCTTCTTGAGCCCACGTCAACATACCAGCGATGCTGTGGAGGTAAATACCTGTTTTAATTTGTTCAAAAATACTCTTTGATATCTTTTTAAATTCCACTCTATCCTAGAGCAGATTTTACCAATGACATTGAACGCGATCAGGACGTTTTAAACGTGTTCTAAAATGGGCAACAATAATTTCCGTACCATTTGATGAGTCACTGGTATGTATGAGGTGAATTTCTGTAGTTCCTGGCGTCAGTGTAAGTATATGTATACAGGGTGTAAACAGACCATTCACGAAGTCGTCAACCAAGCTTTCTGTACACCAAACTAAGTAACTCTACGCAAATGCCTTTGGGAAATGCCTTTTTTTTAGGGTGAAAATTTACGGTAGGACTCAATGTAACGCACTCAACACACTGTGCTGATGGGTGCATTAAATAATACTGGGGTCATGGAGGCATTTTAAGTAAATTTATAACATTAAAAACCGGTATTTAAAAAAAAAAAACTTGTGAAAAAGTCGGGACTTTGACCCCCAATATCTCAGCAATTAGAAGGTTCCCAGGTATGGTCTAGAACAAAAAAATGATCGAAATTACGGCGAGAATAAGTGACTTTCGGCTTTGTTAAGGGTTTCGTTACACCCTTTATGTATGTTGATGAGTCACCGACTTTCCACTATTAGAAGAGTTAATCACTGATTTCCATAGCAAGAAAACCCAAAATCATCACTATCACGTCGAAAATAAAGTCTATAATATTCTATCCAATATTAGAAACTTATCACTCTACCAAACTTGTACATACAGACACTACAATAAACTTAGCAACATTAAATAAAAAACAAACAATAAGCCAGCCGTTTTTAAGTACGAATACAAAACAGAAAACTTAAATAAGATGTTGCGAGTTTGTTTTACAGACAAACGTAGTCATACAAGACTTGTCGAGTTGTTTATTCGTCGAATTAGAGAGAAGTCGCCTTCTCGCATTGTTTGGCCTTAGTATTAGCATGGAGCCCCCGATAGTCTGGGTTTCTGCACTATTCCATATGAAGCTTTTGAAATTATTTATCGTTAACTTTGGATAAGGTGCATACAGCAAAAGTATGATGAAGTAGTTGTATTAATATTAATGGTGCAAACGAAACTAATTAGTCTCCTCTGCACCATTGATGGTGCAAGTCAATGGTGCATACGGTACAACGGGGATTCGTTTTAGGACAAACTTTCAGTTCAAACTTTTGGTTGATTGAAATAACATAACATCACGGCTGTAATGGTGTATCTTATAGTACACCCCATATTTCGCCAGTTATGTTTTAATTCCCATATAATAGGGCCGAGTCTATTGCTATCAATCGGGGCACAAATCCAGGCTCTCCGTGGCTGCTGCTGAGAATTTCCTGAGAACACTTTGCTCGACCCGGGAGTCGAACCGAAGGCCTTATGCTCAGCAGTCGCGCTTGCGACCACTCGACCAACGAGGTAGTTCTTGTTGATTGCTCAAATTACATTTAGATCGGCTTCAATGCTTTTCACCGAGACTGTGGGCCATTGGTGAGGGCTCCGCCTTATATGTCATGGGTCGTGGGTTCCGACACGGGCATGCAGATCACTTTGTGTCAATTATTCCATTACATCTGCTTTCAAAACTGCGAAGGAAAACATCGCCCGGTTTTATTTCTGGTTAAAAAAAAAATGTCTTGAAGTTATTTCTTAACCATCTCGGTACATTTAATCAATGAAGCTTACATAATATTCTCATTAGCGCATTTGTAGGTAAATTACTGATAATAACTACGTAACGAGAAAATGAAAACAAGTAAAGATAACATATTTCACCTTACTACAAGTTCATAGGTCTTAAAATCGTCATACGTAAACAGGATGCATAGAAAAAAAAAAACAAAATACTACTGGCATATCTAGTCACAGATTAACAAAGAAAAAACAAAACACTGGGCGGATCTAGTCTCTGATTGAGTCTGACATTTCCTGATTATAGTTCGCTAGTACGGTATTCAGTTCATAGTGATGAGGTCTGGGCGCGGTCCCTAATCCTGGCTACTTAACTGATGTTCTTGAACTAAGACAAAAAAAAAACTTTATCAGGCGTTTTTGATTTGCAACTGAACTTTCTCCCCTCTTATTCTTTGTAACAGGGACCACCGACTATTTGAGAGATGGTTTTTTTCTAAAGGAATGATTGTTAATCTCAACTTTCTTTGTCCATCAGGTGAAAGTGGAAGGGCGCACGCAATACCTGACGTGCGTGTGCATGGGCTGCTTGGAGCGGTGTGACCCCGAGCGCACCATCCGCTGCCGATTCTGCGGACAAAAGTGGGACGGCTCGTCCCTCGTGCTCGGCACCATGTACTCTTATGACATCTTCATGGCCACGCCGTGCTGCGCTGAGAGACTGAAGGTGAGGTTCACAAAGGAATTCAACCTTTCTTGTTACTGCTACATGATGTAAACTCTTAGTGAAAATAGTGGCAAAACTAAAGCTGTATCTCCATTGTCTACAGTGCAACAACTGCTTCAAGGGACTGTTCCACCCGCAACAGCCGCTAAACTACTCTGACTACTCGCACCCGGTTACGTGCCCGCACTGCCGCGTTGTCGACACTCACTTCGTCAAGCCACTGAGCTACTGCTTCACCAAGAGGACGTTCCCGCTGTACCAGCAGTGGCCATAACAGTCGGCGGTGCCGGGAGGCTCTCCCGGCACCCCCCCTGCTTTTGATTCGTGGGGTCTAGCGCCGTCGCCTCCGCGCCGTGCCTCGCCCCCCGCGCTGCGTCCCGTCATCAACACCAGCATGACTTCCCGCTCACAAGACCTATCCGCTGAAGAACCCGCTACCAACTTTCTGGCTCCCACCCTCGCGAGTCTCACTGAATCGTTGTCCCTGCTCGGGATCAGCCCTGAGACGCTGGCCATGAGCGTGGGCGAGTCGTTGGCCGAACGCTACCTGGCCACGCTGCGAACCAGGCCCGTGGCGAGGGTTGAGCGTCCTGTGGAAAGCACCATTGAGCTCCCCATTGGGCGCTTGGGCGGCGGCTGCATCCCGCACCACACGCCCCTCACTGAGCCCTCCATGCAGCTGTTCTCCAACGACTTCATGGATTACTTGAACCAGATCGCTTAATCTCGCGGTGTGACGTGACGGATATGACGCGGCGACTATTGGACTCCTCTGTGTTAGAGTGTTTGTTTTTTGAACTTTAATTGCGTCTGATGGCGCTAGAAATAATTTCTGTTAAATTAAGTTGGTATTATTGAAAATAATTTTATGCGTCAGTTTAGATCGTACTATTGATTTTATTTTAATTTTATTCTGCACTTTGTTGATTGGGAGTTGATTTTTATCCAAAATAATAATTAGCGGTGTAGTGATGCCAGAAATTGCATTTTTTGTTTCGGATCAATCTTAAATTGGGAAGTATTTTCCTTTTGAAGGAAAAAAGTCGTGAGTTTTTAAATTATTGATTACCTGTATTCAGTGATACTGATGACCCTATCTGATAGGGACGTTCGAGTGGAGTGTTGTTTAGTTCAATTTAGTTTATTAGTTATGTTTTATTTTAGCAAAATTTTAAACCTAACTTAAGTGTTTTACAATATTTTCGTAGGTTTATCGTGAACTTTTATTTCCTCCCACCAAATGGCACTTTAATAGTGTAAGGGATAAGTCTACTTCTACTAGGGATGCCATGTTAGGTTATCGTCTTTAATATCAGTTCATTTACTATATTTTCACATACATACCTTATTTATACAGGTAGAGGATTTTAATTATAAGTACCTAATTGCTGTGTCACCAATAATATGATTAGCCTGTCTATATCGATGACTTACCTTTATTGTAGGGTTATGTAATGTCGAATTGTTGTTTTACTTATGTTTTCAAATATTTATATCTCAATGATTAACGGACTGCATGGAGAATTATTAAAAAAAAAAAAACAAATAAAACTTTTTGGAATAGTGCCATATCAGTTGAAAAAAGGTGAAATACTCCTTGAAATAAAAAAAATAAATAAAAAAAGTGAATGCCGCTAATCATTGAGAAATCAGATGTTTAATTTAAAAAAAAAGGAACGTTTTTTTTTTTTTTTCAAATATTATCTACTAAACGTTTGGCTATCAGAATTAGATTTAAGGGTTTTTCTTATTATCATGGATGTCTATTTATTTGTAAGTGACTAGCGCTTCGACATTTACTAAGCGTATAAGTGATGTGCGGATTTACTCAGTAATTACTGTTAACGTTATAGGTAAGGTTTTTATACATTTGATACTTATTACTCGCAAAGTGATTACAAGTGATAATTCCTAGTAATAGTGCGTGTTTAGTGATTAATGATACTAATAACAACAAAATACAAGTGGTGCGGATAGTTAGGCGATAGGGATGTATACAGAAAAAGTGATAGTATCCGCGGGATATCCGCAACGTTAGGCAATAATTCTATTGAAGACTTGACACTTTTATAGGTAAAAAATTTTTGCATTCTTCTTAAATTGATACTGCCATTTACATTTTTTACTAATCTTATCGAAACATTGTCTGGTTCTGTTTCGATTTTTTTACGCTGATTTTCTGTGGTCTGACAATCGGTGTTTGTGACAAAATTGAACTATAACAAACAAAACAATTATTTTTATTTAAAGGCAAAAAACAAAATAATTTTTTAGCCAACATTTTTTTTTTTGAAATCTATTAATGTTTCAACATAAATCGGTTTTCAAAAAAAAAAAAAACATATTTTAATACCAAGTATCAACTTTCGAGTGGCGACATACCGCTTGTCAGACCAAATAAAGTCAGTGATCGTGTACACTGAAAAACAGCCCAGATGATGTGTTCGCTCTTATTTTGGACTGACTACGACTAGTTGGTACTGTTGCGTAGTTATAGGTCACTTTCATAACACATCGCGCCATCATCCGCATCACAGCACCTCATACGTCATCGTCTTCACGGCACGGTTTGAGTGGACGGCAGACTGGCCTCTATGTCCACAGAAATAATAAACATATTTGAATAACACGAATCATCCGCTTAAGTATTTGTTGAAAGCTTTAGATTTAGTAATAAAATCAGTGTTAGCATTTATACAGTAGATTTTTTGTAAGTTAGGAGACTGGTTGAGATCCAAAGATAACAAAATATACTGGGCTTCAGTTGAGTGAACCTCGACCATAGATTCAACCTCGCATTTTAAAGAAACTCGCTAAAAAATTATGGCAGCTGCTTTGACGCTTAAAATCATTTCCGATCATATTAATTTTCAATATTTGCACGCGCGATAATTTCACGCGCGACAGAAAATAATCAGTCTGACAGTAATTCGAGCTTTCATAAAATATTTAACAATGCGATTTCGTTACTAAAGCGTCGCTTGCGCACATCCCGGACTATAGTCGCCAGTCGCCTTGTGTGGTTGTAATACCTCTTAAATATTTTAAAATTAGTATCCTCTGCTTATAATTACTCTAAGATCTAAAATATTATATCTCAGACAGGACATTTATCATAGCATATCGTAATATTTGTAAATATGCCGTTTCTACATGCAGATGCTTGACAAAAAGTATTTAATGAGATATTATTGCATATTTCTAGTTTAGCAGTAAATCGATAGTACATAATTTCAATAATATCAAAGATCCCTATATAATTTTAAAGCGTTTCCGCCGCGAAGCGATCACACTTCATAATGTTAATCAATTTTAATTTTATCGAAGTTTGCTCGTTCGAAATATAGAATTATATTTAAAAGTTTAATATACATTTTAAATAAATGTATGTATCCAATAAAGTATTTGAAAAAAAAAAGATTAAGACGAGCTGTTGTTGGTATATTTAGAAAAATATTAAATGATCCAGATCATCTGATGGTGAGCATGTACAAAAGTAAGTGAAGTGTGTTCGAGTCGCGGTGCGCAGGAGCATAGTGGTCGACATAATATAAAATCATATTGTTTAATAGTCAAATACAGAGCCATCTATGTAGATGTATAATCATAGTAGGTACATGTTACGATGACTCATCGACTGTATCAAGTTATTGACTCCCCCTTTATCCACTGGTACAAAATCAAAGTATTTTCAAATGCTATATTGAAAACAAAATCCAATAAGACGTTTATATCAAAGTCCTCAGATACAATATTAAGGCTGTTCGTTTCATATTTTATAGATATTTCAATATTGATCCTCGACAAACATTACCTCTTTAGATACAAAACAAAAAAAAATAGTAAATTATAGTGGCAACCAGAGTGGCTCCAGAAATTGAATTGTGTAAAATATTTACAGTTATGGGTCGTAGAGTACACACGGTGACAAAGTTGTGTTCTCGAGACTCGGTGAAAATATACAATCCTGAGAAAATGTTTATCACAGCCAGTGCAGAAAAATATCCTGGGATTCAACTATGTCGGGCCCCATCACTGGGATCATTCGAAAATTTTACAGTATTCGTCCCATTTTATTTAAAATATATCCTCATTTTAAAGCTCCCCTACAAATTGAGCTCTTTTAGAGTATGTTTATTATTTTGAAGATTTTATTAACACTTCAAAGGTTGTGTATATAATGTAATAGTCCACGGATGTATGCAGTACATCTGTATCATAGTTTGGTTTTTCCTAACTTTCGTACATAAACGGTACATTATCTGAATATGTGTTTGATTATTCATATTTTAGACACTTAGTTACTTGTTCAGTTTTAATAATAAATGTAATTAACACAAACGTTGCCAACTTTCCTAGTTTATTTGCACGTATTTGTTAAATTTTGTAATTAATGACAATTTATTTATTTAGACACCGACATTCGAGTTTCTTCATGTTGAATTTTAATGTGGTGAATTTAGTGAATTGCTTAAAAGTACAAAGAAACAATTTGTTACTTTTGCAAATTTTATAAAGTAAATCAAATACATATTAAAAGTAACCCTCATCTTAGGTAATGTTTATGAAATAGTTGCTGTAATCCTAATATAACCGCAATTGTTTTTGTTTTCATAATTATGTACCTAATATTAACAGTTTTATTGGTTTTATAAAAGATATTTTGTTTTACGTTCGTTAAAATTTAGGAGCAAAATTGTTACTTATAAAAAAAAAACTATATATCTTATATTATTATGATCTTCATTACTTTGTCTGTATTTGATCGAATGCTGTATTAGGAATTGTACATTGTACCTCTAGCACTCTGTAAGTAGGACTACGTCTTCGGCATAATATTCGTTGATCTATAGGTATTGTGTCTCGCTTTTGAATATAGGTTTAATCAAATCTTATTTCCACTGTAGTTCTTATTTAGAATCGTAGGGTTTTCTTTAATAATAATTGTGTGGATGTGGACGTATGTATGTGGTCACACTTAACATTAATTTTAGTCATCGTCTCGTTCTCTTCTTTATAATGATTATCGGTAATGGTAACCTCGCGCCAAGCGAGTATTGTTATTATGAATGGTGTACATTCTGGTCATAGACGGTGCACTCGCGCCACGCTAAGTATATGAAATTAACTTAAAATCTTCCCGTGATATGTAGCGTAGATTAACGCACTCGATGTAATAATGCCTGCCTTTGTCACGCCGGCTTTTGACATGAAATGTTTAACGGTAGATCGACTTCGCGTGTCCATTGCATAATGTTCTGTTCTGCCAACCGAACTTAAATTGCAAATTCGGTGATGGCATGTTTATGTCTCTATAATGCCTATAATAAATGCAGTTTCAAAGCATTTATTGTTCCATAAAACAAAACGGGTTATGACTTTTAACAACGAAAAGTGTTTATGTTAATCGCAGTAAATTCCAACAGAACTTTATGAGTGAATGCGTGTAGAATCACATTGAAATTTCGTAGGATGTCGCTTCAATATCCCTCGTTACGTGAAGCTGTAGGCGGATCCTCCGAGGCAGGTCATCAAAGTGACATTCAGCATCCAAATGATACCCGGCGTCCATAAGCTCAAAATTTCCCAAAACGCATTGGCTGATTCTAGTATACGGCTGTTATTGGTTAGTGAAAAGATGCAAATCAAAAACATGTTAATTATATTTTGATACTCGATGTTTTCTACACTAATGTAGTAGGTTCGTATTAATCTTTTGTATTAACTTGTATATGTAGGGTTAACGTCGCGCTCGTACGCATTTAGTAGTTTAGACGGACCAGTAAGTGTAATGATTGCAGTTCAGACTGACGCGTACCATCACAGCTAATAAAGCTTTCAAACTATCAAATGCGATGCGATTGTGAAAGGTGATATTACATACAGTCATTAGTGTTGCTGCACTCCCGACGATCGGTGGAAGTCGATACAAGTTAGTGTTCTAAAGTCTCGTGAATCGGACTCCGACGTAAAAGCCGATACATTTTGTAGGCACGTTTATAAAATTGGTGATAATCTGACGAATTGGGTAATGATAATAACTAAGTTATTGCGTAGCGATTAGACTAAACGATATACTACGTAATACGCGGGTTGCATCAGGGTTTGAGTGTCATAATTTGTAATAACTTAACTTTTGTACTTTCGTAAAGGTAACAAGTAATTTAGTGATAAACTTTTTCTATTAATATGTATAATGCATAAAGTAAACATGAAGTAATAATACACTTTTTTTACTGGAATTGTAGATGTAGTATTTTTGTAAGACTATCGAGACTCGATCTCGTACGTGTATCACAGCGATAATAGGTATTGTGTAAGACCGATTGTGTGTCCATTGTTAAGAAGCTATCTTGACCGAACATCTTCTTCGAAGGATTTCTCCGAAATCTATGTTCGCGGTTGCTTGTTAACTTTCGACGCGCAACTCTAAGGTCATCGTGTAATTAGGCTAGTAAGTCTTTAACTATTTGTGCATTTCTATTTGATTGGATGCTTTGTAAAAGTCACTAAATGGTCGACATTTCGTTTATCGGAATGCAAAACCGACAGCATGAAATCGATGCATTTCAATGTAACCGCAGTCTATTCGCTTCGTTGATCCTAGTTACGGAGAAATGTAAGTGAAATATTTGAGGCGTAATGCCGTATCAAAGTAATTACCACAGTGAATGATCGATCGCTTGTCTCACTGGTAAAAACTACAGTAGCGCTACTCCGCGGCCAGACTGAATGGCATGTAAGTCATGTAACTACCAGACCTGTCTTTTGCAAGCATCTCAACATTAATGAAGCATTTTTTCATAACTATGTATATCGATAATGTATGTTTGAATGAATGATTAACTTCGATTTTTATAATACTTCCGTTGTCCTGTGTAGGTACAATGGATATCTTCGTAATATTTACTAATATTGAGTGTGGTCATGTGTTTATGTAAGTGTTCTTTTCTATATTGATCTCTTGTTTACTTACAATTAACTGAAATAAGGTTTGGAAAGTCGTGGAACGATGCTGAGATGCTCAGAAGGAAACGCCAATTGATTAATTTTAAGTAAAGTATAAGTGCTTGAATTTATTATAAGGATCGTTTTAAAAATATGCTATAAAGTAACTATACCATTGAAAATTGATATTATTTAAATCTTGGATACGTCTCAACGTATATTTTTGTATATTCGAAGTCGATGCGTAAGGAATTGGCACAACTAAAAGTATAAGATTAATCTGATTAAACTTAAGATGAAAAAAGTTCCATTTTGTACGGTTTAAAAATATTGATGAAAGCTATTAATTTTTGTAACGATAGTGAGCGTTGTATTGTCTTTATTGTAACGTTGGGAAAGCGGAAAGTTAGATGGTAAGATTGTTTCAGAAAATTGTAATAAAACTTAAGATGCGAAAAAAAAAACATGTTATATTTTATATGATCCGATATTTGCGCCGTTTGGGCCAATTTTGAGTTAATTTACGAAAATAGATGTAAGTTTGCTCTTTAAAAGAGTCGTGGTAGTAGATTTATTAGGCTTAGTGTTTTTATACTGGCTTCGATGTTGTGAATTTTTTTGTAATATGATATTGTAACCGCAGTATGTACTACCGAACAAGCAGCCAACACTGATCAATAGCAGAATGTGTAGTGGGTATACTTGTTACTCGGGATACATTATGTTGTTTTACTTTTTGTGGGTGGTCATACATGACCTAATTAAATGCCAAAGTGTTGCTGTTCGCAAGCATATCATTTTAATACGACGCTAGATACATTTTCGGTACAAAATCTTAGTAAAGTTTTAATTCTATTCGATTTACGATGTATTGTTAGACAATTCTGTGTTGACTGTGGTGTAGTGGAGGGCTTGCGGATCGCGCGATCTCTTCGGAAGCCAGTTCTAGTCGGTTCCGTCGGCTTCACCACACTTGCCCGCGGTTCTAGCTAACCTCGCAAGCTCCTCCATTGCACGTTGACGATGATCCTGAATTATTTCAGTTATTTAGCAGAATTATATTATTGTCTAGTATTCCGATTATGTTACGTTTTATATTGCTTATATTATATATTATGGATACAATGTTTATTAAGTATTTAATATTCATTTTGATGAGGACCTAGTCGATTCTCTATATATCACACTCCCAAAGTACAAATTCCTTGTTGTTTAGTCCAATTTTGTTTGACTGTTATTGAATGGAAATTATTTTAGCGAGCGTTCGTTGGCATGTCGACACGGGGCAGCCGGCGTCTCCTCGTCCTCTATATTAACCCTGCCTGCTTGGTCGTACGTACCATACTTGGCAATTTTTACGAGTCGGCAGATTATTAGTAGAGCCGGCAGAGGGCGTAAATGTTGTAGTAAACATAAACAAAACTAGTTGAAATAAATCCATAATCAAATCGTTTATTTACCGAGCCTAAATAAACGTTGATTCAACGTTTATTTAGACAGGTTATTACAATTTATGTTTAGCAGCTTTTAACTTAAGTTAGAATAATTTTAATAATTTACCTATTTTAGTTAATGCACAATTTAATAACCCAATAAGTTACTTTCATTTCTAGATTTCTACTAATTGTACTTGTAGACAAGTTTCAGTGAATTTAAGCCATGTAAGTTCTTGTTCAATTGTCACCATCTTCTTTTAATAATTTACCATTGTTTTTAGTTTATACGTAATTTAATCGCCTACTACACATAATCGATTGGAAAGCTGATTTAGCGATGAAATATTCAAATTACACTATACCTTCGATAAATATGACGAAACCTTTATAAAATAAAATATATAAAAAATATGTGTTGCGTTTTATTTGAACTTTTTAGGTCCTAATTTTTGTTTTACCTGGTTAAAGAATGAGAGTACAAAAGTATACAAAATAAATAAATATATGTCGGATCCGGTTATTGGTACGGACATAAAATGAATCGCAAGTGCGCCAGTGGTGGCATCACGAGACCTACTGACAAGTCTACCCACACCACAGCGTGCTTCTACAGAGCTCTGATGTTTACAGCTCGAGGCGAGGAGGATATTGAGTGTTGTACGAGCCTAACGGAATAAATCCTGACATATCCGACAAATTATACACACAAAATTACACACAAACGTATACAGTCACGAGCACCATTATGTAAACACTTAACAACTGTTAAAAGTGTTGTTCCTACTGTTCTGATTAAAATTTCACGTTGTTACGAACATAGTATTTTGGAACTCATATTTTTATGATAAAGATCCTATCTTCAAGTTACAATCGTTATTTCTCGCGAAAATTGATTTTAAATTTAGGAAAGTGTAAACATATTGGTGCTCGTGACTGTACATAATTATATTTTCTATTAAAAACTTTTAGCTGATGCTCACCGTCACTAAATCACTATACAAAAGAACTGAGATGAGACATTTTTAAGCTCACACCGTGGAATTTGCTGCTTGTAGATGATTGGAGGACTTCTGTCTGTCTTCTGTATCTGTCGTCGGAGCGGCAGTTGCCGTGTAAATCCTGAAACAGTTTCGTATTGCCCAGATCACGATCACTGCTTATACAAGATGGCGCCGACAATTTAATGAAAACACAGCTGTAATATTAGTTAATAGGACTGTTTTCAAACTATCCAATAAAGTCTCCAAAAAAGCAACGAAATAGCATAATACGTTAACTAAATACTACGCTATTTATAACCTTAGGTTTTCAGTTTATAAATTATCATTAATAAAAAATAAAAAACTATTTGGAGTCTGGATATAAAATTTAAGGAACGAATTTGGCAAATGTTTTTGACGTAGCGAGTTGGCAACATGTGTTTAGTGTTTATACCGATGCGGAGGTGGTTAACCTGTGACCTCATGTCCTGTAATATAACTACTGGATATATTCAAACGAATTTTTGTCATGCACACTTCTTTTTTTTTTTAAAACATTGCCCCTCACTAGCAATTTCTCCTGTATCGTGGGTGCATTTACAAACATTTAAATTCACATACACAAACACCCAGACCCGGAACAACTACCAGTAGGCCATACAAATATTTGTTCCGTGCGGGAATCGAACCCGCGACACGAAGCGCAGCAGTCAATCGCTCAGCCACTGCGCCAACCGTGCCGTCAAACACTGGCAGTGCTACCCTGTATATAATACCAACTTTGTACCTACTACATCCTGCTTACAAGTCTAGGTAGTCACTTACCAGCCTACCCTTTTGCTGCCAGTGCTATCACCTACATTTTATCATACACCTGAATTTACTAAGACATCTACCACAAAATTTAAACTATCAACAAATTCATTGAAGCATCCAACAAACTGATAGCCCGCGCCAAGGTAGCCCGCGAAATTCAAATTTTCTTACGTATTTTGCAATTTGCTGGCATTGATATATTAAACCTTTTTTAATATATCAATGTTTGTAGGTCAGTGTCAGGTTGTATGTTGATGACTGAATTGAATGAGTTTTTCATGAAATAGTTAATGAATGGCACTTAGAGGGTTGTATTGATTATTTTAATGATTATAATTCTGTAACTAGATACATGTTACTTGCGCGAATCATATTTTCATTAACATACAACCTGACACACCTGAAAATTGCAAAAAACAAAAGAAAATTTGAATTTCGCGGGCTGCCCTGGTGCTTCCAGCTTAAAAAAGTATAATAGGCAATTACCATGTTTAATTTTAGATTTGAGTTCCCGATATTTTCAGTTTATCCGTGATATCGGGAAATCAAAACGAAAAATAAGCATGGTAAAATTAATCATAGTGTTAGAGACCATCCCCCGTAGCATGACCACCGTAGACAAGGATTTCTCTGGCGGAAGAATCGACAAAATGACAGATTGTGTCAACACAATGACAGATTTCTTTGCACTATCTGTCATTTTGTCGATTCTTCGGTCAAAGAAATCATTGTCTGCGGTGGTCATGCTACGGAGGCATGTCAAGTTAAATCTTACATCCACCTAATCTCACAGAGTATTATGTAAATAGGTACATCTAGGTTATGTCCTCCTGCACGCAAAGCATGACGATTTTATCGACGGAAGAATGGAAAAAATGACAGATCAACAAATAAATCTGTCATTTTGTCGATTCTCCCGTCGACAAAACCAGTTTCTACGGTGGTCATGCTACGCGTGCTGGTCAATAAATATCCACCTATCAGCAAACCAAATAACGGGCCAAAAACACCATAGCAATATCTCACATACCCTCGTAAAAGGATTAAGAGGAACAGTTTGAAACATCAGCGTTTCGGTGCTGCTAATCCAGCGGTACTAATTCCAAGATAACGGTACCGAGTTCCTTGCAAACATGCGTATTAGGGGTGATTTAATTTGCATCTAAGTGTAAAATGTACGGATTTTGGGTAAGCTGGTAATCACTTGATGAGACAGACTATCTGATTGGAGGTGTCGTTGGAGTTTCGCATAAATAAAGGGTTTATCGGTTGCAAGCTAAAACAGGATTTATATACTTACCTATCTACTTCTATTGAACATAGTTAGTTTAATTAAAATGTTTAAAACACGACCTTTGCTCCGGTTAACTTTCCTCAACGGAAACGTAGCAATAAAAACACTTGACTTTATGCTTTTGGTCTTCATCAATAATATTTATTACACACGAAAGTGGTTACAAAATTGTGTGAAGTCCCTGACTCCTGTGCTAGGTGATAAACGTGTGTTACGGGAGCCAGTGTCCTCTCCTCTCGTTTTCGGATGGGAAATCATCAAATGCCACCCCCCCCTAAAAACCATCTATGTTCCTTCATTGCCCTTTGTGTTCCAGGGCCGCGGTATCTCTTTCGAACAGTCCCGCAGCCCCAGCAGGCATCGGCCCTACCTTGTTGCTGACATCTCTTTGAGGCGCGCGTGGAACACAAACGCGCCGTCGACGGCGGTAGGGTTAAAATTCATTCATTCAATAACTGATAGACATGCAAGTGGCTGGGTCTAGAAATGGTTCTTAAAGCATAAAATATTGCTCAACTGGAGCACTACAGACGGATTTTTTTAAAGTCGTTGCCTAATTGGGTTAAATAGGTGGATGAAGCAGTATGAAAATTTGCATGGAAGTTTATCATTTTTAATGGGAATTCCCCATCGATAACAGATTTTTAAGAAAAAACTGCCCAGACTTACAGTAGGTCTTTGAAACCGTCTCAAGGACAATGATGACTGAATTAGATATTCAGATTCTCAAATTAAGGAATGATGTAATCTAACTACTTACTCATCATAAACGGGCTAATGTCTCAGATGGTCAACTCATATCGGGGATCATAAATCTAGGCATGTCTATTTGTATAGATCATACGGTAGGTACGTAAAACTAATTAAACTTGTTTTTTTTGTTAGGTAGGTATACTTTAGTTTTTGAATTTTTTGATTTGTGTCCTTTGTTTTATTTTTCATATTATATTTTTATTGTTTGTGTGAATCCATAAATAACTTTTTAATACTTTTTTTGTGTCTGTATGTATAACCGCATTGTTCTCCTAAACTACTATTCTGATTTTGATGCAGTTTTCACTATAATTTGGAGAATTTATTCCAGAAAGTTATCTAGATTAAGTGTCTAATAAAGTATTATTAAACTAACATAAAATAGTGTCCAGTAAGGGACAGCTATGGGCTAAGTTGGTAAAATAAATAAACCTCGATAGAGGAAGACCAAATAAACGATGGATGAACTGTGTATTTGTTTATAGGATGAAATGGTTAGAAAGGAGGTGTCTGTTGAGATGACGAGTAATAGAGAAGTACGGAAAAAGAAGACATGCTGCGCCGACCCCAAATGAATAGGGTAGTTGACAAACCAATCAATTGACATACTTTTTAAGAGCTGTCAAAACGTGATTCCCCTTATATTTTGAATGGAAATAGCACGCTATGACGTCACTATTTAATCAACTCAAAGACTCAACTATTTATTGATTTCAAAGCAACTAAAAATCTAATTTTGCAATTAATTGAAAATTAATCGGGTTTTCAGGTCTAAAATGAAGTATTTTTTTAGAGAAGTTGTGTTTTGGTTAAGTTTAATGGTGTCAACTACCCAATTGGGCGAATGATGATGTTCTCAAACAAGAGAAGTCGTTCAAAGCATGCGAAGCCAGGGGCCGGTCGTTAGTTTCTAATAAGCCTACGTCTTAATAAACAATGCCCAAGTTATAAGTTGTAATCTTAAACGGTTTATGAACCCCATAGGCTATCTCACTGACCCTTACCGGTCGAACGTGATAAATGTTTATCCTACATAATCTGTTTATAGCTACTTCTTAAGAGCATTATGCTTAATTTCACTAACACAAGCCGACAACTAATTATAATGCCTAAAGATTATTGCAGTGTTGGATTTTCAACTCTCATCGCTAAAGTTAGGGTTGATAATTCAATAGTTCGGTTAGGTATCCCCTAGTGGAAGCGGGCATTAGAGTAAACTGGGCTCTTTTAGTCTTTAGTTTATCTATAAATTATAGGACAGTTATCTAGTACTACAATTAGCAAATGGAGCTGTGCTGCAAACTAAGAGGAGTTAGAGCTCGTTTGTAGATATATGCTTATTTACTCAACTTAAATGGCTACGATGTTAAGTGCGTTGAGTGTTTTGTACTATCCTTAGATAGATAGAAGACCGACCTTCACCCATCTGTTCACAGAACATTTTTTTTTTTAACTTGCCCCACACCAGGATTTTTTACAGTATCGTCGGTGCGTTTACTTGATTAGTGCCAATGAAAAATCCCTTTTTAAAAAAATACATGAACAAACATAATTATTGCGAAAGGGTTGGCTAATGACTATAAGTACCAAGGTATATACAACATTAGTTTTAGTATATACTAGCGAAACCTGATACACGTGTCTAGTATTTTTATGTAAAGAATCTATGTACAAAATTTCAAAACTATATCATGGAAAATCACAAAGTTATAAGCTTGCTCTGTTATCTAGTTGTCCGCACAAGATAGTGGTCACCACGCAGCGCGCGCCTCCAGCGAAGTCTTGAGCTCATTGATAATAATAATTTGGCAGTAGGTAAATAAATTATTGCGATAGGTACTCAAAATTCGCTCGGTATCCAACTTTTAACGTTTTTAAATATCTTTGGGAAAAAATATAACATGGTTTAAAAATTATTGGAATCGATTCAGTTACTTATTCTGAACAAACTATATTCAGGTTTCGCATATTTATACTAAAAATAATGTTGTATAACCCTAGCTTGAATGAGTAAATATTGGCAGAAACTTGAACAATTCATTCTTCTTATTTGCTCTGGCGAAAGCTAAGAAACATGGCTACAAAACATTTCAAATAAGGCAGGTAACTATAGCCGTTACGAAAAGCAAAAATAAATAAATGCCATGGTCAAATATAGCAAACATTCTATTGTTCGGTACATTTGTAACTACTAAGCGAATGTCCAACCACAAGAATAATATGTATTATTATTATACCTGAGGGGACTCTCGTTAAGCAGCTGGATCATGGGCTTGATTCAGAAAGCAGTACCTACTCCTGGACACGTCTCGTATTGTAAGGAGGTTCCTTTCTCTGGAGCCCCGACTGCCGGTGGCCTACTATTTGTATTTTTATATTTTTAAATGTGTTTTTTACCCGACTACGGTGAAGCCAAAACGAAGGGTTATGATTTTAGCAGTCTATGTATTATGTATGTACCTATGTATGTATGTATGTTTGTATTTACGTATGTTCCTCCATAGCGCCTAAGCTATTCATCCGATTTTGATGAATAAGTTGTCAATTGATTCGTTATTATGGCCTGGGTAACATAGGCTACATTTTAACCAACTTCAAGAATAGGAGGAGTCGATTTTACCTTGTAAACCCCGAATTTAATTAAAGCGTGATTATTCACTAGTCGGGTTTTTTAGTTGTACTACGGCTTACGGTTCTTGTTTTTACATTGATTTCATATAATAATATAAAAAAGTAAGTTAGAAAAATGAATAAATTAAAAAAAAAGTATTAAAACACGGTGTAGTTAGTAGTTCAGCACCCCTCTTTAGTTATCTTGATATTTTTTGCTTTCACTTGTAAGGGGTGCATAACTACCTACTTTCTCCTCGTAAAATAAAAGTAGTGCGTGCATGTGACGTGACACGGGGTGGACAGGGTGGTCAGTCATTACTTCTATGTAAAGATAAGTTTACAGAAATTTGATGGTCATAAAGTGGTGAGCGATAAACTGGGCCCTGTCATAGAATAAAAATAGCGTAGAAGTGAAACTCCTTTTCTAACCGCGAACTGAAGTCTAGGAGCCGTTAGGCCGTGACTAATCAGACAAGGGTGAGTCAGAAGTGAGTCTATTATATACCCACATTTCGCCAGTTATGTTTAAATGAGAATTAAGGCTGTAGAAGGCGAGCCTTGTGTCGTCAACCAGACACAAAAACAGATTCCGTGGCTGTTACTGAGCAATGCCTGCTGGTCAAACGCAATATCACTTTGCCTGACCTGGGAATTGAACCCGTAACCTCATGCTTAGCCTTGACCTCGTTGGTCTCCTCGTTGGTCGACCAGAAGGTAGTACAGAAGGAAGTACTCATGTTTCACTACTATCATCATGATCATCATTCTCTTGCCCTTATCCCAATTCATTTGGGGTCGGCGCAGCATGTCTTCTTCTTCCATACTTCTCTACTACTCGTCATCTCATCCGACACCTCCTTTCTTGCCATATCATTCTTTACACAGTCCATCCATCGTTTCTTTGGTCTTCCTCTACTCATGTTTCACTTCTATACGATTTTCTTAGTCTATGGCTCTGGACAAGACCTCTGGTTGTTTCCCTGGCTTACGCGAAACATAAAGTTTTTATCGCATTTTGCGTGTTGAGCCCATGTAATACATTTTTATGTTCTACATAATCTAGTTTGAATGCATTTCCTCTATGTTTTTTCAGTGTTATCGATTCTAAAGAGTTTCCTGTTACATTAATAAAGAGATATTAAAGTTACATTGTCTGTACAAAGTTTGTGTAACGAAAGTACCGATAGACTCTACACTAAGACTATTTTTATGAGACTTATTCCCCTTATTTGTATTATTATTCGTTTCGGACTGCCTCGTTGGTGTAGTGGTCGCAAGCGCGACGACTGAGCATGAGGTTCGATTCCCAGGTCGGGCAAAGTTCTGGCAGCCACGGAGTCTGAATTTGTACCCGGTTGATGGCAATAGGCTCGCCCCTATTACGTGGGATTTAAACATAACTGGCGAAATGTGCGTGTACTATTAGGGACACCTCTGCCTAACCTTTCGAGGATTACAGGCGTGATGTTATGATGTTATGGTATTCGTTTCTCGTTCTTATTACCTTACGGTTAATGGACTTACATAGCTTGCTTTATTTGAGATTTCTTTGTTAGTTATTATGAACTTTGCTTGTATGTTTGATTCTTCTTCGTGTCGACGATTCCCCGAGTCAGAACTCAGCCACATCGACGGCATTGGTAGTGGCTTCGGACATGTCCCTTAAAGTACAGGTGGAGTTGCACAAAGAGCAGGTCAGGAGTGGACAATGGTTTGGGATGAGACTACAGTCACACTCTGCTTCATCGGTATACCCCGATCTGACTCAGTTGTACCTGCAGCGGCCCACCTGGCTTCGAAGTTGGCTTAGAGTCTGCCAGGTGGGCCATGGTAGTTGGTGTCCCGCTAGTAGCTTTTCTTCAGGCTCAACATAGTGAGCAGGTGGGGGATGTCTGAGGAGCCACAACATTTTTCGAGCTTCACCAACGCTATACTGGTCGCTTAGTATTTTGTATGAACGACACATTAGTTTCTAAAAAGGCCCACAAATACTAGAAAATTGTCCTTGTACTCCGGTGACTGGGTAACGTAAATTACATCGAACTCAAACCGTTGCCTTAATAATTATGTTTTGACTACTACTACTTGTCATTGTGATTCAATGGAAAATCAGTCGGAAAAACCCCTAAATATGACCTGTCCATTTTGGTTCAGTTTTAATAAATTACACTGTCACTTACGGTATTTCTTCCGTGATTTTCAATTATTGTGAGCTCCCGATATTTCGACGCTGTTGCAAGCGCCATGATGGCGGGATGCCAGTTTACTTAAAAACCGTGAAAGCATAATAGTATTTTAATAAACTTTTCACTAAAACGACCATATACGATACAGGAGAAATTCCTAGTGTGGGGAAAAGTCTAAAAAAAAAAATACATAAACCTTTGTATATTCAGTAACATACGGTTCTATCACTAACGCCATAAACATTTTATATAGATGTCCAATCCCCACTCTCCTCTGTTTACCAACTTGATTGGATTCGTGCCTTTTTTATTTACTTAAAAGCATAGTTATTTTTAACTTAATAGAATAGTGCGGAGTAGTTCGTGCGATTGCTATTAACAATCTATCGTATGAAACAGAAAGTACATAGCTATTAGTCCGGTCGTGCATGAACTAAACTGCTGAACGTTTTTAAAGCTCGCTTAGGTTTTAAGTAGGAACGTCTATTGATTGTGGAACTTTCGAGAATCTTCGTAATTGGATTTGGTTGTGATTTGCTGTTTTAAAAGTTTTTTTTAATTTGTAGTGTGGCAATTGGCAATCAAGCTGACGTTCTGATGATAAGTCGTGACAGGATTGTTGGTCATCTTTAATACTGTGCCATGTCATCGTAGCTACGTTGTTGTCAAAGAAAGCACATGCAATTCATGTACGCACATGACGTGTCGGTGTGCACCGACACCCAAAAAATAACAAAACAACGTTGATTGATGTCAGAAAAAAGTATGGCGGTAAAACAGACTGACTTAGACAAGCGGTCTTAGAAACTCTGAGCAAGACCTAACTAACATAACATAACATCACGCCTGTAATCACCCAAGGGTTAGGCAGAGTGCAGATGGCAGAGGGATTCCCGGTTGATGGCAATAGGCTCGCCCCCTATTACATGGGACTTTAACATAACTGGCGAAATATGTGTGTACACCACTGCCACAAAACCTAACTTACTCTTACAATAAGCCTATGTACAGCAATACTAAGATTGTATTATGTAATTCCTCACATTGTTCACAATACAAAGCAAAATGAAGCTCCCATGTAATATTTTAAATAACTTAGACGTAACATGTTTGCACTAAATAACACGTTAAGTTAACGAGTAGTTTCAGTTTTACGATTTGTCTGCATAAGTCTAAGTTACTACACGTTTATGTGGACTGCTTACTGCTCGTAAATTTTTGGTTTAAAGGAAATTGCAAAGGTTTAAATTACAGTTTAAGGTAGCCAAGAATTTTTGTCTTGGAAATAATGGTAAAAACATACATAAACTCACGCCTTTTTCCCATGGAGGTAGGCAGAAACCACAGAACGCCACCTGCTACGATCCTTACATAGTACTTTTGCCTCGTCCACGTTCATACATCTGGTCTTACACGCCAGCCACTGAAGCGGTGGCGAGTACTACGCACCTGATCTTTGTGAAGTACCTGGCCAATAAGCTTATGCTCGATATCACTAGAACTAGGAAACTCCTAAATGTATGTTCAAATAAAAGCTTGCTATTGAATTTTCAGCGTCGAATATGTGAACGTGTTTCTTACGACTCATTTATTATGAACAAGACTACCTAACAGAAACATACTTAGGTATTAGCTCAAGTATTAAAACTAAATCTGTTTATGATAAAGACCATAGAGAGTGTATTTGTACATTTTTCAAAAAACTTCAGAAAATCGAAATAAAAAAAAAAACAAGGAGCATCACAGTCCATATAATTCCAACCAGAAACAAAGTAATAACGTCACCCACTATCCTATTAAACGACTTTTATTGCTCACATCAAAAAAAAAAAAAAAACATTCAGCCTACATTATCTGTAACCGCCACCTCTCTTGTTTATGGTGCGTAACAAGCAATAAAAATTGGGTCTATGGGACCCTATCGTTTTGCAATCTCCCTGTCGGCCCACCGCGCCTTGATGAACTCCCTAAGACTTTATATTTGTCCATAAAATGTTTTTATGTCGCACACACGTCTAAGATATCTTGTTTTTGGTTAAAACGAGGGCTAAGCTATAAAATATAGCTTGAAATATCATTGAGTACGGCCTAATCAATTTGTCTTTGAATTTTCTTAGATTGTGGTAAAGGAATACAAAAAAAACAATTTTGTGAAATTTTGTAAAAACGAATGATTGAATAATAATATTAATAATATTCTTGTATTCATCCATATAGTTAAGATATTTTACAGTCGTTTCAGGTAGCATAGTCAGTGGTCTGAAAGTCTGACAACCAGTCTTACCAAGGGGTATCGTATTACCCAGTACTTACTGGGTTGGAGGTCAAATAGGCAGTAGCTCCATGTAAAATACTGGTATTCAGCTGTATCCGAATGGATTGGAAGCCGACCTCAGCATAGTCATTAACAAAAGAAGAGACAAAACCAGGTCAGAGCAGGAATAAAAAAATAAAAAAAAACCAGTTAGAGTTTTAGTAGCGGGATTTAACATACACCGTGAAAATCTCCAAAAATACCGATAAATCGCTTGTTTGCGACAAGGATGACAAAACTCAAAAAAATTGATTTATCAATGTTGTATATAAAATTAACGAAATTAAGGAACGAAATAAGTACGTAAAATAAACCTTTCATCTTTTGATAAAAGGTTTCTATGCAAAAAAAATATTGGCAACATAAAGAAAATATATTTATTTAGTCTAATTTAAAAAAAGGCTGTCCTGCTTTTATTATTTTTCCAGTAATGTCATTATTGTCGCAAACAAGCGAAATATATCAATGTCATTCACAATTCCACTTCTCCATATTGATTCATCATAATAATCAGCCTGTAATGTTCCCACTGCTGGGACACAGGCCTCCTCTCTATGAGAGGGAATCGCGCAATCCACCACGCGGGCCCAGTGCGGGTTGGTAAATGTCACATGGCTTCGAATTTTTGGTTCTAGGCCATGCCGGTTTCCTCACGATGTTTTCCTTCACCGTTTTTGAGAGCAGTGGTGATGAAATAAATTACACAAAGTAATGCGCCTGCCTGGGTTCGAACCCACAACTTACTGTTCGTAAGTCGGGGCCGCCACCATGGGGCCGCCGCTGCTGCTGATTCATCGCCTGACCTTTATATCTATAGCATCGCCTCGCATCAGTCAGTGTGTACGAACCTAGACACAAGTTTGATCGTCACGTGCGCCCGCCCGGTCAGCGAAAGTAATGACTCGTAAAGCTACTGAGCGGTGTAAAATAGACGAGCACAGGTAAAGGACCTCTGTACCTATGCTATATAACGTTTTAGTATAGCTTTGTGTGGGACGGTAGGCTGTAGTTATGAGGTATGGTCAAGTTTGACGGTTCAAGTTTTTTTTTTTTGTTAGCTCAATCAAGATCATCATAGAAACGGATTTTGTTGACGGAAGAATCGATAAAATGACAGATCAACAAAATAAATCTGTCATTATGTCGATTCTTCTGTCGACAAACCCGTTTCTACGGCGGTCATGCTACGCGTGCTGGGACACAGGACTGAGGCAGTGGGCTATAATCTGTTTTTCATGGAAATCAAAATTGTTCCTCGGTCAAAAATATAGCTAGAAAAACCCAAGTAATCTAATAAAGTTTGCCTCCGCACTTTCATATAACAGATACACACACATTTATAAGTGTAGAAAGGGACTGTAATAAATAAAAAATGTTTATATGATAAATATTTTCATCTACTGCTTAGACAACCTCGCTAATCTTTTGGTCGAAAGCGCTACTGTTGAGCATGAGGTCACGGATCAGATTCCCAGGTTTGGCAAAGTGTTTTCAAGTTTTTCTAACAGGAATTTCTTAGTAGAAGCCAATAATTTGTGCCCGATTGAAGGCAACTAGTCCCCTTTTGGCGGCTGTCCCGCCACACACACACACAGACCCACATGCAAACCTATTGCCATAAACTGGAACCTGACCTAGACTCTGTAGGTGCTACTGAGAAATTTCTAATGGAAAAACCCAATAACACTCTGCTCGACCCGGGAATCGAACCCAGGACCTCATGCTCAGCAGTCGCGACCAACGAAGCAGTGTTAAAACAAAACAAAACAAAAGTCCTTCTACCCCATTCGTCTAAAATATTTAATAACTCGAATTGAATTCTAAACACTTTACAATTTACCTTTATCAAAACAGAATTAGTGAAGTGAATTAGGGTCGAAACTTCCTTTCTTTGCGAATCTTTTAAAAAATCTTTTCGCTATGACAAAGGGTCAGATTTAGATTAGGGGGTGTGTCAGACCCCCGTTGCGCGGCAAAATTAGGCAAGTCAGGGGCAAATTAAAAAAGAAATCAGGCGAAAGTTAATTTCGAAAGTTTTAATTGCGTTTATTTTAGTCATCAGGCAATTCCACGTTAATTAATTTGGGAAGGAAGTGATGTTTTTTTTTGTGAATTTTGCGTAGTAAGGCATATTGTCCTTTTCAATTTATTGTTTGGACTTACAATACGGTTAAGATGGCAATTGGCTGTGTTGGATTTTTTTTCTTCTTTTGTACAATGTCTTGTGTAAAAAGACAGTAGGTATTTTAAATGTTTTTTAGAAATAATGTTTTTAAGAAAACAATCTTTTTTTTGTATCCATGATACGTACTATCGAAAATACCTTATTTATTACATTTGTGGAAACTGCATGGCATGTCTGTAGTTTAAAAAGCTACAAAGCATCATACCAGGGGTTTACTAGGACTACGACTCAGGAGTAATTCCAGTGTGGGAAAGAGACAGAGCTATACAGGTCATCTAGCGCCATCTCTTTCCCACACTGGAATTACTCCTGCTTTAAGACGTCATGGTAGGCCACCTGTAGTCCCTACAGGTTTAGGCAGAGGTGTACTTAATAGTACACCCTAATTTCGCCAGTTATGTTTAAGTCCAATGTAATATGGTGGCGAGCCTATTGCCATCAACCGGGCACAAAAGCAGACTCCGTTTCTGCTACTGAGAAATTCCTGATGGAAAAACTGCACAACACTTTGCCCCACACGGGAATCGAACCCAGGACCTTATGCTCAGCAGTCGCGCTTGCGACCACTCTACCAACGAGACAGTCTACAAACTACTTACCAAACCAATCAGTACTAAATCCTGGATAAGAATAGCTACTTGTCTCTGCGACAAATAACTATTTTATTTCTGTTTTAGTTTGCCTTCGTATTTGTTTAAAATGCAGATAAAATCCGAAGCTCCCCCCTTCCACTACTTCCAATGTGTGTACCTATTCGCGATCTTAATTAGGGACGCGTTAAAAACCGAGCGAGATGAGAGCTAAGATAACTTGAGTCTGCTAAGTGTGGAGAGTCCTTAATTGCGCCTTTTACACCTTGTTCGTCTGTTCCGAGTGTCGAGTGCTTTCACTTGCTCGCGTACTAGTAGGAAACACTTTAACTTGTGCAGGATTTTGTGAAAAATTTTTAATTTCGTATGTTTAAGATTTCTGGTTTGTTCTAAAAGTCTGAAATGTAATTAACGTTAACATAACATCACGCCTGTAATCCCCGAAGGGTTAGGCAGAGGTGTACTAGTGTGTAGTTCACCCACATTTCGCCGGTTATGTTTAAGTTCCATGTAATAGGGGGCAAGCCTATTGCCATCAATCTGCCACAAATCTAGATCCTTGTGGCTGGAATTTCTCCCCGAAAACCCAATGACCCTTTGTCCGACCCGGGAATCGAACCCAGTACCTCATTCTCAGCAATCGCGACCACTCGACCAATGAGTCAGTCACTGTTATTAACTACATAATAAACATTTTTTAATTAATGCAAATGTTGGATTGGCACAATTCTACCTTTTCTAGAACGGAATTAGCTAACCCAAACATATTTTGTTAAAGAAAAAAACCGTAGGCCGAGGTACTAGCAAATTTTCGTAGCAGCGTAGCGGGTCACCTACGAATTTGGGCTCGTAGCACTTAAATTATGCGCTCGTAGCCGATCATAAACACATTGTAAAAATTCCGTATAGGTTTGTTGACCGTTTTGTATTTCCTATCAAAAAAATAATCTCAATGGTCGCTCACAATGGGCCTCATGGAGAGGGCTATGCTCGGAGTTTCCTTGCGTGATCATATGAGGACATTCTCAAGAGAACCAAGGTTACCGACGTAGCCCGAAGAATTGCCAAACTTAAGTGGCAGTAGGCAGGGCACATTGCTCGCAGAACGATGGCCGATGGGGCCGAAAAGTTCTGGAGCGGCGACCGCAAACCGGAAGACGTTGCATTGGAAGACTAGGTGGATAGATGACCTGGTGAAGGTTGCGGGGATCCGCTGGATGCGAGTCGCACGGGACCGGTTAATGTGGGGACACTTGGGGGAGGCCTATGTCCAACAGTGGACGTCTTTCGGTTGAAATGATGATGATGAAAAAAAATATGTCTTCGTAACATAACATCACGCAAGGAGGCCGAGGTGTATCTAATAGTACATCATACCAGTTATGTTTAAGTCTTATGATTTTACTGAAATAACAAGATTTGAGGTTATAAAGGGTGTAACAAGACCCTTAACGAAGCCGAAAGGCACTTGTTCTCCCCGTCATTGCGATATTTTTTTTGTTCTAGACCATACCTGGGAACTTTCTAGTTACGGAGATATTGAGGGTCAAAGTTCCAACTTCTTCACAAGTTTTTTTTTTAAAACGTTTTATCATATAAGGTTTTTACTTTAAACACCTCCACGACCCCCGTACTGTTCAATCCATCGATCAGCACAATGATATGAGTTCGTTACATTGAGTCTTACTGTAAAACGTGATTTTTCACCCCAAAAAAAAAGTCGTTTCCCAGCAATAATTTTTGCGTAAAGTAACTTAGTTTGATGTACACAATGCTTGGTTGACGGCTTCGTGAAGGGTCCGTTTACACCCTGTATACGAGCGTGATTTTACAAAGTCAGTGATCAACATTGATTACAAAGAATTATCTGTCTATGCCAGTGCAGGGCTACACTATTTAGTGTTATCTATAACCGCCTATGAGCGCAAATTAAATTATTACAACATAGCCCCGTGTAATAGGGGACGGTCAACTGTCTTTCACAGGAACAGGTTCTAAGACGGAAACAAGTGACTACCTCATTGGTCGAGTGGTCGCAAGCGCGACCGCTGAGCATGTGATTCTGGATTCGATGACCGGGTCGGGATAAGTGTTATTGAGTTTTTTCTTCAGGAATTTCTCAGTAGCAGCAACGGAATCTGGATTCGTGCCCCGTTGATGGCAAAAGGTTCGCCCCCATATTACATAACTGGCGAAATGTGGGTGTACTATTACGTACACCTCTGTGACTCGTCGGGGATTACAGGCGTGTTTTAAGTGACGATCACACGACAATAATGCCGCGGTCACACAAAACAAAAACAAAAGCACATCTTTACATCATTCACAGAATTATCGACTTAAAGTCAACGATTTTAAATAAAAGACAGCAGTCGGTTTCCTATATGATTTAGGGCTCATATTCTGTAGTTTGAAGCAAAGCAAAGACGATTTTTTTAAATTCAGAGAACGCTGTTATAATAATTCATTTTTATGGGCGAACGCGTCTGGTGATGCGTTTGCGCTCCACCCTGGAATCTGTTGTAATGGAGGCATTATCTTTCGCCATCTTTCGAAGAAATAGTTCGCATGCAGCCACATTGTATTAGTTTTTAGTTTAATGTTAGTTTTAGTTGAAAGGAGAGAGTGGATACTGAAACTTAACAACTTAGTTTTAAACAAGACGTGGACTGTTATGAGTGGACGATTCTAATACATTGTCTTCAGTAGGATGAAATGTAGAAGGTTTTAGACATGGTGTTGTGTTCGACATTAGAAGAGGGCTATGTCCTTGCGTATTCAGCGTCAGGCTGACTTGATTGAGGTTAAAATTTAGGAGTCTTTTACGATATCTAGAAGAAAGTCCACAAATTCACTAATTATCTTCATCATAGCCTTTTCCCAGCTATGTTGGAGTCGGCTTCCAGTCTAACCGGATGCAGTTGAATACCAGTATTTTCAGTCATGGAGCTACTGCCTATCTGATCGCCTCAACCCAGTTAGTACTGGGTAATACGATACCCCTTGGTAAGACTGGTTGTCAGATTTTCGGGGCACTGACTACCTGTAACAACTGTTTAAAATCTACAAATAACAGACGTAAACAACGGTTTAACATGCTTCCCGAGGCATGGAGGAAATTTGGTATATAATGGGTGGTCACCCGTTCACGGACCAGCATAGGCAAGCGTGGCTTAACCTGTTATTAGCCACGAGCGGCTCTCTCTCTCCTTATCCATAAATAACATAGAAAGATAGGAAAAAAAGTAAATCATGATTAATTGGAAAAACACGATGGCTGTTTTAAAAAAGTTACGCTATTTGAAAAAGGCGACCCCGAGTAAAACACCTTTTTTTTTAGGATGGGAAATCATCAAATGACCCTGGCGAGATGACTCTGGGCGGAGCGGAAGGGAGTGTCAGACTTGTACTGACTAAAACCCACCCATGTTCCTTCTTTGCCCTTTGTGTTCCAGGGCCGCGGTATCTCCTTCGAACAGTCCCGCGGTTTGGCAAGCATCGGCCCATGCGGACCCCTACGTGGTTACTGACCCCGACTAAAACACTGAAACCTGGGATTTAATTAAACGCATAATTAGAATACTACTTAATAATTAAATTCATACAGCGTAATTACGGAATACGAAAGAACATTTTATACTGTTTCATGGATGCACAACACTTGGGGTAACAGTCTCGGGTACATCAATTAAACTCCGTATTCCGTTTAGAGATGTTAAAAAAAGGTCGTAACATAAACTTTTTCAATTTTCACGTGGAATATGGCCGCGTAAAGTTGAAAGCGGCCTTTCAGTTAACACAAGCAAATATTACTAGAAGGTTGACGACGCCGGCGGCGCGAACGTTGGGACTTGCAACTTGATAAGGGCGCCCCCGGTATAAAATGCATGTAAACACCTCTTTTGCCGAGTGCTTGGGGACCGACCGAATGTTGTCGACTGCTCTCTTCACAAATTTAGACGTACCTTATACTGCATCGCGTTATGACGACTCTGAATTGAAAATTGTAATTTTATTTACGTCGTATAAAAATGTGCTAGAAACGTTTGAGTTTCATTTGTAGCTGAAATTGCTTGCGTTTATGTAAAAGTCCTGCGATATTACTGGTTTAGAATTGTGTTTTGTGATATTTAAATGCTGACTTCAAAATCCAATTTCATTACCATCTTCAACCCCGCTTATAAATAAAGGAACTACTATGTAAAGTGACTCAGTAATAACATAACCTAACATCACGTCTTGTAATTCCCGAAGGGTTAGGCAGAGGTGTGCCTTAGGCTGCCATCAGACGGACTGCATCGCAGCAACCGCGTGCAGTCGATATATTCAAAACGCCGCTATTTTTCATGGGCTCGGCCTCAACTGATCAAAGGTTCCTATATTGCTCGACTGCACGCGGTTGCTGCGATGCAGTCCATAGTACACCCACATTTTGCCAGTTACGTTTAAGTCCCATATTACAGGGGGCGAGCCTATTGGCTGTCTGATGGAATAACCCCATAACACTTTGCCCGATCTGGGAATCGAATCCAGGACCTCAGGCTCAGCAGTCGCGCTTGCGACCACTAGACCAACTCGGCAGCCTCAGTGACTCAGTAATAATCTATATAAATAATCGACTCAGAAAAATGAAAGGAAAATTATTTTTACCAACTATAATTTCAGCAGCTATAAATTTTACAATCAATAAAACAATACCTAGTTTTAGATTTTCGGTTGCTTGCCAAATACCTATTTCTGTATCATCAATTCGTCAGCTCCTGCCCACGACTGCGACTGCGTGAAGTTTCTTGCACTAACATAAAACATTATCCTATGGGACTCGGCAAGAATGTAATTCTATTAGTGAAAGAATTCTTGACATCGGATCCGGAGTTTCGGAGATTAACTCCTACAAGGTGTAAACGGACCCTACACGAAGCCGTCAACCAAGCATTCTGTACATCTGAATAAGTAACTCTACGCAAAAATTATTGCTGGGAAAAGACTTTTTTTTGGTGTGAAAAATCACGTTTTACAGTAGGACTCAATGTAACGTACTCAAAACATTGTGCTGATGACAAGGAGGTAGCTTTAAAATAAAGTTATAAGATAAAAAATTAGTATAAAAAAATGTTGGAGAATTGGAACTTAGGTCCCCAATATCTCCACAACTAGAAGGTATGTTCTAAAACAAAAAAAAATGATCGCAATGACGGGGAGAACAAGTGCGTTGCGGCTTCGTTAAGGGTCTTTTTACACCCATTACACCCAAACTTAGTCTTTACTTCTTTATAAGTAAGTATACATAGATTTTCAAGCGTCTAACGAAAATTAAAAAAAAAAAACTCTTGTAATACATCCATCCCCACCATTCTTTTTACCCGCAAGTAGTGACGGATGCCAGACATTCTAACTTAGTTACAGCCAACCAAACATGTCTATGACTCGTATATAAAATTCAATCTGTTAAGAGCGCCTGTTATACTTCAGTTTGCATCAACGTCCGTCCGTTGGGCCCGCAATCATTCTAATGGGCCCGCCTGGATCAACTTGCAGACCGAATTAGTTCTTTTCAAACTACACTCCATCATTGAATTGAAAATGTCCAGACAGAGTTATATTAACTGGTAGTTGGATGTGTAGTTTTTTGGCTGTAACTTAGGTCTTTATATGTATTTTAGTGGAATTTATTGATAGTGGTCATTTTATTAGGTGAGGGGTTTTAGGCAACCTAAGGGGTCCAAATGCCTCCTCCCGGAAGCTCTACCCGGGGTGGGACGGGGAGTAATGGACTAGGAACACAAAGGGCAAAGAAGGAACATGGAAAGGTTTTAGTCAGTGGAAGTCTGACACTCCCTTCCGCTCCGCCCAGAGCGGGAGCGGGGGGGGGGGTCATTTGATGATTTCCTATCAGAAAAAAAATTGGATTAGGGGAGGAGCTTACCTAGGCTGGACTTTGGATGGGTGACCCATTACATACCGAGTTTCCTCCGTTTCACGGAAAGCACGTTAAGCAGTTGGTCCCGACTGTTATTTGTAGATCTTTGAAAGTCGTTAAATGTAGTCAGTGGCCCGAAAATCTAACAACCAGTCTTACCAAGGGGTGTCGTACTACCCAGTACTAACTGGGTTGTGGAAAAAAAATACTGATAGTCAGCTGCATCCGGTTAGACTGGAAGCCGACACCAACGTAGTTGGGAAAAGGCAGGCAGATGATGGTCACATGTTGGGAACGAAAGCAGCGGCAAGGCGAATAACGCATGCTTAGTGATCCGTTTGGGTGTTGATGTTTCATTTAACCAATCATAAAATTTGCTAGATAATTTTAGTGTAGAAAATGGGAAAAATAATGTATTATACCTGGACAAACCCCTAATTTTAACTTATGTAACTACAGACAGACAGACAACACTGAAAAAAATAATTGGTATCATCAATTAATTAGTATTAAATGATTAAAATCACTTAAATATTCACGTAAACGTTTAACAACAAACAGCGTATAATCAGAGCCAATGAACCAAGTGATTTTGATTTCCTTAATGGTACTTTTAACTTGAAATAACTTAGTATAATAATAAGGCACAATCCTTACGTGTGGATGAACCGATAAAAACTTGCTAGACGCTTCGGGGTGTTCATTAAAAGGTAGTAATTTACGACAGGGGCGATGTATATGATAGGCATGTATATTACCTTTAGTACTGCTTGTTAGATGAGTTATATCTTTATACGCGGCGGTTCGCCTCCTTTTATGATATACATAGGACTGAAACATAACTGACGAAATGTGTGAATGAATCATCATCAGTCTACAGTAGTCCACTGCTGGACATAGGCCTCGACTCGATTCTCATCAACTCTCATCCAGTTACTACCAGTCACCCTGCGAAGATCATCGCTCCATCGAGCCTGAGGGCGTCCCACCTTACGTTTTCTGATTCGCGTTCCCCACTCAAGAACACGTCTACTCTAACGGTCATCGGTTCTACGGCTATGGCCGGTCCATTGCCACTTCAGCTGAATTATTATGTGAGCTATGTCGACAACTCTGGTTCTCTGTCGGATCACCTCGTTCCGGATGCGAAACCTCAGAGAGACTCCAAGCACAGCCCATTCCACAGTGTGAATTAATGAATGTGATCAGTTATGTTCACCACTCTGCGTGATAGCGTGATGTTACGTTATGTATTTATAGCCTGTAAGACGTGTTATTTACAGAGAGGCACCTAATTTTGGCATGCGCTTGGAATAGGGGTGCATTAAAATAGCCGATACGGGAGGCTATAAATGTAACGGAGTTGATCTGCCCAGTAGCATGCACCGACCGTAGGAAGTCAAGCCCGGTACCATCTGCTGCAGGGGAAAGGCCTATGCTTCTTCATTATTTTAACATAATAATTTGGTAAGACTGGCTGTCAGACTTTCGGGCCACTAACTACCTGTAACGACTGTCAAAGATCTACAAATGACAGCCGGGACCATCTAACGTGCTTTCTGAGGCACGGAGGAAACTTTGTATGTAATGTATGGTCACCCATTCACAGACCGACCTTGACAGCGGTGCTTAACCTTGGAGATCGACCCGTGCGGCATACATTAAAGTAGTAGGTCGATTCCCATGAGAGCAGCTTCAAATATTAACACCAATAATCACAACCGCTAAAACTAACCTTCGTTATTCAACACATCGCTTTTAGCAATAATTACAATGCTGTAAACTCGTTATAGTTAATCATAGATTAGTTAATGATATGTTCAGTTAACTGCAGACAGACTTGAGTGACGGGTTCAAGGGTAAATCATGATTCATAAGTAATTTGTTTTGTTACGTAACATTATTAGAAGTGGAACATTTTTAGCGTTCCGTACACAGGGTTTAGAGTGCCAACGGGACCCTATTACTGCTCCGCTGTCTGTCCGTCGTGCGGTCACAGGATTGTATCTTGTGAACCGTAATAGGTAGAAACATTGATCCTTGTTGAAATGTTCACAGGTTGTGTTTTTCTATAGCCGCTATAACAAAAAATTAAATAAAGTTAAAAATCAAACCATACAAGAAACGTGTATTTTTTGGCTTTTTTTTGCTCTATCGTTAAAATAACGTATTAAGTATGTGTTAAATATTGTTCGATGGGACTGAACCCTTCGTGTGTGAGTCCGACTCGAACTTCACCGGTTTTTTTAAGTGTTAACATTAGCCGAAATAATATGGAGCCAAAAAATTATAATGATTGATGTTCGGTATATCACAAAAAGATTCTTTGTCTTGTATGGTAGTGTTTATCAACCAGTTTGTTTGATTAGTTCATAAAGAGTTGAAGAAGTAGAACTGCCTCATTGGTCTAGTGGTCACAAGCGCGACTGCTGAGCATGAGGTCCTGGGTTCGATTCCCGGGTTGAGCAAAGTGTTATTGGTTTTTTCATCAGGAATTTCTCAAAAGCAGCCACGGAGGCTGGATTTGTGCCCGGTTATTGGCACAAGGCTCGCCCCCTATTACATGGGGCTTAAAACATAACTGGCGAAATATTAGTGTACCACATCTGACTGTTCTTAAATTACTCTAGGCTGATAATTTGGTCGTTTTTCCTAAATCATATTTGTATTATGGTCGGTTTCCCTCAAGTGGAACACGCCCCGCCATTTCCGCACGAACCTTATGTACTATTAGGTACGCATGTACCTTATGTACAGGCGTGATGTTATGTTCTTAAAGATATAACCTAGCTCACATGCTACTTATACATTGATGAGACGTCAATGGTTGGCAAAATTGTAGCCAACTGAAACACTAAGAAGTGTTGAAAGGTGGGGGTTCTGATGAATTACCGTTCATAAAGTGCTGTTTCTAGCCTGTCCTATGCTGATTGTATGACTTCTTATTTTGTTTTTGATAGCTTTATTTTTGAGAAACATGTGGCCATTTCGTCACATAACCTACAATAATTTAATCAATTGCCAAATATTTGTTTATTTATTTTATAAAAGGTAGCTTCACAGGTGACAGAAAATAAACATAAAATGATTTAAAAAATAATAATAGAGAGTAACTCGATTTATTATATGAATGTTTGCGTATATAGGGTGACTGGTACTTAGTGACCGATACTTAAACACGTGATTGTACTCATGATTACAAACAACTTTCCCAAAGAAACATTTTTTATACTCATTCCCTTTTATCACAATAAAACTTACGGAGCGGGCTTGCGAGCCGCGCGGGTGCTCTGCCTACCCACTATTGCACGATAGTGTTGAGACGTCACGCGGCTAACAGCTGATAGGTCAATGGCAGGCGCGCGCGCGTTTCTCATACGGCTGTTGTGTTATTGTAATAAAAGTGAATGAGTGTAAAAAAAAAAATCTTTGGTAAAGTTATTTTTATCATGAGTACAATCACGTGTTTAAGTATCGGTCACTATTTACCAGTCACCCTATATATATAAGCAAGATTGTAATCTGATATTTAAACCTCAACAAACCTTCTTTAACGCAAACAAAAACTTTATTTCCTTAAAGAAAAAATTAAAATACATAACTATTTAAAAACGCCATCTCAGACCAAAGTTCCAAAACTGAACACGCTATTCGGCTAAACGAGGTTTAATACTGGTGTATGGTGTCTCGGTATTCGGATGCGCTGTAATTAGATCTCAAGAATTGTTGTTATTGCAGCGATTATCTCCGAACTGCATTCTTGTCAAGGAGTAGAGAATAAATGGAGCCATCAAATTTTCGTTTTGACGACAATGACAACTGCTAATACGAACTATGTATCGGAATCCAATGTTAACAGCCTGCGGGTTTATCTATACACTTTACAATTTAACGTTTTAATCCTACCTGGGGTTTGCTGATAAACGCCTGTGGCAGACCAATTGAATTTGTATCCACAGACTTTGTAAACGAAAAAGGCTCGACAACTTTTAATATACTTGCTTAGAAGAATTACATATTTACTAGTCTAGGAAGCTTAAAGTGATTATACATTTGAATAGGAAAATAAGTACTTATAGTTCTAGGCATACTAATAAGGACACAAAATATGCGCTGGGACGTGACCAGCCTATTTAAACCAAAAGTTGACTCTTAGAAAACGCCTCGTGGCATTGAGTCCGCCTATGTAGCACTATTGCACATGAAGTATGAATAAATAAATATACAATACATTGTAAAGACTCCATTTTGTCACTACTCCTCGACATAATTGCAGCCACTCCCGCATGCAGTCTTATGGCGCTTGAGGCGAGTCTAACACGATATTATTCCTTTAAATTACAGTTTCATTGCGCCAGTAAGCCAGACTACCGAATTAAATTGAAACAAAGGCTTCTGATTTTACGGAATATTCCTCCTTTTATTTGGGTAGTTGTCTTTTGTTTATCTGAGTTTTTATGAACTTAAAAAACTTTCGTTTAGTCCACTCTCGACCCCTCGACCCCCAAAAAATAATGTGTCCACTGGACCACCTTTTATTTTCCAGGCAAGTTTTAGTTTCCTCTCGACCCCCGAAGTACAGTTTTCTACGATGATAAATCATCAGTCTACCATATAGTTGCATACTTTTTAACTAAAATACCCTCAATTTATAAAAAAAAAACTAAATAAAAAAAAAAGTTAACTTTAAGGATATTCTTATTCTTTATTGAACAAATAAAAAAAAGTCTACATAGAAATTGCAAAATAACAGATCCGCAAAACCGAAACGAAATTACCTGAACAAGTACTGGATTTACCGTCATAGCTTGCAGGGTAAGCAAACTGAAGTGAGAGGCCAATGCTCATTGTCCACTAATGAACTGCGATGGACTGAGTTTGAGAAAAAAAAATTCAAACTAAATAGAAACAGTATAAAATGTAGTCCTCAAAGTAAGTTTCATGTGGAATCCAATTTAGTTATTTTTTCTACAACAATAATTTAAAGGAGAGTAACAGACTGATCTCTTTGCAAAGCTAGATTAGTAAACTTGTTAAAACATTGCTTTATCTTACTTTACTCAGCGGGCGTACAGCGCACTGCGCGTACAGTACAACAATGCTTTTAGGATACTGTTGGGGCTTCCGCGGTTTTGTAGTGCTTGGACTATGTTTGCTGAGGCGCGAACCGATAATTTTTTCGCGATCATAAGGAAGCGGAGCGCTTCACTATTAAGTCGCCTACGAAGCAGCTCGAACAGTCTCCTGAAGGTTTTGTCCGAGCGGTGGGACCTGTCCCTGATACAGAGGTGGATGCAGCTTCATGTTATCGCCTCGCCTCGTATTATCTCGTATTATCGGTATTATAAGATGCGCGTATGACATAATTTTGTATGTTTTAATTCAATATTGTGTGTGTTTAATTTTGTTATGCTCTGATTCTTTTAATTCTTTTATCTAATTTTATACTTAATTTAATTTGGTTATGTAATTGTAGTGTGTATGTGTTATTTTATTTTTTATTGATTATTTTAATGTACATGTATTTAATGTGATTTAAATTTTTATATGGACTATGTCTGAAATAAATTATTAATAATTTATCTGAAAAAAGGGGATTAAAATGATTCTAATATTTACTGTTCCAAAATTGGTATGTTAGGTATTTACTTCGACTGTTTCTTACTTCCTTGAAGTTTACGCAAATATATTCTACCTTTTACAGTCTCTCCTCTTCTTTTTCGTGTGGTTAGTGCCTAACCTGGTGTCAGAGTCGAGCCGTCGAGAAATATCTCTCAGTCATATATTTTCTTTCACCGAAGCAAGTGATTATTATATAATACGCCCATGAATCCGCAAAAAACGTGTCAGGTTCAAAATTGAGACCTATGACTTGGCAGTCCGACGGTCTCAAACTATGCTGTCAGTGCTTTAAAACACACATACAACACACACAGTCTCTGATAAATATCATTACAAAATCATATCCGCTATCTATACGGAGACAAAGAACACATAACACGTACCTAACAACATTACGCCGACCATCTCCCTTAGATAACAATAAAATAAAACCCAATCACTCACAAAACGTCTTACGCCGATTTAACAACAAAAACGTGTCGCAATCAGTTGAATACTCAAACTGTACTTAGTGATGACCATTCTAATTATCGTTAAACTTTATCTACGGGCTACGACCGGTGCTACGGTGCTACGAGGTGTCAAATGTGCTACGAAATATTGGTGACCAACTGGACGTTCTTCTGCAAAAGGTACACAACTCACAGAATGTTCTTTTCGAGAATACATTTTTTTTTTGACATAACTGCAAATAATGTTGCAGTTTTCTCCGGCGTGTATATATGAACGTGGACAAGGCAAAAAGAGTATGTAAGGATCGTAGCAGGTGGCGTTTTGTGGTTTCTGCCTACCTCTATGGGAAAAAGGCGTTAGTATATGTATTCAAAAAAGTTGAATTTATTATTGCTGAAAGCTGAGTCTTATTTGTGGCATTGTAATTGATACGTGGAGCAGTTAGAGTCAAATACTCACAGTGTCTTAAATGATGACCATTCTAATTATGGTTAAACTTTGTTTGCGGCTACGGTGCTACGAGGTGTCAAACGTGCTACGAGATTTTGGTGACCAATTTTGTTAAAATGTATGGGCCTACGAGGCGTAGGCCACTGTGGAGTAATGGTTCTTTTATTTGATACAATATATTGTCCAAGGCATTAAGTCCGCCCTTGTACATTCTGTGCATAAAGTTTTAATAAATAAATAAATGTAGGAGCTGGTATGTTCATTTGAGATATAATTTTGATAAAATAAGGTTAGTAAAAAAAAATTGCAGAAAGAAAAAGACACGAATATTACACATATTGTGTTTAGTATTTGGTTATTAGTATTTTTTTTTTGATATATCAAGACCTAAGTTTTCAGTGATCTATACTAATATATAATTTTTGTCGGGGTATTTTTTTACTTGTTATCCAAAAATTACTACTTGAATAGAATCTAATCTCAATGCCTAATAATACGCTCACGGATCGAACAGGGTTTTTTTAACGTATTGTATATCATCAATAAAATCTATTGACTGTAGAAAAAATAGCCAATCATTAATTTTGTTGAGAATGCAACCTTAAAATAAGTAACCAACTTTCGATTTATGACATAGTTAGCAGAGCTCATTTAGCTGTTTCAAATTATCATAAAATGGACAGAAAATGCTCATAAGACCAGTATTATGTTAGTCCCAGCTGTTTTAAACTTATTAACACAGTTTACGAGTGTGTTGTGTATTAGTTCAGTCGCCTTTAGTTCACACCTGGGATGAGGGACGATTAAAATATTTTAATACCATGTTGTTAATTTCACACTGCTGTAAATAGTACAGTCACAACTCACGAGAATTAATAAGTAAGCATTAATTGGAGGAGCTCGTGGCTACATAATAATAGCCGCTCGGGTCGATCTTAAGGTTAAGCCGCGCTTGCCTAGGTTACTCCGTGGATGAGTGACCAGCCATTACTTTCCGAGTTTCATCCAACCCTCGGAAAGCGCGTTAAGCCGTTGGACCCGACTGCCATTTGTAGATCTTTGACAGCCGTTACAGGTAGTCAGTGGCCCGAAAGTCTAACAACCTGTCTTACCAAGGGGTATCGTATTGCCCAGTACTAAATGGGTTGTGGAAGTCAGATAGGCAGTCGTTACTTGTAAAATACTGGTATTCAGCTGCATCCTGTTAGACTGGAAGCTGACGTTAACATAGTTATGAAAAGGCTAGGCATGATGATGAGCCTGAATTGTCCCACTTCTGGGCAAAAGCGCCCATTCCACCGAATAATATTTTAAAGTCTTCTTCTCGTATTGTAATGATTGTAATTTTATGCTGTTACAAATATAGTTAAACATAGAGATAGATCTTATCATAAACTTTCAATCGTTATTCCACGTTTTAAATGCTTCATAACATGCCAGTAATCCCCGAAGACTTCAGCAGATGTGTACCTAAAAGTTCATCCACATTATGACCCATCTCTTAATAACATAACATAACATAACATCACGCCTATCCTAATCCGCGAGGGGTTAGATCAGAGGTGTACACGAGACAATACTAATTGATTTACAGATTATATGTGTGGGTGAAGTCATAGTTATGCACACAAACACTAAATAAAACTTGCGAGCTCGGTTTTTATTAGTGTGCGTGTGGCACATCATTTACCATATACCAATATATAGTCATCATTCACTTATGGTACTGAAGGAGGTATAATATTTTGCATCATATCACTATAGCAAGCTTGGCACAATGGCTATCGTCTTTGATCAGTAAACAAGAAGCCGTAAGTTCAAACCATGTATGCAACAATATATTCTTTTTCTTTTTGTATTCATTCTTTTGTTAAAACATTACTTAAAGTAGAATTTATAACGATTCGATCCCGTTCAAGGTTGGGTAATGAAGTTTCCAATGTTTGAGATAAACACGGAACTCTCAGGTCATTTTATTTTGACTGTTTAGAAAAAAACTACCGACAATTTAAAAATATTGTTTTCAAACACCTTCATTTATAAAAATGAGCGTTCTTAGTTGTCAATCTACGAGTATTTGCATTACTGAGTTTATTGATTACTACTCATGCGATTTATTTCTGTGGATCCAACAATGTAACATTTTATCAATGTTCAAAAGGGTAGAAATCGTTGTTTTGGATGAGCAAAACATATCTATATGTGAAATTGTGAGTGTAAATGTGGTGCTGCCCCACAAACGATGGGACACTTTATATCGTGTCCTGCCTGTCCTGTTGTTTGCTCCTGCGATGTGCATCACAGGACGCTACTGAAAGTGCCAAAGTCGTCGACAAATTTTGGACTGACTCAATTTGAATTGTCATCGACACGCTAAGAAGATGCGAAATTGGAAGGCGCTTAATGATATCGGTGAGTAACAGTTACATATAACACTATGTTGATATTATACCTACTTCACTTTAACTAACTCCTCTCACCTTTCAATGTTTACTACGAATAAATAATTAATGTAACTTAAGTGCAATACCTACCATAGTTATAATAATATATTATCATGAATGAAAGATTTTTTAAAATTTATCTTAAGATGATTATGATAAAAATTAACTTGGTCTAAAATTAGCTTGATTTAGCTCTTAGACAGTTTAAGAAAAGCTAATGTCAGTGTATATCTTATATTTAATTTTTTTATTTGTATTATTATAAAATTAATTAGGTATATATAAGTTTATTATTTAAACATTGTGTATATTATGTATATAGTATTTAAATGTAGTATATATTTTTTATAATAATAGCTATTATTAATAGTATTATAAATACTCTTTTTATCCACAGAGGAGAACCGGATTTTGGAGACGTAGAACATCCTAGGCCAAAACCAAAGGCAAATTCATCGGCTCGACACCACGACATCGTGGCAAGGCACAAGGCTGTTCCCTTCTTGTCCACCCGCGTAAAAGCAACAGCACACAATATGTGCTTACAAACTGTCCACTGCGCACCGACAAAACCGACTACACTTTGCTAGGTCATAGATTAATTTTGATTGGGAGAACAATGTGCTGATTTATAGCGACAAAAAAACGTTTAAGTCGGATAAGGATGGGCGTAAATGTTACTAAACATATGCGCGAATATGGTTAACAGCATGAGGTGAAGTTTACAAGAAGTAATAGAAAACGAGGGTTTACAGACTCATTATAGTCGAATTTATTTAAATTAGTAGGCGAATATGAATCTTATTTTTATGCAAATAATGTTCATATTTGTTAAGCGAATGTAAACAAATATAAACCTTAGCAACAATTAGGTATAGATGTTAATAATCTCCTCCTCTAATCCTCTTTTTAAAAGCACAACTCGTAAAGTATTGAAAGTATGGTGAAGTGATGTTATTGTTATGCGGTTAGAAGTTGTCATAATTTCTTACTATCTAACATGTTGATTCACTTCACCTCTAATTTTACTTTGATTCAATTTATATATCTGCTACTTTGACAAATTATTTACGTCCATCCTTACCAACAAAAAACTTTGCCTTTGTCAATAAAACAGGTAAACAACAGTGTTTTACTCATTCGAATGTCTAGTATGGATAGCTATAGCCTATATATGTTTAAAACCAGTTCGTATTAAATCATTGTATCAGCCACACAAGTTTTTTTTGCTAACATACAACTCCCACCAAATTGAACCTTAAAACAACCAATGTAAGGAAGACAAAGGTCCTTTCAAACCCAATGTTTATCTAATAAAAAATCAAATTATTTTATTGGTTTTATTTAATTACCTTTTTACTTTTTGCTTGAGTGATTTTATTGGTCACAAAATTAATTTAATAAAGAACAAAAAGTAAAAAACAGCAACTCCTCACCTGGGATCGAACTCACATCGTTAAGCTTAGGTCACTAACTGACGCAAGCGCTTACACCAATCAGCTATGATGACCATGTTACACTTGTATAAAATGTTGGCCTTATTGTAAACCCGTTTTTTTATTTTTTCCTTGTACCCTACAAGCTTAAAGATAAAAAAAATAAACCCCGTGAAGGGTAGACTACGTATACGCACACAATGATAAGGAGCGGCTGTACGAACATTACCGGCTCGTACAATGACTGTTACCGCTGTGTGCGATGTAAACTATTTAGCTTTGCTGACTGTACCTAATAGTACACCTATAATATGTGACCTATTAATGCAATAAATAATGCTGAGTGTTTACATTATGTACATATTTGTGTCCATGACTGTACAATACCTACCTACCTAAACGAAGTTGCGGCTCTATTTGCACATGCATTGAGTATTAACATTATAGGTTTAATATGCTTGTATTTTATACAGAACCCTAATAAATATGTATTAGGACAAAGTATTTGTGTGTATATTCTTAAATTTATGAATCAACTCAAAAATTCTCGATGCTCGAAATCCTTCGGCATTATGAAAGTAATGGTAGGGTAATGCTGACAAAAAATATTTTCTACTAACAATATTGTTATATTGATTTTATTGAGTAATTTAGATGTCGCTCAATACACTTTTTGTTGCCTCTCGCCTCGAAATCGAAAGGCCAGTTCTATACAGTCTGGAAGGGACATCAACTCACATACGGTTACCATGTATTCAGTAAATCATACCAGAAAAAAGTCTATTTGGGAGGGCCACACTTTCACATTTGTAATTTAAAAAAAAAAACTAGAAACAAAAGTACAACCCCTACACGCTCAAAATGCAGCTTTTTTTTTTTTTAAATACCGTTATGATAATTCTTTTTGGGGAGGGTCAGAATGATGTACTGAATACGTGGTAGCCGTTTGTGCGTCGAGACTCCCTTCCACCTCGTTCAATTCATCATCATCATCTGCCAAACCTTTTCCCAACTAGACAGGCTTCGAGTTGGCTCCTAAAATTGTTATTTGACTGTTTAATAAAAAGAAGAAAAAAATATTAAACATACGAATCATAAAAAAGTTCTCCGAATTCTTATCAAAAATGTAACATTCTACGGTAATTGTAATTTGATTTCGTTTTGTTTCATGCCTCACTAAACTCGTTACATTCTGAATCATCGCTGACTCACTACATGACTCAATCGAGTCAAATGTTCAGTTCAGCGATAAAATGAAAAGAAATCCAAATCGTTGATTTTTCCAGATACACATCGCTTGTTTGTGACAATAATAACATAACTCGAAAAATAAGAAATATAGGACAGCGTTTTTTTTTAAGTTAGCTTAAACATATTTTCATTATATTGTCAATATATTTTTTTGCATGGAAACCTCTTTATCAAATTATAATAAAATATTATTTTACGTATTTCGTTACTTAATTTTTAATACTTACTTTCGTTCATTTTGTATAAAACTAACGACAGAATAACCTATAGTATAGTATTAAGGAATATTAAGTATTACCTATAGATTTTTCGACTTAACTACAAAAAACATCGAAAAATCTAATCCATGTCGCAAACGAGCGACGTAATACTAAAGGTCTAATAAAAAATGCATAGGTATAATAATATATATTGAGAAGTGATCTCGTACCATATTTTTTTCAAGAAGAGACTTGACTTTCTTTTCTTTAGTTACTTTTGGAAGTCGGTGACTGTTATTTGTTTCATTGAATTTTTTGCAACCGACTTCCGAATGTAAAGTTATTTCCCGAGACGTGTTCCGTCTAACAATACGAGTATTTTCATTCAAGTATCTACCTACTTATTTTATTAAAATAGTTTTATCAAGAAATCCACCCTCAAACAGTTTTCACTATTTTCGTCCACAAAAAACCCTCGTCGCACTAACATTCATAAATAAAATCTTAAAAGTGTCTGTTGCATTCTATGACAGCATTAAAAACATTATAAATAGTGCGGAGAATCTGCGCTCGGTGGTAGATCGCGTCTCGCGGGTAGTCGTAAAAATAATTTAGTGTTTAGTACTAGGGAGCGGCGTCATTAGCGTTTGGCGACGCCAGCGCCATCTGCCGGCGACGGTCTCTAATGCACTCTAAACATACGCTAAGTTTTGATATAAGTTTGCGATTATCAAGAGGAAATTATGACTGTACTGTTGGTAATATTTCTTAAAATCAGAATGATTGAATGAGAAAACTCGTCAGTTAGACAATTAGGTAAGTTATACCTACATAATTATATAAGTATAGGCTTACTAGCTTATGCCCCCCGGCTTCGCCTGCGTAGAGTTCGGTAATGTCACTGTGTTCATCCAGGTTATAAACTATGTACCAAATTTCATTTACATCTGGTCAGTAATTTTTGAGTAAAAGAGTAACGAACATCTATCCATCCATCCTCACAAACTTTTGCATTTATAATATTAGTAGGAAGTATGTTTGACTTTTGAAAACTACTATAGTTGACCAAACATCTCCTTTTCCCTAAAATATTCATGCTTTTTGAACCCTTGCTAAGCTTGTTCCTTTTAATTGAAAAAACTAATTATACTTAATTGTGTGTTAAATAAATAAAGACCTGGTTAAAATTTTCTCTTTCACCATTGTTATGAAAGCTCCTATATGCACTTCAGGCGCTTGAGCATTTTACAACAAGCTACCGATATGCACATTGATGTGAAGTACCCGAAACTCGAAACCATTCCAATAGAATCCATACTCAACATGGGAGGGATTAAAAAATAATTGTTCCTGGTATATCAAACTTCATTTGTTTTGACGGTTGCGTGGTTCCGTATGATACTTGGTGTTTTTCTGTGATGAAAAAGTAGCGATTGATCTGCATGCTTAAAATATAAATATATTTTAAGTGTTTTCATTGTCGCGTTAATCAGATGTTCATAAGTAGATATAGCAAAAATAGGTAAGTTTTTAATTAGTTAAAATAATAATATAGTCACTGTGTCTACATTTCTGATCCAACTTTCCTCTCGCAGGTCTTCTGGAAGAGATTTCTTATGGAATAAGTATTACCTTTGTGCTCTTCTACTGTATTTTGTGTGTACATAAATAAATTAATAGTTTGTCCTAATTACTGACACTAAAAAAAAATAGGAATGATAACAGAATAGAGCGGAAAAGGACGAGGGACACCTTTGGCCAGCAGTGGGACAGAACAAGCTGATTCATTGTTCTAATTACATCTTTATAACATTTTATTTCGAAGAATAGCGATGATTTAATGTATGTATTCAAGTCACAATTCCTTTATTATTGTTTCATACAATGCATTAGGTATTTCGTATCCTAATATAAGCACACTCACGTACCATGGAACTCCAAAAATAACTTTTTTTTGCCGCCATATTCGCAGCAGGGATAACAAAAAGATGTGTCTAAACCAACAGTGTTCCGTGCGTTGCCAGCCACAAAAAAACTACGACTGACTGAAAATACCTCTCTCTACCTACAGCTCGCCGTGTTTTTATTCAGAACATGTTTATATTGCAGAGACCACTAGGATTTTGTTATTGGGTTTTATTTAGGTACCTGTGGTGGGGAATAAAACTATTTTATATATGGTGTAAAAGAATATCTTGATTTTATTAAAACAATTTTTCAGATCTGTCTCAGAAACACTGGCAAATCGAATGATTTTTCAATCCTGTAATCCCCGAAGAGTTACGCAGAGGCACACTAAATAGTACACCAACATTTTGCCAGTTATGTTTAAGTCCCATGTAATAGGGGGCGAGCCTATTGCCCTCAACAGAGCACCAATCCAGAATCCGTAGATGCTACTAACAAATTCTTGAAACACCTTGGAAACACCCAATAACACTTTACTGCTACTGATAAAAATCCTTATGTAAATCCCAAGACCGACGTAGCCCGAAGAATAGCCAAACTGAAGTGGCAGTGGGCAGGGCACATTGCTCGCAGAACGGATGGCCGATGGGGCCGAAAAGTTCTGGAGTGGCGACCGCGAACCGGAAGACGCTGCGTTGGAAGGCCTCCCACTAGGTGGACCGATGACCTGGTGAAGGTTGCAGGGATCCGCTGGATGCGAGTCGCACGGGACCGGTCAATGTGGCGACACTTGGGGGAGGCCTATGTCCAGTAGTGGACGTCTTTCGGCTGAAATGATGATGATGATGAATGATGAAATCCCAAGAATATTTAGTCGGTCTCTAGAATTCTTAATTCTGCTGGCTTCTCTGTTCCCTGATCATTATAATTTGGATCTATTCAAAGCTCGAGTGAATCGGTTTCTTCTAGGCAAGCGTGCTCCACCCTAGGCCGCATCATCGCTTCACATCAGGCGTGTTGTGGCCAGACGCAAGCGTACTTAGTATGAAAAAAAAAATGCCCGAAATGGTAATCAAACCCAGGAACATGAATGCTCAACATCAGCGCTTACGATGACTTGGCAAACGTAGGAGTCGCAACAACTTATGACTAGCTCAGTCATTAAAATCTAACAATAAAACTATTACCAAAAGCTAAACTCAAATCCAAAACTAAACTCCGCTAACACAACATACTTTATTTAGTCCATAACACTTTGAAACAAGATAATATTGTGATTATTGCTCTTAGGGGGACCCCTGAAATAAAACCTCTCAATCCGAGCAATAAGGCTTTACAAGCTTTCGTTGTGTAATGGTCAACTTAGGAAGATATTAATGAGTTCTCCGTGACTAGCAAATGGCGATGGAGCAACGAAAACAAAAGTAACAGTGATGAATCGCAGTAATATTAGTTTCAGGAGTCCATGTTTGTTGGGGTCGTAGATTTAGTTCTGATGTGGTTTTTCTACTATTTATTTTTGACTTGCTTGTGCCCGCGGCGTCGACCGCGTGGAGTTCGGTAATTTTCCCACGGGGTCGTACAGCCGGGATAAAGTCCTACGTGTTAATCCAGGTTATAAACTATCTGTGTGCCAAGTTTCATTCAAATCTGGTCAGTAGTTGTTGCGTGAAGGAGTAACAAACATCCAGACATGCACACATCCATACATCCTCACTTTCGCATTTATATTATTGAAGTAGAGTTGATTGTGAAGATTATCTAATTTAAAGCAGCTTCAATAGATTTTTCTTTGAATTTAGTTTAATTGGTTACACGGATGATTGTGATCTTTGTTTCTTCTCCATATGATGCATTATTCTTATTTACTGAACATCGGGAACATTTACATCGGGAATTTAGAATGTTCATCAACAGGCCTTTCATTGTCATAAATAGTTATTTGTATTATTGTATAGGAATAGTACAAAGTAGGTATAAGTAGGTCGGTTTTCAGATATTTATTTATTTATTTAACACTTCAAGCACTCAAGTACAGACGCGGACTTAATGCCATAAGCATTTTCACCCAGTCAACCTTTGGATAATGCAAGAGACACACCTCCACGACCCCCATACTATCCAATCCATCCATCAGCACAATGCTTTGAGTGCTTTCCATCGAGTCCTACCGTAAAACGTGATTTTTCACCCTAAACAAAAAGTCGATTCCCAGCATAATTTATGCGTAAAGTTACTTAGTTTGATGTACAGAATACTTGGTTGACGGCTGTGTGAAGGGTCTGTTTACAACCTGTATAAAAAGGTAAACTGACTGACTGACTGGGTGATATATCAACACACAGCTCAAACCGCTGGTCCTAGAGACATGAAACTTGGACGGTGTGTTCTTTGTGAAGAGTAAGTATCAACTAAGAAAGGATTTTTGGGAATTCCACCCCTAAAGGGGTAAAATAGGGAATGGAAGTTTATATGAAAGTCTGTCAGTTTTGAAGTTAGGATCCTCAAATGTTGTGTTTAGGCTGACGATTGAATTGAATTTATACGTATCTCAGTGATTCTGATAAATCTACCCCCGAAGGGGTAAAAAGGGGGATGAAGTTAAGTAATCGGATATACTAGAACGATATATAAAATAGTATAAATATGTATATAAAATATATACATACACGGAAATACTACAATAAAAAAGAAAAACAATGAGAAAACATTATCGTTGTGACGATACAGCTTTTTACTAATGACTTCGCAAAACGGTTGCTTGCCACCTTAATTTCCTGGGGAGCGCATTCCACAGAGAAATAGACTTGACGAACGATATTATCATGATCATTATCATTTCTACATTATAAGTATTACAAACGACTACTAAGCTACTTTTTCTTGATGACCTGGAGAGGTCATCAAGAAAATCTCCGTCTTCACCGTCTTCAAATCGGTGGTAGAACAACTAAGCTCTTTTATATTTTAGTTCTCCACTTCAAAATGTCATTTCTCATTTATTTTATTCATAATTTTCTTATATTTACCTCCGTCTAGCTAAGCTCATTGAATAGTTAACTCGTCTTCGTCTGGTACATTCATTAATATTCATACTACAGGAAAATCGTTTCATCCGTTATCTATACACCTTCCATTTCTCCGTATCAGATGTCAAATGAAATTTATCCCTAACACAATTAGCATAGGAATTATAATAACTTTGTAGTCGAAGAACGTTTTCTCTTGAACTATAAAATTGATATATAAACACGTGAAATTAGACAGTGATGCATTAAAGAAGCTGGCAACTCATCTTAGTTTTCTTTTGAGAACGAATGAGCTGAATGTGTCCATTGTTTTACGGCTGTCATTTGTTTTTAGGCAATATAGGTGGTTTTTAAAGGCCGTATATTGGCAGATAGGAATTTGAATTTGGATTGATATCAGTTCGTCTGAAATTGACATAGATCAATCGGGACCTTAAAGGTTGTGTCATTCGAAAGCGCGACTACTGAGCATGAGGTCCTGGGTTTGATTCTCGGGTCGGGCAAAGTGTTATTGGGTTTTTCCATCAGGAATTTCTCAGTCGCAGCCACGGAGTCGCAATTTATGCCCGGTTGGTGGCAATAGGCTCGCCCCCTATTTTATGGGACTTAAATATAACTGGCGAAATGTGGGTATCAGTGGCGAAGGTTCCACACAACTCGATTCCTACCGGATTCCCTTTGAAAAATGGCACAGTCAGCATTCTATAGACAAAAAATATAACATATTAAAGATATGTACTCCGGATTTGTGAATATTCATCAGACCTTACGTAAAAGAGTATACATTGTGTACCAAAATATAAAGAAACATAACTGTCTGCAATGGAAACGCGCACGAAGGCTCTTATTCGTTAATACCACGCTTTACGACAGAGTGACGTTCACTATTAGTTTTACGTTCTACGTTTAACGTTTATTAGTGGGTGTACAATTCGCAGGTTATTTCACACATGGCCAAGTCTAGACGCTGCCAATGTCTTTGTATTAAGAAAACTCACGTTTACAACCAAAAATAAACAAACACAAGGTAAAAATTCGCCAAGCGCCATTTTGACATGAAATTGTTTCCATAAAAACATCCTTATTATACTCTTAAGCCCCCTACCTGCTCCTTTTACTAACAAACCTTAATAAAAGAACTTTATGCTGAACAATAACCAATTTGGGAAAGAAAACACCGCTTCGAATACAGCCCATTGACATAAATAAATCATTATATTTTCTCCCGCGTACCTTATAGCGTCATATTCGAATTTCAAAACGAATTTTCATTGTAATGTTGCCACAAAAGAAAAACGCGAGATCCGTGCTTTGTTAAAAATTAATTTGATACCTTTATCTCGAATTTCTTGAGGATATTTTTTTTAGGAAGTCAGTTTTGAAGCTACTTATCTACTTGATTTTTTATCCCTGCTTATTAATTACGATTTTATTTTTGTCTTGTTAACGTAGCTTAGATAGGAAGGAGACAATACATTAAGCTTTCAATAGGGGTTTTCGATAAAATAATTTGTTTATTGCGAAGTAGAGATTGATGATATTACTTTGGTCCTCTCTTGCTTTGGCATTTTCTATGTCTATAATCAACTCACGGAAAGTATCTACAAACTAAAGTAAACTTAAGTTTAAACTTCACTTCATAATAAATTATGAAGCTTTTTCTGGGGGCTTAAAATCGCCGATTTAGCAGAATCATTATAGGATAATAATATGAATCACGTTAAAACACATAAAATGTTCACAGATTTGTCACTTTGTGATCAATTTTACGAATTGTCTTATTATGATTCTATTAAAACGGCCATTTTAGGCCCCCTGATAATAACAAATAACAAAAAGCTTCCATCGTTGCTTACTTTTAAACACGAAAGTCAAAAAAAAAAACTAAATTTATTTACAAGGAATGAAGGAACACGTCCACCAACAAAAAATCAGTTACTAAAACAACGAAGCGGTTCCCGTTATCTTCAAAATCATAATTGCAATAACTTTCGAAGCCCCCATAACTGCTCTCACTCCGTTTAACAAGGAGTTTAATTTTCAAAATTATCCCATCGATGCAACGACGCGATAAAGTCAGGGAAACTTCTGGGTAATAATTTCTACTCATACGGTGCAATATAATGAAAACTACGTGACTTCAAATTTCGGCGAAAAGTTTCGTTTTAATGTTGTTAAGTTGGCAGTTTTAATATCTTGATGTTGGTAGATGCAGCATGAATTTTGGTTCGTACAGTAATCAATTTTCTTTCCATTTTTTTTATCGTACCTCTAAGCCGGCACGTCTTTAATTGATTAAAGTTCGACTACAAAGCGAATACTGTATGTACCCATAGTCATATTTTGAAAATGTCTATGGACGTGACTTCCCTCTACGTTTTCCTCAAAAGCTAATACTCTCTATCAATCCTGCAAAACTTGTCTATGGTTTCTATGAAGTAAAAATTTGTTTGAGATAAAATAGTGTACAGTCACGAGCACCAATATGTATACACTTTTCTAAATTTAAGAGCAATTTTCGCGAGGAATGACGATTGTAACTTGGAGATAGGATCGTTTTCATAAAAATATGAGTTTCATAATACTATGTTCGTAACAACATGAAATTTTAATCAGAACAGTAGGAGAAAAACACTTTTCAAAGTTGTTAAGTGTTTACATATTGGTGCTCGCGACTATACACGGTCTCACCCCTTATTACATGTAACTTTAACAACATGTGGGTGTTCTATTAGGTACATCTCTGCTTAGGCTTTCGAGGATTACAGACGTGGTGTTATGTTATGTAGTGTACACGCCAGTAGCGAAGGGTCAATTTATGTAAGAGGTAACCCGGGGTACATATTTTTAATGTGATTATATTATTTATACAACATTAGTTTTAGTATATGCGAAACCTGATACACGTGTCTAGTATTTTATGTAAAGAATCTATGTACAAAATTTCAAAACTGTATCATGAAAAATCTCAAAGTTATAAGCTTGTTCTGTTACCTAGTTGTCCGCACAAAAACGTTTTCACCACGCAGCGCGCGCCTCCAGCGTCGTCTTGAGCTCATTGATAATAACAATTAGGCAGTAGGTACCTAAATTAGTGCGATAGGTACTCGCTAAGTCGCTCGGTGTACAACTTTTAACTTTTTTAAATATTTTTGTGAAAAAATATAACATGGTTTAAAAATTATTGGAATCAATTCAGTTACTTATTCTGAACAAACTATATTCAGGTTTCGCATATACTAAAAATAATGTTGTATATAGAATACTGAGTGTGCCCTTTTTCAAAGGGAAGCCGGTAGGAATCCAGTTGTATGGAAGCTTCACCACTGGTACACGCTAACCATACCACGAACTAAGGTACGAATAGATACTATATACTTAATTACCAACTTCTCTACTTAAAAACTTTTCCTCCAAGCACCTAATTATAACTCAAAGGCAAAACGTGGACAGAATTTTGACAAAAATGTTTAATATAATTAAGTATTTTTCATAAAAAATGTTCGTAAATTATCTTGACCATTTTTCACGAGGCTTCGTCTTTTGCCGCCGGCGCCCCGCTGCGACCCCGCAGCGTTGCCGCAGCCGCAGCTAGGGTTGCCGAGCACTGCCGCAGCTGCAACTGTCAGCTGTCGGCAGACTCGATGTGTTGCTAATTAATATTTTTTTAGAGAGTTTTGGATAAAGGGTTCGTATATTAATCCGGTGCGAATTTTTTGGCAATTTTCGGTGTGAGTATTTTTAGTTCGGTTGCACTTTCTTGTTGTTTGTTTTGATGAAAACTGTATTGTATCGGTGGCTCGTTGGTCGTAAGCGCTATTCCGATTTCTTGTGTTCTGTTCCCAGGTCTTGTAATGAGTTATTGGGTTTTTCCATCAGGTTTTTTTCAGTAGCAGTAATTGTCCCCATGTACCTACGTGGCGATTAGACATAACTGGTGAAATGTGGGGAAATCTAGTAAATCTAGACCTCTGCTTTACCCTTCAATTACAAGCGTAGTGCAACGTAACGGCTACATTTACTACAGAATTCGTAATATCGAATGATCAGCAGAACAATGACAAAAGGACAATGCTCACATTTTGAATGAATATTCAATTCGAATATCGAATAGAATCGGTTTCAAAAGCAGACAAGGCTGACATTCAAAATTAAAATATAAATAAAGCGTTATTCTGTTGTTTTCCGTATGAACACTATCTTTATGGTCGAGTGATGTTCTCGTTTGGCCTAGCATGAACGCACCGAGTAAACGTTACGTAAATTCGTATCTATGGGCGACACTAATTTAAAACAAAATGCTATTGAATTTTGGGTATAAATGTTAATGGATGGGAGGGGGAAGATGGATTGTGTGAGGAATGATATGAAAGAAAAAGGAGTAAATGATAGCGTGACGGTTGACAGAGGAGAATGGAAGAAAAAAACGTGTTGCGCCGACCACAAGTAACATGGGACAAGCGCAGGAAGATGATGATGATGCTATTTATTTTTGACCTGCAGTGTTCTGTATTCAAAGCAATCCATCGGCTGTGGACCCAAGTAAGCCGCTGCAAGCACAAACTTACGAAATGGGGGATTATGGATGGACTACAAGAATGCGGCGAACCTGACATGCCATAATTATGTTAGTGTCCAAAGTGCCCAAACACCTGCATTTCTGAGGACCTAAAAACGCTATTGCTGTTATTTCTGTGGCCTACTGCGACCAACTCATTTATATATATCAAGTAAATAAGTGATACCGGAAGGTCCAGGCAGAGGTGTACCTAATAGTACACCATAATTTTGCCAGTTATGCTTAAGTCCCATGTTAAAGCAAGTCTATTACCATCAAACGGGCACAAATCCAGACATGGCTGCTACTAAGAAATTTCTGATGGAAAAACCCAATAACATCTTGCCGGACCCGGGAATCGAACCCAGGACCTCATGCTAAGCAGTCGCGCTTGCGGCCACTAGACCGACGAGGCAGTCCAACTCATTTAATATGATAACAATGTTTTTCCAGAAGAACGAGATTAAATAAACGTTAAAAATAACGTTAGCGTGTGGGCTAGGACCTCGGTACCCGCACCCGATAAACAGTCAGTGTTTGACTACCCTCACTTCGGAAAAAACGTTCCGTATTATGCCTAGCCCGCTCCCGGCGCGATAAGAAATTTACTCAAATTACCTACTTAGCATGAACAATGATCGCTTATTTCATACCATAATGGGAACCTACTTATGTAAGGGCAATAGTATGTTTTATCTCGCTTCATAATAACAGTAAAAAGCTTGGCTGAGTCATGTAACGTGAAATTGATGATCGATAGGGCTTAGGGCGCGCTCACGCGTTTGGTTCTTGTTTTTTTGTTGTTCAATAGGAAATTGGTGTTTTAAGTAGAAGAGTTGTCAACACAATGTTAAACCCTTACTCTAGAATATGTAGAAAAAACAAAATGTAGAATACTTTTTTGTTAAGTCGTATTTGAAGTTTTTTTTTAGAGTGAAAATGTTAACAAATTTTTTTTTTTTTTTATTGAGAGAGGGTTTTAATCTAGACAGATTATGCCACCCTCATTGTTACAAAGCAACTTATAAACAAAACAAAAATCTAACAAAAAGAAAAAAAAAATCAAACAAAAAAAAAACTCAAACGAAAAACCAAACAAAATTCAAAATCATCTTAAACTACTTCTGCTATTAATGCCACAAGTTACGAGCCTGTACAATATCCTGGCTGCTTCCGAAGCAGGGGCTGCCAGGTCGCTGTTACACACCCCAGTCTCGCAGATGTTATGAAATGCAATCAGATAGAATAGAATAAACATAACTGGCGAAATGTGGGTGTACTATTAAGTACACAGTCTGCTTAACCTTTCGGGGATTACAGGCGTGATGTTATGTATGTATGTGAAAAAAAAGAAACAAAAGAGAGAGAGGGGGAGTGAGAGTGCTATTTTTTGTCTAACAGTCTGACCAAATCCTAACAAAGCTCTTCGAACTCTCCAAACGTAATTCTTTTGTTTGAAACTACCACAGAGTAAATAAATAAATATTGCAGTAGTGACGGATCGATCAACATCGTGGTTATGTACTACTTGTTTGAGTGTTCTGACCTCTTTTCGTCAATCAATTACATTATTTACATGAGTAATATGCAGTTGACGGTAGTTTTCTTCGCCCAGTGTTTACTTTAAAAATGCTTTGTTAAAAGTTCAGGACTTGCAACGTTTTTGCTTAGGCATATGTATAATAAGTGTTGAGTATGAATGTGGATGGGTATAAGAGCAAGGGAAGACAAAAGAAACGATGGATGGACTGTGTGAAGGATGATATGGCAAGAAAGGAGGTATCTGATGAGATGACAAGTAGTAGAAGAAGACATCCTGCGCCGACCCTAAATAATTTGGGTTAAGGGCAAGAGAATGTTGATGATATTTGTATAATAATGACATGACATGACATTTGTGATATTAATTTCTTGGGCCACACTTAATAATAGTGCTTCACAACATGCCCATTATTATGTCTTATAATATAAAGTAATAACAATGCATTCCAATATGTTGATAGAATATTTCTATGTATCTACGACTCACCGCCATGTTGTATTAATATTTAGACTGGCATTATTGTAAACAACAGAATATAAATAGCATTACACCATTGGTGAACAATTAGTATTATGGATTTAATAGTTTGTTGATAAGACTATAAGCTGATTTTTTAACCCAAAACCATTAATTTAGTTTTCTTCCCCAATGTTGCTTATACCGCTTCGATAATTGGGCCAATGACATAAAACTTTTTAACGAAAGCTTAACCATCCAATACACCGTAAAATAACAGTGACATGGCAACAAAAAACGCACGTTTCCATAAAATATGGTGGCCAGACGTTTCATAAAGGGATTTTGTCAGACAATGTTCCACGTAGGCACGTAACTACGTACCGACTACGCGTACATAGCGGCCAGCGCTTAAGTGATATTAGCAGATAGTCGGCCGGACGGACAATGGTCTGCGCTACCAGAGCAAACACAATATGCGATGTATGACGAGGGACACGGAGTGTGAGTAAATGGATTACTAACTAACTTTGTGAGGTAGAAGTAAAACGTAAAAGATATAGTTAGAACATTGCAAGATTTTCGGAACCGTAACAATAAAGTTATTCACTAAATCTGTGCTATGGTTTCAAAGATCCTGATCTCTTGAATCTACGCTCTCTTTCTGGGGGTTTAGAAAGGAGATAATGATTACAATTTACGTTACGTTTTCAAAATATGTTTTGCTAGAATATGATTATGACTATAAAGTGGTTAATCTATGGTTTGTTTTAGGTTTTAGAGCGCCCAAAAACGAACTGATAGTTGTGAATCATTACAAACCATATCTTGTTATATTCGCTGAATGTAATAAACACAATATTGTTGTGTGCACGTAATAGTGTTTGTTCCGCTTATTATGCTGTGGATTATTTATATGTGATGATATGTGTATATCTTCCGTTGGAACATAAACATAACATCACGCCTGTAATCCCCGAAGGGTTAGGCAAAAGTGTATCTAATAGTACAGCCACATTTCGCCAGTTATGTTTAAGTACCACGCAAGAGGGGGCGCGCCTATTGTCACCAATCGGTCACAAAGACTAAATCCAGACTCCGTACCTCCGTGGCTGCTACTGTGAAATTCTTGATGGAGAAACCCACTTGGCCCGACCTGGGGATCGCGCTTGAGACCACAAGACCAACGAGGCTTTCTTAAATAATTAAAATAAAATAAAAATTATCACTCCATGTCCTTCCTACTCCATGGCAACCGATGTATGACGCCAGATTACAGTCGCTGGTTTGAAGCGATGTAATGCAATGATATTGCGACGTGGGGGACTGTGGAAGCCCAGCATTATATTTGGGAACAATGGTCGTGACATGGATAGTTGTATGATTTTATCGTGCTTGATGATTTTTGGTTTTCAATTTGGAGATAGCAAATCAATATGATGCAAACAGGTGGTAAATTATAGTAAGAGATGGATGAAAATTTAGTAAAATAGCCTCTAAATGTTTGTTGTTACACTGTTGGATTTTAAAACGCAAGGGGTTAAGCGTGAGAGATGAAATTCCATCGGTACAAGAATATTCTGAAAATTGTAACAGTTAGTTAGTGAAAATGCCTCCACAGTAAGATGTGATCTCTGGTGGGACATGCTAAAGCCCCCTGACGGCTTCATCGAACCGTCTGAAAGCCTTCCACCTGTACATGAATTGCCGTGGCTGACTTGGGAATCTCTAAATAGACTCCAAACCCAAGTCGGCTGTAGCAAAGACAATATCTTCAGATGGGGGTTGATGGACGACCAAGATCTTAACGATCTTGACGATCTTATGACTGAATCAGCGAGCCGAGTTCGCATTGCTGAATTTTGGGCCAAATATATTAAATGAAAATTTGCCATCGACACACTAAGAAGAAGTGTGAAAACAGGTATCGGATTCTAAAGCGTTTTACAAACCCTTTTTTTTGTTTGATCTAAAATGCCGGTCCCGATTTGTAGCTATAGTTTGAATAGTCTTTTGGTTCCAATTATGATCCAACTCATATTGTTAATCGCAACACCATTCTTACCAACTGTGTGTTCCATGAGGCGAAACATTCACTTAAAAACATGATGAGATAAAATATTTCAACATGTTTTGTGTGAATGTTTCCACAGTGGAAACGCTCAGTTAAGTGTGTGTATTTAGTATCTGTAACTTTGAACCTAGCTAAGCATGAAAGTTCATGACACGCCTCTTTATACGATATTCGGCTCCAAAACGTCCAAACACCGGTGTATCAACTGTCATTGTGGCGGCGGTTCCGTACCAAACGTATCTGACATGCAGCGGCGCCGGAGAGAGGGGATTAGCAAAGCGTTCGATATGCGTTTCGTTTACTTCAGTTGAGATATTCTGGGGTTATATTTTGGGATTCGTCTGTTATGTCTGGGATTTGCCGTTGATTAATATTTAAACAAAAGTTGGAGGTAGTAGTTTAAAAAAAAATAACCAGAGCATAAAAGTCTTAAGTTAGTGCACTTACAAAGAAATAGATAAGCAGTCGGAACGTCAGGCTCACACTGATCAGTTATGGTATACCTACCAAAATTGCTGACTGGCTATTTTCAGCACCGCATAAGCTATTAAGTAATAAAAGCTAATAAAGGAGTCACCCGTTATTGCCTAAGCATTAAAACAGTTTCTGAATTTCTGATGCACAATGTTACACCAAAATGCGAGTCATAAATCGAAGTGACAATATGTTAGTGTTAAAAAATCAGTTCTTAGTAAATTCAAAACTAATAAGTCGCTGAAAATTATCCTTGTCCAATATGAACTGCAGTAAGCATACCATGATCTACTATTTCGCTTTAGTTCCTAAAATTAAGGATGATGCCCGCTGGTGCACCAACTTTTAATAGTGATTAATGCCTGCAAAGTTTATAGCTCTATGAGTTTATGACACGAACACAGAGTTATTTAAGCCAATTAGAAGTAGGAAACAAAGTTACCTAATAAGTTAGACGACGAATAGACCAAAAGGTAGGACTAGCCTAGACTAGACTTTAAGTAATTGAACGGGATTCTCTACGTTAGGTACGTATTTTTAAAGTTTCCTTTTGAAAGCCATGGATCTGAGCTCTTGAAGCCGGTTATGATAAGTGATAACTCAACACAATACTGACTTTGGGTAAGTAGAGCCGTGTTTACACAACCAGTGATATTTCTGTTAATGTCTATCACAGCTGGGCAATGACTTCCCAATGCTGGACGAAAAATTTTTTCTAGATTTTAAAGCAAAGGTTTTATAATAACGCGACAGACCATCTCTTCCCACTATTTATTATCTCACACCACATTTCCATTCGATACCATTCGAAATTCAAATATGACAATTCGAATGCTAAAATAGCCACTCATATTTCGTTTTCGACACGGAAATTGAGCGGTGGCGGTCGCTCATTGGCTCGCTGAGTCGTCGGCTGCATGAACGACAACCTCGCAATAATATCGAATCGATTCGTATTTGGAATGCTTTTAAATATTATTGAGTGACGTGATAAAGGGGTAGCGAGACTGATACTGCGAGTGGAGTGCACTCGCTGTTCAAAGAGTGTGGAAATTGATAAATGCAAAGGAATTAATTTTAAAAAATCTGTTTTGATGATTCTATACAAATAAATAAAATATAATACGGTAATAATAATATATATATTTTTTTAATTTTGGTCTGTTTGTTCCGGTTAATCTGCGAAACTGCTGGATTGATTTTGACGGGACTTTTATTGGCAGATAGCTGATCTAATGAGAAGTAACTTAGGCTACTTTTATTTCAGAAAAAAGATGAGGGTTTCGTTCCTAATTTTATTTTAGAAAAAGACAAAAAAAACAAAACAAAAAAATCGTGTTCCCGTGCAAAACAAAAAAATTAACCCTTGAAATAGTTAACAAAATACGATTCAAATAGGGTTACGGTACGTTTTGTGGTGACCTAAAATCACGCCTCTTTCTCCTAAGGGTTGGGCACAGCTGTATCTGTAGTCCATCCATAGTAGTACCATATGTAACAGGGAACGTTCCTATATCCACCAAGTACACATTCAGATCCGTGGTGAAGAAGAGATAATACATTTAAATTTCAAAAATATTGAAACTTAATGGTTTCTAAACATCCAAAGCAATAGTGATAACTAAAGAAATTACGAAAATTTAAAAAAAAATGTGATTTTTCAAAGCTGTGTCGTATTTTTTTTAAAACGTTGTCTATGGTGGGCTCACTCAAAATAATATGAGCACTACAATAAAAACGCTGCGGTTCGTAAAATAGGATAAATAGCATATTTCCTTCAGCTTAATCTTCACTGGCAGACCGCGGAACGATGTGTCAGACTGCAGTATGAAAGATGTAAATATTTCAGGTTTTTGTTGTTTTTTTGTCTTACCGGATTTTATTTCTTTAGTTTATTATTTTTGATAAATTATTATCAGTTATAAAATCATTACTGGTTATTATTGCTTTTCCTCCATGTGCATATTTTTGCGGGCGGGAGGGCGGAGCTGCATCCTGCATCCAGGCATGGATCTTTTTCGCGGAATTAAAACTAAATATTTTGCATTTACATTTAAATTATTATCATTTTATTGGTGATGTTTTCGGGAAAAGTCAAGTGTGTAGTACTCCCAACCAGCGTGCTTGTATGACTAAATGTATGAACGTATCGGAAGCGAAAGGATTATCTAAGGATCATAGTTCCTACCTACTCCCATGGGAAAAATTCGTAGGTTTATGTATGTAAAAAGCATAAAATAAAAATAAACAACAAACAGACTGTCTATAACTGAAAGGATCTAAGAATTTCACGAGCTATTTACAGACTACATCAAAGAAATAAATATGAGTGTCTTTTACAACTTTTCAGTGCTAGAAAAAAGTAAAAAAGGTACCACCCGCAAGTTGAGACGACCATCCGATCCGTCATTTTATTTTTCTCGAGAATTCATTTCGTATCCAACTATAAAACTCTAATTTCGATGTCATAGCGTAATGGATAGTCGGGGCCTTAAGGCTCAATTTACATTGACGCGGAATGCAATAGACGCATAATACCAGTATTAACCAATAACTGGCATCAATACAAACGAATTTTGTATGAGTCAACATCTTCTAATGCGTCACCGTAATTGTAACTTTGAGGGCATAGATGTTGGAAACAGGACGCTCTAGAACTTTTTGTCGTATACATGTTTGCGCAATTTTAAACGCGAAGTTAGGCTGGCCATGTTTCATGCAAAAATCTTCCAACCCCTTTACAAATAATTAAGAAAACTTTACATCAATTGTGTAATGTGTAAACTAGATACGAGCCGTTAGCTGTAGGAATTCCCAAGAATACACGAGAATTCTTCCGAAGAGGCGCAACTTGTTTTTGGATCATATCTATTTTGTACGTTATACAATTAACATAAAATTCAGTATGCTTTGTAAGATTTCGTTACAAAAAACCGTTCCTATTTCATTCCGCGGCAATGTAAATTGAGCCTTATAATGGATAGCCGGGGACCTCGAAGCAAAATTTAATATTATGTTCGACGATATCTTATATCTTGTTAAGGTGGATGGGTAGGTGGGTAAGTAGAAAGGCTTCAGTGCAGGTATGATTGTCGTGGGATTGCGAATTGTGAAAAAGTCACGAATCTTTGTCTAGACTCGGCTGACGAGACTTATGTAGGGTTACCAGATAATAATATTCCTATGACATTTACTGATAACATCCAAGGATTTTGTAAGGATAATATAATAAGACGCCATTTTCTTACGTTTTTTTTTTGCAATTTGCAGGTCAGTGTCAGGTCTTACGTTGATGAAAATATGATTCACGTTCGTAACACGTATGCAGTTACAGAATTATACTCATTAAAATTATCAATACAACACGAAGTTCATTTAATACTATTGAATGACTTTTCCATGTTTTAAACGTTGATACTCCTTGATATTTTAAAGTCCATTTAAAATTACCAGGCAAAAAATTAAGTAAAACCCTTATACTTGTGTCTTTTAAAACCGATGTACATAGATAACTCAATCGCAATATTTTCAACTCTTTATCATTTCATCCAGTTTTAATATTTATTTTATCTTACAAAACATCCGGGCAAACTAAATACCGCCTGAATTTCTCAAAATTCCGGACATACTAGGGAAATTCCTGTCGTCTGGTAACCCTAGACTTGAGTCCCATCCTCGGAGACACTAAGCCCGTGTTATTAGATTTTGATGAGTTGTTGACGACAATTTTAAAAGTTTATATGTACGTTTTTTATTCAGCGGCGCCATTTCGAAGTTTTACAATCAGTTTTACATTTTATTTGCGAAAGTACGTGGCGATTGGTTTACTGAGTTTGCAGTTAAATTGTCGTTTTATATGTTATTGATTTGTTTACTGCAGTTGCGGTAGTTAAACTTGACATGTTTTGGAATGAGTGAAGTTTTATTTTATAAATATGAAAAAAAACTGCCTCGTTGGTCTAACGGTCGCAATCGCGACTGCTAAACATGCGGTCCCGGGTTGGATTCTTGAGTCGGGAAAATTGATATTGCCAAATGATTTTTCCCATGAGGAATTTCGCAGCCACGGAGTCTGGGTTAGTTCCCGGTTGATGGCAATAGGCTCGCCTTCTATTACATGGCACTTAAACAAAACTGGCGAAATGTGGGTGTACTCTTGGGTACACTTTTGTCTAACCCTTCGGGGATTACAGGCGTCATGTTATGTTAAAGTACTCATCTTTAGCCACTACAGTTCATTAAAAATATTAAAACAGCGATCGCAAAAGTTCAAAAACAAAATAAGCAAACTATCAGTTACAGCTTCGAAATCGGAGATGAAAATGGTTTCGTCTCAAAACTTCACGATTCAGGTTTCAATTTAAAATCAAAGCAAAAATAACTCCAACAAAACATCGCAGGTGATTGCCCACATAATCCACGAATCGATTTTACAATAAACCCCAGTTTTACAGCACATCTGTGTAAAGCAGCCATAAAGCTAATCCATCAGTTTCAATCAATGCGGCGAGGAACACACTCACACACACAGGGACAAATCATATCAAAGTAAAAGCGCTGCAGCGGATTAGCTGACGATATGACAAGGATACGGGACCGCGAAACCATAAAACTTTCCCTTGTCCATGAAAAGTGAACCCAGGCACGCAAGGGTCATTAATTCTACGAAAACCTGGCAACTGTGAAACTAAGTAATACTTCAGCTTGTAAGCTTGTAATCGGTCAGACGCGACTGAATTTTATTAAGAACATAACATCTCAGGCGGGTTAGGCAGAGGTGGAGTACAGTTGAACCACCTAATTGATTCACAGTTTACTAATTAGCTTGGCAGACCGTACATTCACATTTTGCCAGTTATGTTAAAGTCCCTTTCTCCCGGTCTATTGCCATCAACCGGGCACAAACCCAGATAAAACCAAAAGAAAACCAAAAAAAAAAACAAAAAACTCCTAGTCCTATTGAATTGCGCATTAAGTTTCGCCTACCTGGCAACTGAACCCAATACCTCACGCTCAGCAGTCTCGCTTGCGACCACAAGACCCTTTACGAAAATCAATTTCGATATCGTGCAACAAACCATTATCAAAATAACGACTTTATTGAAATCATCTAAATAGTCTAAGAGCTAGTGAACACGGAATGAGTTCCAGAGCTTTTTAGCGCTAAATGTCTAGTTTGACAACTTGAACGATAAGTTTCAGTACGAAAGAATGAAATACAGTTGTTTTGGATTTTCTTTTACGGACCATTGCGCTATCTCTACGACTTTGTCAAAGAATATTATCGTAACTGTACCTTTGGAAATACGAAATGGAACGGAATTTACTTACTTTGTTTGTGAACAAAATATTTTTCTGGATGGAAATAGATAGGGAGCTTTTTATTTTTGATAAAGTTAGCTACACTAGGTAGTCTAAGATTACTTACACTTAATTTTGTACTGTTTTTTATTGTAAAACTGAATCATTTTAAAAATACATACTTAGGTAAATTATTTACATAAATTCACGCCTTTATCCCATTGGTTTAGAGACAAAACGTACACATCGCTAACACAAAAAAACGAGTAAGAAAACATTACCAAGTTTCAAACAAACAAATGACATAATAGATGTAAACATTCAGACTCCTAAAACAACCCTGAAACTAATAATGAAAGCCTGTCTCAAAGTCTCAACTCACCTGAGCGTACATTAAACCCTTCCAAACATATCAAACAGTTTACGAAATAAACTCCGCATTTTCATATTCGTCTCTCAAAGCAAACGGAGTACGATCAACAAAATTCGTTGTTTATCGAAGTGTAGCTCCACGTCGCGAAACAAAAACAGTGTAAACCTACCATCTGATGTTTTCTACGATTGTAGTAGCAAAAACAGCTCTCAGTCTGGCAACCCCGAAGTATGTTCGCGGAATAAAATAAACAGAAACTGTAGCATTCGTACTAATACTAATATGCAAGTTCTAGGTGCGCTACCACTGGCAAGTTTTTGAATAAATAAGTAGGGCCCGTCTGTCGCATCAATACCGCCGGGTGGCTGAATGCCAAATGTCATTCGTGACACTTTTCACTTTCGCTCTTTTTACCATTCCATCCCCACACGCTGAATATTTCGACCGGCTAATTTCCAAACGGTACCTTTTTTCTAAAAACATTTTTGGAACTGTCGGCGGCTTTGCTGGTGTTTCAACGGCGCTGTTTGGCGGCTGAAACTTTAATGGGAAAGCTTAACTAAAAACATTTTCAAGTACGTATGGAGGTACCTAATTTAGATTAACTTTGGGGTTGGGTTTCGGGTTATATTCACATGTTATATGCACGTTATGACTTTCGAAATATCAACGTTTTCATAAATATAAAAAAGACATTTAATTTCAGTGCTAACTGTACATCCGGCTTTATTGCCAGTTCCACTCGAGGTCTTCTGTGATTCTATACTATGGTGCTAATCTGGATTTTGAAACGTCTATGTATTACACCATAAAATGGTGTAATACATAGACGTTTCAAAATCCAGCTTTTATCAACCAGATACCAACATTCATTTTAAATAAATCAGGCCCCCGATAACGCCTTCCAAAATAGAATTGACCAGCAAAATCCAACCGCATCCGATGCCCTTTGTAGTCACAGAAAATATACAGTTGACATTTAACGGCCACCTAACGTGTTTGGGCCAAGCGGGGCAAAGGTGTCGAGGCCATTACCCAGGGAGGCAGAGTGGCTGACTTACTAGCCCCCTAGCCCCCCCACTACCAGTCGTCTGCAGGTCGAACCATTATACCGATCAAAATAGACTCTGTTGAATATGGCGGGAATTCTTAGGAAAACAACTTTCAAAGATGTTTTCGCAGCGTTCGAAATAAGCAAGCCGTAGGAATGAAAGGCGTTGCAGTCTTTTTAGTTGGCTCGATGTATATAAAGTGTGTTTTGTACACAATGTTCGGCGTGGAGTGGGAAATGGTTATGTGAATAGTTATTTTGTGCCTTTAAGTAAAAGAATGATAGGAGACCTGGTATATATATGTCTGATCCGGTCATGAGACATAAAATGAATCACAAGAGCGTTGGTGGTGACGTCACGCGACCTACTTACAAGTCTACCCACACCACAGCGTGCTCCTACAGAGCCCTGATGTTCAACTCGAGGCGAGGGCGACAGTCAATGTCTGATCGCGGCGGAGTTAAGGCGTCTTGGAACTGTACCCGATTCATTGTGCCCCGTGTTATTGTATTAAGTTGTAATCTCTAGTAATTCGTTAGTTTTGCTAGAAACAGTGTATTGTGTTTTCATAGTACGAAAGCCATCGTCTGCCCACATGATATACGAGCCTAACAGAATAAATCCTGACCTATCCGACATGTAATTACTTCTTTGAGTTACAAAAATAGTACTCAATTTTTAATGAATATTTTCTATTGTGTTGCTTTTGAACGTTATCTTATTGAATCATAAACAAGTATGACAGCAACGTAACTGCTCAGAGAAAATTAACTTGATTTTTCTACTAGAATTACAAAAGTAACTAAGAAGACCGAAGACAATCTTCTTTGAACGACGAAGTAGAAGTAAATAGAAACAAGACGGTTGAAAATCCAAAGACTATAAATAAAACTACCTCATTAGTTAGTTGGTCAAGTGGTTGCAATAGCTTCTGCTGAACATGACATTCTGGGTACGATTCCCTGGTCCAGGAAAGTGTAATTGGGTTTTTCCATCCGGAATTTCTCAGTAATAGCCTGACGGTAATACCTCTATCACTTGGGACTTAAACATAACTGACAAAATGTTTGTGTACAAACAAATTGTTTAGGTACATCTCTGTCTTCCTTCGAGGATTACAGGCGTTACGTTATGTTATAAATTCTACATCTTTCACAAAGATTTATACGAATTATTAATCCTCGCCATTGTGCTCCGCAGACCATCTATAATTTCATTCAAAGGTCAAAATGACCATATACCACTTGAAGAAAAAAAAAATTCATACCCTAGAGAATGTCAGACTATGGTTCGTTTGTATAATTTCAATTTCGAAAACCCAATTATAAAGGGATTGAAATCTAATAGAATTCGATTCCAATTTTGTGGCTTAAAAACTAATAGTAATGGGACGAGGGACAAGATTCAATATTGCACTCGAAATTAACTTGTGTGTTTTGAGAATTATGAGGTATTGTGGTTTGAAATATCAATTGTATGGATACCATATCGCTGCCCAGACCAAATGTGGGTGTCAGAAAAGGCATTTAAGGGCTTTATGACAAGGGCATCAGCAAAAACGTTATTTTTTCTTACAACAACTACAACAATAAATATAAATGTCATTGTGCCCAGTAGAGGCGTAACTAGCCTTTTCGGGTCCTAATTAAAAAACGTGCCTCCCATTGCCTATTATGTAAATAATAATATAGTTTAAATTGGGTGCTCAAAAATTTAGGAAAAAAAAAAAAATCTTTTGTGGCCTGCCGGGTCACCCTCGAATCAGGGGTCTCATGCGACTACTACTATGCCACTGGTGTCAAGTTGTATGGCCGTCCTAAATTCCAGTAGTATTCATCATCATCATCACTGGTGACCTTGTTCCACCCAATACTGAGTACCCCCCCTTTTTTGGCATGTTTTCTTGGTCTGTCTCGTAGACGGAAATTTTCACTTTTACATTTTGAGGGATGAAAACTTGAAGACTGATGAGAATGTTCAATTTTATAAAATTCCGATTAATTAAGGCTGAAGCAAGACGCTGAACAATTTCAAGCCGTCTATGTCTTGATAACAAGTAAGCTGCATGTTCTAAAAAGGTCGTAAAGGATACAGCTCTGCCTCCTACAGCAATTTCGCGAAGTTCTGATCAAGATGAAGTTACAAAGTGGATCACAATGGACGACAGGCTTTGGTAAGGTACCGTCAGACGAGTTACAACGTCGGGAACAAGCGACCGCTTTGTACTCCGTGCTTATAGACGGTATTGTGTACTGACAAGCTTCTTAAAGTAAGCAAGTACGAGGGTTTTGTTTGCAATGTTTTCAAAGTTTGTTTATTTTTTTCAATATATTGTTTTTTTCTGATAGTTAAATAGCATAAGCATAATAGCATAATCAGCCTATAATGTTCCCACTGCTGGGACACAGGCCTCCTCTCTATGAGAGGGAATGGGCTGTAATCTACCACGCGGGCCCAGTGCGGGTTGGTAGATGTCTCATTTCTTCGAATTTTTGGTTCTAGGACATGCCGGTTTCCTCACGATGTTTTCCTTCACCGTTTTGAGAGCAGTGGTGATGAAATAAATTACACAAAGTAATGTGCCTGCCTGGGATTGAACCCATGACTTACTGCTCGCAATTCGGGACCGGCACCACTGGGCCACCGCTGCTCTTATAGTTAAATAGAGAATAACTTTATTGTAAACCATAATTGTTGCACTGCTCTTTATTATTATTATTTATTCTTTTCCTTTATTTAAACTTTTACAAATTATTTTACATTTTTAAATATTCCTTAAAAAAAAATAAAAAAAAACATTTAAAAATATAAAAAATATAATTATTATATTATTTTATTCTTTATTATTAAACACTTCAAACACAAAGTACAGTAGCGGACTTAATGCCATAGGCATTTTGTACCAGTCAGCCAGTTTTCTTATAAGTTTTTGTGATTGTGGGTTTATTTCTTAAGTCGCTTTTTAATTCAATGGTGTGAAATTGTTTTCGTCCTAATATTAAAATAAGAAAAAATCAACAGACAGTATCAAGTAGACTCTAAAGATCAGTTTTGGCACCTAGTTCAACTTAAGCCTTGATAGCTAATGTAAAAAAAAAATATTACAAAATATTCGCGATTTAGTTTTCTTTGCGTTAGTTTTGTAAATTTCATCTTTTACACACTATTTTTTGCCTAATTTGCATTTCCAGTAACCAACTTGGAAATCAGAAGCACAATCAAAGAAAAAAAAAAAGGAAAGACTCAACATTAATAGTCGTTTGCGTGGAAAGTGAAGTTCTTCAAAGTTGATGAATAAATAAGAAGTGCTCAGTCTGGCGGTGAGATCGATAAATGAACTTCATATGAAATATCCTTTACATGACTTATAAAGTAAGATGGGGCGGTAAGACCTCGATAGCTACTTACACGGTACAAAGAGGTCGCTTGCAAGACAAGACTTCTTAAGTATTGTACGTAGGTTCCAAAGAAATATGTTTCCTTTTCCACGTCTCGCAAGTTTTAAGACATGATTTTTCAGGAAAGGTTGTGCAGAATTTATAAAATTATCCGAAGAATTACCGGGTAATTTTATAAATTCTGTTCTGTGATATTGGAGAAGTGTATGATTAGAATCATGAACCATTTAATTCTTGTATTATTATTTATATTTTTATTGTAATTTAAAAATAACAGCTTTTTGTTGAATGCATACAAGGTCTAACTATTCATACACGAAATATTTTCAGGGAATCATCTAACGGTCCCATATCTTCCCGTGGGTGTCGTAAGAGGCGACTAAGGGACTTACCAGAGAATGGGCAGCAGCGTTCTCTGTGTTTTATAACAACCATACTGCGATCGCCAACCCGCCTGCCAAGCGTGGCGATTATGGCAAAACCCCCCTTCTTGGGGGAGGCCTATGTCCAGCAGTGGACGTCTTTCGGCTGAAATGATGATAATGATCTAACGGCTATAACGAAGTCATTTCAACGGATTTTTTTTTTATCTGAGTATATTTTTATAAAAAATAAATAATTTAAAATTTCTTGACCCACAAAATAAATACTAGCTCCTTATTTTTGTACATCCATTACGCTAGTTTACTACATCGTATTTACCTACTGTCATTGTTAGAATGTGGGAGTAAAGGTTTTACGCAAAAAGTCACAAAAAATTTTAGAATTACTATAATTTCGTAAAAAAAAACACTCAGATAATTTTTTTTTTCGTTGCTATGGTGACTTTACGACTTATAGAAGTTACTCTTAAAATATTTCGTGTATGAAAAGATAGACCTTATATATGCGGTACTTTTAACAAAGTATATTTTTGTGTGTCTGTCTATTTGTTCCAGCTTATCTCCGAAACGGCTGGATTGATTTTGGCGGGACTTTTACAGGCAGATATTTGATATTATAAGCAATTTGACTTTGATTTTAGAAAAAAATAGGGTTCCAAAAATTGTTAACTTGAAATTGTTAATAAAATCCGATTCAAATAGGGAAGTAATATTTTTATAATAATTTCACGCGGGCGAAGTCTCGGGTAACAGTTAGTGTCAAAAAAAACCTATCAACACAACAACAACTCATCTTGAAATGCCTGGAAATGTTTAGTAAGGCTAAAATGCAGCTGTTAAATTTTTGCAGACCTCTGCTATAAATCTGTGGTAAATTACGTTTTGCAACCTACTAATTAGCAATTAAGTTATACATAAGAGCGACATAAGTTTACCTGTAATAATTTCTTTACCTACTTAAAAACTATCAAAGGTTCGTGTCGGCAGCGAGTACAGCAACGAAAAAAACAAAAAGTATTGCAAAATAATTTTTGTTTCCACTTTAGCAGCATTTCGTGGCGTTCGCTAGACTTTCGTGGAACATATTACTTTATGTGGCTTAATTTTCAGACCATCACTTACTTTCTGACGTCTCTTGCAGACTGTACCTATACCCTATAGTAAGTAACAGTGGTTTTATTCCGTTTGTATGTTAATTGGAAAATGTTTAACCGTTTACTTAGTATTATGTCTCGTTTTAGTTTTGAGAATTAAAATAATGGATGGGTGAGTACTTACAATTCTCATGAATGATATTGTTAAGTGTAGAAGAAACTATTGGAAAATAGAGGTTGATTTGAATCATGAATTTACAAAAAATATAGGTACGTTTAGACTGGATACTAGAAGCATTATGACCGGTGATTGTGGCGTGTAATTGGAAAAGCCTTTGTCCAGCAGTGGACTCCTGTTGGCTGATGATGATGATGAATGGAGATGATATGATGTGATGGGGCTCTATTAGAATACCACTGCGACGTCCATTTTTTAAATGTCGCGGCACCATGCTGAGATGGGCCTTTTGGTCTCGTATAGGACCTATATAATGAGGTTAATTTTGTTTCAATTCTAGTTTTTTTACTCTGGTTTTCGAACTTTAGTTTTGTTTCCTTTGTTTTAGTTGTCATATTTTATTTTTTTATTGTTTTCCAGTGTGAGTCCAATTAATACTTTTTATTTCCTACTTTTCTCTAATTATGCTCATAATGCACTCTAGAACCTAAAAGAAGCTGTTTTTCAAAGCCGTATCATAATATTTACAGTTGAATACGAAGCGTATTTTGTCTACTGAAAGTTTATTGCCTTGCTACTACACTTTCTTCTTAGGAGCATTAAACCAACCAAATCTACTAACGCAAATATTTTTCTCCACTCCCAAGGGAATCAGGAAAAAAAGGAGTTCAACTGAAAAGCTCTAAATCTTAATATTTTTATATCTTCACAAACAAACTGAACATTCATCATCGCTTCGGAGCTAAAGTTTCCACTATTTAAAATATCTTTTTTCGAATTCAAATATTTTTCTTTTAGCCAGGATCTTGTTAACGAGTGGTTAATGGCGGTCGTTATGGTTGCCGTGGAATAGAATAAATGGAGTTCTCATTATAATACTCAAGGTTGTTCTTTTAGAGCAGCTACGGGGAGGCCTACGCCGTATCGAGCATGGAATCGGTAAATTCATCCGTTGGCTATTTAAAATGCAGAGTTTCCTGTAAAAATATTACATTATGAGTAAAACTTCTATGAGTGACGATACTTCAGTCTGTCTCTGGTCCTTTCTAACGTTATTAGAGTTCAAAAAATTTTACCCAACGTGACACTATTATAGGAGAAGAACTGATTTATTAGATTAACTTCGCATAGAAAAATATAAGTGGAAATTGAAGAGCTGACTGACAGCTGACGATTGGTGCGCAAAATTTTGATTGAGGGGTGAACGACGCAGAAGGCAGCTTGCCTTCTGCGTCGTTCACCCTGCTCATTATTGCTCCATTTTCTCATTACTCTATTTGTCAAAATTATGCACTCACAACCGACGTTCTGATGGAGTGGTTTTCGTGTTTCAGTAGTCCGCTTTATGAGGATTGGCCTCGTTATGTCGCGGGAATACTTTCCTTAAGCTTTTAGATAATGCGACAGAATTTTTGGACGGTGGCCGCTTGTTTAAAAGACAAAAATTTGATGTTTCTTTCTCTTCGCCTTAATTTGTTTTTCTAGTTTTTAAGGGGACATTTATAAGGCAGTAATTAATGGAAAGTATTAGGTCTCTTTCTATTGAATCTTTTTGGGTAATAGTTTTTGTAAATAATTATTTACAAAATCATCGAAATCGTTATCATTTTTTTTTGTGATTTCGTTTTGTTTTGGTTTTGTGTGTTTTGTTTTTCTAAATTTTAAGGCCTCAGTCAATAAAATCTTGACTTCAAAATTCTTTACACAAATACAGTTTCGTTCAACCGCTAACTTAACACGTTTTTACATAAGTAATTTACATAAGTAATCGTTTTCGACAGGTCGGCCTGTGTGCCTAAAACCTTATCGAGGTTGTGTTAATGGACAACGATTTTTGAGAGTAATTCCTCCCTGATGTTAAACATTACGTGACGAGAACCATAATGTTTACTGTATTTTAAGGGATCCGATATTTTCAAGAGAATGACACCATGATAATGTCTTGGCTTCTAGTATTACAACTAGAAGCTTATTTTTAGGAGGCCATTTTTGAAATAAGGGCTCTTTGATGAACTTTATGGATGAGTGAGGAAGAAGTGTCAAGTTAAACTTGATGACGTGAAAATGTTCTTAATAGGTGTCTCCTTAACAGAAGGAAAGGTGGTTGTGGTATAACCAAATATTTTTACGATTTAAACATAACATAACATCAGGCCTGTCCCCGAAAGGTTAGGCAGAGGTTTACTTAATAGTACACCCACATTTAGCCAGTTATGTTCAAGTCCCATGAATATGGGGTGAGCCTATTCCCATCAACCGGGCACTAATCTAAAACCCAATAACATTTTTGCACAACCCGGGGATCGAACCCAGGACCTCATGCTCAGCAGTCGCGCTTACGACCATTAGACCAAACGAAGCAGTCGATTTAAAACTTACTCTTTATAATATTTCCCGCAGATAAAGTTGTCTATTCCTTACGAAACCTCCTCCTCCTCCTTTTCCTCTCTTCACAATTTGACAAAAAAGGCCTTCTATCCGTGTTTACTGCTTTTTATAGGTACAAGTAATGATACTTGTTTTCGACAAGTTCAAAAATATGTCGTGTATTTTTTTAACTAGCAACATGTCTTTACTACTTGTCCTATGTGTAAATAATAAAGGAAGACTGGACTAGAATAGACACAACATACAGGGTGTAAGGGACAGCCCTCCATAAACTGACAAGGTGCATTCAGCTCAGGTGCAATCATATTCAACTGGATTTTTTTTTTTTTTTTTTTCAGTTTCTATTCCTTTATTTCAATGTAAAATTACGTTCCCTGTACGCAGCACTCCATTTATGTAAAAAATACGGCTAAAATAAAAAAATCCAACAATGGAGGTTGGAATACTCTAACGAACTTCCTACCTAGGTACAGAGTTCATCGAACTCGTCGTCGCGTTTGCCGTTCGCCACGTGCGTTTCGCCACGGTAACGATACATTGCGTATGAGGAAATAAAACAAATCAAATTTATTGGATTTCCATAAAATTCCTGAAATAATTTCTTGTACCGGTCATCTTAGTATGACATACTGAATTCACCCCATCAGTTTGTAGAGGGCTGTCCCTTACACCCTGTATAGACCATGCTTTATAGCTTGGGTGAAACTCATCTGCAAACAACTTAAATTCAAACCACAATTTAAACTCAACGAAAATCGCGAAAACTACAATAAATAGACAACAAAATTCAAACATGACATCAGAACATTGTAGATAAGAGCCAGACGACGTATTCCAACTAATATACAACAGACGTATGTACATATGTAAGTACATAGGAAAATGATAAAAGTACCTTCTGTTAGCAGACATTATTTCTGTGTTCTTCCATTTTTCTTAGCGTGAGATAGAGAAAATGTTAAGAGTATGTTTGGGAGATGTTTTATTTTGTAAAGGAAATATTATTGTGTTCAGGTTTTATTTATCGTGTGGTTAGTGCCTAACTTGGTGTCAGAGTTTTTATGCCGCCCATGGGCCTCTGACTTGGCTCTGTATGCCGTCAAGAAATATCTCTCAGGCATGCTGGTTTCCTGATGATATTTTCCTTCACCGATGCAAGTGATAATTATAAAATACGCACATGAATCTGAAAAATCATGCCTTGGATTTAAATTCAAGACCTATGACTTGGCAGTCCGACGGTCACACCACAGGCTATCAGTTATAGACTTTGAGTTCAGGTTTACTTGTGAAAGGAGGATTGTTGCATGATGTGTTTAGGTAGGTAAATGAATGCCTAAATAAAAAAGCACTCTTATAATTTCCACGTTAGACATAGTGTTGAGAGTTGAAATTCCAACAATACGAAAATAAATACTAAGGCTGAGATCCGTAAACGTTTGTTACAGTGCTTCGTTTAGGGCATGTTTCTGTCTCTATATTATGCTTTCAGTTTAACAGTTGTGCTATAGTGAGGGGGATCACACAAAGCCGAAGTACATTTTAACTTTAAGTAACTTTATAGATCTCGTGCTAAAAGTAAGACACTTACCTATTTAGTACTGAAATATGGCAATGAAATCACTACATCAAAGCTAATAAAGGTAGTGAGTCAAGTACCTAACTAATGGGTCGTTATAGGCTTTACACAAGCTTTACACAATCATGCTCAGAATACATCATCATCATCTGCCAGGATTTTCCCAATTATGTTGGGGTCGACTTTCAGTCTAACCGGATGCAACTGCATACCAATATTTACATGGAGCTACTACCTATCTGACCTCCGTTAGTGGCTAAAATGATAGCCTTGATGAGATTGGTTATCAGACTTTCGGGTTCTAACTACTCGTAACGACTCATTATTTATTCTTAGAGTAAATCCCCAATATCATGCGTTCTTAGTTGCTCTTCTTCAAGCATTTTCACCCTATACAGGGTGTAAGGGACAGCCCTCCACAGACTCATGGGGCGAATTCAACTTATCATACTAAGATGACCGGTACAAGAAATTATTTCAGGAATGTTATGGGAATCCATTAAATCCGATTTGTTTTATTTCCTCATACAGAATGTATCGTTACCGTGGCAAAACGCACGTAGCGAACGGCAAGCGCGACGACGAGTTCGATGAACTCTGTAGCGAGGCAGGAAGTTAACAGCAGATTTAACGCGTCGTTCATTATAGTATTTCAATATCCATTGTTGGTGTTTTGATTTTAGTCGTATTATTTACATAAATAGAGTGCTGCGTACAGGGAATGTAATTTTACATTGAAATAAAGGAATAATAACCGAAAAGATGAAAAAAAAATAATTGTCCGGAGAAAAATTCCAGTGGAATATGATTCAAAATAAGGAGCTCATTACACCCTGTCAGTTTGTGGAGGTCTGTCCGTGACATCCTGTATAGGAAACTGAATGGCGAAACCTAAACTAAAACTAAAACTTGATCGTACACGAGCAAAAAATATCTTAAAAACCTAGGGAGTAAGGACGTTTGTGTTCGCAGGTATTTGCGAATGGCGTCAAGACATTTGCGGATAGATAGGTACACTAGGTAAGAAGCTGAGAGCACGGAGTCACCTCGCTGGCCGCTGCTGCTTAAAATACCTCCAGGACCCCATGTACTGTTAAATGCATCCATCAGCAAGATGTTTTGAGCGCGTTACACTGAGCGCTACCGTAAACAGTGATTTTTCTAAGTTTGATGTACAGAGTGCGGCTCGACTTCGTGAAGGGTCCGTTTACATCCTGTTCAGTAACTCACGGCTTTAAGACGTAAACGCTCTTTAAACTCGACGATTTTTTTAGCGCCTTATACTGCGGTACCACCAGAGATGAGCTAGGATGCGTAGCGAGGGATGAGTGTGAAACTAACCAATAATAATTTTCGTTTCTTTTTCACAGACTGAGGTATTTTTCAGGTAGGTTTAGGTATTCTGTAACGTGCTGCCGTGCACACTTGCACAGCGAGGCTCAGGGGAGATCTCTGTATAGTTGCCTCAGGGATGTGCCTTAACAGGCGTTGCACAGCGGGGGCTCCGGACAGGTCTTTTAAGAGGAAACGGTGCCTCCTCTCATGTGCGGATGGTGACCACCGGGGTGGTTTTAGTGCCACTCTCCGGTCTTATCCCCAAAGACCGGTCGCCTTTTGAAGGTTTACCCTCGAAAAAAAAAAAAAAAGGTTATGAATCGACTAATTCTAGCTATGTAATTGGTTAGTTCCACACACATACCTCACTACGCATTCTCGCTCATCTCTGGTGGAAACGCAGCCTTAGTCTGCCATCTCTAGACTCTAGATGCCTTACTCTGCGGTAAGAAGGTAGTCCCCGCAGACGAGCGTCGGGAATTGAACAGTCGGTATGTCAAGCAGTTAGACAAGATTTCAGACGCATTGTTTAAGTTATTCTGGGCATCCGCCTGTTCGTTTCAACCTGAAAACTAAGGGTAGGGTTGTCCGTGTTAGTTTATAATTTGTTGTTTTCAAAAAATCTAAATCAAAGCAAATATTTCAAGTAGGTCAGTAACAGGCAGTTTTGAATTGTCGAAACAAAGACAACAATGAAATGTAGCTACATTCCCAGTCACTAGGCATAAAAACTGTTAAAGTACTGTAGTTGACCATACCCTAGCGTAGATCTCTATGAATTGGTTTGGTTGATTATGGAATGTAGCGTCGTATCCAAAATCGATCTCATCATAACTAAACTTTAAAACAATATTATAAAGAGTTAGTTAAAAAAAAACAAATAAACTGTAAAGGACCTTTAATTTCACAGTGGCCGTCGTGTCTGTAATACATCTGGGAAAACTAGACGCAAAACTTCTTATTTATTTATTTATTTAACACTTCGAGCACAAAAGTACAGAGGCGGACTTAATGCCATAGGCATTTTCTACCAGTCAACCTTTGGGTGATGCAGAGACAAGCAGTGATGGGTGTATATCTTTTTACGGTTTTTTTCTTCTGAAACTGTTAATTTAAATGTTCCTAAAAAGGTAATTTTACGAAATACGAGTTCAACAATCATTTTATTGATAGAAGGCTACACACACTAGAAATATTTTCAGACACAGAGGAAGGAAGTCTTAGGCAGAAGTTAGTAACGAAAATAAGTAATAAATTATAATTTTATTAAATTCTTTGATCTATAGAAATCTACATAATCCAAAGTATCAATGATATTATATAGAAAGATACGCTACGTTCATATTGAGTGCGTTGTTACGACTGTGATAGATAATACGGACCGTATGATACAGAAAGCTATATTATATTACGCGTATTGCGCTTGAAGTACTTAAATTACGACAATTGTATGAATTTATCTGCAACAATTTGCGCGCGCTAGTGCGATATCTACCTCTTTTTATTTATAATATGATTGCAAAGCATCACGTGGGTAACGCCGTGGGGCGTAACTAGTTTTATACAAAATCTTATAACTACAGTGTAAGTAACCCGAAAAGTATTTCAAGTTAATAAACAAACAATCAATCATTCGAACGAACATAAATATCTCTGACAAGTGCACGAATAAGACAAAGATAAATACACAAATAATAAAGACAAAAAAACTCAATTGTTAGTGTGTGTTGCGTTATGTATTGCATGTGTTTATTTTTGCAATACATCGGTGAGTCAATGTGGCTTGTATGTAACAGTTGACCTCGAATGTTAACAACGATGACTCAAGCTACTGAATCACTCAATGTAAAAGAAACATTGAATTTCTTGAACTGTACGTATTTTCTTTTATAAGAGACAATTTTACTGCACAATTAAAAAAAAAGTACATAAGGTCCCATTAAAATAGATGAACAAACTTTTAGAAATCATTCAGACCACCAAAATAAGGACAATGGTAAAAAAAATAAGAAAAACGCATTAGATACTTACAAGAAAAGAAATCTGCTAACGAAAATACTCTAAAAATGTTGGTTACCCAATGATTTTAGATCAAAATAAAATCAATTTAATTAGTATTTTTTTGCTTGGATATCTTTGGTTAGACGTAATGAACGCTGTGTTAAAATTTGTCCATCTATTTAAAATGGGACCTTGTATAACTTTAGTATGTTGACTTAACTTTTTGCTATAAATAAAATGTTATAATTATCTAACCCGGAGAGGTGATCTACCACAGGACCTTCCTACTTCAGACACCTTTCTATTTATAAGATTGTGCATATGTGAACCAGCACCTGTAATTCTTGATGTCGAGATGAAAAATTGTTATGGTTTTGAAGGGACGGTGATACGGAGGGGGAAACTTAAAATTCGAAGAGATGGGCCAGTGTGGTGGATAATGGTCCACTGCTTGTCACAGCGGGAACACCTCTAGTCCCCGTTTCGCAAAGGACTCGTTATAGGCTGAATATGAATTGGTAAAACTTAGGCATTTTTTAAGAATAATTACTTTTATTTATAAAAACAAGCGATGAAGAAGCCGTGACTTGTCTTAAAGACTACTTTGTATGTTTTTATACACTAGGAACAGCATGCAAAATCATAATTAATATTCCTCAAAACGTCTCTTCCTTAAACATTACCTACAAAAAATCTACACAGGGTTTTGGCCTTTCTTCGAACGCCTGACGAAATAAACATATATGATTCCTTCCAATAGTTCACGCTAAAGTTGATAGATGGCGCTGGTAGCGCGCAAATATCTCGACCATTCCACTATACCAACAGCAATTTAATTTAATCGTCAATGCACCTACCTACTTTTGCTTATCTACATTTTATTGTGCGGTTTGCATGATCAATTCTATTTATGAATTCATACGCAGTCATTCACAAGACCAGGGTTTTTCCCATGTTAGTGTTGCCAGTTCCAGTATCAAAAAACATAATTTAATCCGCAGAGTAAGAAAATAAAAATTAGGAAGGCAAAAACTCAATGATACGGTATTATGGTGAAAATTAAAATGCAGTAAAATAAATAAAAAATAACGATAAATGGAAATTATTTATATATGAGAAGCGCAAAACAACTTGGTGCCGTATCATAAAATCATAACGGAATTATAGTCGTGCTCCTCAGCACCGGTGGAAAAACGTGGACGTCAAAAATGAGAAAATTCTTCACAAATTGGTGGACGATTTTTAGCGACAAAAACCATATATATGTTATGTATGAGCAAAACTAATCGAAAGGAGAATGAACAAAAGTGTATGGAGCTTGGTCCAAGTGTCCACCACTAACGAGACTTATGTAATAAAATAGTCTACGAAATAAAGAGACATTATAACCAAACCGCAAATAAAAAATATATTTATTATTATTTTTCATACAGTCATAACTTTTTACTGACAGCTTATTTTTTTTTTGTCTCGTTCTTAAAGTTACTCTCTATTCAACGAACTGTAAGTCAAAAGAGGTCTCATAAGTGGTGGTATTTGGACCATTTTTGTTCATTCTCCTTTTCATCTTATTACAATGAGTACGAGTAGTCAGTATTATACCATCTTACAGGAAATAAGAATTGCAAAATATTGTTTGGGTGTCAAGGTTCAACACGTAAAATGTTGTAAACGTCTAACAATTTTCTACAAATAGTGTTGCCAGCCCTTAAATCGACGAATCGTTATGCAGCCCGTGTAGTGGGCAGGTTCGTTACTTGTACACTTGTGCTTCAAACAATCGTCCGGTTCAAGCGGTCCCCCGCGACCCTTGATTGCAACATAATTCATTTGACACCTACCCGCAATTCATTCGATTTTCATGCGGATTTATGTCTGGGTTTTGTTTTAGCATTGATTTTTTATTCATTAATTTTATTGCAGACTTGATACTGTGGTAACACTCGATGTAATCAAACAGGATATTACCGATTGTGGCACGGAGTTTTCCACATCGTTATCATTTGTTTGTTGATCGTTATCTGTATACCTACTTTCGACACATTTTCCTTTTTCTATGGAAGCACAGCGTTGCATATAGAGACCGAAAATATAGGATACACCCTAAAGCAGGCATCACCAATTTGGGCAGTAAGTCTGGTTAGTTATAACGAAATTGGGCAGGTCATGTCACTAGAAAGCTTAAGGACCGTGCAACCGAAGTTGCCGCGAGTGGATGCCAGATGACGAGCGTCACCGCCGATGGAGGCCTAGAAAACTCAAGCGTGACTTAAGCGGCATTTGTGACCGGAGAGACCACGCATAGAAATTAGTGGAAGAATATGGGGATGACCTTTTCCTAGCAGCGCGACCTAACATGTTGATAAAAAAAAAGTCAGGCGCGTAGTACTCGTATCCAGCGTGTGTGTATGACCAGATTTATGAACGTGAACGAGGTGAAAGAAGTAGAAGAAAGCACCGTGAACCCATGGGAATAAGGTATGAGTTTATGTTTGTACAGACGCCAGCACATCAAGCTGCCCGAAACTGTCAAAGTTTCCCAATCAACCTTGAACCTATTGCTTTAGCGATAAAGTTGAAAATCTATTAAAGAAATTTGACAGATTGTAGTAGCTTCATGTGTTGGTCTTTGTACATATGTATGAATAAGCGGACGAGTATTTTTTAATAATAACATTGTAAATTCAAATATAAAATTATGATAATTTATGTGATCACGATTAACAATCAAACAACAACTATAAATATTTACAATAATCAAAAATAATTAAAAATACCCTTAATTATAAAATCAATATAGAAAAGGACGAGTATTACTTTTATATAATAATACAAACGGAAGGCAACATTACTGATTAGCGATGCCTCTGTTTGGAAATGATAACTACACACTGAACATGGTATATATATACTATATTCCTTACATAACAATATGCGTGTTATCTACAATTGAATAATGACTAGGTTATTAGTTTGCCCTAGGTCTAATTAGTACTGTATGGTGTCGGACGTAAAGAATAGCACCATCCCATATCTTCCCGTGGGTGTCGTAAGAGGCGACTAAGGGAGTTACCAGAGAATGGGCAGCAGCGTTCTCTGTGCTTTTTTTTTTTTTTTTTGAGCAACCGTACTGCGATCGCCAACCCGCCTGCCAAGCGTGGCGATTATGGAAAAACCCCCCCCTTGGGGGAGGCCTATGTCCAGCAGTGGACGTCTTTCGGCTGAAATGATGATGATGATGATGAGGTCTAATTATGACGTAAGAAGTCGTTAAGGTAGGTTATTAATACAAATAGGTATTTAAAATAGTAAACATCAAACATGCATGACATCATGACTGTATTCCTTCAAGGGGTAAACAGAGGTTTAATAGTGCATAGGTAGGTACCTACACGCGCATCACGCGCATCGTAATCCTTACTGAGGAGTGTGGAATACATCGTTTAGGCGCAGAATGTCCAATCCACGAAATGTCCAGCGATTTCTGAATGTCCAGTTTGCAGAATGTCCAGTTCACAGAATGTCCAATTCGCAAAAAGTCCAGCGGTTGCAGAATGAGCTATACAAATAAATAAAATTAAAGTGTCTGTTTTGAATCAAAATAACAGCTTTTTAATGAATTCATATGAATATAATAACAGCACTTATAACAAAAACTATTTATTTTTAAATTTTTGTCTGACTGTCTGTTTGTTCCGGCTAATCTCCGAAACGGCTGGCCTTATTTTGACGGGACTTTTACTGGCAGATAGCTAATGTCATAAGGAGTTACTAAGGCTGCGACGAACGGTGTCCTGTGAAAACCGGCTATCAGGAATGTATGCAAAAAAGCATTGTGATTAAGGCAATATTTATAACCTTTGTTAATTGAAAGACCCATATTTAGCAGTGAAGCATAATACGAAATGATAATCTGGACTAGATAAAATCTAAAAATAAAACCAAATTATTACATACTATTTGTGTTTATATTTTACTTCAATCTAATATCCGTAACCGAAACTATCCGAAACTAACGGATAATCCGAAATAATTACATATCCGGAACTGTATCCAAAACCGATATAATTTTATTCCTATATCCATATCCGTATCCAGATCCGAAATATCATATCCATAACATCTCTGAACTCGAGTTAATTTAGAGATAGCTTTTTTTTATTTTATTTTATTATTAATAATTCATTTCTATCTATTTCGAGATGTTTTTAAGGTTTGAAGCTCGCGTTCGAGCTCTACACTTCATCCAATCCGAATCAGACTCAAATCCAAAAATGACGATTGATATATGTATATATATTTTTTAATATTAAATCTGTTATGGTTAGCCAGCATCACCCCACTGCTGGCAAAGGCCTCTCTTCATGACTTTCTGGTTTGTCCAATAGTGTTCGTTGGTCTAGTGGTCGCAAGCGCGACTACTGAACATGAGGTCCTGGTTTTGATTCCGGGTCAGACGCAAAGAGCAAAGTAGGGCAAAGTGTTATTGGGTTTTACCCTCTGGAACTTCTCGGTAGCAGCCAATAGGTTGGCCCCCTATTACATATAACTGGCGAAAAATGGGTGTACTGTTTCCTGTTAGGTACACGCCTGGCTTACCCTTCGGGGATTACAGGTGTGATGTTTCGTTATGTATTAATAAATAATTACAAATATTAAATAACTATAATAGAAGACCGTACATAGTATTAGAAAGCACGACACTAACAGATTCGGGACATAAGAAAAAATACATGCTTACATCTATGTTTCATATTATTGTATGTTGTTCTCCGTAAATCCTTTTCCTGACTAGTGTCTTTGAAGATAGAAAAGATTATCTGTGTTGTGTTCAAAGGGATAAATACAAGTCTTGGAATAAAAATGTGGTCCATTGTTGGGAGTACAAAGCTGGTGTTGTATTTAAAATAGATGTACAGAGAGAAGCTTGTATGGTCGCTATAATTCACATATAATAGAATAGAATATTTATTTGCTTAAAACATGGTATACAAGGGTGTTAAATACAAATTGAGGCACAAGCATGTTTAGCTAGGATAAAACATAGCATGCAAAATTTTAAAGACAAGTTAAGGCAACAACAATCGTTTTTTTTTAAACATCAACATTTTTTATCTTCAAATTCTTTTAAACTATAAAAACTATATAATTAACTATATAAACTATTTAATTTTAAATAATTTTACATTTAAAGCTTTGAAATGCCTAGGTATCTATACTTATATAATATTATAAAGCTGAAGAGTTTGTTTGTTTGCTTGAACGCGCTAATCTCAGGAACTACTGATTCGAATTGAAAAATTCTTTTAGTGTTTGATAGCCCATTTATTGAGGAAGGCTATAGGCTATATAACATCACGCTACTACCAATAGGAGCCGAGCAAAAAGAAAACAAGTCAGAAGCGGCGGGTGAAACCGCGGGGCACAGCTAGTTTTATTATAAATGCGCACACACATTGCCAAGCAGTTACTATTGTATTTAGATAGTCTAGGCAAATCATTTAACACTAGTTTATATGGATCTCGTCGGTTCCGAGGATTGACATCATTTGCAGTCTTAAATAGTTGCTTATTTTTCATAACAAACACACATATTTCGTAAATGTAAAGCGACGGTAACGGTAACAAACCAAGTTTTTTAAATATTGGTCGACATGAGTCGTCGGGCTTAAGTCCACAAATTGCTCTCATGCACTTTTTTGAGCGATGAATGCTCTTTGGAAGTCAGTGCTGTTACCCCACATTATTAGTCCATACAAAAAGTAGTTGTATTTATACAATACTTTCGCTCTTTCTACTACATCGCATTAATTTACAATTTGACAATCCTTTCAGGTTGTACTCTGCTTGTAATAACACAATTCAATCATGATTCCAAAGACACGTGGCGCCATCTATTACCATAAGAACGTTATTGTTGTTTTCCTCGGACACAGTACTTTTTTTCGGGATGAAAGGTACACTATGTCCGTTTCTGTACAACTGACAACGTATATGCAAATTTCAGGATGATCGGTTGAGTGGTTTAGGCGTGAAGAGGTAAAAAACAATCTTATTTTCGCATTTATAATATTATTAGTAAGGATAGGTAGTATGCCGAATTTAATCAATACGTTTGTTGGTTTTGAAATAGCTAGGTAACTACCTACTTAGGCGCTTTGTATCTCATGATTCATCGTGTTTGAAAATAATAATAAATGAAAATAAAGCCGGTAGCTTGGACCCTGTTCCCGATACCGGTGGGCTACAATTTTTTTTTTTATATTTAAAAATTTAATTAGTGTGTAGGAAAATAAATAAAGAAAATAATAATAACTTATTTATTTCAAAACAGTAACCATATTGTTTTCAACATGTAGAAATGGTGCCCATAAATACATAAGTAGGTCAAGTGGCCCCAAACCAGGTTTAGATTTTTAAGTTGTTATTTTTTCGTAAATAAATTTTCAAAGCCGTGATTATCTAAACGCCCTTCCTCTATTTCTTATTAATTTCCACTCTTACACAGGGAATAATATTCAGCGACAACCTCAATCATTTCATAAAGCGCACTCCACACACTCCAGACATAAACGCACGGCCCATAACAACACATTACGAAGTCACATGAACGCTAGAGATCATAAGTGCAATACCGCATGCGACGTCGCTTTCACGCTCCGTATTAATGTTATAAATTAGGACGTATACGCCCACTCAAATAACCGTAAACACGGCGTAGTGGCCATTCGCAGCACTTGTGCCATCGGCCTTATGTCCTTACGTTGTCTCATTCATTTTTCTTTGTCTGCGATGTGAACATGCCTTTATGCTCTGGTGCGCACTGAAATAGAATTTTGTTAGGATTGCTGTTGGACTGATGTGAAATTAAAATAAAAATAACAATGGTTTTCCATTTTTTTTGTAAGGAAAAATTCTTAAGAGTTAGTGCTAGGTTATTCTTAGCAAAACTCTGAATACCGAGTCCCATGTCGTATAAATAACGTAAAAGACGATGTCAAACAGGTTATCTAAGCACTAAATCGGACAGTTATTTAAATATTAAGTACCTATAGCTAGTTCGAATATTCATGGATATACGCAGCCTTCTTGAAACTCAGCGCTACATTAATAAAATGTACCTTTTTTTATTTATTTATTTATTGGGGATTTTACGTATAGCGTATATCAGTCCCATCGTATCCTAAACAATAATTTACCTTCATTAAGGAAAGAATTACGTCCGATTTCACTAAAACTAAACATAAAGGACTGGCTAAATATTATTGCAATGTTGAAATTCAAGACTGCACTACAGGCATCAATTTAAGTAAACTGTTGAAAACTGGCATTAGGTACTGTTTTATCAATATCCACATATTTGCTTAAGTCCAAATACGCATGAAATTGTTATAATTCGTATAAAAGTTGATGGCGAAACTAAATTACTTATTACACAGGACGAAATGGTTTTAATTTAAACATAGGCTACTATCACTTAAAAAAAAAATCAATAAACATAAAAAAACTACTCACAATAACAATAGAAACAAGTGCTATATACTAAGCGCATCGTTTCAAGGACATTCATAGAACGTTAGTGTCGTATATATGGAATCCGAGCTAGTCCCATTCAATATCTATTTACTTATATTGGTATGACCCGACGTGTGGATGGCTCGCTGAAAACATACACAGTTAAGGTGTAGACAGATCAAATCAAATCAAATCTTTTATTTGTGATACATGGGTAACATGCAGGTGTTCATTACATAATTATATAATAATAATGTTCATTAGCCACTTGGGCATATAAATTTTTAAATAATATATTGAAAATATGAGTCTAAAATTACATTTATTTCATATAAATTCAAAGATGTCACTAGTTCTCTACTGCAAAAATCAGGGACCGATAAAAAGGGGTTTTAAGGCGTGGTGTTACCTCAATATTCCCAAAAATTAGATAGTCGAGTATGACGTAATGCAATGAAAATATCTGACGCAAAAAATACAGTGGACAGAGAAGGGTTTAACGGAACAGAATAATAAATAATAGTTTGATATTCCCAATAAAAAATTGGGAAGTTGCGGCACAAAAATAAACTTTGGCGTCGAAGATCTCTGGAAGATGTATTTTCAGCGGTAACAACAGTTTAAAAAAAAACAATATTTTTTAAACTTTAACCACACAATTATTTAATTTAATATCTATATTTTGAATTATCTAAAGAAAACCTGTTAAATAAATTTTTGCCCATTCGCAGCTTAGTCACATGTCAACACAAATACATATTATTTTCAATTTTCAACCTTATTTACACTCCATAGTGGCGAGAATAGTTTACGCGGTCTAGTAGCGATTAAAATCGTTGTCAGTCCGCGCCATAATATCTGTGAAACGACTGTTTTGTTTTTTGAAAGCAATAGACAAGTATCCACGAATGATGGTATTCATCCAAGACACCCTAAAAAGTTAGCCCAACTGCGTGCTACTTTTTCAGCCTAACGAAACTGTTTATTTCTTTCATTCAATTACTAACAGCCTAAACTGCAGGGTGTAGAAGTATGAAAGCACAAAAGTATACCATATTTAAGAATGGTTAACAGTAGAAAAGGATTTTTGTCAATTAATCCCCTGAAAAGAGTAAAGTCGATGTTCAATGTTCAAGATCGTCAGTTTTGTTATAAATGGCAGGCTTTTTTTTTAAAAGAAAAAAGTTGCCTAAAAGGCAAGAATATGCACGTTACTATACAGGGTATAAATAGACCCTTCACAAAGCCGTCAACCAAGCATTCTGTACATCAAACTAAGTAACTTTACCCAAAAATTATTGCTGGGAATCGACTTTTTTGTTGGTGTGAAAAATCACGTTTTACGGTAGCACTCGATGGAAAGCACTCAAAGCATTGTGCTAATGGATGGATGGAATAGTACGGGGGTCGTGGAGGTGTTATAAGTAATAATATTACATTAAAAACATGTATTTAAAAAAAAACCTGTGAAAAAGTTGGTTGACCCCCAATATCTCCGTAACTAGAAGGTTCCCAGGTATGGTCTACAACAAAAAAATGATCTAAAAGATGTCTATTTACTCCCTTTATAGTCATTTTCTCTGTAACTGTTTATTTCTGTAGGAGCTGAAATTGAACCTACTTTTATGTGTGAGCTCAAACTTAAAGCATATATTTGAATTAGACCATTACAGGTACTTCTGAATTGTCAAAAACAAAAAGATCAAGCTACAGTAGCAGTGGCAAGGCATAATAACTTGTGAAAGTACTGTTAGTTGCCCATTCCAACGTAACAAAAAATAACGTAAGATAAAGATATATTTCTCACCACAATACATAAGTACATTATACGAACGTGAACACACACACATCACAGATACACACACACACACATCACAGATACACACACACACACATCACGTCACATCACACACACACACATCACGTCACATCACACACACACACATCACGTCACATTACATCACGTTTCTTGCTTGTCTAAGAATAAACCCAATAACACTTTGCCAGACCCGGGAATCGAACCCAGGACTTCATGCTCAGCAGTCGCGCTTGCGACCACTAGACCAACGAGGTAGTCATTGGTCATTTCTGTTACTAAATTAAAGTTCCTCACTCAAATTTTGGACGTCCAACTTCATATGCATGTACCTTTATCTCCCAGCGTAAGCACAGTACTAATGGTATTGAGTCTACGAGCACACTCGTGCCCAGACATCTCTGCAGCCATCAGCCACAGCCAGGCCACGTGATGCATACGTATTGCTCGATTTTCCAGCCAGCAGTTTCAATTCTACCATCCCATTAGTGGCATTCGATTGCCGTCGTTGAAATGAATAGAAATTTTACTTGTGTCGTTGATGTTGCGTAACTTGCAATTGGGTGTAACTGTGTCTGAATATTGTATTTTTAGACAAAGGTTTTTTTTTTAAGTACACACGGCGGCACATGAAGCTGTACATGTCCAGTATAACTTGGCCTTGCTCTATATAGATTTCCTATACAATGAGAGATCCGCATAAACTGGTTTTGTATAGCTTGATTAGCCTTCGTGCGTACAAATCAGTTTAGCATTTGAATTTTCAAATTAAAAACCTTTTTTTTTTTTTTTTTAATCTTACTTGCTTACATTATGATACCATATAAGTTTACTATAAGACACGAAAATCCTAATATGGCAATACAAATTCTACTTCACTTGCTCACCTATTAATTTTGTCGTATAGCTAAACAAAATATTTAAAAAAAATCCTCTCAAGATGATGACATCATTAGTGCTAATCTAAAATAAATAAATGACGACTTAACGAAACTCCAAATTCAAAACAAGCACAAAAAGCAGCTTCATTAAAATTAAACAAATAACTTAAGTACATAATTGTAAAGGATTTCGTTTCCTAATTGAGAGTCGAAAGCTTCGTTACGACACAAAATTCTTTAGCCAAATATTTATTTCAATTATAGAATCCCCTTACCCCTTGCAATTGACACGAAAAGAACCCGTTGACATCTTAGAAAAAGGGCTGATTCTCAAAGGAGACGGCTTGATTGAGAGGATACTTAGAACCCTACTTAGCCTTTTAAAGCCGGTTCTAATTAACACCGTGAAGGCGATAATTGAGTATTTATTCAAGATTACAGTGTAACGAACCTTTGTGTCGATTGTTTACAAAGTGTTTGTGATAAATATTTGGTGGAAGTTTACACTTCATCTATAAAAATAAATAAAATTGAAGTCTGTTTGTAATATTAAAATAACCGTTTTTTTTTATTGAATGCATGTGAAAGTGTATACGGTCCTTATAACAAAAACACATTTTTTTATTTTTTTCTGTCTATCTGTTTGGTCCGGCTAATTTCCGAAACGGCTGATCTGATTTTGATGGGACTTTTACTGGCAGATAACTGATGCTAGAAGGTCTAACTTAGGCTACTTTTTTTTATAGAATAATGATTAGGATTATGTGCAAAAAAATGAAAACCTTTTAAATTAGTAACAAAATTCGATTCAAAAAGGGAAGAAATACTTTTTTATAATACTGTCACGCGAACGAAAGTCGCATGCAACAGCTAGTAATGAATAAAATTGTATGCTTCGACTATGTGTGTATGATGACTGAATACTTCAAGTATTCGGTGACTAATCACGTTCGAACATTCACAGTTAATGCACAAGACGCTGATTAATTACCCACTTAAAAATCAGTTTCAAAATACCCTTAAGTACTTGCCAACAAAAATATGGGTATGCCACCATCTGCCACTATAGAGACAGCTAACAAAGTCAGTCCATATAACATATCAATATAGGTACCAGTTTATTTACGATCTCAATTTAGGATTCACAGCCAGCACGTCAGTTATCAACCATTTTTATATATCAGACCATTTTATAATATTTATGACTCATGCACTGCTCGTTTTATTGATAAAGAGTATCATAAAACTGTGTTACCCCAAGCGATGGTCGCTGAAAAAGAGGGAGAAACGCAATAAAGAATATGTAATACATTTTCTTTGTGGATTTTCCTCTTGACCGCACATGGAATATTTAAAACTGGCTTCGGTATATGCTTCGGTCTTTTCTGATGGAATTGGACAGCCACCCGCGTGAATACGGGTTGGGTGCGTTTGCATATATTTGTGTGAATATTATAGGTAATACATTCAACCCGAACTCGACGCGGGTATTGAGAATGTTCGAGTATAAAATATAAACACGTTTATTTGAGAAACATTTGTTTGAGAACGCTGTACAATTAAACCAGAAAAAGTATGCACTCCGGTAATCTTCACGTTTCAGAATTTTCACGAATGACGCGCTTTAAGTTATGATATGTAGAAATGTGCAGACGTACAGTCAGGAGGAATAATGTCACGTTCGACTTTTGTAGTTTGTAGTATTCGTATGTGTATCCACATACTAAACTAATTCTCTCTATTGGAGTAATCTACCGTCCTAACTTAGACAACCATAACAATGTTAGAAGTACCTACGATTGGAGTAACGGTGGTCTTATAGTTACGATGGCAGTAATTAAGTCCATCGACTTAATCTTGTAAATAGGCAGAGGCTCGATGTAAAATACTGGTATTCAGTTGCATCCAGTTAGACTGGAAGCCGACTCCAACATAATTGGGAAAAGTCTAGGCAGATAATAATCTCATGGCTCGATATTAGAAAATGTTCTCAACAACTTATTTAGCTAAGAAGATATCCCCGTTTTAAGCTTCACATTCTTTCCAAAAACTGTAGCACCTAATTAAGATAATCCGAACTTCTTGTAACAAAATCTCACGCGCTCAAACCCTCACATTGCTTTGCAAACAAGTGAATAACCACCTTGTAAAAGAAACGCAAATGTTAGCTTCTAATTAGCAACAGTTGACGTTCTCCATTTCATGACAAAAAGCGACATCACTGAGGGACAGGTGAGATAGCTACAGAAGGTTAAGTCCACACAACAGACGCAAACACACATAAAAGGCGAACGTACAGCACAGATCTTCAAGTGTGCGCTTCGGAAATTATTCTTTCTTTTTCGTATGGTCTGTGATTAATCTAGTGTCGAGAGTTTTTATGCCGCCCATGGGCCTCTGACGTGGCTTTACATGCCGTCGAGGCCTCAATTATACAATATGCACATGAATTCGAAAAATCAGAGGTGCGTGTCTTGGGTTCGAACTCGAGTCTTGGCAGTCCGATGGTCACAACAGTATACTATCACTGCTGTGTGGGAATTATTGCGCGGCAGGAATAAAGTTAGAAGCCTTGGATACAGATCCAAGGCGCGACCACAGGGTCGCGCCACAGATAAACCTAAGGCGCGTCATTCGTGAAGATTACAGGAGTGCATAATTTTTCTCGTTTAATTGTACAGCGCTATACGTAAACGTGTTTAGGTCAGCCCCATAATATTGGTACCTTTGATGCACGGCATGTCCAGGGACATGCCGTGCATCAAAGGTAAATAAATATATTTTCTTTCTTTTCTTTCTTTCTTTATGGAACGGACCTTCTGTAACTAACTGTTGTGTGTCTGAGGGATGGTCGGGTTGCACCGATTAAGGATTCAAGAGGCCGCCTCGCGCCTCCTTCCTTGCCTCGTCTAATTACCATGGCGCTGACTCCCCGGCTGTTTACTCACACTTAAGACGAAATTACGTCAAGAATCTCCACCTTTGCCTCGAATAAGCGATGATTGAGAGTTAAGTACTTCCCTAAACATCATTTGGTACATTGAAAACAAGTTTGAATTTTAGTCTTTATTGGTATAGGTCAATAAAACCAATTCAGAAGGAATATTCCTAGAGCAAAATGCAATGCACATGGAGGGAAGGAGAGTCTCCAGTTGACTAGAACCATTGTTGGGGCTGTGAGTCAAACCAAACAAAACTGCAAGGCATGAGTTTTAATCACACGTGTAGAAGACAGGTGATTGACGATCAATCCAAGTTATAAGGGAAAACCGATCTTAATACTAATATTCATCATCATCTGCCTGCCTTTTCCCAACTATGTTAGGGTCGGCTACCAGTCTAACCGGATGCAGCTGAATACCAGTATTTTACATGGACCTGCCTATCTGACCTCTACAACCCAGTTAGTACTAGCTAAGACGATACTCTTTGGTAAGACTGGTTGCCAGACTTTTTGAGCCACTGACTACCAGTAAGGACTGTCAAAGATCTACAAATGACAGCCGGGACCAACGGCTTAACGTGCTTTCTGAGGCACGGAGGAAACTCGGTATGTAATGGGTGGTCATAAAACAAAAAAAAAACTGAGCAAAAAAACCGACCTCCTCAATAATATCATAATACTAGGATATACTATACCATATACTACTACTAAATTACTATTATTTTAATATTAACATTAACATGATTTAAAAAATTTCAGCCGAGGCTAATTTGGGAACAGTCATGTGGTGTATAACTAGATTTTGTCTGCAGCTTTGCTCCGTTATGATTATGATCATTGCTTTTTTTTTGTTGAATGGTTTTACTCTTGACCTTAATTATCCCCCCCCCCCCCCCAAAGTTTTAAACACTCAGAGATAATGTAAACCCTATTGATAAAAGAATTGTCGGAATAGTATCAGTAGTTCAAACTAATATGCAACCTGCATTTCCTAAAAATAACGCAATATATGAAAAAGCTTCAAGGTACTTAACTTTAATACAAAGGGAGCAGGGTTGGAAAGCAGCGCAGGGATAAGGCAGTTAGTCAGTTGGCATGCTGCCACATCACCCTGTGGCTTCCTATTCAGAGGAATTGGCACCATTCGGGCATCCCGTAAAGGTTTCAACGGCAATGCAATTTGGAACATATGACGAGTGTTGGTAATACAATGTTGGGGGACCAGAAATAGAAATAAGTTTATAATAACTGGTGCTGAAAAACTGCACAGAAAAATATCTGGAGGACAAGCCCTAGAACCGCAATTTGAAGACAGTGACGACTATTGATACATACGATATACGAGTTTTATAGTATCTAGATTTGACTCGTTGTCGACATGTGGGACGTGAGTACAGCAGTCATTGTGCCGATAGTAGTGTCGGCCAATGGACCTCGACCAACATCTGAGGAGACTCTCGTTTGGCAGCTGGATCAAGCGTTTGATCCAGAAAGCAGTACTTCTGGACGCGGGGCGTATTATTAGGAGGTTCCTCTCTTAAGAGCCCTGACCACCGGTAGCTCGGACCCTGTTCCCGATGCTAATGGGCTACAATTTTTATACTTTTAATATGTAAAAATAAAAGGTATGTATAAAAATTAATAAACGAAAACCATCATACATATCTACTACAATCGCTTCTGGTAATAACGAAATATATCTGGATTGATAAGATTGTAAAATTCATCTCGTAGGTTTATCAAAATAATTGCATTGACGGTTTCAAAATGACATTGTTTTCATCGCCCATTCTCTTCAGATTATGTTTATTCCGCGTACAACAGACAAACACATTATGGTTGGGGATGACTGGACAACTTCATCTGGATTTCAGGATTGGATGGACTGCCTATCTAATCTCTACAACGATAACTATTGGTAAGACTGGCTGTGAGATATTCAGGCGTCTGCCTGTTTCGCGTAACGTCTGTCAAAGATACAAACGAATGATAGCTCTGAGCAGGGGATTAATGTGCTTTACGGCATTGGGTGGTCTGTGGTCTCCCATCCATATATTGACCTCAGCAAGCGTAGCTTAATCTTCGATCAACCCGTGCGGCTGTTATAATTTAGCCCCTCAATTTCTAAGAATCAGAAAATGGTTAATTCTTTGGCGAAAAACTAATGATGAACATATCAAGAAACTGTCAAATAATTACTTGATTTTCATAAAAGTACACACAATCATCATCTGCCTAGCCTTTTCCCTCCACAACCCAGTTAGTACTAGATAATACGATATCCCTTGGTAAGACTGGTTGTCAGACTTTTTGGGCCACGGACTACCTGTAACGACTGTCAAAGATCTACAAATGACAGCCGGGACCAACGGCTTAACGTGCTTTCCGAGGCACGGAGGAAACTCGGTATGTATGACCATCTACGGACCAAACCAGGCAAGCGCGGATTAACCTGAAGATCGACCTGAGCGCCTGTTATTATTTAGCCACGAGCTCCTCACATCACCTCCCAAACCACCCGTCCAAAGATAAAGTAAAAAAAAAAGTATACCTACACAAGAACACAAAAAAAAACTACACTAGCAATGTAGTAAATAGACTAAACAATTAAAATATCGTATCGAAGCATCTGTCAACGCTATGCAATTCAACGACAAGTTTACATAAATTGCAACTACTTGAGCTTCAAATATCACTGAAATCCATGAAGACAGTCAAGTGTTTTTATTTACAGTTTTATAGCCAGCTTGGTGCAATGCAGGCGATATAGCTTCGTCGATAGCTACTTGATATTCAATTTACTCGAACACTTGTGTCGAAAAATCGAAATGATATCGATACTTGATGCTTAGGAATAATCTTCACTATAAGATTAAGAAAAAGAAGAAAGATAAGAATTTTTTGTTTTTTTTTTTGGTTTTTTGTTATTTTTCTTTTTGTATTTTTTTTGTTTTTCTAAAAAAGAAACTGCTTCGTTGGTCTAGTAGTCGCAAGCGCTGCTGCTAAGCACGAAGTGCAGATTTCGATTCCTGATAATTTACCCGACCGGGTCGGGTAGGGTAAATTACTAGGCACATAACTCTAGTCATAACTAGTTATATTGAGAAAAGAATTTGCATATTTTAAATATAAGAAACGTTAAAAAGAATATACTATATAGCAAGGCCCTGGTAAAAACAGAAACTGTTTAAAACCTAGCAAATGAAGAATCACTACATAGTATAAAACAAAGTCGCTTCCCGCTGTCTGTCTGTCCCTATGTATCTTTAACAACGAAATCACACTAAATATAGCAATATACATACCTAAATTATTATAGCAGCAATAATATCGTAGAAGGTTATCGAGCAAGCGAGGCGGTAATTCCCCGCAAATTGTGGACGAGTGCATCCATCGAACACTAATGATAACAGTTACAAAAGAACTGTTACTATTTTAATGGAATGTTCATACTACAAAATACCTGTTCCTTGGCGTAAAACAATATCGTGATTTATTTTTTAGAAAAAAAGAACGTTGAGCTATTTTCTTTTTCTGAACAAAAATAAACAAATTTCGGCTTGTAATTGAATGTTGCATTTTAGTTAATGCTTGCGATCATAGTCAGCTTACGAGAGCTGGATTTAAGAGACATAGGGGTTCCTAATTGTCATATTGGGGGAAGACAGAGAACCTTTGTAAATCATAAGGTCATGTTTTTTTGTAAAGCGGTAAGTTTTCAATGAGCAAGTTATACCTAATGGCGTTTAAATTGCTATTATTTATTTATAACATCAACAAACGATATTTTATGTAGTATCATTGCGGCTCACAATCAATATATACTACTACGTACCAGTCCTGTTACCAATGACTCAGTTATTTTTTTAAAAGGAACGGAACAGCGATTCGAGTATTTGTCACTCCATTGAGTATCACGTCCCTACGAGATTCTATTGGATATATAGAAGCCAGTTTGCTTCGTAAATGCATCAGTGAGTTAACGGTAGGCTTGGTGAAAACATTAAAAAAAAAACTAGTGTTTTAGAATTCAAAGTTCTGTGTTTTTTATAGTTGCATCTTTGTGTTTCTCTTTGTCTACAAAATGTCGGTGAGTAGGCTAAAAAGTTGTTGGTTTTTTTGTGGTTTTAGCTGGTATTATTTTGAAGAGTTTACGTAAATTTTTAATATCTTATTTCTTTGTAGAGACTATGTGATATTTATATAGCAGTCCTTTAAAGGAAAGTTGCTTGTTTATACCTATATTTCTGTTTAGGTTTTTCATTAGAAATCTATGAGAAGTTGCTTCAAATTAGATATTGGTTTATATAACCCGCATAGAACCAATAGCCGTGGTTAAAGAAGATATTTGTTTAACAATTAAAGTTTTTTTTTTGTTTCGTTCGGTCTTATAAGAATAAGAATAATTTATTGTTTAAGAAATTACATTCAATCCAATTTCACCTACTACCACCTACGGCTCTTTTCCTACGAGTATTTTAACTATTTTTTTCAATTTTTTTTTCATTAATTTTTTTCTTATGCAGAGGAAACTTGTGTCCCAAAAGTAGGACCTTTCCATTTATGGGACCTTTTTAATCTATTTTTTTTATTAATTATTTTTTACAAAGACAAAATTAAAGAGCGTTATCTTTTTTAAAGTTTGTGCACTAACCACAACATTAATTATTCGCCTTCTTAAGAAAGATTTAATAAAAACATTAGCTGTTCAGCTATATCGGACAATGATAATCCTGGAGTCTTCTCGAATGAACGACCATCCTGATGCGTAATCTTTAAATAAATACCTTTTTTCTTTATCCTTCTTGAGAAAGTGTTAAAAAAACTTTGGCTGGTCTGCTAAGTCAGTCGGTATCTTCTGGATTCTTCTGATCGATCATGCTTAAGTAAACTTATACTGTCACTTACGGGATATCTTCCGTGATTGTTCTTTTTTTTGAGCTCCCGATGTTTTGGCGCTGTGCAAGCGCCATGAGACAGAGAGTTAAGAGAGAAAGAGAGAGAGATCCCGTAAGTGACAGTATAAGTTTAGTTGTAAACCGTGAAAGCTTAAAACAGTGTATAATTAGATATGCTATTCAGGTTACCTCCTTTATTTCAGACTCCTTACCAAGGCAAGGGACGATGCTTCGGCGAGTACAAGTGCCCGAAGTGCAACCGAAGCTGGATGAGCGCTAACTCCTGGGCCAACTACGGGCAAGAGTGCACCTCCTGCAACATCAACGTCATGCCTCATAAACAGGTATGTACTCACTTAAATTCACATTTTTTCCCAGGTGTAAGGCAGAAACGTGTGCCAGCTGCTAGTATCTTTGAAGATCCTTTTTTATTTCGTCTACGGTTATACATCTAGTCATACAAATATTTTGTGTCTATTATGTTCATTATGTAAAAGTTGGCGCGACTGCTGAGCATGAGGTCCTGGGTCCAATTCCCAGGTCGGGCAAAGTGTTATTGGATTTTTCCATCAGCAATTTCTTAGTGTCAGCTAAGGAGTCTTGATTTGTTCCCAGTTGATGTCAATAGGGTCGCCCCATATCACATGGGACTTAAACATAACTGGCCAAGTGTGTAAAATGTATTATGACAATCTTCTGTTAAAATAAGATCCTTTGTGTAGAATTTAGGCACGTGGTTAAATAATAACCGCCGCTTGGGGTCGGTCTTTAAGGTTAAGCAGCGCTTGCCGAGGTCAGCCTGTAGATGGGGGTGGCCATCGATTATACATATATCGAGTTCCCTCCGTGCCCCGGAAAGCACATTAAGCCGTTGGTCCCGGCTGTCATTTGCAGATATTTGACAGTCGTTACAGATAGTCAGTGGCCCGATAGTCCGACAACTAATCTTACCAAAGGGTATCCTTTTACCCAGAGGTCAGAGGTCAGATATGCGGTCATATGATGATGTAGGTTTTTGACAACTGTTTCATAATGTTTGTTATTTCAGAGGCCCCTCCTCAAACCTGACGGATTGGACAAAAGTGACCCGATGAAGAAACACCCACAGGAACTGTGCCAGAAGTGTCAATATCTGGGAAGATATTGCGGGAAATCTTATTATTGATCGATTTATAATGATATATTATCGATTTATTAATTAGAACTAGTTTTACCAAAAAATAACGGTTTTTTATCGAATCGAAAGTACAATAATTAATTATTATGTTTTTTAAATGGGATATTAATTGGATTGAAAAAAAAAAAAAACGTAATTCACAACTTTATTCTACTCATCACAAAATGAACGTGATAATTACTTTCCTAAAATATTATGGTTTTAAATGTAAAGAAAAAATACATTTAAGTGTACAAATTAATGAATAAATTAAATTTTCTTTTTTTTTTTTGCAAATTGCAGGAATATCAATAGTTCATTTAATTCAAATGAATGACTTTTTCATGAAATAGTTATTAACACCTTTTGATGATTTTAATTGTAGTAATAATTACTCTAAAACTACATATGTACCTCTTACGATCGCGAATTATATTTTGTTCAACATACATCCTCACAAATTTTCGAGTTGACAGTCGTCACAGGTAGTCAGTTGCCCAAAAAAGCCTGACAAACAGTCTTACCAAGGGGTATCGTATTACCCAGTACAGGCAAGCAACAGTAGTAGGCATTCAGCTGCATCCGGTTAAGACTGGAAGCCGACCCCAACATAGTTGGGAAAAGGCTAGGCAGATGATGATGACAGCCTGACACTGACCGGCAAATTACAAAACAGGCAAGAAAATTTGAATTTCGAAGCTACCCTGGCGCTTTTCGGTTAGGTTTTTAAAAAAAAACCCATGTTATGTAATGTTTTGTAACTAAAGAAAATGGCCGATTCTATTTTATATGAGAAATATAATCGCGAAGGTTTTCGTAATTATTATTGTACTAGCTAGAACATGACTCACTAAATGCACCTAATCGTGAAGGAGAGGGAGCAAAGTACGGGTTTTATTAGTGTTACTGACTTGGCTGCTGATTAAGGCTATTTTTAATTAAATTTCTCACACGACAGTGCTCGTCCGCGCGGTCGGGCGATAACTGAGTCACCTACATCCGTGAGGCGTGATTCTAACTCATACTGAAGATTTCCAGTTAATCTTTCATATTTAATTCAACCAAGGTTTGACTTTGACACTAATATAATAATTTGCTCTCAGTCCTCCAGTACAACATTATTATTGTAATAAGTTTAAATAAAGGCATTGTGTCAATAATTTATTGTATTTTCTTTAAGTACCTTTCAATGAGGTGAATCTAATATTCCTCGTGGAGGAAGATCTGCAGATCTTTTTTTTTTTTTTTTTTTGCTGGGATTTCTTATATTTCATAGGTATGTCTGATATGTCAGGATTAATTAGGCTCGTACATCATGTGGGCAGCAAATGGGTTTCGTGCAATGAAACACACTGGGTGCGATACACTGTTTCTAGCAAAACTAACGAATTACTTGAGATTACAACTTAACACAATAAAACGGGACACAATGAATCGGGTACAGTTCCAAGACGTCACAACTCTGCCGCGATCAGACATTGAATGTCGCCCTCGCCTCGATTTGATATCAGGGCTCTGTAGAAGCACGATGTGGAGTGGGTAGACTTGTAATTAGATCGCGTGACGTCACCACTAGCGCACTTGCGATTGCTTTTATGTCCATACTAACGGCCGGATCTGACAGGTACATATATCCATAGGTCACTCAACTAGAATAACACTAGTTTCTTACGACAGGGTGGGCAAATTATAGTCTGAAAAAATTGGCGAGGTACGGTCGACTAACCTCGGCCCTCAACACTTTGAAAATGGCGACGTCGCACACGTTGAATAATCACAATGTGTGGGCGCAGAATCGAAATACTATGGTAGGTACAGCTATGTAATATATATAGTAAGGAGTTCGAAGGAAACCGACCATAATATTTATATTAACATGGTTTAGGAAAAACTAATATTTTATCAACCTAGGGTAATTTAGGATCAGTCACATGATGTGACAAGTCCAAAGCGATCACAATTTTGTTATGTTGATCGTTCCTACACAGTTCAACTAATGGTAGAAGCAAGAGGAATTTGTATGGGTTGTCCCATAAAAACTATGCTTGTGTCAGCATAAAAGCTCAGTACGTAAGCCACTTCGTGGCTGTGCTTGCATAAGTCTAAGAAAGGTAAAGTTATTTTGTCTAGGCTAAGTTTTAGCACGTAAGTTCAGTGCGCAGTTGCATCCGATGCTGTAATGACGTATCTCAATTTAAATAAGTAATTAATCCATTTTTAGGGTTCCGTACCTGAAGGGTAACCAACGGGACCCTATTACGCCTCCGCTGTCCGTCCGTACGTCCAACCGTTTGTCAGCGGGCTGTATCTCATGATGCGTAATAAGAAGACAGTTGAAATTTTCACAGAATGTGTTTTCTGCTGTTCCGCTAATAAATAAATTAAAGGGGCTCCTCTACTACGATGGTATAGCCCTTCAAGAGTCCGACTCGTGACTCATGATTTTTTTTTAAGTCTTTCGGGGCTCTCCCAATACTGACTAGCCTGAAGCTAGCAATTCAACGTGTTTGTACAGTAATTTACTAACTAGGTACTCATCATCATCTGCCTAGCCTTTTCCTAACTATGTTGGGGTCGGCTTCCAGTCTAACGGGATGCAGCTGAATACCAGTATTTTACATGGAGCGACTGCCTATCTGACCTCCACAACCCAGTTAGTACTAGGTAATTGTATCCTGGCAATGATCGCAAACAGGCTGGACTGCCCTTTTGTCCGGCATTGTTGTGGCAGGCATGTTGCTGTTCCAGTGCCCGTTAGAAAATTGTAATTATTGTTTATTTATTTTTATGACCCATAATGTATCAATTGATAATGGATAAGTTTTATTTAATTGTGTATTGCATTTTAATTTTGATTGAATTTTAATTAAGTTGAGCTGACTTGAATTTTAATTTGATTTGAATCAATTCTATTTATATTGTAATTTATTTTATTTTTAACTAAATTGTGATGTTTTTGTTTTTTTTTTGTGTTTGTAGTGTGATTGTAGTCTGACTGTATTGTGTGAATTGGCAATGGGTGTAAATTACCTAAATAAATGAATTTATGCAATACGATACCCCTTGGTAAGACTGGTTGTCAGACTTTTTGGGCCACTGACTACCAGTTACGACTGTCAAGGATCTACAAATGACAGACGGGACCAACGGCTTAACGTGCTTTCCGAGGCACGGAGGAAACTCGGTATGTAATGGGAGGTCACCGATCCACAGACCAACCTCGGCAAGCACGGCTTAACCTAAAGATCGACCCGAGCGGCTGTTATTATTTAGCCACGAGATCCTCTAATTTACATCAATTAATTTTTATCATTAATTTATATTTGTGTTTGGTAATACCTAGTTGGTATTACCAAACACAAATATACCTACCTACTTAAAGTACACACAAACGATTCTAAAATACATAGATAAGAGGACGCTACTAATTAATATCTGCTGCCTTACTGACCGCAGACATTGCTTCTAAGGATTGCAATTATTCTTGACCCCTTCGTAAGACGTAGAAAGACCCCATTATTTGAATTGTGGGGTCTGGTATCCAATGCCGTGACCGCAAGCCAGTGACGAGAGAAGTGAACTAATTTAACTAGTCTTGAACACTTTATAGAGATTCAAATGTAATATTATTTAAAAGATTTTACAAAGTGTGAACGGACCCTTCACGAAGCTGTCAACCAAGCATTCTGTACACAAAACTAAGTAGCACAACGAAATTTTTTTTTTTCGGTCAGCCACAATGTAACGCACTCAAAACATTGTGCTGATGGATTGATGGATGCATGGAATAGTACCTACGGGGGTCGGAGGTACCTATTTAAAGTATTTTTTTTAAAAATTTGTTTCGTTTAGAAGGGTGAAGCATGCGAGACATTTAGCTTTTGTCTCTGGAATGGGCAACGTTCTAGTTTTCCAGAATCCTCTTCCTCTCTTTTTCTTGGTAACAACCCCATTTAGGGGCCCATCCATAAATTACGCCACACGAATTTCATGATTTTTCGACCCCCTTCCCCCCGTCCTTGTCAAAGCTGGTCACATTTGTGAGACCCCCTCCCTAGTGTGACGTCATATATTTTGTAAATTTTATATGTTCATACAGATGAAGTTGGAAATGTTTTTAAGATTTTCGTTAATAGTTCAAATTACGTGTTTTAATATTTAGAAATTTTAGATTTTGAAATGTGATGTCACACAATTTAGGAGCCCCCCACCCCTTGTCACACAATGTCATACTTCGTCGACCCCCTCCCCCCCTTAAACTGTGACTAAATTTATGGATGGCCCCTTATAGGAAATCATACCACTGATCATCTCTAGTTTTACAGGCGGTGGTGACCAACTAATTAAACTAAAAAAAAACAAGAAAAAAGTTTTAATGAAAACTCTGGTTTGGTTATCAGTATAGCATCCAAATTGCATAACTCACTTTCAATGAAAATTCGTCTGCTCAGCAACGTGAACGAAGTACCAAATGAATATTGTTGACGCGTCAACATGATATTAATTACCCCGCTGAGTTAATTCCTTCCTTCTTTGAATAAAGAGGTCTTATCTTGCTATTACATGAAGTTCAAAGAAATAGTCAGGGGTTATCAATCTTCTATTACTTAACTCAATCAATACTCTACTAAGAAAGTACCTAATTGTTAATTTATTAAAGCAAATCTTTCCTCAACAGAGTGTTTTCTTAAGAATTAACATTAGATCCAGGAAGCGTTGTTTATATAATAAATAAGCAGTTTTCCAGGTGGCTGTAGGCCGTAAGCCTAATTTGAATGAGGGTAAATCCGTTCATTTGCGACGCCATTTACATAATCGCCGGGGGCTGATTAAATTTGTACGAACTGACGGAATCGTCTGCACCTTGTTAGTGTACTAAGCATTTAATACTGACTGTGACATTTCATTAAAGTGATTAAATTTACGACTATTACTAAATAAGGGATACAGTTTAGTTGTAATTTGATTTTTAAGTAGAATCGAAACTACATGATGTTAGGAAAGGGCTGTTTCAAAACTGAAAGGGAAATTTCATTTAAAAGTTTTCCCGAAAAAAAATTAAATCTGGCTCGCATCCTTCAGGGACATCATCATCTGCCTAGCCTTTTCCCTACTATGATGGGGTCGGCTTCCAGTCTAACCGGATGCAACTGAATACCAGTATTTTATACGGAGCAACTGCCTGTCTGACCTCCACAACCCAGTTAGAACTGGGTAATACGATACCCCTTGGTAAGACCAGTTTTTGGGCCACTAACTACCTGTAACGACTGTCAAAGATCTACAAATGACAGCCGGGACCAACGGCTTAACGTGCTTTCCGAGGCACGGAGGAAACTCGGTATGTAATGAGTAGTCACCCATCTACGGACTAACCCAGGCAAGCGCGGTTTAACCTGAAGACCAACCCGAGCGCCTGTTATTATTTAACATATTTTAGCTATAATTTTAGCCAGCTTCAAAAATAATTTTTATTTATTTCATCCTTTTATTCCTGACGTGCTACACATTTGTGATTTTATAGGGTCGGCACATTGAATTCTAGTAGTTTTTGTAGAACAACAAAACAGACCGGAAGCAATTAGGGTCAGAATAACCCCAAATTGTGTTTTTTTCTATTAAATAAAACATTGTCCCACACTAGTCTCCTGTATCGTAGGTGCGTTTACAAACATTTACGCTCACATAGACAAACAGCCAGACCCGGAACAACTACATGTAGGCCATACAAATATTGAAAAAAAAAAAAAGATTTTTTTTAATTGAATGGCTATCGTTTTATTTTACTGCAGCATTCACTTTGTGATAAATATACCTATAGCAAAGTCCACGACTACTTCTAATCTAAGTTGTATCTTCTGTTTCTAAAATACGATTCCATAACATTTTATAAATGAATAATATTTGGAAAAAAAAAACTTTAAATTGGGTCAGCTAACTTTGCAAGATAGTCAATCTATTCGCTGTTTATTTCGTTAGTGCCGATCGGCATCTACCACCAATGTAATCATGTACGAGTCGTCTCAGCACAATTCGAGCTAAGCCAAGCGGCTATTTATTGAACGTATGTATATCCAAACGTACATACATTGGGTTTTTCCATCAGGAATTTCTCAGTAGCAACCACGGAGTCTGGATTTGCGCCCGGTTGAAGGCGATAGGCTCGCCCCCTACTGGCGAAATATGGGTGTACTATTAGGTACACCTCTGCCTAACCCTTCGGAGATTCCAGTTGTGATGTTATGTTATCCATACATAATGAATATTCGATTTTGCCGCCCGGCTGTGCCGTATTATATCAATTCGAACATTTTTGTAGCACCAATTACGAGCTGCTTGTCCACGCCAGCACATCAAGCTATCCGAAACTGTCAAATTGTCAATCAACCTTGAACCTATTTCTTTAGTGATAAAGTTGAACATCTATTAAAGAAATTTGACAGAGTGTGATGAGCTTGATGTGCTAGCGTCTGTACCTACCTAATATTAAATTGCTAAACTGTCGTTAAAATCTGCGAAAATAGCCGATACATCTGCTCATCTCTTGTAGGTAATAAGAGAGAACTATAACAAAGTTACCAGCAGACGCGTAACTTACAGTTAAAAGCGAAACTTTTCAGCCATAATAACCGCTAGAAAGTGCTCCGGTTATAATATAAATTTAACTTAACATTTATCGTTTCTTCCTCGGAGCAGACAGTTAAGAAGATCCAGTTAATTTTCAGACTTCCTCTTGAAAATAAACGTATTTCGCTAGTGTGTTTTTGTGATGAAAATGGCATTATTTTGTTTTGCTTTTGTTTTTGGGTGTCTACGAATGTTATTGGTAATCTAGCTTAGCATAACGTTGCTCAGCTGCTAGGACAAAAGCCTCGTCTCTGCGAGAGTGAGTGGGCCATATACCACCACGTGAGCCCAGTTCGGTTAAGTGGACGGGACATGACTGTATTCAAATTTTTAGTTCTATGATATGAGCGTTTCCTCAGATGTTTTCTACACCGTTTTGAAAGCAGTACGAATGCTGTATCCAAAACTGGGATTGCGCCTCCAAAAGTTCGTAGGACCATAGTCAGCTGCACCGAAAGGACAAAGCTACAAGCTGACTCACGCCACCCAATGCACAATTATGTCCCAGTGCCCCAGAGGCTGAAAAGCCGTAAAAGGTTTTCGGGTGTCTCCACAGACAATGGCCCATCTTCCATCTTGCGCTGCATGCCCTAACACCTGCGCATTTGACGATCTTATAACTGCATCAGCGAGCGGAGTTCGCATAGCTGAATTTTGGGCCAAACATATTTAATAAAAATTTGCCATCGACACGCTAAGAAGAAGAAGATAGTAGAGAAGAAGTTAAAAGTTATGAAATAAATTACACAAAAAACAGTCCGTGTTTGATTCGAACCCTTGATTGTAATTAGTACCTCGACCCGTTTGTTGGGACTGTTACCACTGCACACTATTGAGTACCTCCGATTGGCAAATATCGGTTGAAGCATATTTTCAAGTTCTTCAATTTGACCTTAAGAAAGGCAATTAAAATATAATGGTAAAGATCTACTGGCAATTCCCCAATTACATGCGGGACTTAAACCTATATGGTGAAATTAGGGTTGCTAAGGTTCTACATGCATTTCAGTGTTACGTGGAAAATAGGGGTGACGTAATGTTTTCATGTCGTGAGTATGGAACTAACTACAGTACTTTCACAGTTTTTATGCCTTGTGACTGAGACTGTAGCTACTTTTCATTGTTGTCTTTGTTTCGACATTTCAAAAGTGCCTGTAACTGACCTACTTGAAATAAATGCTTTGATTTTGATTTTGATGTGGATGGGTATAAGAGTAGAGGAAGACCAAATAAACGATGGTTAGATTGTCTGAAGGATGATACGGAAAGAATGTCTGATGATATAACGAGTAATAGAGAAGTATGGAAGAAGACGACATGCTGCACCGACCCCAAATAAATTGGGATAAGGGCAGGAGAATGATGATAATTCTTGGGAAAGAGCTACACTTTCCTTACCCATAGGTTTCTTGAAAGGCCTTTGAGGGATTATTTAAATACGTTTAGCAGAAGTGCCCATGTCAGCCCATAGGTACCTACAAAAGATAAATGTCCGTCCATAACATCAATAAGCATTTAATTAAATTAATTATTGAGCAACTATTAATTAAATTAACTGTAAGGGTCACTTGAGTCCCCATGGGTGTAGTTCTACAAGATTTCTAAAGGGTTTTGTCCAGTCGTAATGGTGTGTGGGTCCAAGTGATAGGAATAAATACGATAGAAGGATTTATTAAATGTACGTATCGAAGGATTAAATAAAGCTTAACAAGAAATTACGATGAATTAAAAGACATCCTAACCTAAGTGGAACCAGGATTTTAGGTACCATTAAAGAATCAGGAATCAGTCAGAGGCACACAAACTGATCGATTGATTGTGACAGGCAGATATAAGTATTTTTTTTAGCCTGTCTTTTATTCCTTTGCTGGGCAAAGGCTTCCCATTTCTCCTTTCAAACCTTTCTACCTTTTGCAAAATCTGGCCATGTTTTCCCCGCAAACAAGATAAGATCGTCACACCACCTTCGCCGCGACATAATATTTACTATGTAATATCATTTTATCTCTATGATTTGTATAAGAAAAACAGTTTACTAAAAAATAATCGATTTAACTATCTAGTTCAACTAAGTTTTCCATATCAGAACAAGTAACGTTTAATTAAAATTATCAAAAAACCCGACTAAAAATGGTATTATGTAGGTACCTAATCTAAATCTCTAGTAATCTCTTTTTAATTTCCTTTATTTTGATACCCTACTCGATAGGTTTGGATTAAAAAAAAATATTAACGACTAACAATTTAGCGCCAAAATTCCGCCATTTTGTTTTTTGTTTAAACACCCATCTAAGGACACTTGGGTTTTTGAGAATTTATTTATTATTTTTATTTATTTTTCCATACAGCCATTTGGAACATACAAGGAAATAAAGAAATTTACAAAAAACAAACAAAGAAACATACAAGATACTCTTCCTTGGTAGTCGGGTAAAAAAGCAAAAACAGGTAGGTAAATTTGTGTAGCACAGACTAAAAAACACACAACTTAAAACACTCATGTTATAAATTCACAGTTTTATATAGGTACCCAAGTTCCACAGAGGATCCAAAAGATTTATATTTTATAAATTGATCACCAATAAGCTTATAACTTGGTGCAAACGGTCACAGGTGTCAGAAGCAACACTTCGTCTAGTTGGAGAAGGCACCGGATGGAAGGGTCGCGGTCACTACATAGTCTAGTCAAATTAATTGACCGCCTTATAACCGTTTTATTACAAGTGGTCAGAACCCTCGACTTGCTAGAGAAATTGGATGGTGTGGCAATTGTGAAAGGCATCCTGTTTGGACTATGTACTATTGATTTCGTTAATTTACTATACATAGAACCATGGGCACCCAAATACCATCTGCCTAGTCTTTTCTTAATATTCCTTTATAGTTTCAGAAAATTCAAGAGTTTCAGCGATTAAGGAAGTATTTTCGGAAGAACCAAATTGAATGGCCGAGATTTAAATCTAATCAGAAGAAGTACTCATGATCTTCAAACTACCAAATCGTGATATTTAGCTAAGAATTTAACCATCCCAATTATACTTGATAGCTTTCTGAGATACCTTCCAGTCAGTTTCATAGCCTAATGAGTTTTGTAACTCGGAAATGAAATGTTTCGTTTCTTAGAATTTTTTCATGGATCGATTTGCTTTTTTTACAAAAACCGAATCTAGTGTCGGCTTCTACGGAATTTGAATCACGGAGTCATGATTCAAATTCCGTAACGCCAAATTGGCTTCCTACACTCATTACTCCGAGCGGATTATTACAAAATATAATTATCATAAGTTAGAACTCACACGAATGATTCCGCCAAGTGCTCTGCATTACGTTGCTCGCCCCGGGACCAAACATTTGCTTTCATGAATACCTTACCATAACAGACGAAGCCAAGCCCTCGCCGTAAAAGCAACAATGTAAATTTAATCTCAATTCCCATTGTAAATAACGCCAGTTCCATGTCTTAAAGACTGCTTACCCTTGCTGCTTACGTTTTATCTCACTTGATTTTTAAAAGTAACCAATCAAAGAGCGTGGAGCTTGGCACTAGCAAAGATAGGCCTATACCCAGCCGTGGGTGAAGTTGAGCTGTGAATGATGATAATGCAAGTAGCAAATGATGATGGAAAAACTTATGTCAATTCTGTTGGAGTCATTGCCATATATCCACGCCCTTTGATTGGTGAATGAAACAAAAGCAAGCAAGCTACCGGCAATACTTTTCTGCTAGTTATTACCGTATTTAAGATGGCGTCGTCCTCTTTACAGAATTTAAAAATGTAAATATAATCATGCCGTGTAATCAATTTTCCGCCTCACGTTGGAAATTGAATAATCTTGTTTCTGATTACGACACAAAAAGTTCATATTGTGTCAATTTAACTTCTAATCACTTTTTAAATACGTTAGCACCGAGACGCGCCCGATCAACGAATAAATTTGAATTCATTAACAAACTGATTCGTGCCCGCCCTGTGCTTACTATTGAGGGGGAAACAAATTGATTTTTTATAGAAATTTTATTCGGTTTTTATGCTATTATGCGTCTTAACAATGTTTCTGAAACTTAATGATTTAATCGCTTAAAAACGCCTTAGCAATCCCGCCAGTAACAATGACCGCTGATTGATAAAACGCGTGAAAAACGAATAAATAAACAAACGAACACCAAGCAATATTGTAGAAAATATTAAATATTGTCTAGAGGCGCATCTAAAAATATTTTTAATAATCGCGAGCGGAATTCTTAGCTGCATCCTTTATAGAAATCCAATTTATTATTTAAACAAAAGTGCTGAGATGCCAGAGGTTTAATGCGTGCATACCTCGTTTATTAAATGGCGGAGAGAGAGAGAATATGGCCGACCCGACAAAGGACTCGCTGAAGCGTCGATTGATAATTAATATTGTTTTATTATAAGCCCCGTATCTCGGAACAACACGGATTCCAATATGGCCAAATTGTAAACCATTGGTGCATGCCTAATTCTGTAATGGTATTAAATGTTTAGATACTGATTATAACCGCCTTTGTTGCGACTGAGCCCTCTGTTTTTGTTTAAATTTTAGAGTGTTGTGCACTTTGATATTATGAAGTCGGATATACAGCTCCGACGGGCTTAAGTATTTTCAAGAGTTTCGTCTTTTTGGGATCATGATTCATAAAATTGTTAACAATGTTAGTTTCTAAGTGGGGCGCCATTATGATAAATTTATTCATTTTTGCCAACTGGTGGTGTTGTCTAAAAATCATTAGAGAAATTGATTTTTATTTCTTGAATTTCGTTATGCTACTACTGATTTAAATGTACACATTTTTTCAACCTGGTTAAGTAGTTTTCTAAAAAGAGCTTCAGCAACAAATTCGTTAAAATCGCCTCTCAAAAAGAAGGTATTTACAGTCAAATCAAGACGTTTACTTGTGGGCTAAAACTTCAACATTACAAACAAAACCATCACATTTTCGAGTAATTAATTGGGCCTTTTGCAGTTTATTTTCACTCAAAATATCTCTAACACTGCTGTGGCTTAGTATCGTGTGAAGAGTCATGCATTATGAATAAAGGGCGGTCCCGGGAGCCTGGGCTAGCGAGAAACCGCGGTGACTTGATAGATTACCTCGCTCGCTTATTAAGTGCTTGGCAACCACGACTGATAGTTGCTGGGAAATTGTAAGCAGAGATGATATTGGCTTTTAATTTTTACTAAGTTTCAGTAGCTACGTTTTAGGAGTTTTTTTCAGTATCTGCTTGTTTATTAGCTTTGAGCGAAGTGGGATTGCCACATTAAGTAAGTTGGTGGTTTTGCTTCAGTCAGGTTAGGTCAAACTATTCAACTGTTGACAGCGGATTACGGACACATACTTTAATAGATGAACTGTCTTTTAGTGACCGGTGTCTCATTTTGCCAATTACTGTAAGTCCCATGTTATAGGGGGCGAGCCTATTGCAATCAACCGAGATCGAGAAATTCCTGATGGAAAAATCCAATAACACTTTGACCGACCCGGGAATCGAACCCAGGACTTCATGCTCACCAGTCGCGCTTGCGACCACTAGATCAGTCAGTCCAGTCAGTAGACGGAACCATAAACGAACTAAGAGCCACCATACGTCCCACCTTCTTGACTCCCGAACAAAAAGTAAACAAAACAAAGACCCATCTAAACATATTTTGAACGAACACGTCATCCGTTATCGAAATTTAGCGGCACGTCTATATCCAGCTCGATTCAAAACCGATTTAGCATACACATGAGCGATGGCGGACAAACTAACGACACAATGATACGATACGGCCCTACGACGCCATTTTTTAAACCAAGGGTGAAATGACGGTCATCATTAATCTCAAGCCCTTGTGCGAAATGAAATTTTGCGCGGGTTAAACTAGCTCTGTCCTTGTAAAGACAAGGACAGAGCTAGTTTAACCCGCGCAAAATTTTTTCGTTGGTGTGAGAGGGACAAGATCACAAGACACGGCTTTATTTAGTGCTACCGTCCACTCGCGTAATCGTTCTGATGCGCGATTTTTAATATGTTACGATTAAGTTGATCCCCACACATTTCACTTGATGTTCCTAGTTCAGACTGACGTTTTTCTATGGAAAATATACATGAGGCGTTGTGATTGCCAGACACTTTGTACGGGTGGTTAAAAAAATGGTTACAGTAAGAAATAAGTTAATTAGTTACACTTACGGGACTGGTAATCCTCCATTGCAAGGCCGTAGAATTATCCAGAAATATTGAATCAATTAAAAACAGACGTTCTAGAAAGAGTATTTTCAAGACTCTAACTTTCATTAGTTTCACATCAAACGTACGTATAAGTATACGCCTGTAGTCCCCGAAAGTTTAGGCAGAGGTGTACCTCACATAGTACATCCACATTTCGCCAGTCAATAGTACAGGACCAGGACCTCATGCTCAGCAGTCTCGCTTTCGACCACTAGACCAAGGCGTAAAATTTAGTCAGTTTTTAAAGCGTAGTGTGCTGCTCGTTTACGAAGAATGATGGCCCAACATCCTGTATCATCATCATCTGCCTAGCTTTTTCCCAACTATGTTGGGGTCGGCTTCCAGTCTAACCAGATACAGCTGAATCCCAGTATTTAACATGGAGCGACTGCCTATCTGACCTCCACAATCCAGTACTGGGTAATACGATACTCCTTGGTAAGACTGGTTGTCAGACTTTTTGGGCCATTGACTACCTGTAACGACTGTCAAAGATCTTAACATCTTGTATCACAGAGTCAATAAAATTAGGAAAAAAATTACTTTAAGGTATTAAATTAAACAAAGATATTTAACCCAAAGATTGGTAGATAATGCCTTTTGCATTAAGTCCGCCTATGTACCACTATTGTACTTGAAGTTTAAATAAATAAATCTAAGTGTATATAAACCGGCCTATACTAAAGTACGCTCGACAACCAATCAAGCCATACATAACCAGTTTATGGAGAGCTCTCAATCTATACAAAGCGAGGCCATGTTATACTGGAAACGTATAGCTTGATGTGTTGCCGTGTGTACCTACTCTAAATGCATAGATGCCCCTAAGATAAATGACCGCCAGACATTCACTTGAGAGGCACATACACGTACAACATATTGAAAAGTTGATTTCCAAGGGAGATGCTGTCAAAATATTGAATGAATGGCAACAATATTTCACACGCACGTTTGTTCACACGCAGCTTTGTGTGCACTTTTTCCTAATTGGTATTTATGCTAACTTTTTTATATAAGGTCTAAGGTAAGGGAATCATCTAACGGCTATAACGAAGCCATTTCAAGGGATTTTTTTTTATCTGAGTATATTTTTATGAAAAATAATAATTTAAAATTACTTGACCCACAAAATAAATACTAGCTCCTTATTTTTGAACATCCATTACGTTAGTTTACTACGTCGTATTTAATTTAGTGTCATTGTTAGAATATAGGAGTAAAGATTTTTTGCAAAAAGTCTCAAAAATTTTTAGAATTATAATAATTTCGTAAAAAAAAACACAGATAACTTTTTTTTTCGTTGCTATGGCCACTTTACGACTTATAGAAGTTACTCTTAAAATATTTCGTGTATGAATAGTTAGACCTTATATAGTCAAGATGCCTTTTTATAAGTAGAAACATGTGTAGGTAACTTACACTGAGTTTATCTAAGACAAGTTTTTTTTCTAAAATTCGAAAATTATCATTTCAGTTATGTAGAGACAATCTTTTTTCACAAAACAGTTCAGTCTCTTTCCTTTTTACGGAACCCCTATAGGTTCGTCCTGTCCGTCCGTATGTCACAGCCATGTTACTCTGAAACTGTTGGCACCACACAGTTGATATTTAGAGAGCAAGTGTCATAATCTATACTAATATTACGAAGAGGGACAGCTTGGATATAGGGACTTTGGAACTACCGATTCGATGCCGAAAATTGCCGATGCCTCTTCCTTGGGAGGTTACATTATCCCCTAGTCTCTTAGGCTATATTTAAAACGTTCCTATGGGATAATATCCGACCGAAACGCGAGCCAGGCTGCGGGCCAAAGCTAGTAAATAATAAAAAATACAGGATAATGCGCTGACAGGAGGTTATAAATATGATAATAGAAATCAACAGTGGTGGTTCTCGGAAACATTTATGGTCACATTTTATCTAAAAGCACGCCATCAACCACCAGATATCAATTCAGCAACGAAATAATAAAAAAATAAAAAAACCGTACAAAGGCGGACTTAATGCTATAGGCATTTTCTATCAGTGTACCTTAGGGTGATGCAGAGACGACCGGGGCTGCCTTCAAGCGGCTCCTGCCCAACCTGGGGGGTCCAAACGCCTCCTGCCGGAGGCTCTACGCGGGGGTCGTGCGGTCCATGGCCCTTTACGGGGCCCCGGTGTGGGCGCGTTCTCTGAGGCGGCAAGCCGCCCGCTACCTGAACGCGCCCCAAAAGGGGATAGCCCTAAGGCTAGTCCGGGGGTACCGCACGATCTCCGGTGAGGCGGCTAGCCTCCTTGCCGGATTGCCGCCATGGGATCTGGAGGCGATAGTCCTCGCGCGCCTTCACGAATGGCGCGCGGAGGCACTACGTCGGGGGGAAACTCCGCTGCCGCGGCAAATCGCCGCTCAGCGGACAGACCTCCGGCGCGATCTCATGGTGACATGGAGAGAGCGACTGTCGCAACCCCGTGCAGGGCACGCCACCATCGTGGCGATAAGTCCCCTCTTTGAGGAGTGGCTAGAGAGGCGCCACGGCGCCCTCACCTTCCGCGTGACGCAGGTCCTCACCGGACACGGTTGTTTCGGGAGGTTCCTGCACCGAATCGGGCGGGAGGAAACGCCCGGGTGTTTCCATTGTGAGGATCGTCCGGAGGACACGGTGCAGCACACTGTGGAGGCCTGCCCTGCTTGGGCGGAGCAGCGCCGTGTCCTCGTAGAGGCGATTGGCGGCGGCGACCTCTCGCGCCCGGCCCTGGTTCAAGCCATGGTCCGGAGCGAGAGGGAATGGGAAGCCGTCACCTCCTTCTGCGAAGCAGTCATGCTAGTGAAGGAGGTGGCGGAACGTGAGAGGGAAAGAGCCTCACGTCCTAGCCGCCGCGGGAGACGCCCTGGGCGTCGGGGGTCACGTGGTGGCCCCCGGCCACCGTAGGCGCGGGCCTGTGGACGGCGAGTTATGGGCTAGCTCGCCGTCCGGCCGTCTTATGACGACAGGCCGTGTCGACGGCGCGTTCGTGTTCCACGCGCGCCTCAAAGAGATGTCAGCAACCACGCAGGGGTCCGCACGGGCCGATGCCTGCCAGGGCTGCGGGACTGTTCGAAAGAGATACCGCGGCCCTGGAACACAAAGGGCAAAGAAGGAACATGGATGGGTTTTAGTCAGTACAAGTCTGACACTCCCTTCCGCTCCGCCCAGAGCGGGGGGGGGTCATTTGATGATTTCCCATCCTAAAAAAAAAAAAAAAAAAAAAGGGTGATGCAGAGACAATATACAGTAGGTGCAATAACAGAAAAAAAAAGACTAGAAAATATTTATAACTAAAAAAAAAAAATATACAACACCTAAACTTTAAAACTTAAACTTAACTTTTTTTCTATTTTTTTTTTCTTATTTTTCTTTTTAACTTTTTAATTATTTGTCGCTCTCAATTATATAATTTCCAAGAAAACACCCACATTACACCGCACAATTCTCATACGTCATAATTTAACTAACTTTTCTCAGTGTTGCCAGTCTAAAACTCAGTTGCCAGGTGGCATGGCTGTTAGATTTGCATACGCGCTTGTGATCCGGCTTTAATTTATCCGTAATGGGTTTAAAACGAGCTGCGAGTGTTCGCACTGATTGCCAGACTCCCTCGGGGATATAAACAGACGAACAAAACTTATTATTGAAACGATACATAAATGGAGAATTTCAATGTTAGTGTTATTGGGTATTTTTGGTGTTAATGTTTTTAGATGGAGTGGCTTAAGATATTGGCTGTATTAGTAACATTTTGGCGAAACAATCAAGCTGCCTATTGGCTGTTGAATGGTCACTTTTTAATTTTTTTCTTATGAATATGTTGTAGGTACTTGCTTAAGACCTTGGCTTCGCCCGCGTGGAGTTCGATAATTGCCCCACGGGATCATATTATCGGGAAAAAAGAAATATAATAAACTCCTACGCATTATCCAGGTTATAAACTATCTGTGTTAAATTTCATCCAAATCCGTTCAGAAATTTTTGCGTGAAAGAGTAACAAACATCCATACATCCAGACATCCAGAAATCCTCAAAAACTTTCGCATTTATCATATTAATAGGAAAGATGTTTAATAATGTTCCTAAGTTTAAGTGACATTCGTCTACACGGGCGGTCGGCGTTTCAGACCAGGGCACAGGGATGGAAAAGTTACCCGTATTGCAATTTTTTTTTTTGGACCGGTCTAGTTGGCGACACTTGGTCCGGGAGGCCTATGTCCAGCAGTGGACGTATTTCGGCTGAAATGATGATGATGATGATGATAGATTTTTAATCGGGTTATTTTTTTAGGGTTAAGTAAAAAATTTTAGAGTAAAGGTTAATCCGTATCATACGGCTATTCAGGCTATAATAACCGATTCACGTACAGAGTTCATTTTTGTACTACATAAAAAAATAAGCAAGAAAGTGACGGAGTAAGCCCGCGCTCGGTGCTTTGTTTCTTTCATTCTAGTTGTAATTAAATGGTTAACCCATATATTTTAAGGGTTAACACGTATAATGGTTAATAAAACATTGGGTTATAGGTGTAACAAGTTAACCTTTTAACCCAATTAATCAGTCCCTGTTTCAGACTGATATTTACTCGTAAAATTTGGAATAGGTACAGTTTTCTCCAAAAATCAGTTTTCTATAGAATCCATTTAAATATTATCTAAAGCTGGTTTTTCGCAATGGGTATAATTATGTCTACTACCTAGACTATTCTATGATATTACATAACATAACATCACGCCTTGTAATCCCTGACGGGTTAGGCAGAGATGAACCTAACAAGTACACACATATTTCGCCAATTATGTTTAAGTCTTAAGTAATAGGAGCGAGCCTATTGCCATTAACGGGTTACAAATCCAGACTCCGAGGCTGTGACTTATTTCGTGATGGAAAACCCTAATTACACTTTGACCAAAGTGGGAATCGAACCCAAGACCTCATGCTCAGGACCATTAGACCAACGTCATTCACAGCAGTGATATTATTTGAACATATCCACCTGATCAGCCTGAAGCGATTCTTATAACACCCACGCAATACAAAAGGGTTGAGCTTATCTCTGAGCAAATCGAAAGTAAAATTAGTTATAGTACACGAAATAGAATAGTCGTCTTTACTCTCTCTTAAAACCTGAATATCAGCATTGTACATGGAGCGACTGCCTATCTGACCTCAACAACCCGTACTGGGTAATATGATACCCCTTGGTGAGACTGGTTGTCTGACTTTCAGGCCACTGACAACCAGTAACGACTGTCAAAGATCTATAAATGTTAGCCGCGACAAACGGTTTAGCGTGCCTATCGTGGCACGGAGGAAACTCGGTATGTAATCGTCGGTCACCTATCCACGGACCAACCTCGGCAATCGCCGCTTTACCTAAAGATCGACCCGAGCGGCTATTATTATTTAGCCACGAGCTCCTCCGAGTAAGGGTACCGCGTGATGACGAGGTATAATCACTAGTGAATCTTATCCTCGGAATCAATCAACGCCCAAAACAAAAGACAGTCTGCATACAAGATATATCTCTCTCATGAAAATTTAAGCTGTAGTATTAATAAATACTGCAAAGAGCTATATGCAAGGTGCACTCAAATTCGACAAAGGGATTTTGAGCGAGACGTCGTTGCTCCGTCGGGAGTTCGACAGACAAAGTAAAATGCAAATTCTCATGTATTTCCAATTAGTGCCCTCCCCCCTTCTTCCCCCCTCTATATAATAACTTCGTGTAATGCCAGCGGCACACTCGCGCCTTCCGCGGCGATAAAACATGAAACAATGCAAATACAATAATATGGTCGATAAAAATTGTAACTATACTAACTTGTAAATACATAGTATAATGTATGTGTGAAGCTTGAACGCCTTGAACAGCTTTCTGCTACAGTGATTGTTTTGTTTTGTAAAATATTACTGACATCAAAAGTTTTCAGTCACAAAACTTTAATGGACGTGTCAGGTATATGTATATTGATGTATCTGGAGAACATTTAAAATAGGAGATCTGTTTCCCGTGGACAATCCTACCTATGTTCAGTCAAGTCTTCAAAAAGCAATCCAATTACATTACCAAGTCATTTTTGGTCTACGAGACACCTACAACTGAACAATAAACCTTATTTTAATTACTTTTGTCTCAGAAAACGTATTAACATTTTCTCGTACATTACAAAGGTAATTTTCTCAGAATTCGCGACAAAGTCTACGAGTATCTTGTAGTTCCCCGAGGGTGTATACAGGTTTTATAAATAAAACATTTTGATCCTTTCAAGCAGACACGAGACAGCGTCGCGGTGCTCTAAGAGTCTTAGGTAGACACCCATGTAGGAACTACAGACAATTAGGTACCCAAGTCTAGGGTTAATATACCTAGTGTTTATGCTAATAAGACGAATAATATATTATGTACCTAATGTTTTGGGTAATTATAGTACAAGAGAAAACTAGCAGACTTACTTATTTAGAATGAATACCGTTATCAACATCTTTTCATGTATTTATTTTAAAGTTGCGAAGTATTGGATTTTTCAATCTGAATAGTAGCTATTATACATAGATACGAAGAAAAAGCATATTCCTATCGGCTAATATATAAAAGGTTACGTTACTTTAGCGGACGGAGTTGATTGGCAGTGCCTGGCAAAGCCATTAAAGATCTGAACTGAATCTTAATTAGTCATCGAATTTAGAATACCGCATTACATTGAAGAGTCTCCATACATCTCAAATAGGGACATACGTAAGACATACCCCATAAATGCAGTAGCTATTAATAAAAATAGAATAATTACTCATAACAATATATATTTAAATACCAATTGTAGGTTTAAATTATTTAATAAAAAAAAAATTTTTTACAATGAAAATGTAAAGTATTTAATTAAACTAGACTAGTTTTCTATTCAAATCGGGAACAGGCTCCCTTTATTACTCTTTTATTTACGCCCAAAGTTGCGTTAAAATTAACAAGAAAAACGAATCTTCATTGGATAATAAGTTTTTAATGGCTTTATATTTTACTATTCTGTTTCCGCACAGGCAAAATTAATAATGAGACAAAACTATATCATATTTAATTTTGGATGTACAATGTCGGACAGTGGACTAATACCACGGAACATACAAAAACAGTTTTTTTATGTTCCGTGAGCTATACCCTCTCGAAATTTGTGTGGAATAAATGTCGACTAGTGCAACCTTAATGATTATTTACACGAAGGTGAACCGCGAACCGGAAGACGCTGCGTTGGAAGGCCTCCCACGTCTAGGTGGACCGATGACCTGGTGAAGGTTGCAGGGATCCGCTGGATGCGAGTCGCACGGGACCGGTCAATGTGGCGACACTTGGGGGAGGCCTATGTCCAGCAGTGGACGTCTTTCGGCTGAAATGATGATGATGACGAAGGTGTTATTATCAGAAGTCACCCTAAAGAATAAGAAAACTAAGTTTTGATACTCCAAAGCTTTTCATTAAAGACAATGCGTTACAGACCAATCTACATCAAAATATTCCTCGCAACACTGTATACTCCACCAAGTTTTAATTACCTGCACTGAAAATCGATTAAATATGTCTTCCAACTCAATCAAGTAGTTGAAGAGGTCGAGACGCAACTTGAACCTTCGCTGCTAGCGAACCTTGAACGAAGAAGTATGGAGAAGAAGGCTCAGTTTCAAAATTTGGGTGGAAGAAACATCATTGTCATAGCATAACTAGACTATAGCACCACAGCTGGGATAACTTCCTACTCTCGGTCAGACGAGACCTGTGTGGGGACAGTATCATAGTTACGGAACTTCTATAAAGGATCTCAGTCTAGAATTAAATGATAATAACAATGTTTCTAGCGACCTAAGGTCTTAGGTGCAATTTAGTTCTACACTTCAGCTGCTTTAAGTACTTATGTTTAGGACTATTTCATGAAAAAGTCATTCAATGTGATTAAATGAAGTTAGAGTGTTGTTTTATTTATATGATTAGAACCCTATTCATTTGAAAATACTTGACAGTGAAAACATATCTTTCTTGTTCTGTCTCCTAGACTCTGTGCAAGTTTGAGCGAGATATATACACTTTTCATAAGCAATTTACGTCAAAATCTATGGAGCTCCGCTCCGGAGCCAGACACAGACAGGGAAATTTTGGACAACTCGGGTGTTCGTTCACTTGAAATACTTGACAGAGACACATAGCCAGACTGGAAATCTCAACAATACATGGGTTAAGCCATATTTGTTACGGTCATGAATCAACCTACAACCTGACAATGAGCTGCAAATGGAAAAAACATAAGAAATTTTAGATGACGCGGACTACTCTGGCATTTCGACTTCTTCTTCCGCTTGGTCGAGTAGAAATTGAAGTTCTATATGGGACAGCACCTTTACCTGTTGTATCTAAAAAGCATAAAGATGCAACAAAACAGACACAGAACACGAAAAAAACACACAACAACAGATGTCTTCCAAGACACACACACACACAAACACACCCGAAACACACACACGTTATCACATAAACTAATTTAAAATCGAGTGTACCTTCTGCCTTATCATTTTACACAATATAATACCTAAGTTGTTGACAATGTGTTTCGTTATAGTCATGCCCATTAAAATTTACGCCGAAGACGACACTCCAATTTAATTTCTCATTATTACGAAGACGTGCTCTGCTAAGAGAAAAATTGGTATTCCATAAATTATGGAACTGCAGGACCGTTGCAGACGGCTCTGTGCTAATTAAAATGGCGAAGGCATCTCGCTTTATAACTTACATTGACAATATTCTTCCATTAAAATTAAAAAAATATTGGATGCTTTCTCAAACTGTTATCGATATTTGTTTGTTTTTATTTCAGGTAGACTTTCAAAAGAGGCAGTACTTTTCTGGATTATTTATGCTAATATTTTTATACAAATAAATAAAATTGAAGTGTTTGTTTGTAATGTCAAAATAACAGTTTTTAACAAAATGCATATGAAAATATATTGGTACTTATAACAAAAATCATTTTTTTTAATTTTTTGTATGTCTGTCTGTCTTTCCGTCTGTTTGTTCCGGCTCATCTCCGAAACGGCTGGACCGATTTGAACGGACACTTTTTTTACTCACAGATAGCTGATGTTATAAGCAGGCTACTTTAGAAAAAGAATTAGGGTTCCGTTGTTGCAAAAAAATTATAACCTTTAAAATTATTAACAAAATCCGATTATAATAGGGAAGTAATATTTTTGTAATCATTCAACAGCTAGTGCTAATATAAATCATAATAAACATAACATAAAAGGTTTAATTTTTTTAGTGACCAAAATAGGATCTAATAAAAAAATTAAGCAACTATTTCTTTAACAAGCAATGTTAATAAAATTTAAATGGGACCACCGTGCGAGCTTCCGCAAGCAAATGAATAAAGAATCACGTAAAGCAGACCAGTAATCCCGGAGTTATGACCAGTTATGAGGTACCAAACATAAAAATACACCCGAATTGAGAACCTCCACGTTTTTAGAAGTCGGTAAAAAAATGCGGGGCCTGTTTCATTTCAACAATCTCCAATAAAGTTCTATTGTTTCAAGAAAAATCTCTTATTGAATTTACTTCAGACATTTTCCATATGCCTCACGACATGAAATATGTAATGCCACCCTCCTTAAAATCCGCTTCTTGACGAACTACATACTTAAGACCAGGGAACCCTCTCCTACCTGTTGCTACGACTTAGTCTAACTGAGTTTGAGTAAGTACGAAAATATTATGTTAAGTTCTTAGACTCAAAGATTATCTTAAGACTTTTAAGTTACAAAAATGTTTGGAAGAAATTGGTCTTCTACTTTCAACTGTTCAATTAGTTGTTGAGCAAATTGACTATGAACCTAAATTGTCCGTATATGCAAACACTACTTTTATTTTTTAACAGTTGTATCGAATTAACACTAACTGTAACACGGCAAATTGATGTAAGGTCTGTACATAGATAACTACATAAATAATACAGAAAAATAAAGGGTGTAAATAGACCCTTAACGAAGCCGAAAGGCACTTATTCTCCCTGTCATTGCGATATTTTTTTTGTTCTAGACCATACCTGGGAACCTTCTAGTTACGGAGATATTGGGGGTCAAAGTTCCAACTTTATTACAAGTTTTTTTTTAAATACTTGTTTTTAATATTATAACTTTTCTTTAAATACCTCCATGACCCGTTTACTATTCAATGAATCCATCAGCACAACGTGTTTGAGTGTGTTACATTGAGTTTTACCATAAAACATGATATTTCACCCTAAAAAAAAAATCGTTTCCCAACAATAATTTTTGGGATTACTTAGTTTGATGTACAGAATGCTTGGTTGACGGCTTCGTGAAGTGTCCGTTTACATCCTGTATACTAAAATGAAGTGAGAATAGCGGAAACTCTGAAATGAAAGTGTATTGCAGGTGCTGAATACATTTTACGGGCGTCTCGCTCGCTTTAAACGAACTTGTATTCACGAGAGGAACTCAATACACTTTGTGATTATAGATCACGACTTCCTATCATTCTTTTACCTACCTCAAGCATCTGCTAAGGCTTCATAAAATAAGTTCACGTAATCGAAACAGATTTTTGAGCAAATACCTTTTATTTTCGCCCGAGATTGGAATGTATACAGCGAAGGTTTGCGCGCGAGTGGCATACTGGCATGCCAGCGCGCATCGCCTAGCGCACGCACCCCAACACCAACATATTCCAACTATTTCTTCATCCACTCAAATACAAACCTTGTATAAAATATATTATTTCGGCAGACGCGAATCGCCGGACAAAACACTTAACCTGATTGACCCTCCGTTGGTATTTTTATTGCATCTGAGTCTCCGGTGTTTTGGCCTCTCGAGGACACTTATGCGAACAATCTCTTCTATAAATAGAGAGAATTTTCATCATAAAACGTTTTCAATGTTTTATAGGAAAGCAAAGAGAGAAAGCTAACTCCATTAATACCGACGTTACGTACAAAGGGCAAAATCGGACATTGCACTCCGGCCGTCTATTGTGCCAGCTTGATACTGGGATCTGTCTGTAGCGGCTTTTGTCACTTCCATTCAATCATTCATAAAGACGGGCAGTGGCCGAACCGTCATCCACTCAGAGACCATTGCCTACCTCGATTGGGCATAGCACAATAGGTAGGATGCCTACATAGATACATCTATGACTACGGCTGTCTGTACATCTAGCTGCATATGTTTCTAGTCTGGCGGGTGTGTTTTAATTACATCCACAGCTACCCAGGAATTCATAAAGGCAACATGAATTTCCATTCAAATTATTACATTTGTACGCATCCAATATTCATGTCATTCTAATTTCAACGTGTACACAGATTGAAACAATAAATTGCATTGTTACAGCAACATGTGGGAGACACACCCTATATTGTGTAGATTGTAGGGAGCAGTCGACATCGGCACACAATCTCGACCCCGCCACATATTACGACAAAATTAAGACAGCTTGCCTTGCCAATATGCAAATAACCTCTGGCTTCCCCACTTATGCACGTTACATTCAAAACAAATATTGTTTATAAACCACTTTACTTTACAAAAAGTGCAACGAGGCATACGACTGAACGGATTACGTTTAAAATTGAACAATTTTCTTCCTAGAAACCAACCCTTTGAGCATTTCAAAGCAGGAATGAATTCAGCGAATCGCGTTTTATTTAGTGAATGTAACTATTGCGTCTTTACCTCAAAAACTCGGTATCCCTTTGAATTGTTTATATACGTGAATAAAATCGAGTTTGCATTTCCGCTACGTATTTGTTAGTCGTTTGTTCAAACAAACAGTGGAATCCCTAAGTTCCTTTATATCTGTGATAAAATATCACAAGGTACGGTACGCATTCTTACGATTCTCACTGCGAGCCACCGGCTCGGAAAACATCTTTTGTGTTTAACGATACCCACCCCTACACAATCTAAAAGTGTTGAAAATTCTCAAGTTCTCTCACAAACACTGATGTTAATAATAGTGATAACATAACATGTAATAGAATAGCTACGTGCATGATCAAGTATCCCTTTTACAAAGTTTTAATAAAAATCAACTCCTTGGAGATTTCGCTTGGTAGCGAGCTCGCCGTAGCAATTTTCCAATACAGCCATCAGAGGTCTGGAACATCCTAGAGGTAGTCATCTTACAAGCTGAATTGATACTTCAGACACGCCGTGGAGCGCTATTCTCTTGAAAGCTTTTATATTATATTATCTAAGACCTTTCGACACGTGGTAGAACGTCTGTCGTTGCGATCTATGGATTTCGATTCTCGCCTCTCTGGGGTATAATGTAAAGTGTTCAGTGCAGCGGAGCACGTGTCGCCAAACACGGGCTTAAATGAATTTATAAAAAGGTGCTATCGATGCTATGCATACAACGAAAACTTTGGAATTCACTTGATTTTATTTATTTGTATTGTTATATTGTTTTTTTTTTTTGCGTCGTTGGTCTAGTAGTCGCAAGCGCGATTGCTGCGCCTTAGGCTGTTGGGTTCGATTCCTGGATCGGGAAAAGTGTTATTGGGTTTTTCAATCAGGAATTTCTCAGTAGCAGCCACGGAGTCTGGATTTTTGTCCTGTTAATGGCAATAAGCTCGCCCCCTATTACATGGAATTTAAACATAACGGGCGAACTGTGGGTGTACTTATTAGGATTACAAGACGTGATGTTTGTATGTATTGTTTGTTTATTTACTTGTATTAACCAACCATCGCAATTGCATTTACTGTATTTTTCGTCCTTAGCTATTTTCACACATCTCTAGCGACCGAAAAAAAGAACAAATAAACGACCACCTCCACAATAACTTATCTCAGATTAGGATAACGTATTAGAGTGCACGTTAAAGAGCATCACTTTCTTGCAAATTGCTGGCGGCTCAGACGGCGAGGTTCCGCTTAAGCGATCTCTCGCGCCTGGTATAAATCCACATTATGTAAGTAACATCGTTTTGGTTCACTGCCAGCCGACTCCGACTTTATACATGCATAAAACACGTTAATTCTACGTTAAATTTTATAGAGGAAGTCGATCTCAATGTTAGTTTAGGAATAACGAAAATTTTGTCTAACAAGATTCATTTAGGGACATTTTTTTTTTTTTTTAGAAGAACGTTGTCCCACTCTAGGAATTTCTCCTGTGTGTGCATTTACAAACATTTAAACTCACATACACAAACAGCCAGACTCGGAAAAAAAATATTTGTATGGTCTACAGGTAGTTGACCTGTAGACCATACAAATATTTGTTCCGTGCGGGAATCGAACCCGCGACACGCAGCGCAGCTGTCAATCGCTGAGCCACTGCGCCAACCGTGCCATTAAAATTACATGTATGTAACACCGTGTACAAAAAGGACAAGAACCTCAAACTATTTTTTTAGGGGAACAAATCAGAAAAATTCACTCTTCTATTAATGCCATTGGACAGATATTGCATTTTAAGTACTGTATCTAGTAACAGTTCTTTTACTAAGTACCTATACATGCCATAACATCATGCCTGTAATCTCCGAAGGGTTAGGCAGAATTGTAACTAATACATAGTTCACCCACATTTCGCAAGTTATGTTTTAAGTCCCATGTAACAGGGGGCGAGCTTATATCTACATACGTAAAGAAAAAGAGAAAGAAAGATTTCAAAAATATCATTAATATTAGTCTGCCTCACACAGACTGCAGACAAATTTTGCAAGCGCGATTTTTGAGTATGACTTCTTGAATTCGATTCCCAGATCGGGTAAAGTGCTTCTCGGGTCTGGTTGTTGGCAATAGGCCCGCCCCTAATACACGGGACTTAAACAAACCTGGTGAAAAGTGGGTGTTTTAGACACCTCTGTTACTTACATCAAAATTGGTACTATAGTGAAACTAGTTCATATTCATGACTACCATGATCCCATTTGGTAGGTATATACTAGTTTATTATGTAAATGAATCATTGAAATCAAGGCCGCACCTAGCATTGTTTAAAACAAGTGGCCGTTGTCTGGATGTGTAATAGTATTGTAGCATGCGATAAGCACGCACTATCGATAACTCTGCCCAGTACAGTTACAGTACAAATATTGGTATTAACATACAGTATTTCAACTACAAACAAATGCTAAACAGTGAGGCAGTTGGAGCTATGTCGTCAGTACAAGTGGTTACGTCTAATGCTGCGCAGTGCAACATACGGAAATTTTAGTTGACAATACTGCACCCGCGTTTGATTCCAAAAAAATCCGGCCAAGTGCGAGTTAGACTCGTAGGTACACAAAGGGTCCAACACCGTAAAATATTTAAAATTTATTTTCTGTTTAATTGTCGAAAAAACACGTTTCTTTATTTTCTAACTTTATTTCCTTTATTCATTTCATCATTTTATTTTATACATTTTGTAATATTACTTAAAAAACCAATTTGAAAAAATATATAAATATAGTGCTCCGCTGGTGTCGGGAGCAGGGTCCAAGCTACCGGTGGTTAGGGCTCCAGAGACAGGAACCTCCCCACAATGCGGGTCGTATCGAGGAGTACTGCCCTCTGAATCAGGCCCTTGATCCAACCGCCTAAGGAGATATAGATCGCTACATCAAGCTATACATTTACAGTATAACATGGCTTCGTTTTCTATAGATTGCCTTTATAATGAGCGATCCTCATACACTGGTTTTTTTATAGTCTGATTGGTCGCCGTATATACTCTAGTCTTACTAACCTTTGGGTACGGAATCCCAAAAATGCCCTAGTTGGTCTACTGATTAACTTTACACTATGGCAAAGTCCTGCTTTGTCACAAAGCAACGTTACGTAAACAAACAACATAGTGGCTTTGTTGTAATTAGCTAACTATGCTTATATATAGCGGTAGTAACGTAAATTAACGTACGTAAGGACATACGATATGCTTGGTTCCTATTATAATTATGTTTTGGTATTTCCGTTATGCTATAGGTAATAGTTGGAAACGCAGGCATGTAGGTGAATAGTGGCCTTTCTATTGGTGGGTTGACCATACGTTACGGGTTGGGTCACCGAAGACAGAGTGGCAACCGCGGAAGCAGATCCGAGCGAAATTCGCCGGCAGAATACCCATAGTCGATGCTTGAACATATGGCCGTCCAACTCCGTGTGAAATAATACAGGGTGTAAACAGACCCTTCACGAAGCCGTCAACCAAGCATTATGTGCAAACTAAATAATCCTACGCAAAAATTATTTCTGCGTAACGACTTCTTTTTGGGGTGAAAAATCACGTTTTACGGTAAAACTCAATGTAACGCACTCAAAACGTAATGTTGATGAATGCTTTGAATAGTAAACACTTAGGCCTGCTCTGAGTATATCTAAAAATATGCAAAGCACAAACACTCAAGAATTAAAATTAAATGGCGTCTCTTCGGAAGTGCAATCGGTGGTTCAAGCTAACTTTGTAACAGAAACCCCTAGATCTAAAAAACTTTGTATTATTTCTAGCAACAATGTAAATAAAATATTGGATATAGGAGAAAACGTGTTCATGGGGTATGAATTGTGTCATTACATCATGCCACATGCTGGTATAAACCAATTGTTTGCAGATTTAGATAAAAAGCTCATAGACTTTACGCATGAAGATTACTGTGTCATCTATATAGGTGAAAGAGACTTTGAAGTCTCAAAAAACTATAGATTTTTAATAGACTATATTAAAAATGAGCTTAAAAATGTATTGTATACCAATATTGTTATATGTTCACCAAATTTTAAATTAAGTGTTAATTTCGCTATTTTTAATAAGCGAATTGAAATGTTTAATCATTGCATGCATTTGGATGTGGAATTGAATGAATATGCATATCTCTTTGACTCTAATTTCTATCTAGAATACACAAATGACATGTTCTGGAAATATAATTCAAGGGTAAATAACAAAGCTGTTGCCATCATTTTAAAAAATTTAATGTCATTTATGAATTATTTGGACTTACAAACAGAAGTATCCTATAACTTAGTTTCCCATCAGTGTTTGGAGAATACTACTGTCAAACACAATTCAGGCAACACTAGTAATGAACAACATGCGGATCTCACAACACAAAACGATAACACCCATAATGAAACTGCAAATGATCTTTTTCGTGTTTAATTATGATCATCTATATATTTTAAACCAAAATATAAACGGTTTGGTAAGTAAGTCAGACTTACTAAGTTTAAATTTAAATGAACTCTCACGTGAAGGGAAAAAAGTGGATGTGGTGTGTATAACGGAACACAACATGGTAGATGATGATAACTTACAATTGCATATTCCGAACTATAAACTAGCAGCATATTCGTCAAGAAGCACCAGGAAGGGTGGTACGTGTATTCTAATTAAACATGGACATGAATATAGGGTTATAAATATTAAAGAATTCTGCATTCCCGGTATTCTAGAATGTTGTGCCATCGAATTGATAACTCAAAAATTGACTATCATTTGCGTTTATAGACCCCCTAAATCGAATAGAGGTGTTTTATCGATTTTCTACGAAAAAATTGAACTAATATTAAATCGTTGTGGACGAAACCTAGGAAGGAAGATGCTGCTATGTGGTGATTTCAACATTGATATCTTGAAAAACACTAGAGTATCTATAGAATTTCTAAACCTGCTCCTAAATTTCAATTTGAAACCCAGTATAAAAGAACCTACACGTATTGCGTCTGGCACATGTATTGACAACATTATCCATAATGTTAGGGGTGGTTGTGGCGAAGTTTTAGAATTGGCTTTATCTGACCACACAGCTCAACTGTTTAAGTGTCCTGTAAAAAAGTTCTGCTCGAGTGATCACTGGTACATACAAAGCCGCGATTTTAGCTCTGAGAACACGACTAAATTTATTGAAGCCATTAATAGTCTAAGCTTTGCTGAAGTTTATAATAACACCGACCCAGAACTAGCTTTCAATTCATTTTATGAACTTTTCAAACTTTTTTACGATTTGTGTTTCCCCACTGTGAGAAACAAAATCTCTACTAGTAAATCTCCGAATTGGATTTCTAAGGGTATCAGAAGATGTAGCAAACGGAAAAGAGAAATATTATGGCAGTACAGACGATCACGTAATCTTGAAAATAAAAAGCTACTCAAGCAATATTCGAAAAGACTAAAAAAAGTTATACACTTGACGCAAAAATCCCAAAATAGTCACATAATTAATAGCGCAGAAAATAAAACTAAAGCTACCTGGAAAATAATTAATAGATGCAAAACTAATTTCCCCCCTGAATCCGTGACAAAAATAATCAATGATGACAAACTAATAAGTAATCCTAAAGATATGGCTACGGCATTTAATAACTACTTTATTGACTTAACTCATTCTGACATTAATTATTATAATAATAGTAATGCGTTATCTTTTATAAATTATTATCCCAAATCCATATTTATGACACCGACTGATGCGTCGGAAATAGTTAATATTATCAATTCACTTAAGAACACAAATAGTGCTGGTTATGATGGAATAACTACAAAGATTTTAAAATCTGTGTCGCATATTATTGCACCAGTCTTGAGTTTTATATATAGTTTTATTATCAATTTGTGCATAGAACATGGCCACTTTCCTAGTTTGTTAAAAATGACATTAATTAAACCAGTGCATAAGAAAGGCGATAAAGCCGAAATTGCAAATTACCGTCCAATAGCCCTGATACCGGTCTTGTCAAAAGTTTTTGAAAAGGTAATCTACAAATCTCTGAACTCATTCTTAGAAGTAAACAGTATACTTGCTGAAGAACAATATGGTTTTCGGAAGAACAAAAACATAAATAAAGCTATCTATGAACTATTTTCAGGAATTGTAAGTAATGTTGACAAAAAAAATCCAATTGTAGTAGTACTTATGGACATGACCAAAGCATTTGATCACGTAAATCACGAAATATTGCTAGGTAAGTTAGAACGATATGGTGTCCGAGGGAACATATTAAACCTTGTGAAATCATATCTCACTGGACGACAGCAAGTCACTGTTTTAAGTAGAGTCTGTTCTAAAACCAAGACCGAAGTTACTTATACGTCATCAGTTAGAGAAACAACATGTGGTGTGCCCCAAGGAAGTGTGCTTGGACCTCTGTTGTTTCTCGTATATATTAACGATCTGCCAAAATGCACTGATCATCAAACTGTTTTGTTTGCTGATGACAGTACCCTTATTGTTCCATGTCAAAATATTGAAACTTACGAAAATGACATAAACAATTCTATTCTTTGCATTATAAATTGGCTTCAAACAAATAAGTTAAAAATTAATATAAATAAAACAAAGCTTATGACATTTTATCAAAGAACGAAGAAACTTAACTTAAACATAACTTATGCAGATCAAACAATAACTGAAACACCCAGTGCTAGATTCTTAGGACTCCACTTGGACATGCACCTAAACTGGAAATGTCATGTGGAATCTGTTTGTAAAAAACTAAATCAGTACTCATATGCACTTCATAATTTGGCAAAAATTGTAAATGAGTCCATTGTTCTTATCTCTTACAAGGCTTACATTACATCTACATTACGTTTTGGAATAATATACTGGGGGAATTCCTCTGACAAGGAAATTGCATTTAAGGCCCAAAAAAGATGTTTGCGTGCTGTCTTTAAGCTGAAACCTACGGATAGCTGTAAGCCATACTTCAAAAAATTTAAACTCTTAACATTGCCTTGTATATACATCTTTGAGACAGCAGTATTTGTCAAATCTAATTTCCATCTATTTGAAACATTGAGATCTAAACGACGACACAGAGAGATATGCGCTAAACCACATAGCACGGCTCTTTATAAAAAAAGCTTTTTAGGAATGGCACCTAGAATCTATAATAAGATCCCTAGGGGAACTACAGATATTGAAAACATTCACGATTTCAAAAGGGCACTCCTGAAAATATTACACGAAAAAGCATATTATACGGTGAACGAATATTTAACTGATATATTTTGACTACATTTTGTTTCTGCTTGTTTATACTAGAACTTATTATTTTTATACCTTATTGGAATGTTTTTCTGTTTTGACAATTTGTATTCGATTATTTGAACGTTGTGATAATAGTATTAGAATTATTTGACAATTTGTTATAATCAGCATGTTTCTTCGAAAATATTTGTACGCCGATAACGGCTTGACATAGAGTTCATTAATGACTATAACACCTGTAACTAACCTACCTATGCTCAACAAATAAAAATATTTGAATTTGAATTTAAATAACAAGGTGTATTATTCTGTTGACGAATATTTAAATGACAAATTTTAATTCCCTGTTAATTGAATCGAATCTATTTTGTGTGAGATACTAAATGATTTTGTTAATTTTGATTATTGTGTATTAATGAATTAGTGACATTATTATTTTATTTCTGTTTTTGTTGGTTCTTTTTACTTTATTTTATTTGACATTTATTTGACATTTTATTTGACATTTTGTATAATTTTGACATGATTTATAATTATTGTAGAATTCTAGAATTATTGTTTGAATTTTGAAAATGCATTTGTTTAAAAAAAAAAAAACCTTTGATATTTTGTATGCCTTTTGGCGGGGCACAGCTCGGTTCTAATTAACTTATAACATCTTCTGTATATACCCTGTGTTCACGAAATAAATGAATTTGATTTGATTTGATTTGACTTGAAAAAAAAACTTGTGAAAAAAACGGAACTTTGACCCCCAATATCGCCGTAACTAGAAGGTTCCCAGGTATGGTCTAGAACAAAAAAAGATACGCAATGACGGGGAGAACAAGTGTCTTTCGGCTTCGTTAAGGGTCTTTTTACACCCTTTATACAGGGTGGAAGGACACTGACAAACAAACAGTTACCACGTGCCTATTCAGTACATCATTCTGGATCCTCGAACATACCCTAAATCGAATTTAATAAAAAAAATCTGCTGTTTCATACATTTTGGCCGTGTATAACTACACACTTTTGTAGAAAACAATAGATTTTTTTTTAATTATCGAAGAAAAATATTGAGCCCTCAAAATGCTCTTAATTATCATAGTTCGCCAGAATTTGTTTCCAACCAAATTAATTGGGTATTAAATTAATAAGCGTTTTTTTTTTATTTAAAATCCAGTTCATTTAGATAAGTTCCGGTTTCTTAGTTGGCTGAGATTAGGGTCACCATTAACACAGCAAGATCGGTAAAACATACAATAACTATTACGACTTTATAAAGCTTTTATATCGACACGTTTCACAAACGAGTAAGACCGTTTGAATCAAGCTCAGCTTGTTTATGTTTACTATGCAAATTAACTATATTCGAAAACACATCCTACGGTAGGTATCTGATCTACCTAGACATAACAAGATCAGCGTAAGATTTACATTAAAAAGCCTTCGGGCGACTTTAATAAAATTAACAATGAACTTCTTCCGACAAGGTGTGGGGAGCAGAATTGAAATTCAAATCGGTCTCGAGCATATCTAATATAATTAGTACGATTCGGTAATTGAGTAGACATTCACCCTGCAAGACGGAAACTTCTAAAAATAAAATGAAATGTTGAAAAAATGGACGTTATTACTTCTAGTCATAAATGTAGTCGAAGTCGCCTGATTGGCATTGCCTTAACAAGGTAAATGATGACGGGAAAAGACGGGAGGAGACGCCCTACTACAAGGACGGCACGGTTGGCGCAGTGGCTGAGCGATTGCATGCTGCTCTGCGAATCGCAGGTTCGATTCCCGCACGGAACAATTTTTTTTTTTAAACTTTATCCCACGCTAGGTATTTTTCCTGTATCGTGGGTGTGTTTACAAACATTTAAACTAACACACAAACAGCCAGACCCGGAACAACTACCTGTAAGCCATACAAATATTTGTTCCGTGCGGGAATCGAACCCGCGACACGCAGCGCAGCAGTCAATCGCTCAGCCACTGCGCCAACCGTGCTGTCAAAATGTATTGCCTACAGGTAGTTTTTCCGGTCTGGCTGTTTGTGTGAGTTTAAATGTTTGTAAAAGCACCCGAAACAGGAGAAATTCCTAGTGGGGGTAAGGTTTTACAATATTGTATGACAATACTGGTTTCTTCAGAAAGGTCACGGGCGTAGTACTTACTTGCATTTATGGAAAAAGAGGCAAATAGAGTACTTTCTTACCTATTTAAGGATCGTACCTACCAGGTGGAGTTTTGCCACGCGAAAAAGTCTTTATGTTGAATGTCTCAGCCTTGCCCCAGCCCGAATTTTCATGTTGAGAGGTCTATAATTGCACACTGAACTTTTTTCAAAGTTTATTCTATCAATCCTGTTTGGTATTTTAAACCTAGTGCATATATTTCTCTCATGGAGTTGTAGGTACTAACTTGACAGTTACTTTAATAATGTAACACAGCGTTGTCAGCATGTCAGCAAACATAATTCTGAGATTGATAGCAACGCGTCTCATAGCAACGCGTCTCGTCATATGTATAGTCAACGCTTGGCCGATATAAGTTGACCGACGGTGAAATTGAGAAGCTATTGGTAGTTTCTAAGTATGTATAGATGAACTCTATAGGTACTATCACCCATCCCTTTTTCAGTATTAGGTACTCTCGTTTTGCTTTCTAGGCACGTGTGGCATATTGTGTCCTAACATGTGTTTTTCAAAGAAGTTTAGAACTCCCACCCCATATAGTGATTGTAACTCGATGGTGTTTTTTTACTGAAAGTTTTCTGCACCTCTTCTTCGCCCCGTCTGTTTTCCGAAGATTAGGCGCCTTGGAAACATAGTCCTGGATAAAAACTATGGTTCGTAATTATTTACCTATCCTAAATCATCATCTGCCTAGCCTTTTCCCAACTATGTTAGGGTCGGCTTCCAGTTTAACCGGATGCAGCTGAATACCAGTATTTTACATGAAGCGACTGCCTATCTGACCTCCACAACCCAGTTAGTACCAGGTAATACGATACCCCTTGGTAAGACTGGTTGTCAGATTTTTTAGGTCACCTAACGACTGTCAAAGATCTACAAATGACAGCCGGGACCAACGGCTTAACGTGCTTTCCAAAGCACGGAGGAAACTCGGTATGCAATGGGTGGTCACCCATCCACAGACAAACCTAGGCAAACACGGCTTTACCTAAAGATCGATCCGAGCGGCTATTATTATTTAGCCACAGGTTCCTCCTCCTCCTCCTAATATTTTCGCGAATTATCAGCAGCACTATGAGGCAAGCAGACGTCTCAAGATTAAATGGCCGCCTATACGGACACAAACGCCATTAGAGGTGCGGAACCCATACGTTTTACTGTATGTAAATTAGAGCCGACGTTAGCCGCAAACATTGGGTGAATTAATGTCTCTGAAACGTCTTATACATCCCCAGGGAGATGTGAAGCCGTCTCCGTAGTTCCCTGTTTTACATTTAATTAATTATATTTCGATTTAAATAAGTTAACGGGGTGTAAGTCAATGTGTTGGCGAAAGGAACGAGTAAGTAGTCGTTAATTTCCGTACTACTATTATAAATGCAAAGGTAACTCTGTCGATCTGTTGTTAGCTTTTCATGTGTTAACGGCTGATCGGATTTGGATGAAATTTAGCACATGAGACCATGGTTAGAATTGGATTAAGACATAAGAAACTTTTTATGCCGGTAGTACTTTTCTGTGGAACTATCTGCGGCTTCTACGCATAATCAAAACGAACGTTACTATTCTTCTAATTAATAATACACGTAGGTACCTATATTTTTTCCAACAGTCAATATAGAATTGTTTGTAACAGGTAAATAATATAACGTTTACATTGTGTATAAGCGCACGCTACACCGCCAGCTAGCGAGTGAGGCGGGAAAGGTTCACACCGCGAACTATCGAAAGAGCCGAGCGAAGTTTGAAAAGGGCCTCGCTCGCCCGCCCGCCAGCTGGCGGTGTGGCCTGCGCTTTAATCAGTGGTCTATTTTTTGTATCAAACAAGACAGGCAACGCCATCTACCAGCAGTTGAATGTAACTATCCAAAAGGAGGTGGGTGGAGAACTTCTGTTTTCCGTAATTTAGATGTCCTATTATTGAATTAATTACATATTCGTAGAATACTTGGAAGAAATTTGAAGATCCCGAAAACAGCTTTCTCTGATAATATTTTGAGTGACTGAGTGATGTCGTTCCTGACTCTGAATTTCCACCAAACCCCTATTATGATGGCGACTCATTCGAGTCGTCGGACATAAGTAAAAGAGGGTGCGGGGTGTCGGTAATTAAAATAACAGTTCCATAATTAATCATTTATTAATTAGCTACTCAAAGAAATCATATTAAATTATATGGGCAGATTTTACCTAACAGTAGGTATATAGTTAGTTACTAGATCAAGGTGACATAATGAATATTAATTACAAGCTTATCGTAGCTTAATATTCAAAAGAAAGCACAATATTGTGCAAAACTGATATCTGAGAACACTATAATGAACAAAACAGTTTTGTAGAAAAAAAAAACATTTTAACAGCAAATAGTTTTGATAAACAAAAGTACGTGATAAAAAGTATATTTTAAACAGTATATAAAATTTAAAAAATCTATTGTAGACCATTTTAGAGGTCACTAAGCTGTCGTACAAAAACGCAGATCTTTTGATTTTATTTATAAATAAGTGTTGTAATAATTTCAAAATAAATATAAAGCGAGATGTGATGACATTTATATATTTTTTTTGTTCAAAAGCCGACAGTATTATATTCAATGGATACATTTCCCAAGGAATTACGTATTAATGTGATAGTAAATATTTTTTTAAAGATGTTATTAAATAAGCATCACTTTTTTACTCCAATTAACTTTTCTATGCATACTTAATTAAGTATAAAAAAATAATCTGCGAATATCCAAACAAAACAATTCTACGTCTAATATTAATGATATTAAATTAAAGCTATAATTTTAGTAGTATCCTCTACTATTTAGCTCAAATAAACGCTAGACGTAATAACACTTATGTCTAAATAAAACTAAGAACAATTTCATAGTAATTGGGGTTTTTCCCAAGCGTATGTTGAATTTGTAAAGATGCGACCACACTGCTGCACATCGACGAAAATCGATAAAGGAATCGACGAAATTCCATTTTCGAATAAACTTGTGATTCGAAATTTAAAACAGTGACTTAAGATCCATCGAATGACTGACTGTCCCTGGCAGCTTGGTCACACCTTCATGTAAATATAGAACCTATTTTCTACGTATAAGGTATGGTATTTGTACTTCACAAAAGTATTACTGAGTATTGTTACGTTGATATACAATATGGCTACATACTGTAAGGCAGTAGATATATCTGGCTAGTATCGTAGTTTTAAACAGTGCGTTTTTAGAGGCTAGAAAAAGGTCTTTCGATGATAAAAAAAACTATTAAAAAAAAAGTATGATGATTCGAAAAGGCCAATATTTTTTTTAAATTATTGAATACAAGAAAAATACACGACCATTAGAGCATAATCAGCCTATAATAATAGACTTCATAAGTCTTCGGATTTTCGGTTCAAAGACTTGCTGGTCGACAAGACATAATAATGCTTTAGTAATTGAGAATTTTGTATAAATTTTTAGTACACCTAGCCCTCTAAAACACACGTGTTTGTTATTCACGACAACTACACTCTGTCTAGTGTTATTCAGAAGAAAGTCAGACAGACTTTCGATTTTTCAAGATTACCTGCTTAGGCTATTCAGGCCCAATATCTTAGTAATACTAACGACATAATTAATTCTGAATTATATTTAAGTTTTTCAGATCACGATGATTATTATTATTTATAAGTTTTATAAAATCTTTAGTTAATAACAGTAAATATTAATCTTAATAAAATATAGTGTTATTTAAAAGAAAATATGTACGTATGGCACTCAAAAGATATAGCTTCTAAGGATGAATATACATATAAGTATTATATATCTTATAGTATTGTATACTAGACATATTGTAGGCACTTGTAAATAGCAATGCTTTAAGCTTTTATGCCAGTTATATGGTGATTTATTCTTCATTCAATAGTTTTTATTTTGAATGTGTTAAAGCGTTCTCAATGTCATAATTATGGGGATAATCTGTTTTAAGACATGGCTACAAATTTAAGCAGCTATATTGAATTCAGATTCTTTTGCATTCCGTTTCTACAACGTAATATATTTCACAACTAACAGTAATTAAGAATGGAAGCGATCATTTCCTTTGGAAAAACTTTCGAAATCGTAACTTTAATCAATATAATTACACATTTACAATATGCATAACTTCGTTCGTTTTATTAACTTAAAGTGCAAGCGTTAACAAAAGGCACTTGTTAATTATTAACCATCACAACGCAGTAGCACCATTTAAACTATATTTTGTGCAAGACTACTAACTTGCTGACTAAGGTTATTAGACAACTGTAGGTCGTGGACTGCCTCTAGTGGTCGCAAGCGCAACTGCTGAGCATGAGGTCCTAGGTTCGATTCCCAGGTCGGGCAAAGTGTTATTGGGGTATTTCATCAGGAATTTCTTAGTAGCAGCCACGGAGACTTGAGCCCGGTCGATGGTAATAGGCTCACCCGCTATTATATGGGACTTAAACATAACTGGCGAAATGTGGGTGTACTATTAGTTACACTGCCTAACTCTTCGGGGATTACAGGCGTGATGTTATGTAGGTCGTGAATTACTCCTGTATTTTCCTGTATACATAAATTCGCATTTAGCATATTATGTTTGAGTAAGAGGATTTCGGCCAGCACGGAGAAATGGCGAACGATCGTGAGGAGGATCACGTCTGCCCCTACAGAAGACGGTCTGCCAAGAGTGTTATGAAGAAGAAGTCCCATATACAGGGTGTAAACAGACCCTTCACATAGCCGTCAACCAAGCATTCTGTACATCAAGCTAAGTAACTTTACGGAAAAAATATTGCTGGGAATCGACTTTTTGTTTTGGTGTGAAAAATCACGTTTTACGGTAGGACTCGGTGGAAAGCACTCAAAGCATTGTGCTGATGGATGGGATTGAATAGTACGGGGGCCGCGGAGGTGTGTAAAGTAAAAATCTTACGTGAAAAACAAGTGTTTAAAAAAAAACTTATGAAAAAGTTGGAACTTTGACCCCCAATATCTCCGTAACTATAAGGTTCCCAGGTATGGTCTAGAACAAAAAAAAGATCGCAAAGACGGGGAGAACAAGTGCCTTTCGGTTATGTTAAGGGTCTGTTTACACCATTTATAATGGTGTCTAGAATCCGTGGTACTATTGAGAAATTTCTAAAAGAAATACGTCAATAAAACCTTACCCGATCCGCGCATAGAATTCAGAACTCCAAGTTCTACAATCCATTCCACAGATTCGTCTAATACCCTTGCTCAGATAATTACGAGAAAACCTTCCGTTTAGCGTATCTTAATATTATGCTTATCAGAGAAATTATAATTATTTACAGAGACTAGTAACGACATATTAAATAAATACGAAGCTATATTTACATTATGTTATTCGGATGATACACTCAAGGCCTCAAGCGGTGTTATTTTAGTTTTTTTTTAACAGCAACAGCAATTTTAACGAATGGACAACTACTTTTTTAATTTAAAACTTCTACAGTGCTACAAAGGACCTCTTCGCGCTCGAAAGACGTTGATAAGCGCTGTTGGTAGCCATTTTGTAAAATGTGTTGAAAAACAAAATGGCGGCGTAAGTTTTAACAGCGCGCCAAAAGATCCTTGTGCAGTTACACGTGTGTTATTTCTTTTTTAATTATTGCTACAGCACACTAATGTTATGACCATTTAAACGGACATTTGTGACATACTTTCACTCAAAACTTTTATACTATAATGAACACACTAAAATGAGAAATCAATAATTTCATCATGGTAAGATATTGTCTCAAAATTGCTTATTACTTTACCAATACAACCAGAACGACCAGTTTTAGTCAACTTTCTATATTGCTACGTTTAGTATTGAGCATACTAATATACTAATTTGATACATTTTGCTTTAACTGAAAGTATCAAGGGAGTTTACTATACTCAAACGATCGAAACTGCATGATGTTTAGATCGCGTGGGTTAATAGCTCAGATTATTTGATAAAAGCTGAGAAAAGTCGATAAACCCTGAGCAAGTCAATCAACCAAAATCGAATGATTTCATCGTTCTAATAAAAAAAAAGTAAAGCTCGATCGACGTCAAACCGATTAAATAACCATGTCGACCGCGTGAGTATAACAACACCCTTATACATAAAGCTATAAACGTGCAAAACAGTAACTACTTCCAAATTAAGAACATATTGACAACCCCTGGCCGTTACTAAAGAGACCATTCACTGGAGAGTGCACCATCCGCGCAGTAGTCAAAGGTTGACGACCCCGTTCTCCCCATAGTACTCAGCGACAGTTTCATCCCCGTTCAGTTGATCCCTGATGACTATGGTGGGGTTGTTCGAACAGGATGAGTTGTTTGATAGGGTGCGGCGGGTTGCTTTACATCGCTGGCATTCGACTACGACTATGGAGTTGGTATCCATGTCCGTTTCAGTGCTGCTTGTGCGGCGGAGGTGGGAGGGGCTGTTGTGGAGCCGGTGTTCTTGTATTGCGCGCCATAGTCGGAGCTCGATGCCGCCTCTGTGGAAAGTTCGAGTATGATTTATTTGTCAGTCAAAAGGGAAGAATGTATGAAGTGGAAATTAATACGGAAGTAAAATTGGCGATATGACTCGCTTTTACTAGTAAACGATTACGCATTTTTTATTCTTTAATACACACTCATAACACTCGACTAACATTATGGTGTGCTTCATCTGCTTGAAATAATGAAAAAAAAAATTCGGGTCGGACTAACTCGGTGCAGTCGAGTGACAAAATCAAATGTGTATTTTTCAGCCCAACTGTGCCGATTCAGTGCGACTCGAGCAAGTAAACGCAGACCGTTCGCCTCTATTTCATCCATTGCCCTTGTTAATTACAAAATAGATAAAACATCAAGTTCCACTGAGAGACAGCAATGCGCACACGCATGTTTGCTGTCTCATTGACATTATCGCTTGTTTTTTCAGTAAAGCTGCTTCGTCTATTTGAAATGTCAAGGAAGTATAACTTACTTCAGGTGCAGCCTCGCCACGTCCTCCCGCTGCGCGTGCAGCAGCAGGTCTGGCAGCACGTAGCAGTGCCGCAGCAGCGCGTCGCTGACGGCGTGCGGCAGCCCCCTGGCCACGACCCACTCGCGCAGACGCGTCGCCTCTGCCTCGTCCACACCGTCGGTTGTGTCGACGTCTTCTGAAGGAGGCTCGCTTTGGCTTACGAATACCTCTGGGGTCACACTGCTGAGCGAGATTACAGATTCAAAATATGATTGGAAACATCACAAGGCGCGGCGACCGCGGGTGGGAACTGCAAGGGGAGGGGAATGGCTCGAGCAGTGAGCGCGCGCGCAACTAATGCGTTATCGCCCACCGTACTGAGCGCACACTCATTCCTCGCATTACAAATAGGTAATTGGCTTTCTGGTATCTTACGCATCCGTATTTTTTCCGTTGATTAGTACCAATCCAAAAAAGCAACTCTTCAAAGACTTTATTAAAAAGTTACAACACCTAGTTGTTTATTATCAGTATTGCTAGTATAAATAATACCATCTCATTATCGTGCACTGTAGCGCACTGCTCAGACAGATTGTCGAATATTCCTTTAAATTGTAGAAAGTTATATGACATACCATATAATTTGCCAATACAATACCTAATAATAAATAAAATATCTCAAACACGTATTAAAGCCTTCAAAAGGCAATCCTCAACAGGACTTGCAGGACTGTCAGATTTTTTTTACAAAATGAAAATGAGACAGTAATCTCCACCTCACACACTCGACCCTCAATCACCGCACATGCACAGGTTAATGGACACTCATCATCACACAACCTGACCATATCATCATCTCATCGTATCACCACTCTACCGGGGTAGTACTTGGCTTCGGCCCGTACTATCCTAGCTACGTAAAAGCATGCAAAGAATAAAATATCTCAATATTATTCAAGACATTGCGTAAATAATTCTAATAAATAAACTTACCGCGCCTTCTTTTCAACAATATCTCTAAGTATCATGGTGTGCGTCTTCTGCTCCTCTAACATTTGCCGCAGCAGACTCTGATACTGCTGGTAACTTTCTAGAAGCTCTTGATGTAATCTAGGAAGCAGAAAACAGATATATTATAGACATTCTTGACGCTGATTGCATTCCAATCTCGGGTGAACTTTTATAAAATTTTGCTAATGGGAAAATTCTCAGTATTACTAAAGTTTTCTTTCTTAGATTTCCACTAAAGAGCGAAGACCAGCAGGGCGGTGCGGAGTCGAGCAAGATTCGACCAATCACAGGCGACATGAGACACGCTTCGTGGATTTCAACCAATGTGATGGATTCCCGCACGTCTCCGCTTTGGCGGGAACCGGCCTTAACATCCCTGAGACAGTCTAGAAAATAATTAAACTACTCACTTCTGGTTCTCATGCCTTAGAGAATGTAGTACGTGTGTATCTCTCGCCGAGTTAGTGGAAGACATGGCGGAAGGTGTAGCGTCCGGTGCTACGCCCGGCCCGACGCGACGACCGTCCTGACCCGCTAAGTTTGCGCCCAGCTCTGGAGAACAAAACAGGTGTTTATACCAGTGTAACTAATGACAGTAGTTCAGCGCTCATTTAATGGAAAATGCCAAAATTTTTGACATTTCTTGATACTTTGTTAAGAACAATAAGCCGACTTATATGTCCCGAAGTGCAGCATGTCAGTTAGGGACATATACTATGCTTGGTTGCCCCTTCACAATTTATCTGATAGCGATATCTGGCTGGGTTGACTGTGTTTATTTATGCTATGGATGTGGAAAGTGTGCACGTTTACATATGGATTTGACATATAAAACATGTATGTATACATATACAACTGGTATCTAAAATAACTTCATTGAAAGGCGGACAAAAAGTGATCCTAAGGTTCCTTTTTAAGGGCGGAATCCTAATGAGCTAATGTGGAGTGATTTCTTTGATTGGTTGTTGTATTCAGCCAATTAGAGGAGTTAACATGAGTTTGACACTCCGTTAGTGTACAATATTAACAGCATACAGGGAACACGAACATAATTTTTACCAATTGTATTATAGTAGTCCCAAAACGTGTCGATTTCCAGAATCCAGAAATCAGATGAAATCGACATATTATCATCTGAGAAGAGTATAAAGTATTCAATAAATAAGAATATTTGTCACCAAGGCATGACATATCGAAATTATTAATAATAAAAAAAACAGGAACCTCTTGAAAATTAGCCAAAAGTGGGCTTCTAGAAATACTGCTTTCATGATATTTTTTAGGGTCTATGCCTCTTTGATAAAATCAATCATAGACTATGTTTATTGTAAAATATCTAAATACAGACACTGCAAATAATAAATGGAGTAACAATACCCTTAACGACGCCGAAAGGCACTTGTTCTCCCCGTCATTGCGAGCATTGTTTTGTATTGGACCATACCTGGGAACCTTTTAGTTAAGGAGATATTGAAGGTTAAAGATTTTTTTTAATACTTGTTTTTAAGATAATAACTTTACTTTAATTACCTCCATGACCCGTTTTCTATTCAAAACATCCATCAGCTCAATGTTTTAAGTGTGAATATTGAGTTTTACCGTAAAAAAGTGATTTTTCACCCCAAAAAAAATCGTTTCCCAGCAATAATTTTTGCGTAGGATTACTTAGTTTGATGTACATAATACTTGGTTGCCGGCTTCGTGAAAGGTCCGTTTACACCCTGTATACTCAATGACAATTTGGATCCCTTCAAACGGAAACCGGTGTAGCCTAGTCGTCAGTGGTAACAAAATTATTGTATGCTGACCTTTTATCCCATATAAACTTCGTACTAAGTTTGGCCAGCTCAAGATCAAAGTGTTACCAACGACGAGCGGAAGACTGGAAGAGCTGTTTTCCTACTGATTATACTTTTAGAGGACCGATTAACAGTTCTAACATAAGTTTTCTGAAATAATTTTCAAATAAAAATAATATATCTCACCTGGCGACAAAACAGTAATAGCAGCCTGAACAGCATTCCTCACTAAATTATCCAAAGCGAACATCCAATGAGGTTTTATGCTATGCATCCTCAACACTGCATTGACAGCTTCTTGAAACATGTAGATGGCTGAATGTAATTCATTAATGGCGTTTGAATCGAAGTCTAGTTCTTCTTTTAAAGTTATAATGGCTTGTTCTATGACACTTCTGTTCTGGTCCATTATGTATTCTTTGAGGGCGAGGCGGAGCATTTCGAGGTGGGCCTGTAAAAAGTAATAATATGCTTAAGTCTTAAGATGGTAGGATTATTTTTATTTTACAGATGACAGTGTGTTGTTTGCATAGTCAATCCGCTATTTTTGTAATTTGTATTACTAATTTCAGTGTTTACTTAAAAACAATGACTGTTATTTTAACATGTTTTTCGTATTATTCTTTTAGTTGCAGATCCTCTTTAAAGTGGCTTTCGCACATAAGAGAGTACACAAACAATATATAAACAATCCGAATTCAAAACCTCCTCCTTTTTAAAGTCGGATTAAAATCAGTTTATGCGGATCTCTCATTGTACGGGAAATCTATAAAAACGCGAGGCCATGTTATACTGGAAATGTATAGCTTGATGTGTTGCCGTGTATACCGAATAATATAAATATTTGTCGTGCGGCTTAAATATTTACTATATTTACCCGGTATTTATGTATTCTTGCGTTTTGTAACAGCTATAGTTACCTGTTTTATTTGCAATCTTTTGTAGCCACGTTTCTTAGCTTTTGTTAGAGCAAATAAGCAGAATCAATTGTTCAAGTTGATGCCTATATTTACTCATTGTAGGTACGCATATATGTATGTATCTAGGTACGTCATCAGGCAACCCATTCGCAGTGTGTTTGTTTATGTATTCAATTTTAAGAAAAAGTAGTTGAAAAAGCATAAAACAAGCACATTTTAAATTATACAAACTTTAGAAGCAGGCGGGGCTCATTCCATTTTCATAATTTTGTATTCAAATGGGCCTGCTTCTAAATGTGCTTGTTTAATGTTTTTTCAACTATCATCTGCCTAGCCTTTTCTCAACTATATTGGGGTCGGCTTCCAGTCTAACGGGATGCAGCTGAATACCAGTATTTTACATGAAGCGACTGCCTATCTGACTTCCACAACCCAGTTAGTACTGGGTAATACGATACCCCTTAGTAAGACTGGTTGTCAGACTTTGGGCCTCTGACTACCTAACGAATGTCAAAGATCTACAAATGACAGCCGGGACCAACGGCTTAACGTGCTTTCCGAGACACGGAGGAAACTCGGTATGTAATGGGTGGTCACCCATGCACAGACCAAGCTAGGCAAGCACGGCTTAACCTAAAGATTGGCCCGAGCGGCTGTTATTATATAGCCATGATCTCCTCCCTATGTTTTTTCAACTAGTTTTTTTTAAATAAGGGTTCTTTTTTTTGCCATTCGGCTACGGAACCCCAAAAAGCATTTTTTAACTAAATCAATACGTTACCATAGTCAGCACCGTAGTCCCAAAGTCCTGGTGTATACTGAGCATCCACTTCGAGCAAATCTTCTCGCTGTCCTGCTCTAGCACCCGGGAGAGTGTCAGTCTTCGTTGAGAGTCCTTCTTCAGGAGGTAGAACCCGTCGTGTTCCGGCCCGTCTATTGAACAGCGCGGCACGTTTGGCATGTCCACCTAGAATGTATAATGTGATTATTATATTTTTGAACATAAGTTTTTTTTCGGTAGTTGGCCAAAAATATCTTGAACACTAACATAAGCACTAGAAATAGTCGCTGGCCTGCTGTTTTTTTTAGTTTGTGAGTTAGTTTCGTGTGGAAAACTGGGTACAGAAGACAAAATTTTTATAAATTAACAAACCAAAAATTGATTCGACAGTAATGCTGGAGGCGTGCTACCTTGGGCTAGTAGCCAAGAGTATAACGGCCCTTTAAGGTCTGTGCCTAACCTCGTGTCAGAGTTTTTATGCCTCTGACTTGGCTTCACATGCCATCAAGATATTATATCTCACCAGAAATAACTAAATCCGTTTAGCGTTAAATGTGTTTAACACATCATTCTCTTTCTTTGCAATCGTTTGAAGAAGAAAAAAGAATGACAGATTTTAAATATGTCTAGCTTTTAAGGTATACACGTATTTATACTATAGTGATTTGAATTAAAAAAACTTTTTTGATTCGCTAATGCTTTTTCATTGATGAAGTATCTAATACTCACGTCTGGAGACAGTAGTCCACCCGACGAACTCCTGCGATTCAGCAGCGTATCATTGCCTTCCATCTCATCAGTGGACGGCGTGTTGGGCATAGTACTAAAACGTCACCAAATCATTATGTACCCTACATCGAACGTTTACAAACCACCAATATAACTTGTACAGATGACCTGTGAAAACCTTGACCAGTTTTAGAACCCTGTCATATAATAATAGGATCAAAATAAATTAGCTAGCGAAACTGCACATTTTGAAATAAAAAAACCGGCCAAGTGCGAGTTGGACTCGCGCATGAAGGGTTCTGTACCATCGTAGTAGCGTATAATTAAAGGGGGCTCCCCCTTTGATTTTGTTATAGCGGCAACAGACATACACATTCTGTGAAAATTTCAACTGTCTAACTATTACGGATCATGAGATAAGGCCCGCTGACAGACAAACGGACGGACGGACGGACAGCGGAGGCTTCCGGAGAGACGCTTAGGGTCCGTTGGTTACCCTTCGAGGCCAGAACACTAAAAAAAATAATATTTTTTTGCGATCATCTACCACAGTTGGTGTAGTTACTTAACGTTTGATTTCAGAAATTCGGTTTTTGTAATACACAGGTGGCCAGCTTCATCAATGGGAAAGAAAACTGACAAATAAGTCTTTGTTACTGTCATTCAGGGCCCATGTAGTTCCTTACTGAAAGATGTAGCCACGAGACGGTGTATTTAGGTGCTAAGTGTTCTATCTCGGCGCCGATTGGTCGCTTTTCACTCAAAATTACTGTGACAAGTGACAATACCTTTTCGTCGTTGAAGATCTAACACCATGTAAGTCAATTTTTGGCGGTTTTGGCATTTTGTTTTTGATGCCATTTGCTAGACTCTTCTAATTTGTAGTGAAGTGAACACAAATTATAAAATGGTATTGTACTATTATCTAGGTATAATTATGCAGTTTTTCACTGTCCTGCACCCGTAGCATGACCACCGTAGAAACGGGTTTTGTCGACGGAAGAATCGACAAAATGACAGATTTCTTTTGTTGATCTGTCATTTTGTCGATTCTTTCGTCAACAAAACCCGTTTCTGCTATGCATGTTTCATGCTACGCGTGCTGGTAAGTTGCTATTTTTGACTTACATGATGTTAGAACTTCAACGACTTTTTTTTTTTTGTTTTGCGACAATGTTCAAATGTGGTCATGGTTTTCATAAGGTTGATAAAAAGTGAGGTTAGTTCTCAAATCCAAGTTAGACTGATAAAGCGTTATTAATGATTGAGTGTTAACACGAAATCTGATTGATAAGGTTGATTTACAGCAAAAACAACTGATTGATATTGTATGCGTTGAAATAAAGTGTTGTAAAATATGATAATTGCCAAGATTTTCATCTAATGAGATATTTGCTATATACGGGATGGTCTTTTAAAGACAATATTTTACAAAATTTACAAAACAAAACTGTGACTGATCTTATTTTTATATTAACGTCTTTTAAGTTGCTTTTAAGAATGTAATTTTTGGAATTAAATTATCAACAATATGAGTTTGCTTTTTATGATAAGTTTATTCATTTTTTTTCCATTAATCGTTCATTTTTATAAGCATCTTAATTAGATAGTAATTAAATATAATTGAAGCTTTGTGCGCGCTGCTTGTTTGCTATAGTGCGTTTATACAAAATACGTGTTCAGATGTATTTTCATAGAATGCTATATTTTACTTCCCACAGTACATTTTATGGATCATATAACTTATAATATATGAAGAACTTATTCTATTTACTAAGTCTACTAATATATTGATATTACGTATCATGCTTTTTATGCAATAATGGAATAGAATTTCGTGCACATACACTTATAAGACAATGTCTTGAAAAATGAACACGAATACCATTAAATATATATTTTTTTATGTACACACGGCGGCACATGAAGTTGTACATTTCCAGTATAACCTTGGCCTCGCATTGTATAGACTTCCTATACAATGAGAGATCCGCATAAACTGGTTTTGAGTAGCTTGATTGGCCGTCGTGCATACAGTGTGTTTTATACAACAAGAAATAATAGCATTATTAAGATTTCAAATCGAATACGTGACATTTACCTCCGACTCTCAGATAGGAAGTCTGTGTCCCAGATGTGGCACCAATATAGGTGTATGCCACATGACATTTTCAAAAATAGAATTGCAAAAAATTTCAACCGAAAAAAATAAAGTATTCTATGAATTTCGAACATCAAATAGGTGCGTTTATATAAAAGGTGAATGTTACCTGCTATTGGACAAGTCCGGTGGGTATATCAGTATTGGTGAGAGCATCGACGACGCAGTCCTAGTGATTGTAGGATTAGACCGGATCGTTTTCACCCTTCGAGGGAACAAATGGAAAAAAACACGCTTAGGTGCCAAGCATCGAAAATGTTATGACATGTGTTAATGACACGTCAACAGGGTGTGGTCTAATGTGAAATTTTATGTTTTATTTGTGTGTCTTTTTTATAAAAGTGTGACTGTGAGTGATAGTTTTATGTTTTTTTGAAATTCTGTTGTGTTGTGCCAGGGGATTTTCTGTCGACCAAGATAGATTATCGTCATCGTTGCGGAAACTGTCTATTTTACGCTACAGTGATAAATGGAAAATAATCTGACCACTCAACCACGATAAGACCTCGCTGCCTTGTTAATATAATAACCATGCCATAAAATTATGCATAAATATGGGCATGGGACCTCAGCTACTCAAACTAAAGCCCTCAAGAGTCTGATAGACTTGGATGGAAGGCAGAGAACCAGGTGTTGTGGTGCAACTTGAGGCTTATGGCCAGGAGTACACTGTCGGAGGCGAAGTCCAATGATTGAGTTATGAGGCCAGCTCACAAAGTTTAAGTTCAGACAGAAAATACCATGTCACAACAATGTATCGATCATGTACTATGTGTGTGAATGAGTTTATGTATGCCAATTTGTTTCATGTAAAACTCATTACAACATTTAACATAGTTGTACAAGTATGGCCTCGCCCAGTACATAAGCTCCCTCTCACCATATTATGTATGATGATATGAGAACATCACACAACGTTGAACATGTAAAGAAGGCTTTGTAAAAATCAAACTTTTTATTCTAAAGACATGCTTTTAATATGTTCGCTGCAGCTGAGTTTGTGGGCGCAGTTTTTTCTAATTAATATTTGTACTTGCTTGTTCGAATCATTTGAAACAGCATGTCAACTGCTATGATTCGATGACCGATTATGTTGATACACAGCAGATGGCCTACCATGACCTCTTACAGCAAGAGTAATTCCAGTGTGGGAAAGAGATGGCGGTAGTCGACCTGTATAGCTCTGTCCCTTTCCCACACTGGAATTACTCCTGCTTTAAGACGTCAGAGTGACCCCCCAGTTCAGGACGACACAAAACCGGTATAAAACTTCGAACAATGTTTTGATTGGTTCAATGCCATAATTACAACCAATCACAGGCATTCAGTTACCAAAGCGTAAGGGTTAAACTCAGTAAAAAAAAGTGGGCCCGGTCTGTTCTAACCACACAACAAACTGCACACAAATCTATTGCAACGAACATAATATCAAATAGGATTAAATTTTATTCAAAATTCTAAGGCATTTAAATACCATGCGTTGCAAACTCTAAATCAACTGTCAATATGCTATCAAACACTACTTTCAACTTACTCGATTTCCGGAGAACTGGGCAGGTTGGCCATACTGGGCTCGGAGATTTTCTTTTGTGCTGTAACTGGTCGGGCCTTATCAGCTGGAACTGATATGCTCCTACTGTAGTCCACGTTATTGCCGAGACGACTTGACTGCTTTTTCTTTCTGTAATTTTGAATAATAGATAATTTTGGTGATATTTTTTTTGCCAGAATATTGTTACAGAAGCGACAACAGTAAAGAAATTTACGTAAAATCATCTAGCTTGCAGAGCAAAGGACATTCTATTCTAAACAGAAAATTATAAGGTACTGAAATGTTGAGCACATACAAGTAATATTGCTGTAGTAACAAAACTAGCTAATAAATGATTATCTATCTGGAAATACATTCAACTATTTATTTTTAAATAAATACGGAAATAACTAATGGTTAGGTATACATCTAACAAAAAAACGAATGAATACTGGATACAATAAGATAGATCTTCAAAAATAAAATTATTAGCTTACAAAACTTAAGTAGTAACTAAAACAACGATCATAAAGTATGCGCATGAGTCGCTTCGTACTCACTTGCTCGGCGACGATTGAGCGGAACGCACGAATCGCCGGACGCTTGCAAATAAACGTCTTTTATTTACGACACCATATTACACAACATTACTATAACATACCAAATTTATGTTATCTTTATGATAAATTCAAGATACTTCCCATATTTACAAAAAGCTGCTAATTGTTTTCTCACGATCAATAAACACATGACGAGATCGTATAGTATTTGATTACATCGATATATACAGGGTGTACCAGAAAGAGTATAGTCATATGAAAGGATATGTTGCAGACCATCAATAACTCCCTCGAAAAAAATATCAGCTGTCCCATACTAAATTTCAATACCTACTCGACCCAAATGTATGGGACAGCTGATATTTTTTTTGCATTTACGATATTGGACCTACGGAGGAAGTTGTTCAGTTTGATGGTCTGCAGCATATCCTTTCATATGACTATACTCTTTCTGGTACAACCTGTATAATCGAAGTCAGTTCAAAGCCTTGGCGTGACATACAGTTTTTGTAGCAGTGACTATATTGACTGTTTTTATTATAATTTCAGTTGTATTCGGCGGTTAATTTTTTGAGGACATTTTAGAGGATTTAATTGAAATGTTAGAAGTATAATAAAATATTCCAAGAGACTTACTCGCAAAGGAACGGATCCTCCAAGAGTTCTGCTGCGGTGGCGCGCTGCTCCGGTTCTGGTATGAAACATCGCAGTATGAAGCTCTTAGCTCTCGTTGACAGCTCGCTCGGGATCTCAGGATGCATCTTGTAGTAACCCACCTAATAACAAATAATAAAATACATAACATCACGCCTGTAATCCCCAAAGGGTTAGACAGAGGTGTACCTAATAGTACACCCACATTTCGCCAGTTATTTTTAAGTCCCATGTAATAGGGGGCGAGCCTATTGCCATTAACCGGGCACAAATCCAGACTCTGTGACTGCCAACGGAGAAATTCTTGATAACACTTTGCCCGGCCCCGGAATCGAACCCAGGACCTCATGCTAAGCAGTCGCGTTTACGACCACTCGACCAACAAGACATGATACAATATTACACTACCCCTAGTTAACTAGTTCCCCACTTTCAGTCTAATTGTTCAAATCACAATACAAGTCTACGTTCATAACAAATCGAATTCTTCAATGTCCCTTCCACCGCACTGACTTCATTCACAGTTCTTTCTTCGTCCAATCTATTTCTCCGTGGAATGTGGAGTAGAGAAAATTATGTAGTAAACATTGTGTAGGCAATAACGACACCTACTACCATCATTACTGGTCATACACGCACCGGTTGCGAGTACTACGCACCTGAGATAGAATTCTTATTTAGTCTTTTCAACGACATTGTCACATATACGTGACAAGCAAGCGCGTGTCCTCTACGCCAACGACACAAATATGTGACAAAAAATGTGCGGTGCACTACAACACGAAATAAAAAAATAAATAATTTTGGAATCCCTATTCTTTTTGTAGGTATTTGCGGTGAAATTATGACTTGACTTGGAGGGCACGCGCGTGCGTGTATGTATGCTCTGGCGTTCAAAAGGTTAATGAGTTATAATTTACATACCTTGAAAACAGCTGCCTGAGGTGATCCTAATTCTATGAAAGGCGGGTTCCCTGTCGCCATCTCAACCACTGTGCAACCCAGCGACCAAATATCAGCCTGGAAACATACAAAATAGAGAAATCTTTGATGTCAAATGTCACAATACACCACCAACAATCGTGGCAAATAAGTAAAGCAAAAAATCATAATATTTGACTACTAATCGATGTTTGTACTTCTTATTTATAATAATGTTGTCACTGATCGGACCAACTCTGAACACATAAGTGAGTAAACCAATTTAATGAATATGATATCAAGTGGACACATAAGATTCCTTATCATATTGAGAGTTGTTTATTAATTTGTATGTGCATGATAAAGGAAGCGATTTCAAAATGCACTTTAGCACAAAGCGCAAAAGATATATGAAACGGGTTTGGTCGAGTTAATTGACCCGGCATGCTCCCGATCCGACCCGCACCCTTTCTATGTGTCATCCTCTGCCTAGCCTTTTACTGAATACCAGTATTTTACATGGAGCCACTGCCTATCTGACCTTCACAACCCAGTTAGTACTAAGACCCTACCCCCTACCCTTTTGGTAAGACTGGTTGTTAGATTTTCGTGCCACTGACTACCTGTAACATCTGTCAAAGATCTACACTGACAGCCGGGACCAACGGCTTAACGTGCTTTCCGAGGCACGGACGAGTCTCGAAATGTAATGAATGGCCACCCATTCACGGACTGACCTTGGCAAGCGTTACTTAACCTTGAAGATCGACCCGTGCGGCTGTTATCGTTCAGCCCTGCTTTAGTTTTATAGTAAGAATGGTAAAGTACATACCGGTGCTCCATATCCCCTCTGTCCTTTATCAATGACCTCAGGCGCCATATACTGCAGGGTTCCAGCAAACGTCTCCGTAGACGGACAGAGTCCCGCTAAACGCTTGGACGTGCCGAAGTCCGAGATCTTCACCACACCGCTGTAAGTGTTGACGAGGACGTTGTCGCCTTTTATGTCGCGGTGGACTATCTTTTGGTCGTGGAGGTATTTTAGACCTGGAAGGATACAGTTAGGAGCTTATTAGCATAAGAGTTTCTGTTTTTTTTTTTTTACAAAATTGAACACAATTAGTTAGAGAAGTATTAGCATGTCTGCAAACGATAAGAGTGTCGTAGAACCGGCGCTAACGCAGTGTCAAGGCGTGTTGCCAGTACGGAGACACTGTTAAAACACGTGCAATCTCTTTTTCTTTTTGGGGCTATACAAATAAATCAACATAATCTTGTTAAGAAGAGAAAATACTTTATGCACCTTTTAGGAACCTAAGTGTGGTAAACAACTATTTTATTTATATTTAAAAATGGATGTACACATCCATCAGGCGAAGTCTGTTACTTTTATACCAGCAACCACTACCAAAAACAGGACAAAAATCTAATAAAGTAATATTACAAAATAATTAATAACTCACCTTCTAAAATTTGCTTAGTATAATACGCTATAGTAGCTTCGTTCTCTTTCAGAGGTCCCCATTTTGAGCGCAGCAATGCTGAGAGTGAACCTCCCGGCACTTGCTCCATGAAGATTTTGAAATAGTTGTCCTCCGATATCGAACCTAAGTACTGGAATAAAAGAAAGTTTTATTTGTTAGTCTGTATTTAGAAATCTTCTTCTTTTTTTCGCTTTAAGACCTAATTTGGATCGCCCTGGTACTATTTATTATGAAGATGGTTGTCGTGGGTTCAATTATATCTTTTCGGTATTCAAAACAATGTAAGAAGATAAACACAAAATTTTATGGTTGGTTATCCGTGTCAGTGTGAAGCCGCAAACGAGATTACTCAGTGTGAGGTCCTGGGTTTGATTTGTTATTGGAATTTTAAATTAGGATGGATTGGATTTATGCACGGTTGGTGGCCATAGGCTCATCTCCAATCACATGGGACTCAAAAATACTTATCATAGAAATAACAAGCCATGTTACGTATGTTACCTGCACAATATTCCTGTGCCGCAGCTGCGAGTGCAGCAGTATCTCCTCGTGCAGCGGCTGCACGTCGCCCAGGTTCCTCTCGGGGATCTCCTTGACGGCGATGCGCACTTGCGTGTTGAGGTCTCGCGCCGCATACACGATGCCGTACGTTCCCTTGCCGAGCACTACGCGCTTGTTGTTGTCGTCTAACTCGTATTCGAACTGGAGGGCAAGTATTGCGAAATGTTAATTATAGGTTTTGGCTACCTAAGTCTATATTTACATAATGTTGTCAAAAAAGTGCAATATGGGGGTAGAGCAAAGTTTACCAACACGTTAGGCGATGCTCCTACTGTACCGCGCTCCGTCGCGTAGCACAGAAAAGTCATTGTATTTCGCGTCGGCACGCGTCGGGGTACAATGACTTTTATGCGCGGTGCAGTGGGAGAATCGCCTTACTCCAATTTCTTGAAACTCTGGTAACTTCGAATCAATTATCAACAAAGAGTAATTGTAATTTAATTACAGAAGAAAGGCTGCCACCCATCTCACAAGCTAACAAGTCCAGAAGATCAATAAATGCGAGAGAACACACGAAAACACTATTTACCTTCAGCTGATCCTGCATAACACTGGTATCTAAATCGGTGACCTTCTCATGGTCTGCAGTCAGTTCTCCCAACAGATCGTGTAGACGTTGGCGACACGCTTGCGACGGCAGGAAGATTTGGAAGTCGTCCGAGTTCTCGCTCACGTATAGGAACAGGCAGCGTTCGTCGCGTTTGTATAAACTGAAAAAAATGCAAGAAATATAAGCTAAAGATAAAATGCATTATATTTATGTCTTCTTATAAACCTGTGATAGTTTTTAAAAGATATTTAAAATGAAACACCTTTTCAAGTCAATAAACAACAAAGTAAACATGTGATATTGTTTCGACGTAAGTGCATTCTTTTAAAGTTGGTTCAGTAAGTAAGCTTTAAGGTTGGATTATTTACTTCTTTAACTACAATTGAGGCTGGAAATGGTGTCTGACAACTGGTATGTGCCAATGCGCTGACGATAACATTAAATGGACGTTTGAATGGACTACGATCAGCGAGTCCAAATAAATCGTTTTGTTAAAGTTTCCAGTCTGGACCAAATTCGATCAGTTGAAATCTAATTTCGCATTCTGAATTTTTAACATCTGATATTCAAATGAGACCAGAGGGCAACGATGTTCATTTATTTAAGTCTTAATCGCTGGACCACGCTGTTCATCAAATTCTCGATATACTAGATTTATAAATCTAAGCTAACGAATACCTGTAGCTCCTAATCATGTCCGAGGTGAAGAGCCACCGATGCACCTGCCGACATTGACCGCGTATGGAGTCCAGACACAAGTTCTGGATCTCCACAGATTTCTGCTCAGCACCTATGTTCATGAGCACGTACGATGGCATGTACACTTTTGTTGTTTCTAAGATTAACACCTAAAGAGAGAAGAAAGACAATTGAAATATTATTTGAGGAAAAGAAATAACTTGAATGTGTTTATTCTGAAATCAATACACTTGAAAGGTAATATTAAAAAGTAAAAAAATGGGGCCGATTGGGCAGCTAGCGTTGTAGCTACAGGAAAAAAGAGACTTTAAAGTCTTATCTTTTGGAGGCATTTTCGTCTAGTCGTTTACGAATTTGGTAAAGGTACGGCAAGCCTATAAACTCCGTCTATCGTAGTCCACCGCTGGACATAGTGCTTTTCCAAACTGCGCCACAGCACACCGTCTCCATCTTCCGCCAGTCACCAAGACATGGTGCAGGCAGATTGAAAGACTTCATTCAACTTCTGCCTACACTTTTCCCAACTATTTATTGATGCTGATTCTAAAGAAATCTCTTCCAGCATACTTGCGTTCGGATTGGGATCAATACTCTATGCAACCAACGAAGGCTAGATTAGAAAAGGAATTATTTATACAGAGTGTAACAGAATAAAAAAAGGAACATGGGTCGAAAAAAATATTGAACTCTTTATACTAATTGCGTCAGCCGATGCGATATTTTGTATCGTGAGTCCAATTTTTATACGACTCATTTTAGTAGAAACAGTTGTCGAGTTAGTGGGCTGAATAAAGCGCAGGCCACACCGCCAGCTAGCGAGCGAGCGAGCCGGGCGAGCATCGTTTCATCTCTTTTTATGAAAAGAACCGAACCGAACCGAATTATGATGCGGTTCACACCTCGAACTACAGACATAAGCCACGTCAGCGATGCGAACGAAATATCCGACGATGCCAGCGATGCTATTCGTCCACCTAGTTAGCGTAGCTTAGCTCTGTAGTTCGCGGTGTGAACCGAAGTAAGAAAAGAAGTGAAACGATGCTCGCTTGGCTCGAACCGCTTTGGCGATCTTCTTCGGACTAGTCGACGCTACATGAGATGGAACGTTCCCCTCACTCGCCCGTCCGTCCGTAGCTAACCAAAGCTGCGCCTAGTTTATATAGTTTCCCTCGCCTCGCTTCGTCTGTCAGCTCGCTCGCTCGCCCGCTCGTTAGCTGGCGGTGTGGCCTGCGCTTAACCCCCTAAGAGGTATCGAGCTTATTCTGTTACAACCTGCACATTAAAACTTGACTTACCGGAAATCTGATACTGTTTTCACATTCGCTCTTAGTTGCCTCCACGAAGTACTCCATCCAGAAGGAGAATACTTGCTGTTCCGGTGATATATCTTCATTTTTCCTAAACCTGCAGCACACAAGTCTATATTAAGTGGTTTTTCTATCCTTCTCATCATAGTTACTAGGATATTATATTACGTGTGTTTTTTTTATATTATAATGTTACAATGTAAACAGTTTCTGTACAATTTCCCTGTCCTGATACACAAGTTTAGTTTTTGTTTAAACCTCTTGACCAACCCTGAAATCTTATCAAATACCCACGACCCCCGTACAATTAAATGCATTCACCAGTACAATGTTTTGTGTGCGTTACATTGAGTCCTACCGTAAAACGTGATTTTTCACCAAAAAAAAGTCGTTTCCCAGCAACAATTTTTGCGTATAGTTACTTAGTTTGATGAACTGATTGATTGGTTGATATAAACCTAGCACGAAAAAAACTTACCTATCAATTAATTCAATATTTCCAATAGTGGATTTGAGGTACCAATTCGGTGGTTTGAGTTTGAACATACATTCTGCTGCCTGTATCGCTTTCACGTAGTCTTGTGCCAGTACTGATATCTCGAAGAAAGTCGCCACGTCCCAGTAGTCTTTGAGTGAGGATAGACTGCCTTTCTTGCCTATTAGGTGGTTTAGTACCATGCCTGGAAACAAAATATACATTTAAAGGTCTCATCACCATTCAAGCAAGTAAGGAATGAGTATATTAGAGGAAGTTTGAAAGTTGCGCCAGTTACAGAAATGTTAAAAGGGAATCGACTGCCTTGGACATGAGATGAGGACAGACGAATCGCATGTGACTTAAAGAGTGATGAATATAAATGCTGATGGTTTTTTTTTATGATGGGAAATCATCGAATGACCCCTCCCCCCCGCTCTGGGTGGAGCGGAAAGGAGTGTCAGACTTGTACTGACTAAAACCCATCCATGTTCCTTCTTTGCCTTTTGTGTTCCAGGGCCGCGGTATCTCTTTCGAACAGTCCCGCAGCCCTGGCAGGATATGTTGATGGATGGAGAGGGAGAGGAAGACCAAGAACACTATGGATGGATTGTGTGAGGAATGATATGAAAGAAAATGGTGTAAATGTTTGCGTGACGGTTGACAGGGGAGAATGGAAGAAAAACAAGGGGTCCGCCGACCCCAAGTAACATGGGACAAGGGCAGGAAGATGATGATGATCATCATGCAAGACTGCAGAACACATGCCTCTCCCAAGCGTCGCCACATCCACCGATTCACACATCCAGCGAATTCCTTGGACTATAACCAAGCCATCGTTCCACCTTTTATGGGACACACGTCTTTGGTGACCCAAGACTCTCATCTCCCTAAGCGGTAGTTCGCTCTTACAGAGATACAAGGATCGACAAGGCACTTGAATGAAAATGATATGGTCGCAATTTGGGTAAACATATTTTGTGAAATGTATTGAAAAAACAAGATATTAGTTCCAAATTAGGCCACACGCAAAAATATTCTTGTAGAACCGTATTTTGTGTGTGTCTTCTGATATACCACTGCCAGAAATCGGCTAAAATCAGTAAAACAGAAGTAATAAGTCTGCAATACTACTTAATAAGAAGGAAATATGATTGAGGTCAACCATTGCTTGTTCTAGTATACTCTATGACAAATTCATTTGGTATTTAACACAAAGATCAAGAAGATTAAACGAAATGTAATGATATAATCAAACAAGTTTATGATACACAATTTGTTGTGTCAAATACTTCATTATTTATAGCCTCATAAAGCTATTAATCCATTAGACATTTGTCTGTTTGGCGCTTAGCCAGGATTATATGAAAAGAATTTCTGAGTAACAGGCGGTTGACCAATACGACATGAAACAATGGAATTCAAAGTATTTCAGTAATATAGACTTCATTCTATAGTAGTTACATTTCACGGACTAGAGATAGTTATAAGAATTTATACCTTACAACAACGACATAAGACTTACATGGTTATATCAATAAGTGTCTCGTAATTTGCAAGGACTACACATTTTCATTAAGAACATAGTGTGTTCGGTAACTTCGTCCGCTTATAGGAGGAAAGTTCCTCATTGGTACTCCAATGCCCTTCCTATGAAGGGCCCTTCGATCAGACTGGTGCTATGACTAGTGGGCCATTAGCATCAGCTTGCGATTCGAAAAATCCTTTCTAAGTTCACCCATTTTGGCAGTACGGTGCCAGTTAGGAAATCCCAGTGTGATTGTGTATGAATTTTTTAATTGATTGATTACTTACCAATATGTTGTAATTCTTGTGAGTTTTTAAAGTCATTGCCAGCTATAACTAAAAGTGTTGCCAAATTGATGCCCGCATACTCATTTGGTTGCACATCAAAACCCTGTCTGTACCTGAAAAATTAGACATATTTATTGAGCGGGGGTCAAGTACTAGTATAACTTATTTTGACGTCATTGCTAAGTATAGTATCATCATTCTCTTGCCCTTATCCCAATTCATTTGGGGTCGGCGCAGCATGTCTTTTTCTTCCATACTTCTCTATTACTCGTCATCTCATTAGACACCTCCTTTCTTGCCATATCATTCTTTATACAGTCCATCCATCGTTTCTTTGGTCTTCCTCTACTCATATACCCATCAACATTCATACTCAAAACTTTCCTCACAACATTTTCCTCATTCCTCCGCATCACATGCCCATACCGCGACAACCGATTACCACACAACTTTTCAGTCACCGGCGCCACTTTCAGACTTCCTCTTATATACTCATTTCTTATTTTATTCATTCGCGTAACACCACACATTGCTAAGTATAGTATGACCACTTTAAAAGTGCAGTTCAAGGTGACGTTGCTTGTCAAGAAAATTTGCATCGATATGTCAAACTTGGTACATTTATTTTAGTTCTGTGTGTCCTGCCTGCACAGAGAAGTTGGTTGAAGTGTATATGTTGTCAAAGTTGTCTAAAAATCTATTAAAATTAAACGTACTTATGTCATACCAAGGGCATTTATTCACTTGGCAAGGTAATATTTTTTTATAACGGCAACGAAAACAAGAATTGGACATAAAGAAACTAACAAAAAATAACATCACGACTGCAATCCTGAAGAGTTAGGCAGAAGTGTACTTGTAGTACACCCACATGAGAAAACACTGGGGAACTGACGAAAACAAAACTGGCGAAGTTTTGTAAGTTTTGCCATGAAACTAACAAGTGAAATAATGAATTTGAGTACTTCTTCTTTGAATTATTTGGATACCAGTGAACAGCCTTTTGCAGGAAATGACCCACCTACTTTTCTGACCATCCTGCACAAACACCTGCACTTGCCAGGATTTTACGAAGCCAATGGTCTCTACCATTGGCTTCGTAAAATCCTAAAATCCTAAATCCTGCAGCATAGCTATTCACACAAGTTTCGATTCGATTTGGATTCGACAAGTCGTATGTCTATCTTTTTTTGGCATTACGAAAGAGAGCGAGATAGACATACGACTTTCCGAATCGAAATCCAATGGAAGCGTTTGTGAATAGTTATGTTGGTGACTTCATAGTAGTCGGAAAAAAATTGAGTAAACAAAAAGATCGTTTCGTTGGCAAGTTTGAAATTGGAATGAGAAAATTAACAAGATACATCACTATCACATCGCTGCACGGCGTCGTTTCCGGTAAAGAAAATGCGACTTGCTATTTCCGTCCTTTCTTGTGTGTATATTTTGCAATAAACGTTCGTAGACGTTATTTCAACGTCAACATGTATTTGAAAATTTAAGTTTGTAAATATTTACGAAAACTACTAATTTAAATAAGAAACAAACAAACTATACATATTTACATAAACAAAAAGACACTAAAAACAAAGTACTCCCTCCACATCGCTGTTATCCAAATCATGCCCACTGGACTGGCAGGGTTGCCACGCTAAATCGCACTAATTTTTGGCCAAAGAAAAAACCCACCCACAAATTAATAATTATGATACCAGTATACTTCTGTCCCAATAGTGGGCAAATGCCTCATATCATACAGAGAAAGCACGATCATTGATCACCACGCTAGCTCAAGACGGGTCGGCGATTAAAATAAGTAGATGAAAAAATAAGTACACAAATACATACCACTTGATAGCATTGCCCAAGCTTTCCTTATCCGTATGTTGAGATTCAACGAACTTATCCTTGTATATACGCCCGCAAAGGCACAGCATGTCAGGGAAGCGGTTCTCCTTCTTCTCCAGAGCTTTGACGCATACTTTGAGAGCATTCTCTCTGTCCCCCTCTTTGTTGCGCCTGTAAAGATGGAAAGAGATGGAATATATTTTACTTATTTTATGTGTAGGAACTGGCGCACATCTGGCGAAAGTGATTTAGCGCAAATGATTTTCGACTCGTATGTAATTGAATGTCTCATCATCTGCCTAACATTTTCCCAACATGTTCGGGACACCTTCTAGTATAACAGAATGCAGAACAACATCAGTTTTTTACATGGAGCGAATGCCTATCTGACCTTTACAACCCAGCTACTGGGTAACACGGTCCCCCTTAGTAAGACTGGCCCATGAAAATGAATGCAATTTTGATTATTTTAGACATTTAGAAGCGAGCTGCACTGTGACTGCGGTTTATCAGGCTGGTGTGTGACAGCCCCAAAATTTGAATAGTAAGTTTTTTTTCATAGCCTATCTTGTGTCCCACTACTCTCTGTTTTGGTCAACTGGCCACGCTTGCCCCGCGAACATGATCAGATGGTCACACCACCTTCGCAGAGTTTGACCTCGTCGGCGATGTCCCTCTCAGGCGTCCAGTGAGTGACAATCTTTGCCCACCTCTGCGGTGGTCATGGCCAGCCCACTCCCACTTTAGCTGGGCTGTTTAAACTCCAACATCAGCTACTTGAGTTATGGAGGGCAAGGTGCTGTTTCAACGCGATCTGATCGCTTGGCATCTATTATGCTGCGCTCCATAGCCCGCTGGCAAATGTTAAGCTTGGACTTTTGTTGTTCAGTAAGTGACCAACCGGTCAATGTGGCGACACTTGGTGGAGGCCTATGTCCAGCAGTGGACGTCTTTCGGCTGAAATGATGATGATGATGATGAAGTGACCAACTATGTGCACCTTAGGTACAATGCACATTTGGCATGATGCACATCTCGACAAGTTTGAACATTCGTTACTAAATTAATTTCTTCAGCGCCAATATACACTTCGATATAAACATTATTTAATGCGTCAAGAAAATTGATATTGATATTTGGTAAAAGGTAAATTGTACCGGATTCGTCATAGCGGTATATTAGAAACCACAGACAAAAACATCGTTCTATAAATAAAACCTTACCTTTTTACAAAGCAATAGCAAAGACATGATTAATTGAGGATTTATAAGTAAAAACGTTTATAAATAAGGATGCTAAGTTAGTACAATACGTAGAAATGTATTTTTAAAACAAACACCTAACTGTGATTCTAGTCGACTGTAATACAAAAACAATATAATGAAATAGACGGCATTTTCTTTTCATAGTCGCTGCATTTAACTAGCCCGTCGAGCTTTGCATTTTAAACAAAACATAACACATAATTTTCTTGAAGAGTTAAGCTAAGGAGCAACTACAGTACAACCATATTTCGCCAGTTATGTAATAGGGGACGAGCCTATTGCCATCAACCGGCCCAAATCCAGACTCCGTGGCTGAAACAGAGAAGTTCCAGAACCCAATCACACTCTGCCCGACCTGAGAATTGAACCCAGGATGTCATGCTCAGCAGTAACGCTTTCGATCACTAGACCAATGAAGCATAATTTAAACCTTTTTTTTTTTTCATACAAGTCACATTAGACTGGAAGCCGACTGCAAAATAGTTGGGAAAAGGCTAGGCATATTATAGAATAATTTAACAACACAAGATCACAAAATTCAACGTAAAATAACACATCTTAAACTACAGGTACTTACCTAACACTAAATATTACGATTGATCAGCAAATTAACCATACAGCAATGGTTGAGGTACTGGAAAACAAATCTCTGCGCGAATACCCTCAGGATGATTATGATTGTCACTTTAATAAGAAACCAACGACCAGTGGTTCACATTGGTCCTGGATCGGAACACCAGGTGGCCTACCATATCGTTTAAAGCAGGGAGTAATTCCAGTGTGGGAAAGAGATGGCGCTAGACGACCTGTATAGTCTCTTTCCCACACTGGAATTAGTCCTGCTTTAAGACGTCATAGTAACCCCCTTCCAAAAGTCCCCCTCTGGAAGCCTTGGGGAGAGGCCTTTGTCGCTTGGCACGAGAAAAGAGAGGCCTATACCCAGCAGTGGGTGAGTTCGGACTGTGGATGATGATGATGACGCATGCGAACAGTAACACTTTAATAAAATATAAAAAAACTCACCGATTCATAGCAAAAGCATACATAAACCTAATAATAGGCATGTTAACATAGTTCTTCCTGTTCATAATCGTCTTCAGGTCATCGACAACATGTACTATCGCGTCATAGTCTTGTATTTCTCGATAGGAGATCAGCATGTTGAGTATAGTGTCTCCTGATAGGACGGCTGGGTCGTCGAGGCGCCGGCGCATAGCGTGGAGCATGTTCGCCAGTTCGATTCCCGTGTAGGTTTCCCGAGCTTTACGAAGGTCTGATAGGAATTTTTCTTGGAGATGGGCTCTGTGGAGAAAAGTTAAGAATGTAGTCCGTAGCTTATAGTATTTATAGGGGTTTTGAGGTAAGGTTGACTACGTTAAGGTCACTTAGAGTTACTCGTCGAAATTATTCTGGAATCAATTTCAAATCGACTCAGTTTGAGCGATAGAAGAAAAATATGCGCTTTACGATTTCTTAGTTCTTCCCAACTGCTAGTAGTTAGTTCGTGTGCTAAGACGATATTCATTTCTATATTTCTATGAGTGATTTGTTTTTTTTTAAAGACTTTGCCCCACACTAGTAATTTCTTGTGTATCGTGGGTGCGTTTACAAACATTACACAAACAGCCAAACCCGGAACAACTACCTGTAGGCCATATAAATATTTGTTGCGTGCGGGAATCGAACCCGCGACACGCAGCGCAGCAGGCAATCGCTCGGCCACAACCGCGCCGTCAAATAATATTGAATGTGATTGACCCAAAAATTCAAATCAGCATGTTATGGTATTATAGTATTTTTGTCGTAGTATGTTAGGGGGCGTCCATAAATTACGTGAGGTGTTTTTTTAAATTTTCTGTCCCTCCCTCCCCCCCTGGTGAGATGTCGTGAGATTTTATTAAACCCCCTCCCCCATCCCCCAATCTCACGTGAGATTTTTCAAAATGTGGGTTTCTTATGTAAACGCGTTGGATTGTTATTGTAAAAAGAAAAAAAAATTACATCGTACTTTTATTTACGACTAGTAATCAATATTGCTGAGAGTTCTTTCCAACGAATTAGTGAATGATCTTAATCGTATTGCGATATACGCTTAAGATTAATTCTTAAGCATGTATAATCTGGATGAAATGGACCAAAATAGTATAATTTTTTTTTGTTTCAATCAGAAAAAAAATTGCGTGATATTTGCCGAGACCCCCCTCTCTCCAACGTAAGATTAGATGAGATTTGACTCGACCCCCTCCCCCCCTTAAACATCTCACGTAATTTATGGACGCCCCCTTAGGGCCTCTGTAATCATACGCATAACTTGTTACATACTGCTTCCTTAAACCAGTGTTTATTAACCAGATCACCATAAAAGTATAAAACTAACTTTAAAAAAAAACAATCAGGAAACAATAAAAACATTACGAATGTGCGTTGTAAATGCACTATTAAATAAATTCTAGTTAATAATAAAAGTTCCACAGAAACTCGCTTCTTGAATGAACACAAGTTGACCTTTATCAATTTGTAAGCAAAACATCCTTACATTCATACATAATATTATGAATAGAACTTTATTTTTAAATAGTAGGGCCGTGGTGGATATGTCAGAATGTTATTCCTATAGAAAAGTGGGCATTTGTGCTACAGACCCTGGGCTTCTACTGGCCTTATGATTTAAGGTGGAAGCGTTAAGGTACCCGGGAAATTCAAATTTTCTTATGTTTTTTTGCAATTTGAAGTTTAGTGTCGGGTTATATTTTAAACAAAATTACATTCACGTATGTAGTTACAGAATTATAATCATAAAAAAAAACATCAATACAACTCTCTAAGTTAATTGAATCCGATAAAATGACTTTTTAATTAAATACTCATTGAATGGTATGCAATGGTGGTAACTCTGTAAAGCAGCGAAGGGTCAATTTTTGTAAGAGTTAAACCGGAGTACATATCTTTAACGTGATTATATTATTTATCTATAGAGTACTGCCTGTAGCATTCCTTCGCCACTACTGTAAAGATTAGGGTGGCGAATCATATTTTAATCAACATACAACCTGACACTGACCTGCAAATTGTAAAAATAAAAAAATTGCGGGCTACCCTGGCGCTTTCCCGTAAGCTTAGTACCTAGTTAGTCAATAAAGTAGTCGTAATACTAGACCAAAAAAACAGCGCATAAGTAACAGGAGCTGTTATAGACCAGCTGTCATTGAAACCTTATCTAAAGTGTCTTCAATAGTTCAAATGTGTCCGCGCGACAGCGACAAGCTCGAGGAGTCTTTTCATGTTTTCAGACTTTGTACAGTAAATCACAAGAAATAAGGTGTATTTTTCACTGTCACCACTGCTTTCTTCTTTTATCTACACTTTATGTCCCAATACTTACTTCGTCTGAACTTCAACATCCTGCAGTATATTCCTCAATCTTAACGTCAGATGCTGTTTGGGGTCAGCAGAGTCTTCGCCCTTGAACTTGGTAGCTGCTGGATTAGTGGTCACACAGGTTCCAGCATCCGTCAGTTTGTATGACACGAACAGGAAATTCGGTAGTGATAACTGAGAAAGGAAAATATATTTATATATAATTGATTTAGAGGACCAAGCGGGGTGATTTTGTGAGTAATTCATTGATGGTGTCTGTGAGTCACTCATTCAATAGGAATATTGTGAGGATTTAATAAATGGATGAATTTAATAAGTAGTGTAAATTGTGTGACTCAATGCTTTGAAGATGTGAGGAAAACTTGTTATAATTAAATACAAATCTATCGGAACGGATAGGTAATTTGCAAATACGCACGTATTTTGTATTGAAACACGCACTTTCATTAATATGTAATGCGATGATTCATCAATTCTAAGTAATCAAAAATATTTATAGAACACTTGCACCACAATAGACTAGATACAGAGTGTAAAAGGACCCTTCACAAATCTGTCCACCAAGCATTCAGTAAAAAAAAGAAACACTGCGCTCAAAACATTTCATGGGTTTTATTTTCTTCGCACGAAAACCTAATCTTTTTTCTAAAACAATAGTAAGCCTAAGTTACTCCTCATAACATCAGCTTTCTGCCAATGACAGTCCTGTCAATTTCGGTCGAGCCGTTTCGGAGATCAGCCGGAACAAACAAACAAATATTTTTAAAAAGTTTTATTATTGTAATATGTACCGTAAATACTTTTATATGCATTCAGTAAAAAGCTGTTATTTTGAAATTACAAACAGACACTTAAATTTTATTTATTCGTATTAGATGTGGTGCAAAGAATATTATAGGCAAGAAAGTTATAACATTAACATAAACATGATAAAACCATCATTCGTATACCTAAGTATTTTAAAGACGTTTTATCAGTATGTAAATATTAGTAATTCTTGTAAAATGTAAACAATAGGTAAAATAAAAGTAAACAAATGACTTTGAATAAGTTTTATCTGTTTACCGCAGGTTGGTACTTTACTGCCTGCGCAGTCATGACATGATTCTACAGTAGTACTAAAGGTCATCGTGCACCGGTGGACGGCACGCGACGGATTTAGGACATGGCCAAATGGGGGCAATGGGAGAAAGCCTATGTAGTTACAATAGATAAGACGACCAAAAAAATCAAATTAGTCCGTCAGATAGATTTCCAAAAAATATTGGACACGTTTTTTTCTTTTTTCACTTAAACATAAAAACGTAGACGATACAGTGTGTGGAAAACGTATGACGTCACATTTCGGTACACTTTTCACCGGAAAGTGACGTCACAAGCGCCCACTCATGATCGTCGATGTGGGTTTTATGTTCGTAATTTTTTATTGAACTTTTTAACCATCAAACCAGTATCACGTTTATAATAACAAAAACCCAAATCATTTCAAAAAATTCAATTCAAAATTAATAAAGATCACAAGTTTTTAAATTAATGCAATAGAATTTATGGATAAAAATGTTGATACGTTGTTCAACATTTTGTTAAATCCTGATAGTTTGCACAACATGTTTTATCTTAGCTAAACATGTTTGAACCATTCTAATTTTATTTAACACCATGTTTTATGCAAAAAAATGATTTATGTTTGTTTAATTAGAGTGCAGAAATTCGAACCAAATATTACTAGACTCAAAAGACAACCACGAAGTATACGTAGCAAGTCACGGAAAGAGGGTATTTTTTCCAAAAAAATAAAATATCTAAGAATAATTTGGATTGCGCCGGTGTACGCTATCCCTAAATCTCGATAGGTATCTAAACTTCAATGTAGGTAAGACTTGACGCCTACCTAGATTCCAATGTTTATGTATATTAATATAGTAACCTTATTGGTAACTATATTTTCGAGCCGTTTGAGGTTGAAACTCTCGGTCCGTGGGGTCCGAGTGCTCACAGCCTTTTCAAGGACATTTCTAAACGTTTAGTTGACTCTTCCCGTGACCCAAGGGCTGGCTTTTACCTTGGCCAAAGGCTTAGCGTTGCCATACAACGTGGCAACGCCGCCAGTCTTTTGGGTACATTATCAGTTGACAACGTTGAGTAGGAGTTTTTGACGCCATTTTTTAAGTTAATATAGGTTATTTTAATTTATTAATGTATATAATATTTACTTCTGAAAATGATTATGTATATTTATTAGCATTTATAAAATCTCCATCCTATGACTGATGGATGTAGGAAATGCCTATAACTTACTTTTTTATCCTGAATGGTTTTCCCTTAAAATGTGGCAAATCCCCTATCCGCCCGACATTATGTTAAAGCAGCATAAATTGTGCAATATGGAAGTAACATCTATACGACAAGAAGAAAAATATGCCGCCGTGGACTTTGATCAATTAAAGTGGCCATTTTTCACTGAAATATTGATTGATTGTCAATGTAAAAGTAAAGCACTTTATTGTAGCGACAACCAATGAAATGAATCCCATATAGGGCACGGAAATCACCAGCAATTGCTCAATAAAGTTCCATTGACAATACAACAAAACACATCCAATTCTTCAAATAAAAACCGTTCCCGTAATTGAATTAGGCATAGAGGTATTTGAATTGTCATTCTAGAATGATTGAGAACACACGAACGGGACAATTTGACAAATTAAGAGTAATAGCTTGCTAGCTGCATGTCCAAGACGTGGTTGACAGCATATACTCACATACTAAACTAGTAGATATATATTTAAATAATAGGAAAATTGCCGATAATGTATGACTGAGCTGGTGCAGAGAACTGAAAGGATGTCAGTGGAGTATGTCTATTATGTGGGTACGAACAATGTCATCTGACAAGGATTTGAATAGGATTTTGATTGCAGGCAAGTATGTTGGCCTAGGTGGACGATTTTCTGACTAAACTGTACAATAAGGATGTAAAGCAGGCAATGAGGTAAAGATTTAGGGTCAATTCACACCGAAGTGGTAGCAGCCGGCAGCGGCCAGCAGCGTCTAGCACTTTGCTGTAGTGCGCCGCTTTGAAGGGCCGGCGAGTCTTTCAAACAATAGTATGCATTAACTAATCGAGATAAAGCATAAAATGGTTTGAAAGTGAACCTCTGCGCTGCCACTTTGGTGTGAATTCAGCCTTAGGGTTCGAGCCAACCAGGTTGCCGTGTTTTAGTTCAGACCCTCAATGTTTAGAATTAACATTAAAAAAAATCGGCTTCCAGTCTAACCGAATGCAGCTGAATACCAGTATTTTACATGGAGGAACTGACTATCTGACCTCCACAACCCAGTTAGTACTGAGGTGCCCCACGGTAAGACTGGTTGTCAGACATAATCAGTGCATATATAGTGAGAAAAAAACACAGAATCTTACGTCAGGTAGACAGTTTAATAGATTTCTTCGTAATATAGATCTCACATACATATTGCACAATGATAAGTCATATGACTTACCAGACCACTCTTCATGCTATAATCTAAATAAATCATTATTATTTGAAAACCTGTAGGTACAAAAGTATAAGATAATTTTCCTCCTACCCACCACACCGGCTCCATAATTCCATGTAATGTTTTAACATAATGAAGAATTAGTCATGTACAGTTAGCAAAAGAGATAACTAACCACATCTTTATTTTAATTGAGTTTTGTTTGTTTTTGTGTTGAAGTTATTAAGTGTATGAAAAAGCTTTAATGATTTTTTTTATTTGTAAAACAAAAAAAGACTGGTTTAGACTTTAACTCTCAATATGGCATGTCAATGGGTGATGAGCATGACTATTTGCATGCAAAATTAGTTTTTATTACTTCTTATTTTGCTAGTTAGCACAAAATAAAGCAATTAAATTTTATGGTCTAAGACCTGGACAAGATCAATAAATCAATCATTTTTTATGTTTTACTATTTGCAATTTTAAATGCCAAGCTTAAATGGATGGGCTGGCCACATCTGTCGTACGCCAGAGGAGCTATGGGGTAATGTTACCACACAGTGGGTCCGAAACAGCAGCAAACGGAAAGGAGGTAAACCCAGGAGGAGATGGTGGGACGAACTAGACTGTGACCTTAAAGATTGGCCACAAACAGCAGTGTATATAAGTCGAAAGAGGGAAGGTAGGCCTCTGTCCAGTGGGACACAAATGTCATTTTATAACACTACAATTTTGCAGCCAGTATGTTTGTATGTAAAGTCCAAGAGAACAACTTTTGTTTGTGGACAAAAGACGTAATGACATGATTGCATGTTACATAGTACAGCGCTGTTAATAATAGCGTCGTGTAAATAAGATACGGCTTTGTCTATTATTGAGATAAGTGGCGCCTTGGCAGCTGGCGCTAAGATATTTTACGCTCAACTATATCTTTCCATTAGATGTTCTTTAGGTTGGTCGGGAATGCTTAAAAACTGACTCAGAAAAGAAATTACTGACATTGCCCAAAAAGCCATAGTAAGTTTAAGTAAGACTGGGCTGACCAAGTCTGCCGTATACCTAATGAGCTGTTGACCAAAAGCCCCTATGTTGAGCTCTAACGTAGCCTGACAGTGTCGTGGCAGACCTGGTAGAAGGCTGGACGAAACAGACAAAACCAATCAGTCAGGTCCACATTAGCCCTGAATTGTAAGAACTGGAAGACATCTGGAGAGGTCTATGCCTAGCATTGAGATGACGCAGTAATCAGTAACTGTTGACTCGGAACCAGATACAGCCCTGGTTAAAAATTAGTACCTAGGAAGTAACAATAGACTGGATTCTCATGATCCGCATAGCCTTGCTTAAGTACCATAAATCATTCTCAAGGCTGGCTTGAGCCTCAATGAAAACAATCCCATATATTAATCCCAAGTTTTTAATCATTATGTTGTGTTGCTGTGCAAGGTCAGCGTTAAATCTATCTGAATATAAAGTCAAAACAATGAAATTGGATACAACGGAGCATGAGCATTTAACAGACTAATTTAGATTTATGTGAATTACCGGTATATGAATTATGTTAATGAAGGTGTGAATCTTAAGGTTGTTTCGTTAACCAGTAGCAGCATTTTTTTTAAAGTGTCTATTATAGTTTTTACCATCATTCCTGAACATTTTGTAAAACAATTGTGTAGTCACATTCTCACATTGGAGTTGGATCAAAAAGTGCAATATTAGTATAGTATATTATAATCTTATTTAACGAGATTTCAGGGGTTTTTATTTACTCTAGAGATTTTTTGACCTCATAATAGCTTGCATAAGCAATAGTACCTATACTATAGGCTGCTATAGGTCCTATAGCTAAGGCATAATAAAATTATACTCTTATGTTCCCACAACTAGCACACACGTCTCCTTCCTTTGAGAAGAAAGTAAAAATAATATTTAATAAAAAAAAAAGGTACCAACCTTAAGCCTAAGCGTAGAATCCGCATCAACATCATTGTAGAGCAATACATTTTCCTTCATGTCAAAGCTTTCCCGTACTCCCAGATGATACAGCAGGGAACTCTGCTGCAATTGCAGACTGAGGTCCACCAGTGCCACGTCTGCATTGTAGAATGTGTCCAACACATTTGTCTCACCAAAGTCTAATTTTTCAAACTGAAAAAGAGAATTTAGTCTTAATATTTAAAGAAAAAGTGGATGTGTGGATTTGTAAAATAGACAAAATACAGCTTCATACTTCAAGCGCTATTCAATAAAATGCTAGACGACGTCTGCCTTTGATACGTAAGTACTTAAGTGAATTTTTGTTGAGATTCACTGTGGGCTAAAAGAACCGTTGATTAGGTCCTTTCCGGTGCTAGGTCACATTTCGGCAGACCAAAACAAAGATGGACAGAAGTACTGAAATGTTTGATTGGCAAATGGATTGGTCTTTTAACCTTTGGTATTTTGGAAAGTGGATAAACAAACAAAAAAAAAGCAAACTAACAAATCCCCAGCAAACAAAGCAAACTAAACTAAAGTTATCTAAAAAAGAGGTGTGATGTTGTTCTCTTGTGGATCTGCATTCTGGCAGTATTACAGAATTGTGCGGATCCACATTCCAGCATACCAAAGGTTACGGGAGGCTTACAGCCAGCAGTGGAACATTTCAGCTAAAACATCTTTTTATCTTATAGATGTTTTTTTGTTGTTGAATATGACTATTACAAAACAATTACATCCTAGAAAATGTACATGGGAAATACTAAACTCAAACGACATTTAAATAAAAATTGCTGGAATTCTATAGATATATTTCAAGATCAATTGGCAAGGTCGCTGTAGCAGGAAAGTTTTAATAAGTGAAAAAGAGCTAAATAAGATACTAATAAGATTTTGAAGGTCTGGTATCTTAGAGTAAATTCCAAGAAGCACTGTGTTGGTTATAGTAAAGCTTGAAATTAAATATAGATACTGAAGAAATGACTATTAACAACTGGGAAAACCCCAGTGTAATTTTTTTTTTTTTTTTTTTAGTGTTAATTAAAACAAGGGCCAATGTGGCTTATCTTTTCAATGCCAATCTCCAAAATTAAAATTTGAATCTACATTCTAAATTGCTATCAAAGTAACTTTGGTAACATGAAAGAGATGTTTGAAGGACACTAAGGATAAGTACCAAATGTTTGTTTTTGTAACAAATACATGGATTTTATGAGAAAACTTACATGTATATGATGTAAATTAGCATTGACTAGTTCAGATGCCAACCGAACTTCTTCCAAAGCTCTTTTTCTATGAGCAAGATTCAATGTTTGGGTTATATCCAAAACACATGCTATATCCATCCGAGGCCGCTGGTTCGAGCCTCCCGGCTGCACCGTCGCGTTGGACCCATCGCTGCATACACTCTCGCAGATACTCCTCACTTCCCCTACAAAATAACAATTCAATAACTCAAAGTCCCACAAGACGAAAACGGAATAACAAAGTTCACAACACCGCACCTGTATCTTCTAACGCTGTGGAATTGTTCCCACCGCCGAATGTTATCATTTTCTCACGTGTTTATTAACATTTGGATAGTTTATACACACATTTCGCATTCAATTTACGCAGCTTAAAAAAAATAAATTCCACAACAAGTATTTGCGGGCTTGTGTTATTTAACAATAGTGATGTGCTTCTCGCACATCATATCAACATTCAACATTGTTGTTGTCTTTGACATTGCAGACCCACTTTTTATTTGAACAAATTAACTTTATAGTATGAATACATTTAGTTTAGGGTACGTAAAAGTAAATAATTACCATGAAAAAATGTTATCTAAGCCATTTGCTTATTACGTGACTTGACGTAATTTTTTCATCAAAATTATTTTCTTATCAAAAACCAAAATAAAAAGTCATTTCTATATTTCATTACTTAATTGTAATTAAAAAATATTACTTAGATTAGTTATTTTTATCCTTCCAGTGTGAGATCGTGTTATAAAAATAGGACGAGATCGTCGAGATAAATAAGTAGCTACATAGGTTTCAGGATGGTGAGGTGAGAGCGCCAGGATAGCCCGCGAAATTCAATTTTTTTTGGGTTTTGTCAATTTGCAGGTCAGTGTCAGGCTGTATGGTAAAAAATATAATTCGCAACAGTAACATGTATGTAGTTACAAAATTATAATTAACTAAATAAAGGTTTGTTTTAATTATTATAACTGTAAAGCCATATTTGTTGCAGTCGCGTTTAATCAACATCGATCCGACACTGATCTGCAATTTGCAAAAAACCTAAGACAATTTGAATTTTTCGAAGTACTCTGGCTCTTTCACCAAAACTTGCTAATAATAAGAAAACGTCATTTGAAAGAACGATCATTTGATTTTAAGCTACTGCACAGAAAGAAAATTATCTTTCTTTTACAATAAAAAACCCTTTTAGTTCATGTAAATCCTCAATTTACCAACTTTGATTTAATTTTAGCAGTTTATAAAGATGAAACTATGTCGATGAATTTTATGTTGCACACTTGAAATTGACTGTTGAACATGGACATCACTATGTACGACCTTGAATTAATGATTTTGCGCCATCTAGACACAAATATTTGAACTTTATCACAATGTAGGACAACTCAATAGTTTCTTGTATTGCTACTAGATGTCGCTTTTTTAAAACAGCGAGTTTTTCATTTTTTGAAAAGTGTAGCTTATAGGTTACCAACCCAACTACCTAGTATTGGGTTATTGGTACCTAACTGAGTATATAATACAAACCTACCGTTGATAGGCACCGATAAAGAAACACCACTCAATGGATGTGCTGGTCATGGATGGCTAGTTTTGATGTTTCGATCGTTTATGAATCAGCCATCATCATTAAAAGTTTCGGTAATATTGATTCATCAATAATATCAACGAAAAATCGAGTATTTTAGAGTTTTAATCAGTTCCTATTTACCTACTTACTTACCTTTTCATCTGGTCTTGCTTAGTTAGGGCAGACGGGACTTGCAAGACATAAAATAACGATAGATCAGATGGATGAAGGTTAAAGGTAGCATTACGCCTGTATTCTGTTCCTACTTCTTCTTCATAACGTGTCGATCAGGCGCGGTCCCAGCCTAAGTCTTTGGGCGGGGTCACAAGGGGCCATAGCCAGGAATTTGGTTGGGGACTGATTTTTTGGTGTTAAACTATTATCAACAACTTTTAAAAAACGAAATTATATCAACCATCTCTGGATTTAAATAAACAAAACAATCAAGGGCGCCTAAGGTTTATTTCCGGGGAGTGCATCTTTAGCTTTCAGAAATTGTGTCAGTTTATAAAGATATACTGAAAAGAACGCAGAATGTCAGAGTGAGCTCGATAATTTTAGCACTACATAGGGTAGGTTAGATTTTCTTTTGACCATTCTTCCAGGAGTCGTGTAGGTACTCAGACGTAAGAACGAGCGCAGCGAGCTCGAAAATTTTCGCACCCTTCTTCTAATTAAGTTCTTTTTGTTCATTCGTACAGGAATGAGTATAGGAGGAACTCTGTCAACTTATGGAATTCAAAAGTACAGGATGTATTAGCGAGTGAAGCGAGCTGTAAAATTTTAGCACCGCTTCTTATTTTAATTTATGCAGAAATGAGAATAGGATCACTTTGTCAACTTTTGCAGAATCAAAAAAGTATGGATGTAATAATTTATATCCGAAAAGAGCTATTTTAAGAAGGTTTATCAATTTGGCGTGTATGATTTTGGGGGTGACAGGACCCCCGTGACCCTCCGCTAGGACCGCGCATGGTGTCGATGGCAATCTAAATTGTGTCAGCCCAGAACTGAGCTACTAGTTTGGCGCTTTTGGTAGCGTCCTTCAGTTCCGGTAGTGAACAAACAACAGGACACGCAGGACACGATATTAAGTGCCCCATCGTTTGTAGAACACCTAGTACTGAGGAAGTTGGTATTATGGTGGTGCTACATGAATTCCTACTTTTATTTAATTCTATCTGCAATTTATTTCTTCACCACTGCTCCCAAAAACGGTGAAGAAAACATCGTGAGGAAACATGTCCTAGAAACAAAAAATCGAAGACATGTGACATCTAATCTAATGTGGTTTTATCTACCGGTTGGTAGACCAACCGGTAGATAAAACCGGTGTAATCGATTATAGCCCATTCCCTATCATAGAGCGGAGGTCCAGCAGTTGAAAAGATTTAGGCTGATTATGCTTATTAAGCTTTGCTGTGAGAATTCTGCTAGGTACCTAGATGTAAAATTGATATCTACAGAGAAGGTAGATATCTACAGACTCCATACCTACATGCATAAACTCACGTCTTTTTCTTTATCCTAAGGTGGAAGGCAGAAACTACAGAAAGCCACTTGCTAAGATACTTACTTACTACCTATCAACAAGGTGTAACCCGTGTAATATAATAAACGCAATACCTCCCGTGTGGTCTCTCAGACCATGAAACTTAACAACTTTTGTTCCACGAGTTTTTGAAATTCGCATAAAAAAAGATTTTCTATAGGAACTGACACGATGCGGTGATCAACATTTATGTTAAAAAAAGGTATGTATTTCCAAAAGTCATAGAACAAAAGTTGTTCAGTTTTATGGTCTGAGATACCACACCAGACGTCTTATGTGTTTATTATGTTAGAATCCTATAGGTATCTACTCCCTGGGTGGTCCCAAACCTTCTGAAGGCAGAAATTAATAACACATTTTCCTCTGGCATGTACAGAATGAGAATTAACAAATGATCCAAAAGCGAGCCGTGAGGACATTATTTATGGGGCGCACCAAAAATGGATCTGAGTGGAACGTTCGCCTTTTGTATTCAAGGTCATGGATGTTAGGACAAAAGAGTAGTAAATATGTAGCTTATGTAAAGATGTGATACCTCTACATTTACTTTGCAGGGCTCGGCAGAGGTGTACAGTATAATAAGGAATCCAAAAAAAAAAAAGGGTTCCTAAAATAGCCCTTTATCGGAATCATAATATGATAATACGAATTAGGTAGGTACGTTACAATTCGTAAAATAGTCACAAAATTACAATCTATACATATAATAAAATCGTAGACTTTCCGTGTCTGTACATTACAGATTTTTGCAAAAAAGTCAGTGGAAAGTGCGAGAAATAAGTAATAGAAAGTAAAAATACCTTTTTTTAAATTTTTGTCTGTTTGTCGGTTTGTCGGTTTGTCGGTTTGTCGGTTTGTCTGTTCGTTTGTGCGCGCATCACGTAAAAACCCCTCATTGTATTCAAAATCTAAATATTACAAAATAAGAAGCATTGTTGTGGGTATTTTTTAGCGTTTATTTCATCAAAATCGACCAAGAGACGCAAAAGATATTAACTTTTAAAATTTTGTTAGTAACCTCATACGCGATTTCTATGATAAAAATAATTTACGTAAATAGGTTTTAGTCGTAGTGTAGTCACTCGGAATGGCTGAAAACTAATTTTGTTTTATTTTTCCTTTTGACTTTACTCTTTGCACGGAAGTAATAAGTACTACGTACGCACGCGATGGCCAGTCAAGCTTTACATAACCAGTTTATGCGGATCTCTCACTGTATAGGAAATCTATACAAAGCGAGGTCAATTTATTCTGGAATTTTACAGCTTCATGTGAATTGTACAACTGCAATTCTTGCTTGCATTAAAAAAATGCCACCAAAAGAGAGGTTAACGCTAATTTAGTCTCTTTCTAATAAGGTGACCATTCATTTTATGTAAAAAGTAGGACATGATGGAAAGGCTGAGAATATAACATTATTAAATTAAATTATAAAAATATTTTCAATTTTCGTTTCCGAGGCAAAATAAAATAAAAAAATAGTAATACGAGAAAGCTATTATTATACATATATTAGGCAATTACAGCAACTCAACCTGAAGTTTATTTAAATAATAAAATTACTATTATTTGGATTTTACTATATTTAATGTGGTCACCATTAGTGAAATGATGTATTAAATCAGATTAGTTCTTAGATAATAGGTAGATAAACAATATCCCACAAAATAAAAACTTTATGGGGACAATACCTAAATAAGACAATGACGTTGTCAAATTCAACCAGACCACCTTTTTCGAATGTTGCCCGCACACAAATTAAATAAAATAGTTTCGTTTGAATATTAAAACAGGACTTTCAGGATTTCGTATTTTTATATGTGCCTACCGAAATGACTTCGAATACTAATAATTTAGTAGATTAATGATCATGTCCACATTGTGCGAGTGGGAAAAGGCTAAAATCCGGCGGCAGTGACGAGCAGAAAGTTACATTAACGGAGTAAAATACTTATATGAACAAACTAACATTGCGAATGGGTTGCCTGATAAAGTTAAGTCAAGGCTACCCTTTATTAAAACTAACGGAACTAATCTTTTTTTCAAACCAAACGAAATCAAAATGGAATTAGAGTAAATATCTACAAAGCAATCAAGCCAAGAATCTGTTAGGTTGTCATCTTTTTGTCCCTACTACAGAGGTGTAAGGTATAAATAGATAAATTGATACTAAATGTCCACTCATCTATTTTCTTATTAAAATATGTATTAAACGAACAGATAGGTAATTTTATTACAAACACGATGGCATAACGTTCGGTTGTCTAAGTAAAATCGGTCAAGCCTCACGGTTGTCGCAATTTTAAATAGTCTTCACTTAATTATATCAGGCAACCCATTTGTTATGCTTTTTTTCATGTATATTAAACATATTTTTGACTCAGGAAACATAGGATTTTTTTTGATACTAGACAGGCTTATTTATAATGGTAGGTACACCGAGGAGTTATATCCGTAAGAGCAATTGTTTCACTCGCGGCATATCTTTGATTGCACTTGCATTTGAACTTCGGAGCAAAATATTAATAATAGTCAGTAGTAACATAAATATAGTGAATAGTCAAATGGCTTGCTTTCAACACTATTTGTTACATCGATCTGCGTAATACTTGCGTCTACGCTTCAACTTTTTTTTTTGCCCGTTCATCAGAGTCCTTGGAAAAGTATCCGCTTCGGCAATCATGGTCTATCTTCGGAAATATGAGATCTAATATAATTCCCATGTTCTTCTTCTTCTTTTGTATCGATGATTTATCACATTATTAGCACCTAGGTGGCTACGTTAATCGCGGTTTCAGTAAAGATTTTGACAGTAAGTCCTCTAAATCGCAGGTGTAGGGACACTTTAGATACTCCAGGAAGTCACAGTTAGTTGCTGCTACCATGGAAGTACGTGTCTATTAGGAGCCAGCCATAAAATTAATGACGTAATTTAATTACGTCATACGTTAAAGAGGTGGGGGGTGACAACAAAGTGTGACATTGTGTGACAAGGGGTGGAAGGGGTCCTAAATTTGGTGACGTCACATTTAAAAAACTAATGTTGCTAAGTTTTAAAACACGAAATTTGAACTATTAACGAAAAACTTATTATAGAAATATTTCCAACTCTATCGGCGGGCAGCATGTAATATTGCAAAATATGTGACGTCACACTTGGGAGGCGGGAGTCTCACAAAAATTGACCTTCTGATAAGGACGGATTTTTTGACCCCTCCGGTGAAAAAATCATAAAATTCGTATGACGTAATTTATGGGTGGTCCCTTATGTATCACCTTTTGTTAGAATATTACAATTATACGACTAAAATCCTAAAAGTGCGGAATGAATGCACTACAATGCCTTGAAAAACCAAACTTAGAAGCTTTATAGCGATGTTCGTGTTAATTCGGAAACATGAAGATTCTCGAAGCGCATGGTCTTTCTGGTTCTATTGCTAAATACATTAAATTCAAGCGTTTGCAGTATTTTTCAATTGCATGGTTTTTGCAAATTCTCAATTTTGTTTCCATCGTTTGTGTCCATCACATTTTTTCCATCGGTTGATTGAGCTCTCAGAGCTGAAAGATTATTTTTTAAATTGTTAAGGATATTAACCGTTGGGGCCTAGGATAGATCATGAGTTGCATCTATATTTTGCTTACGTTCATAAACTTTGAGAATGACAAAAGAATGTGCGCTCACGTGAGCGAAGCCGCGGGCACAGCTAGTTTATAATAATTATTAACTGCGTCTGTGACTTTTTTATTTTAACGTGATTAATTTTAGGTCGAGAATCCGTTACACCCACATTGTAACAGCTAGGTGGTGTCTTAGTCGCGTCGCGTGTACCTACAGTACAGTGCGAGCTTAAGTTTTGTCTATTGCACGCAACACCATTATAGATCTAGACGCCTACTGCCACTGGGTAATTGACGATGTTGGAACCAGAGTGATCTAAGTGTCATTTTTACCAATACTGAGGTTATGACACAATGGCTAGAAAAATCACTTCCATGCCACACTTATCTATGTGCTCTTCAGTGCTTTCTTCCTTGAGGGATCACAACATGTCACTATAGAATTGGTGCGGACTAAAGTGAAGACCATGTCACACTGATCTAAGTACTGAGGTGCACCTACATACTGTTGTGCCCTAGATCACTCTGGTTCCAACGTCGTCAATTGATCAATCTGTTCATCGAACCCAGAACTTTACCTTTTACTTTTAGATAACAGTGCAATCGACCACTGGAAAATGAGGCAGTCCGTGGTCCATACAGACAGGTGACCTCCTGACTGGCTGGTTGCTCAGTCTACTTCTGATAATCAAATCATTATGCTTTTGGAGTCATTGATCTGATATAAATCCGACTCGAAGGACCATTTTTCTTACCTTGACCATTTAGACCTTTTTTACCTTTAACGATTTATATTGAAATATCTGCTGAAGTTATTATTTGAGACATAAAAAACAGTATATTTTTGTATGTAGTCGTATTTATTTTTGTTTTATAATAAGTAAATATTTTTGTACCAACAGTTAATCCACTTCCAGCTCCAAAAATCACAGTTTATTGATTAAAACTTACAATAATGTTTATAAAATAATTATAGATACATAAAATAATTAAAATAGTTATTAAAACTAAATATTTCTAGACATTGGTGATGATGACTAGCCTATGACACTTTTTTAAGTACAATAAATTAAACTGACTGACTGGTAAAACACAAAGGAAATAATTAGGTATGATAGTCCCGTAAAACAATTATTTTATTGTTGAATAATAATAACGTGACATTCTGTTCTGCAAGAAATAAACAGCTTCTAAATAATGTATTACAAATTACATACAGAAGAATAAATTAACCAAGTGAAAAAAATCCATACATAAAATTAGAGGCGCGAAACTAAAATTAATCCCTCTCTGATTCCTGTTAGCTTAGTACTTCACTTGCCAAGAATGATTTTGCGGGAAGCGCCAAAGCTTTGTCCAGATTGGGTTGCCAGTTTGTTGGTGCCAGCTTGCAGACCGATGACTGATTGGCCAGCACGGAGAACATCCTCGCTGAAGTCACGACGATTTTCTTCAGCGGGCCTGGGTCCTAGGTAGGGGCCGCGCCATTCTGGGTGCTTGTATGCCTGGAAATTGAAATGGATTACTTAAGGCGTCTTGCATTTTAAGTCAATGGTTTGTTCAACTAGTGCTCTAGGTGTAGTAATGGCGACTGCTGAGAGAATGCTATTGAGCATATCCTTGAAAAATCCAGTAATCTTGTGGTTCCGGGTGAACATCCGAAATGAAGGCTCAGTCTATATTTTAGGCCGGAACAGCAATGCGTGCTAGTCATTTATTTATAGAGCTGTTATGACCGAGTAAAGACATTTACCTATTCAACCTTTGATAATATCTTTTCTAAAGAATACTTCCGTATGAATTGTCTTAAAAGAGATAAAAGTAATTGAATGATTCTCAACTGCTACTAATTGCGTAAATAACTAGTAAGTCCTGATTGCATCAATTGTTCTTGAAACAAAACAATCATTTTGTAATAACTTCGGTCTGATAACTTTTTGCAGAGATAAATAATAATGAGGTCATCACTTATTATTATTTTGAGACAAAGATACGTACCGTCCTGCCAAGGGCGAAGATGGTCTGTGTGACGAGGGCGATGTTCTTCTGGTCCCAGAGGTCTGTAGTCTGGAAGAGGTCCGTATCAGGGACTCCGTACTTCACACATGCTTTCTGGAACCTGTAAAGGAAAAAAAATGTTTGAAAAAGGAACACAATCCAAAAATAGTTTGGTTGAAAAGTATAGAGACTTTTTTATACGATTCTTATTCATATTGTGCAGAGTACCTATATTATCCTTATGATTTGCTGTTCACATTTAATAGGACCAATAAGGTCATAGTTACCATAATGATTGTTACTTGCTAATTAAGAGTTAACAAGCGTTTTTGCACTTTTTTCTGACAATTTAATTAATGCACAATAACGTGAAATACGAAATTCACAAGCAAAGACGTCAGGGAACGGAAAATTTGAAGGTTGATTGAAAGTTTTGAGCGAGATTTTTTTTTCCGCGTCTTAAACCTTCACTGGATTTGATATTTAAACAGGAAATCGGTACCAATAAAAACAAAACATCATAATATTAAATTACTTGAAAGCCTATAATTTCCTGGTCGTGTCTCCTGAGGCAGTGTATTTTGTACACCAAATGCTGCCCCGTTTGGTGTACAAAATACTTTTACTCTAAATATTATTCTGTGCCTGTACCGAACCACGATATGGGTGGGGTACTCAAACATTATTTATCATATCCTATTTATTGATTTTTGACGTACAAACATACATACATAAATTCACGCCTTATTCTCATGGGGGTTGGCAGAAACAACAGGACGCCACCTGCTATGTCTACACACTCGTTTTGCCTCGTCCACATTCAAACATCTGGTACTACACGCACCCCAGTGGCGAGTACTATGAGCCTGACTTTTCTGAAGAACCTCACCAATAAGTTTTTGACGTGTAGTTTTGAAGTTAGATTCAGGAGTACTCAGTAGTGTACTGAAATTAGCTTAAGAGTAGTCTAAACAAATCGAATTATAGAATTTGAAAGGATGTCGTGTTTTATTATGTTTCATGGACGTCCACAAAGCCAAGGTATTATTACATTTGGACATTTCCTATGACATGAGACCTAGCTAGATCGATTTGGCGCCCCCGTAAACCCCTACATTGCAACTTTAATTGCCATAGAGCACTGGTTTTCCTGAACGTGATTACAAATATATACAGGGTGGAATTTTTCAGAGAGGGAAAGTACTCTAAATAATGGAGATAGCAAATTTTACGCAAAAGAAACATTCCTTTATTTTTAGATGAAACAAATCTGCATTCAAAGATTTTCGTAAATTTCACACCACACTCGATCGAACTGACTGAATCGAACCGACTAAAATTCGAAAAATAACATTCTGTATTTTTATGGCATCAATCGCTAGGGTCAATCATATGGATCAAATCTCTCTAACAAACATGATAAATTAAATGAATGGAAAACCATGGAATCTATACTTATAAATTCAATGACATAAGATAAAGCAATTATACTCAAAGGTCCATCCGATTACTTATGTTAATACCTAATTAACAATTATCTTTGACGTCATTTATTTATTAAAATGACAAAGAACTATTCAGATAAGACGATTGCAATTTGCACAAATAAACACATGCAAATTGCAATCTTCTTTCTTCAATTGTTAATTAAGTATTAACAAACCTTTATTACCTAATCGAAGTTTTACAAATAATAAAAATCAAAATTATTAATGATTGATGAATGATGAATGACTGACCCTATCGATTGATGCCATAAAAGTACAGGGTGTTATTTTTTCGGATTTTAGATAGTTCGATTTCCGAGTGTGATCTTTTGATGCAGATTTGTTTACTTTTATAAATAAAGGAATGTTTCCTTTGAGTACAATTTGCTATCTACAGTATTTAGAGTACTTTCCCTCCAGGTGGGGTTGAAAAATTCCACCCTACAACACAAACAAATATTGCTAGTATAGGTTATCAGTTTGTAAATTGAAGACGCCATTTAATTTACGCCGACCACAGCGCTACCACACGCTGCAGAGGCCTGAACAGTGTCAATAATTACTCTGTCTTTATTCCAGGCTTCTCTGTTAGACGTCTTCTCAAGAGTCACTTCATGTCTTTTATACGGTTCATCCCTCGTTCCTTTGGTGTTCATTATAGCAATCCACAGTAATAATCAAAACTTTCATCACTACATTTTCAAAAACTTTTAATATTCAGAACTTTTTTTTTCTCTTTATTTCTTTTCGGGTTTTTGTTTAAAAAGATATGTCAACCCCATCGTGCCTTTCCCTCTCATAGAGAGGAGGCCTGTGTCTCAGCAGTGGGAACATTATAGGCTGATTATGCTATGCTTAAGCATCGTGCCTTTTACCATTGTTACACTAAACCTTATTATCAACACTTAAACTATAGTAACCAGTTAAACAATTATATAAAACGCTTGGGGTAAAGATAGAAGTCACCGGTCAAGGATTGTTATTAAATTTCTTAACTTTTTGGCACCTTCTAAAGTTGGTTAGGATAGAATTGATTGTATTAAACCTACGTCAAGCTTATTTAAGTTTAATTCGCTCAAAAGTGACTCCCTCTCGCGTCTGTTGCGGGCACAATCCATCAGCAGAAGCTGCACGTCCTCAGTCTTATTACATTCTCTTAAAATTTTGAACTTACTGGTTAATATTGTCCATAGACTTGTAGTCCCCGCCAGAGATGTTGACTTTGGTGATGATGCCAGGCTTCAGACGGTTCATCAGCTTGCACAGGATGATGCCGTCACGCAGAGCATGCTCGTAGGGCCCGTTTGGGAACCTCTCCCCGATGACCGCTTCGATCCATTGCTGGGCTTCTAGCTCCTTTTCAGGTTCACGCTTGCCCGCGCACTGGAATGGACGGAATCGGAATTAACATGAGAGTTGCTTTATACTTAGAGCTGTCACTGTTCATATTTCAAAGCAGTATTTGTGCCCGTTTGATGGCAATAAGCTCGCTCCCTATATCATGGGACTTAGGTAAACATAACTGGCGAAATGTGGGTGTACTATAGATACAACTCTGCCTAAGCATTTAGGGATTACAGGCGTGATGTTATGTTATTGGAGAACCATTAAAATGTTATTACAAGTGCACTGCCCTCGTCTGACTCATAAATGTGTTTTTATTAGGTAATTAATTATTTTAATATTTGTATAATTGCCCTTCCTTTTGTGTCGCTATATCCATAAGATTATCCTCAGATAAGAATTCGCAGTATCCTTAAGATTACACTTAGGTATTTTTAAAAGAATGCGATGTAGGTATATGCATGTTATATGCGTGTAAGCATGTTGTGTTGCATTTGTAATAATGCATTCGGTCTGACCGATCTGTCATTGTAGTTTTTGTTGATTGAGTTAAAAGTTAAGAAGAGAATACATTTTTTTTCTGATTTGAAATCATCAAATGCCCCCCGCTCTATGCGGAGCGGAAGGGAGTGTCAGACTTGTACTGACTAAAACCCATCCATGTTCCTTCTTTGCCCTTTGTGTTCCAGGGCCGCGGTATCTCTTTCGAACAGTCCCGCAGCCCAAGAAGAGACTACTTAAGGTGGAAGGCTACCAGGATACCAGGGTAACCCGCGAGCTTGTAAGCTACTTGGATCTTGTGTTGGGATCTTATTTTATACTAGCTGATGTCCGCGACCTTCGTTCGCGTGAAATTATTATAAAAAACCCTTTTATTATAGGCACTTCCCTTTTTAAATCGAATTTTGTTATCAATTTCTGCCTGGCCTTGGCCTGTGACCTTAGAACATCAGCTACCTGCCAGTAAAGGTCCCGTCAAAATCGGTCCGGCCGTTTCGGAGATTAGCCGGAAAAAACAGGCAGATAAGCCGAGAGAGAGACAAACATTAAAAACAATGTGATTTTGTTATAAGTGCCATATACAACGTAATTTTTAGTATATGCGAAACCTAAATATAGTTTGTTAAGAATAAGTAACTGAATCGATTCCAATAATTTTTAAACCATGTTATATTTTTTCCCAAAAATATTTAAAAAAGTTAAAAGTTGGAGACCGAGCGACTTTAAGTACCTATCGCAATAATTTAAATACCTACTGCCAAATTATTATTATCAATGAGCTCAAGACGACGTTGGAGGCGCGCGCTGCGTGGTGACCACGATTTTGTGCGGAAAACTAGGTAACAAAACAAGCTTATAACTTTGTGATTTTTCATGATACAGTTTTGAAATTGTGTACATAGATTCTTTATATAAAAATACTAGATACATGTTTCAGGTTTCGCATATACTAAAACTAATGTTGTATATTTTCATATGCATTCAGTAAAAAGCTGTTATTTTGGTATCACAAACAGAGAATTAAATTTTATTTATTTTTATAGATTTGGTGTTAGACGCATCATCACACGATAGTAATTGAGAAAGATACTTTTTGTCATAGAATGACAGCCTGTGAAGTATATTCACTCACACAAGACTTTAGTAATGTATTTTCTATGTTATCAAGAACTAATTTAACATTAAACATACGCCTTATTATTGAAGAAACAACCACTGTTTTAACAACATTATGAGATTAGGTACCTACTAATGTATACTAATCGTACTTGGGTTCATTTTTATCACCCATTCAAATCACGTAGTTACACTTTTTTGCAATTCAAATGCCAAGCAGAGGACTTTAATGGAGACCCTCACAATTAATGTGCAGACAACAGATACCTGTTTATTTATTGTATTGGACTCCTTTTAAGACGATCGTTGGGCTTGACAATCGACAGTCAGTGATAACGCGTCGTCCGATACTACATACGGGCCTTGACTTTCAATTGTTTTCATATATTTACTCTCGTAGCGTCTAAAATCTGCTTTATTCTTTACTGGGACTGTGAAGTGCATACAACACAATTAATTTATTTTACTAGAGATTGTGCAACTAGTGCGAAAATGCTGCTTATTGTGTTGTGTTCCGTGTTATTGTATTCAGCGGTGGTGTCGCATCCTTTCATAGTTCTTTTCTTATTTTTTTATGTGCCAAAACATTTTTCTTTGATTTTATAAAGAGTTTAGTTTTAAAGTTTTCCATTTAATTTAATAATAGCTAACGTTTGTAAATAAAATAGCAATAGTTAATTACGCAGAAAAAGAAAAATGGATAAATTTCTGGACAAAAGGATTCACTGATAAAGGTTGGTACATATGTGATTAATTATTAAATAATATTCTAACTCTATCGGTTTTATTTTGAAGGTAGAAAACAAGTAGATCGTTAGTAAATACAGAGACTAAAATTAATAAGTGCCTAAATATATATCGGAGGCTTTTAAAAAAAATTCTGACGCCCGAAAATCTTATAAATGATCCGAAAATTCAGCATTTTATCATTATGAGCTAAAAAGTGTCCGCAGAGCAGATAAATTTAATTATCTACTTTGTCCAGTATTCCTTTGCATTAAGGTTAGTGCGGACTTTGAATTCCACGTGTCAAGCACCGCAATTACTAAAGAAATATCAAGATAAGCTGAACATCTTCTAAATACTAAATATGTATATACCATTTGTAGTGAAATATCATATGATATTTGTCACATTAATGAAAGGGCATTAGGTATATGAGTTCATTATCATCATTCGCCTGCTTTTATTTCAGTCGGTGATGCATATCTCATTCTTCCTTACTTCATCTTGGCGCCCTTGTCCCTATTCTACTCGGGGTCGGCGCAAAACGTGTTCTTCTTCTTCAGACGTTACGGCATCATTTACTCTTACATATATACATATAAAATTCAAAGTCCTGACTGACTGATAAACAACGCACAGCCCAAACCGGTAGTGGTCCTAGAGACATGAAATTTTAGGGTGTATTCTTTGTGGAGAGTAGGTATCCACTAGTATTTACCTATTAGTATTATAGGGGATCTGATATTAATCTGCTATTTAACGTTGAAAATTAAGCATTTGTTTCATGTAGGCTACGCGGGTGAAGCAGCCGGCAGATGCTAGTCTTACATAAGTGCTTCTCTATTTACTTCAGTAATCACTTCGTTTCTTACCATATCATCTTTCACACCACCATAGACCCATCGTATCTTTGGTCTTCCTCCACTCTAATAACCATCCACATGCATACTCAAAACTTTCCTCACGACATTTTCCATTCGGACCTCATGGACATGCTATTATTCTCTTAATGGCTCTATTATCGTCTAAACACCAAAACAAGAATAACTCGTTCATATGATGTTTCTAAGAAATTGACTCATCATTGTGTTTCTTGTAAGTTCTCAATACAAGTTCAAAATCAATTCGCTAGCGAAACTCTGCTAATGTGATTTGCACCGGTAACTAAACATGATATCATCTTCCTGTCCGTGTATTATGTAACTTGGGGTCGGCGCAACACGTTTTGTTCTTGCATTCTCCTCTGTCAACCGTATCATTGACTCCTTTGTTTCCTCGCATGATTCACCTGTCTTTCCTAGGGCTTCCTCTCCCTCTCCATCCATTAGCATTTATACTCATCACTCTTTTAGTCACATGCGATTCGTATTTCGTCCGTCCTTATCACACGCGCATACCAAGACAGTCGATTCCCTTTCAACATTTCTGCAACAGGCGCAACTTTCAAACTTCCTGTAACATACTCATTCCTTACTTTATTCATTCTTGTCACACCACACATCCACCTTAACATTCTTATCTCCGCTACATGCAATCTTTTTTCATCCATCTTCTTCATAACCTAGCATTCTAAACATGATAAAAGGAGGCATCAAAGATCTAAGTAGTTCAAGAGTAAGTTTAGAATTTTCTTTACCTTAATCCAGTATTGACAGTTTGTGGATTTTTTTTTTTGTATAATACTTACGTTGGTAGGTATATAATGTGTGTTTTATGCAATGCACATAATGTATGACCTCAAGTTTTTTAAAACGACAGGCTTATGACTTGTAAGACGAAGGAAGGACGAATCAAGGTCTTCAGTCTCATAAACAAATCTATCACTTTTTTAAATGAAAATTTAGGTACGTACAATAAGTTATGTTAAAAAGAAACGTGTCTTGCAAGCGAATACCTTGAACATTATTTCATATTCAAATGTTTTGTTCAACATTGAAAATAGTAAGAAAAATTTCAAGAATATGGATAGCTCGTGGCTAAATAATAACAGCCGCCCGGATCGATGTTTATGTTAAGCCGTGTTTGCCTAGGTTAGTCTGTGGATGGGTGACCACCCATTACATACCGAGTTTCCTTCGTGCCTCGGAAAGCACTTTAAGCCGTTGGTCCTGGCTGTGATTTGTAGATCTTTGACAGTCGTTACCAAGGGGTATCGTATTATCTAGTACTAACTGGGTTGTGGAGGTCAGATAGGCAGTCGCTCCATGTAAAATACTGATATTCAGCTGCATCCGGTTAGACTGGAAGCCGACCCTAACATATGTAGTTGGGAAAAGGCGAGGCAGATGATGATGGATAAAAGGTTATCTAGCAAGACACATGGACTAAGCATCGTTTGCTGCGGGGCTAAGTTACACTTGGGCTGCTATTTCTTTTCATTCTTTTGTATATATTAGCATAACAATAATGGCGCCCAAATGTCTAAATTCTTACGAATTGCTTGGTTGCCTCTAACCACACGCCCAATGTCTTGTCTTGTATTGTGTATGTGTTTTGTTGGACAACTCTAATAGATAGACAACTGCAGTGAATCTGTTTGGCGGTTCGTCTCCATAGGACACGTCCAATTCGAACTGTGAACTAGCTTCTGACGTTTCATAAGTGCCCAATTGCCCATTGCATGTTTATTTATAAAATCTTTTGAATTTGAATTTATACCCACTGGAGTAGCAGCGTAGGTACCATTTTTTTCCAGGAATCTAGACAATAGTGCCTTTAACAATAGATTGATGTGTATCGCTAAGCACTTGGTATTCTAAGGTAATGAGAATTGGCGATTGTTTATATTAACCGAACACAATGGTTCATGCAGACCGATAGCCATAGAACTTGGGCACCCTTTGTGATCAATTAAGGTTAGCCTATAGGCACCAACATTTTCCGAGACAATAACATTAGCGTTTAATGTTCCCACTGCTGGGCACACGCCTCTTCTCTGTGAGCTGGAGTGGCCTTAGTCGATCACACGGGCACAGAGCGGATTGGTGGGTGTTACATTTCTTCGATTTTTTATTCGTTCTAGGGGACGGTTTCCTCATGACGTTTTGAGAATTTCGAAAAGAAATTATAAGTAAAAACGTTGTAGCTAAACTCTGTGTTAGTGTTTTGACCTTATGACCATGATTCATTTTGTGAACAATAGAATCAGTATTCAGTACCTACACAGTACACATGTATTGAAATCAAAATAAAAACCATTAATGTTCTGGCAGACCACACGTGTCTACTTTTACGGATCAAAGATCAAAATTAAATTACCTAGGCATGATAAGGCATTAGGTGCTCATTGGCAGTCACTGGTGCCGCGTAGTATTAGTATTAAAAATTTTTCTATATAATTGAATTATCTACAAGATGCACACTAGAAGTTGACATCAGATGCCATCTGGCCATGCAGGCTTGACCTCAGATTCTAGGTTTTAGCCTCTAACAAAGGACCAACTCTTGCTTGGAACCAGTCCAACAATCCCCTGACTATTGTAAATTCTGTTGTGCGCATTATACGATTACAAGAATGTAAGTGGCGCTATAAACATAATATACAAGGTGTAAACGGACCTTTCACGAAGCCGTCAACCAAGCATTTTGTACATCAAACTAAGTAGGTACCTAACTCTACGCAAAAATTATTGCTAGGAAACTACTTTTTTTCTGTATGAAAAATTACGTTTTAAGGTAGGAATCAGTGTAACGCACTAAAACAATGTGCTGATTGATGCATTGAGTAGTACAGGGGTAATGGAGGTATGTTAAATAAAATTTTAAAACATAAAAACCTTGTATTTTAAAACAAAAGTTGTGAAAAAGTTGAAACTTTGACCTCCAATATCCACAAAGGTTCTAGAAGGTTCCCAGGTATGGCCCAGATCGTAAAAAATATCCCAATAATGAGGAGAACCAATGCCCTCCAGCTTCGTTATCGTCCAGGGTATTTTTACCCGCATTATAAACGGTTCGGCATAATTTGGCACAACCGGGTGACATTTGGAAAAAGTTAGCTTGAATCGCGCCGGCCTGAACTTTCTTCAGCGGAGACAGATTCCGATCGGAGTTTGCACCCTGTGTGTTGTAGCATCCAATCACCCATAGATAAACGCACACAAGTGACAGCTCTATGACTGTGCAAAACATACATTTACAGCGCCATCTGTCAAGCTCGGTTGGAACTGCCAGACCTTACGGACGTGAACACATTTCACAATACTCATTGCACAAAGGCTTATTACGTAAAGTCATACAGCCTGAACTTAATGCCTGTCTTATACGCTTAACGCTAGGTGGCTGCACTGCAGTGGAAAAAATGTTTCTGCAGTCTTCTAGGACACAAGAGATAAGGTAGACACCAGTAGCGAAGGATCAATTTTGTAAGAGGTAAGCCGGAGTACATATCTTTAATGTGATTATATTATTTGTCTATACAACATTAGTTTTAGTACATGCGAAACCTGATACACGTATCTAGTATTTTTATGTAAAGAATCTATGTACAAAATTTCAAAACTGTATCATGAAAAATCACAAAGTTATAAGCTCGTTCTGTTATCGAGTTGTCCGCACAAAATCGAGGTCACCACGCAGCGCGGGCCTCCAGCGTCTTCTTGAGCTCATTGATAGTAATAATTTGGCAGTAGGTACCTAAATTATTGCGATAGGTACTTAAAGTCGCTCGGTGTCTAACTCTTAACTTTATTAACTATTTTTGGGAAAAAATATAACATGGTTTAAAAATGATTGGAATCGATTCAGTTACTTATTCTGAAAAAACTATATTCAGGTTTCGCATAAACTAAAAATAATGTTGTAGAATACTGACTGTGCCATTTCAAAGGTCATAAGAAAAAAGGCTTTAGAAAAATAAAATCACCCTTTTTTATAATCATCTCACTATTACTATAAATGCGAAAGTAAGTGTTTAGGTTTTTACGTCAGGAATTTACAGCCACGGATTCTGAATTAGTGCCCGTTTGACGGCAAGGCTCGCCCCCTATTACACCTATTACATGGGACTTAAAGCTCGTGGCTAAATAGTAACAGCCGCTCGGGGCGATCTTTAGGTTAAGCCGTGCTTGCCTAGGTTGGTCTGTGGATGTCCACCCATTACATACCGAGTTTCCTCCGTGACTCGGAAAACACGTTAATCCGTTGGTCCCAGGTGTCATTAGTAGATCTTTGACAGTCGTAACAGGTAGTCAGTGGTCCTAAAAATCTGACAACCAGTCTCACCAAAGGGTAACGTATTACCCAGTACTAACTGGGTTGTGAAGGTCAGATAGGCAGTCGCTCCATGTAAAATACTGGTATTCAGCTGTATCCGGTTAAACTGGAAGCCGACCCCAACATAGTTGGGAAAAGGCTAGTCAGATGATGACATGGGACTTAAAACATAACTGGCGAGATGTGGGTGTACTATTAGGTCCACCTCTGTCTAACCCTTCGGGGATTACAGGCGTGATATTATGTTTTATGATATACTTAATCTATTCTGTTAGTATTGTAAAGAGATAATGTTTGTAAGTTTGAATGTACGGGGTAATCTTCGAACCACTGATCTGATTCCGAAAACTCCTTCACATGAGTGAAGGAATTTCATTCATTTTCATTCATTCTTTTTTTTTCCCATGAGGGAAGCGAGAGCAGAATTCGCTACCATAACGCGAGCGCAGTCGCGGGTAGAAACTGTTCTATAAACAGCGGGATTTAAAAAAAAATCATTAATCAAATCATCTTCGTCGCCTTGCGTGACATAATTATGCATAATTAAATCTTCCATATACCTAAGATAGTTGCATAGGTCATAATGTCATGCGATTACCTTATGTAACTACGCACTGGCTAATAATCTGGTTAAGGCCAGTGGGTGCAATTACAGTATACTGCATCTATACTGTTGTAGCGTTGCTTCCAAAATTATCATTCCAAACGACCTACGTTTTATGCACGTTCTAGAGACCTGATACATTGTATGGAATCCTAAAATAGTACTGAAATGATTAAAGTTGGGGGTATCGTGTATCGGGACCGGTCAATGTGGCGACACTTGGGGAAGGCCTATGTCCAGCAGTGGACGTCTTTCGGCTGAAATGATGATGATGATGATATCGTGTTAACCTTTGGTAATAGAAATGACTCGTTAGAAGATACACAAACCGTAGACCTAGCACAAACACGCGGAGTAAGTGAAACTAACTTATCTAAATATTTAGCTTCAAAAGTTTACTTAAATACATTACTTAGAGTACCAAATTGCTCCAGGATAGTTATTTTGAAACAAAAAAGAAACGAATTTACGTTATAGATTCTTCATTCCTTCGGACTAGAGCTAGAGAGGACTGTAGATATATCTATTCTTGTGGCCGTTAAAAGGGAGTGCAGACAGAAACTAGAAACACACAGTGATAAATAAAATGATGATAAACAAAACAATGATATCAAAGAAAAGGTTAAACGAACTAAAGACACTATTGTCATAGCTTATCTTAAGACGACGCTTAATAATATCCAGACAATTACAATTACAAGTGCATATGCACTTGTAATTGTAAATCGACAAAAACACAAACAGACTGCTGAGTATTTAGGTTAGCCACCATTTGCAAGCCATAATGATGATGATCATGATAATAGCATTCCTTTTCGAGACTCTGTAAAGGATAAAGGTATTGATAACTTTATCACAAGTTTACCTTTTGTGAATAGGGGAAGACCAAAGAAGCTATGGAAGAATTGTGTAAAAGATGTTATAGCTATAAAGGAGATGACGACTAATAGAGAAGTAGGACTGAAGAAAAAGACAGCTGCGCCAACCAAAAATAACATATAAATAACATCACGCCTAGGCTGTAATCCCCGAAGGGTTAGGCGGACGTGTACCTAATAGTACACCCACACTCCGTTTTCGCCATGTTTAAGTCCCGAGGGTGGAGAGCCTATTGCCATCAACCGGGCACAAATCCAAACTCCGTGGCTGCTACTGCTAATAGCAATTTGTCCGACCCAGGAATCGAACCCACAGGACCTCATGCTCGGCAGTCGCGATTGCGACCACTAGGATCAAATCTTTTTTTGAGATCAACGAGGCAGTCCCGAAATAAATATTAGTATAAGGGCAAGAGAATGATGATGATGACCTGAAAAATCAGTGAGTGTATTAAAACATCATCACCATCATCAAAGTCACTGATGAATTGCCACATACCTATTATTCTAATGAGATCAAAGTCTATTAGTGTTTAAACTGTTTGCTAGTCACGTCAAAAAATGAATAATATTCTCATTTGCTTTATAGTCATCGCGTCGCATATTTTTGGCCTCGACGCAATCAGTTATAGCTATTTCAAGAAGAAGAGATGAAAAGTTCTCCAATTATTTGTTGTTCTACAATATTTTAAGTCTCCTTTCTTTAAAAAGCATTACATAGTTGTCATCATTTTCTGTTTCGACTACAGCCGTTACAAGTTTATTATGGACGTCATCAGCATCCTTTTTTACCACTTCGTTATATTTTTTAGACCTACAGTGTACGTAGTGCTCTATCTCTTCGACCTATAAATATAATCTTCCATGCATTTACAGTCCTCTAACATCTTTCGTCTTATTCATGCCTTCATTGTATCATCCATTACTTCAATATCCATCATCATTTTATCCGTTTCATCTTAAATCCTATCTTTCTCAGTATCTATATTTTCCAAATTATTGCGAGAATTTGATACCCTGGGGTTTCCCGCAGCGCCACCGGACATGCTTCTTCAATTGGCTCGAAGCCAACTCGGATTACATTTATAGAATACATCGAGCATCTATCTACGTGGGTATAAATTTCAGTACCATATCCATAACTGTTGTAATGTGTCACATTTGTATGTTACTGAAGTAGTAAATCATCTATGTTTGGATTAGGGAGGCAGGTGAGATTAGAGTTATTAGTTTCAGTTGTGTACTGTCCGTTGACTGATTGTTATGTCTGTCTAGAAATAGATTGGTTGTGTTTACATTTTCAGTATCATGAGCATTATTAGCATTGCCTTGTTCAAATTAATTTTAAGCCAAATTCAGCTAAGTACGTAAATTTAAATATTTTGTGTGTCATCGTGATACAAACACAAACTTTTATCCATGTATTCAGTGCTATGGTTGTAGTATTGAATTTTTACGTCGGTTATTAATTAAAAATCATCGTTAATGTTTATGTCACGATTTTGATATGTTTTACACCCTAGAATGCATGTATGAATCACATCTTGATGATAATGTCCCACTTATAAGTTTATGAAAATTGGGAACCTATATGCTCCACACAGTTGAAGACCAATTAGATATTGGCACAGCTTTTCCGGAGTTAGATTGACAGCATCCGACAATTGACAAATGGCATATAATAGGCACTCCAGACCACATTATATTTATTTTCCATGGAAACTGAAAGGCACCGGTTTACTTTCTTTGAAAAAGTAAAGATAGAAATTGCTATATTAAAACTTTTTACATCACAAAATAGAAAACAAAAGCTAAAACCACTCAAAGAGTGCAATAACCTTCCAATGCTCATAACATTCTCAGCCGAATAAATTATGAAGTCTACAAATCATAGTTTTTTAATTCGTATTGCTCAAATCATGAGAAATTTACGAAATTACCTATTCTTTTAAGATCAATGCGCTGTATGCCTTTGTGAAATCGAGATAGATCTAGATGTATATCGATTTCACAATGGCATACAGCGCTTTCATTTTTCTACATTCAGCAACTACATTTTACTTTTAACATCATTCATTAAACATCAAAGTTCGAAACAGGATCTCCACAAACCATTGACGTAAAACCGTGACGTCATCAGTCCAAACTAAAATTAAAATCTCATCGTCAATCGTAAAGAGTGATCTAATTTTATATGCGGTATTAAACGCATAGTGTGCCTTACATTATGTATTTTACAGCTGTTTTGAAGCTAAGCTCTTTATTTATACTATCTTAGCCACACGGCACTACTCGTAGATTTTGCTTTCTCTTAATCTGAAAGTATTTAAACTTTTTGAGAATTTGATATGATAGAATTACACTGTTAGGCCCATCGTCCATTAGCGTCCATTATTCTATGTGTCCAGTTTGGGGCTCACTAGCCACAACAGAATGTTAACTAGTTTTAGGTATTATGGACCTGCTTATGTATTATCTGGATAACAAGCTATTTTCTTTCTATTACTATAAGTACTCAAAAGTTAGTTCGTCGTGTTTAATATGTTTAAAAAAAACTATTGCACACCAGACGGTAGAAGTCTATGGAGCTATTGATATATGAGATTTCTCAGATGTACTTCTAATTACATTTTGTGTTTTCAATGTCCAGTCCGTGTGTGTGTCTGTGTGTTTCCAGTCTTACCAAGGGGTATCGTATTACCCAGTACTAACTGGGTTGTGGAGGTCAGACAGGCAGTCGCTCCATGTAAAATGCTGCTATTCAGCTACATCCGGCTAGACTGGAAGCCGACCCCAACATAGTTGGGAAAAGGCTAAGCAGATGATTATTGAGTTTTCAATGGTTTGTGAAACTTATACTTCCCTTTTCGCGTGATATTTGTGTGGGTTAAAAACTCACAGAATATGAGCTTACAAACAAGGCCAAGAAAGAAAAACAGAGCCCCAATAGATAGATGGAGGCTCACTCTCTAGTAACTATTATCATCATCATCATTTCAGCCGAAATACGTCCACTGCTGGACATAGGCCTCCCCCAAGAAGGGGGGTTTTGCCGTAATCGCCACGCTTGGCAGGCGGGTTGGCGATCGCAGTATGGTTGTTATAAAACACAGAGAACGCTGCTGCCCATTCTCTGGTAAGTCCCTTAGTCGCCTCTTACGACACCCACGGGAAGATATGGGATGGTGCTATTCTTTACGTCCGGACACCATACAGAACAAAAACTCTCTAGTAACTATAACTACTTTAATATAAAGTTTGTACTTATATTAAGGTAGGCAACGTCAGTTATTGTTAACTGAAAAAAGAGAGACTTCAATAAAACGTTGACGTTAACGAAGTTGTGATGAATTGATTCTCATTAGGAAATGACAGATCAGTTCAAAATGTATATTTCGTAGAAATCTGTTTTGTTTGTCACGACAAATTTTCCTTGTTTACAATGAATAATCATCACAGAAATAGTTAGGTAGGAACATTTCAAAATCACAGAAGGTTACGTGTTTAACACGGATAAATAACAAAGTAGGACAGGCAAATAGGAACAATTGTGTATTTACATAGCTTTTGATATATATTATTAAGGTGTGTATATTTATAAAGTGTATGAACTCGTTTCATTAAAGTACGATACTCAAATGAAGTGTGCCAACGTCAAAGATCTGCCAGGAAAAGTATGCGCTCCTGAAACCATCGTCCATCTTCGGAAATGTAAATGCGCGATGATCATATCTAACAACGATTGATTGCAACCAGGGAAGTACTTGCTAATTTCGTGTTTATTACCATGATTACAACATTACAAATTAACAACTCCAATTCAAAAAATCTTTTAAAAACTTTTGACTGACAGATGAAGATCTGCGGCCTAACGGTGGGTTTTATATAAATTTTTCTCTCTGTCAAGTAAGTAACCATCGTAGGAAGGCCAAATTAAAAGATGGATGGATTATGTGAGGAATGTAATGAAAGAGAAAGGAGTGAATGATGCCGTGGCGTCTGTCAGGGGAGAATGGACGAAGAGTATTTGTTGCGCCGACCCCAAATTGAATGGGACAAGGACAGGAAGATGGTGCAGATGATGATGAAGTTGGTAACCATTACACATATGAAAGGGTAGATGGGAGGTGCACTACTACAAAGAGCGGCAGGACAAATATTTTGCCACTATGGGTGTTAATTCGTACTAGTTCGGAAATCCGATCTTACCCGAAGCGCATATACTTCTTGGTTTAACTGTAACTACCGATATCATTCTTAATCAAAATACTTACCTAATTAACTAAATAAAATTAAAAGTTTATTACCACCAGATGTAACCACTCTTTTTCCTCTCAAAATATAAAAAAAATAACAAATGTAAAGCAGCTGTTGATTTCCTCGTTATTTATCGTGTATGTCATCCTGTTACAAAATACATTTTCTTAATAACATTATTAGCCGCGATTCTGGAAGTAAATCAAATCTCTACTATGTCCGGTTGTCCTAAAAAATTAAATTAATAGACATCATCTTATAATATTCATAATAAAATATGTTATTTTTAATTCAAATAATATGTGAGGCCTAGCTAAGGCAGTCAGTGGCCCGAAAGTCTGACAACCAGTCTTTCCAAGAGGATCGTATTAGTCAGTCATTATTAACTGGGTTGTGGAGGTCACATAGGCAGTCTGTCTGTCAGTCACTGGTATACCGCTGCATCCGGTTAGACTAGAAGCCGACCTCAACGTATTTGGGAAAAGACTAGACAGATGATGATGATGTGAGGCCTATCTGGGCCCAACTTCACTAAAATACACACGGTCCAGTTCTATCGCCTGTGTTTTTGACAGATTGGCCATAAAAAATTGTGACTAACAGATAATCGACAGATTTAGCAAAAGCTAAAGCGGCCATTTTAGGCCCCCGGGGCCTGTTACTACTGCCCATGTTTTTACATTTTTCGTACAAATTTAAAATATAATCAAATCATCTTCCAAAACTTACTTAAATTAACCCTTCTAGGATAGGTACAAAGAAATAGTTACAAATAATCTGCCCAAACTCACTTCATTCTTGAACTAAATACCTATCATCACTAAGGTACTTTATATTACGATTTGTTTACATTAACAGCAGATATAAAGTATAAACCGACCTTCCCACAAAAAAACAATTGACTACCACAAACAATATAACAAAAACTCGACATGTAAAAGAATTAGTTACACCCGTGGGCAGACCTCATGAATGAAAGGGTTTATAATCATCTTTTATTCAACGGTACCATCTCCAAATGATGTAAATAACACTGACATCATATATTTACGTAGTTCAAGAGTTAGTGTTCACTCCGCCCGCCCCCGCACGCTGCCGGCTTGGGCGGGCGGATTGCACTGCCTTACAGTCAACTAGTCGAGTTCGAAGCGAAAGCTCGCTCAGGAAGTCAAGTGTTTTACTAAAAAGTTTTGTGACATATAGTAATATGGCAGTACGTATTACTTGGCAACACTATGCTATTTTTACTTTACACTAATACATTTTATTGCTAATTACCAGTTTCCTAATTATCTATTTCACACTACTGCATTTCTAATATTCTTTTTATTTCACTTTTTTTTAACTTTGTTTATTTTGTGAGGTCAACTTGTGTTCTCTCATTAGTCATTAGTCTAAAACAACATCTCCATAATTCCTCAAACTCATCCTTCTTTTATACACTTTTCATCCAAAGTTAAAGCATTCAATAATAAGTTCATAACAGACAGTAATTTAACGCCCTACATACACATCATTCATCGAATAATTTATTTACTCAGAAACAAAACAAAGTGAGCATTGAAAAAGTTTGCTTTAACAAAAGTACATTAAAATAATATACAGTAGCGAGTGTTTGATGACGTCAATAGTTTTAGAACACTTTAGATTAATGAGGAGCGCGCGCGCAGCTGCGATCCACCATATCTCTGACCTCTTTTAGGTTACTCTTAAAAGCTTTCCAGATGTACCCCGTCCCATCAGTATGGGATAACAGCGATCTGTTTCGTAAACGATGCTATTTTCGGAGGTGATGCTGGAGTCTGCGCGTACGCCATCAAACGACTTGGCACTGGAGCGAGTGTTTTACTGCTAGCGTTCGAAACTTGCAAGTTTCGATTTTTTCATGTAATTTATGGGTTTCGGTAGTAAACAGCGATGTTATTTCTTGCCAGTTACATTTTCCTCTACAAATTTTCGGGAAGTTTCCGCTCCAGAATGAAACTCGATACGTTCAATATCTGGATAAGGTTGCCAATAGGACGTGGAGACTACAAACAAAGAGAGGCCTAAAAGTCAGGCTATGAATGATGATGATGTTCATTATAATAACATCGATGTATCTTTCCAGCCCAGGAACAAGGAACAAGAACAGGAAGTGCTGAACTGGATCAGTGCTGTCCTTGGCGAACCCGTCACCAAAGCCGCCTACGAAGACTACCTGAAGGACGGCATCGTTCTCTGCAAGCTCATCAACAAACTGGCTCCAGGGTCAGTCAAGAAGATCCAGGAGAGAGGAACCAACTTCCAGCTTATGGAGAACATTCAGAGGTAAACTTCAAAAATGTATTACACATTGACTAGAATGTAAACAAAAAACTATTAGAGACGTCTGCCAAAATGTAACAATCATTTTTCAAAGTAACGTTTGCATAGAAAATATTTCTTCGAGTGTTGTTGTGGTTACAATTATTTAAAAAAATGTGTTTTATCTATTTTCAGGTTCCAAGCTGCCATCAAGAAATACGGAGTGCCAGAAGAAGAAATCTTCCAAACTGCTGACCTGTTCGAGAGGCGGAACATTCCTCAAGTGACCCTCTGCCTGTACTCTCTGGGCAGGATCGTAAGTATCATCTTTAGTCTCGACGATCAAATAAAAGGATGTTTTCTTTCATGATATTTAATTGTCCCGTCATTTTATTCCAGACTCAAAAGCACCCCGAATGGACCGGTCCCCAGCTAGGACCCAAGATGGCGGAAAAGAACGAACGTACCTTCACTGAGGAGCAACTTCGTGCTCACGAGAGTGAACTGAACCTACAGATGGGCTTCAACAAGGGAGCGTCTCAGTCCGGGCACGGCGGTTTCGGCAACACTCGCCATATGTAAATCATCAACAACTCATCGCTACTTTCCTACATGCTTGCCAATGAGACCAGCCGAACTATTCGGTGTAAAACAGTATTTTTATGTATGTCAAATGAAGGTCGAAATTACATGATTTGTATTCTCTTCTAAGTCAATGTCTGCAGTGCTTAACAACGTCAAAGATTGTGTGATAGTTTTAAATTATTACTTAATTAGTAAGTACCTAATGTAACTCCTAACAGCGCTATTTTCGTTAAGTATTTTTTTACCAATTTTTAATTGTAAATATTTAACTCTTATCTAATAAATATCGTTTGTAAGTATCGGTTTTGTTTTAATAGTCATTGAAACCTATAATGTGAAAGAACAGAGTATGAATGATCACTAGCCAGCATAGTGGTGCTTGGAACTATTGCAAAGATCTGTAGAAAAAGCAACAGCCCGATGGTGACATATAACAATGATGACATGGCACCTAAAACCAGTTATTGAGTTGCGGAGGTTGACAAAGGAAGTCGCTCCATATAAAAAGCTAGTATTCGGCTGTCTCTGCTTAAACTTAAAGCTGGCCAAAGCATGGCTGGGAAAAGGTTAAGGCAGATGAGAAAGGTTAATGTCACCTAAAACTAAATAGCGAAAAAGATACCAAAACCACGGGAATTGCGAGGAGTCTAACAGAGACTAGGTAAAAATCTCAGTATTAAGAAGACTGATGGTGAAAGTTATGATGTTACTAAATGTAAATAAGGTTTTGAAATCCCTGTGGAGCTCGCTGTCATTGAAAGAGCAAACGAGATAGTTTACAATGTGTTACAATTTAATAGTGACGGATTTCAGCATTATATGACATCTTTATGACTTGTTATAAATTATGACCTCAAATCTAATCCATCACAGGTACTGCACATGTGCCAAATTTCTTAGTTGACAGGTTCCAGAATTATGGGGTTACAAATAAAACAAAATAATTTGTGCATTTGCTTTTAAGTGTTAAATTAGGATGAAGGTAAACCACACAGTTCAGTTCATCGTGGTATGGACATGTGATGCGGAAGAATGAGGAAAATGTTGAATATGAATGTAGATAGCTATAAGAGCTTAGATAGCTTAGATAGCTTAGATGGCTTAGATAGCTATAAGAGTAGAGGAAGACCATGAAGCGATGGATGGACTGTGTGAAGGATGACATGGCAAGAAAGGAGGTGACTGCATTGTAAAGGATTTCATCGTTTATTTCAAATGGCTAGGGAGTTTAATCTTGGTTAAACTAGCTATACCCGTGGTTTAACAAACATACATATCACAAACTTTCGCATTAATAAAGGAAGTAAGATAAGATTATCGACAGGGTCAATAAACTGTTTGTAATCCGTTGTTTATCGGACAGATAGATTGTTATTTAAAAACTATTTGATAACTTCATTACTGTTATGGATTGTGATAATTAATAAGTAATGATAACCAGAAGTAGGAATGTATCGGAATCTATTAATCATTCTTGTGCATTACTTGATTATGATGATAAGATGCCAAAGAAAAGATGGATAGATTGTGTGAGGAATGATATGAAAGATAAAGGAGGAAATGATGCCGTGACGTCTAACAGGCCAGAATGGAAGAAGAAAACGTGTTGTGCCTACCTACCCCAAGTAGAATGGGACAAGAGCAGGAAGGTAATGATCTCTTCTTGTTCTTCGTGTCGCTGGCATGACAAATTTTATATTTTGCTAGCCCAAAATTTTGCCACTTCCATCGCGTCATCGGTGGTAGCGCAAAGGTCACTTCGGCTGCATGTTTTTGGGCTAAGAGGGCAGGATAAGAGGTGGAGCATAGTTTGTGATACAGTTCCACAACTACACCCCGCTGCTGGCTGAAGGTAATGATGACCAGCAAAGTTAAAGATTTATTTTTGTTTCTCAAACTTTCGAAACGGAATGTGTTAGGACTTAGACATTTCATTTATTCATCTCAATCTTAGTCTGTCTAGGATTGTGAAAGATAGTTACATATTTCTATATTTTAAATAATACATTAAAGTGCTGTTGGATTTGTGGTTTCTGAACTAATTTCAAACAGATTGTTAATTTATGAAGCTTTTCATCCGGCAACTATTTTTGTGTGCAGATATGTGTTTTTATTTTTGTTTCTTTTTTATCATCTGTGACAGCGTTAAGATGTTGACACAGACAGAGATTAGAAATGAGTATTTCCATCAGGAATTTCTCAGTACCTGACGTTACGGAGTCCGGATATGTGCCACGTTGATTACCTACCATCGGCTCTGGGCTCGCCTGTTTTTATATAGGACTTAAATCATTATCATCTGCCTAGTCTTTACAGAACTATGTTCGGGTCGGCTTCCAGTCCAACGGGAATTATACGTACTCTACTGGGTAAATATGGTTGTTGTACCCGTGTTGTTTTGTTATGAATGAGTTATTAATGTCATCACACATCACAGATGGTTAAAGAAGTTTTCTGCCTTTGTGTCATTATTGTTTTTAAAAGTTCTATTTTCATCCAAGATTGAATTGATACAACATTACATTGATTGATTGGTTCTTCTCCAAGACATTATAATGGGTGTAGAGACGAAAGACATTTGTTCTCCCCGTTATTTCGATCATTTTTTTGTTCTAGACCATACCTGGGAACCTTCTAGTTACGGAGATATTGGGTGCCAGAGTTCCAACTTTTTCACAACTTTTTTTTAAAACAGAAATTTTTAATGTAAAAATAAATAACTTGTAATTATAATAATATGTTAGGCAGCTGGATCAAGGGCTTGATTCAGAAAGCGGTACTCCTGGACACGGCTCGTATTGTTAGGAGGTTCCTCTCTCTGGAGCCCTGACCGCTGGTAGCTTGGACCCAGTTCCCGGGTCCAAGCTACCGGTGGTATCCCGGTGAGCTACAATTTATTATATTTTTAAATGTTTTTATGTTGTTTTTTTCTAAGGAATATTTAAAAATGTAAATGATTTGTAAATATATAAAAAACGAAATAATATGTAACTTTAAATACCTTCACGAACCCCGTACTTGTTCAATGTATCCATCAGCACAATGTTTTGAGTGCGTTACATATAGACCATGAAACGTGATTTTTTACCCAAAAAAAAAATGTTTTACAGCAATATTTTTTGCGTAGATTTACTTAGTTTGATGTACAGAATGCTGGTTGACGGCTTCGTGACGGGTCCGTTTACGTGTAAATGGAAGTCAATTCTGCTTGTTTGTTACGCACAACTCCCAGTAAAAACGAGAAAAATAAACTAACCCATAGAATTTTCTACGAAATCCCGCAATCCAATGTCACTCTTCGCAATATAATTTACGACGCTACGCCAGAGCGGTGCGCTATTTAAATTATTATTATTTTAGCTCAAAGACACAAGGAGGTCGTTCAACCCATTCATTCTTAAATCTATGGAAACATCGTGTTTTGTTGTGTTCATCTTCAGCAAATACTTTGTCTTCAGAAATAACTTCTGCATGGCTCCATGAATTTTATGTTTGCGGCTTTGCATGTTGTAGCAGCAAGAACATAAGTAGGTTAAGTGTTCTACTATTGTGATAAAATGAAAAAGTGAGGTCATTATTTGTTTTTGCTTGGAAACATCTAGTGAAGCAAGCCAAAAAGCTACGGGATGTTGTGAAAGACGATATGATAGTCAATGACGACGACATCACAGAGGATGATACCTAATGACTTGATGCACTTGATTCAGCAAAAGGATATTACGAATTACCGGGAACAGCAATTAGATCTGATTGATATATAGGAGGTACTTGTAGATAACCTGCCATTAAATTGGGTATATAGTACATTGGAGAACAACACTACGAATGTTTTCACGTGCCACACTCCAGTCATGTAAAAATGTAGTTATCTCTTCCATCTGCTGCTAGCCTAGTCCCCGATAAATCATCTGCGGACACGCGTGCAAACTGCAAAATTTACAGTAGCGTCTGCCGTCTTGTTATTTGTTTTACTCACGAACATTTATTTGACTGGCTTCTATATGTATAACTATAGAATAAATAAATTATTACATCAGTTTGCTAGTGTTCCAGAAAGAGCAGTTCCATCATCCGAGCGTGGGTTCGACGTTACTATGAAGATTGTTTATCTTGATCAACGGCCAAGATCCGAAGACACCGTCGGATTTATCCTCACGACACACGACACCTTGACATTACATATTATATTCGTAGACTAATTACTTATAATTACGAGACATTACGTCAAGGTCAAGGGAATACGCAAGCGACACGCCAAAATTTTAGTTAAAGTGTGATAATTACAAAGTAAGAACAATGTTTCGAGTAATTTGGCAAAAGTTCAACTTTCTACGTGTTTTAGGTTCGTTTATAAAAAGCATTACGTTGTACACGAAGAAGGGTTTTACACGAACCGGGAAATTCTCTTGACAACAGTGCCTCATTAGACATTTCTATTTCAAGATTTTTCGACTGCTGCTTTTCGCAAGTAAGACTTGTCAGCAACAACAACAATATGGTGTTAACCTTGGTTACTGTTTATTTGTTAGAACAGTGTACAGAACAAAGCTAAATTCTACGATTTTCAGTATTACTACTCGATTGGATCAAATAAGAAATGAGTGGGTACCAATATAAGGAGAAGGCAACGGTGAAGAAAAAGTTGTGAGGAAATCGGTTCTCATAGTATCTCACCACTTTGAAATTTAGTATTGGCTAAGTGGTAAAAGTGTCTAACCAAGAGTCTATTGAAAAGATAGTTTTATCAGAAACCGGTCGGTTTTGCAAAATCAGATATGATTGCATTATAGTTTGCCAAGTAAACCCAGCTCTCAAATTAGTCTCCTCATATTCAGTGTGCAGTCTCTTTTAGCGCCCCTACGCAACCGTGTTTTATTCGATAGTAAAGTTTCCAGCATTACTGAATTTGTATAGCAAATGATGAGAAGTATTTAATTCTATGGTTCTTCAACTGCGTCAGACATTTAATTTGCTTTTTGTAAAATGTTCCTTATGATAAAGGCCAAAGCATTTGATATGAATAAAGACTTATATTAGGTATTATTCATGGTCAAGGATGTTAGAAATCTTTTGTGAAAAAGCAAAGAATAAAATTAAATAAGAGAATGAAGTATTTTCAGCTATTTTCCTCCATACTTATTTTTTTGTGGCTCGGATCCTTGTGTCACGCCAAGCGACTTATTAGTGTTATGTTTTTTGTTATATGTTTGTTTAATGTTGTGTGCAATTATTTATTTTATTTATTTATTTTTTATGTCCCAAATAAACTTATTTTTTTTACTTCTTTTACTGCTAGATTTTTGTTTTCTATCATCGTTGTCATCATCTTTAGTCTTTTATATATTACTATGTTAGGATCGGCTTCCAGTTCAACCAGATGCAGCTAAATACCCGTGTTGTGCATGGAACGACTGCCTTTTTGTTTCATTATATCTGACAAAATAAACAGTGTGTGTACGTCTGCTATTTCATGTCCTGAAAATACTTAGAGCTATTTTTCTAAATCAGTGCTTATAATTTCTTGCACGCAACAGAGCAAATGCAAACACGTACTACGATTACCTTACCGCTTATGCTATGATCAGTACTATTATTTCACAACGACCTCCTCTAGATATCTAGTGCCCGTGTAACTGGTACTACGTGTTGTACACCAGTGGTTGACTAAACTGCACCGATTGCATCCCACTTACGGGTCAAAGTCGTACAGCGGCCGCGAGGACAACATCAAGAATTATTATAAAACTCTTAAGAAATCTTCCAGACAAAAATAAACTTAAAATCTTGTGAAGTGCTGATGTATCTAGATCGTGGGCTGAAGGTTGTTTATGAGCAGTTAAAGCAATAATGTATCGTGATGACATTCTGGTTAGAGAATATCAAATAAAAATCATTTATACCTTTCTCTTTTTTTCTTCGTCGTTCATTTTGTTTTGGTCCCACGCATCTTGTTGCGTTGCTAGATGACTTGTTTGTCCCTTTGCATCATTCTACAGCTTGAGGTCAAATGTCTGTTATGTCGTTGTCTATTTAATTTTTAGCTTCACTAGACGGTTCCTTGTCTGCAGAATATGAATGAGACATAACAAGAGATTTGCTAGTTTTACTAGAATTAGGAGCTTTGTTAAATGTTCACATCGTTTAGCAGCTGTCGGTTAAGTTTTGTTTGTTTTTTAAATTTATTGAAGAAGAAACATACTTTCAGTTCTATTTTTGGATTTCAGAAAGCTCTTTGGCGGTTCAAGGCTGGCTTATAGCTTAAGCATATAGACAGGAGATACTATCATAAAACATTCGGATCGGGCGTAGGTGGACGATTTGCACAGATTTTGCAGAGATTAATATGTATTTACAATATTCCCATACTTTTCATTCGAATTTTTTGTATGAAGCGCGTTACTGATATAATATCATCATTAATATATCTTTTCACATAAGATAATGGTTTATGTCATCGGTATGTTATGATATAAGATTTACTTACTAGGCAATATCATCGCAATGTCTATGAGAAACTAAGTTGCATCATTGCGTTTTTTTATATCCCACATGCATGTGTCTCGATGACTTCGCTTCAATAAAAATAAGACAATTTGGCTGGCACTTGAACAAAATTCATAATAGATAGAGGCATGTGCACAAATCAGACCAAATATATCTAATTATCATCAATAACAAATTCATGCATATTAAAGATATGATAATGTATTTATGTTTTATCTAAACACTATAGATTATAATAATCTAGCCACCGTAATAATCAGAGTTCAAGGTGATCTGGTAGAAGCAATAATATCACGACATCGTGACAAATTTGCGATTCACATAACCAACGATGCGATCAATATTTAGCAATAACATAGGGTTGCGCAAACATAAGAGTAAAGAGCAAATTATAAAGCAAGTCATCGTACGATCAGCACTGGTACCACAAGAGGGTTTGTCTGTACATGTGTTGTAAGGTTGTGCAAAGAACTTGAACGAAAACCATCGCGCGATCGACTGTGACAAAATCAGACACGCAACCTCTTTCGAATCTATAGATATACATGAAAACGCAATATTGAATATGTCTGCTAGTGAATCAAAAATAGATGCCCCACATTTTTCTATGCATTTTTTCTCAGAACTGCGAGCAGCGTTTCAGAATTTTATTCGAATTGATAGATAGAAAACAAATGTACGAAATCCATGAGAACATATAAATATAGAACATTTCAGTAGAGTTGCGAATGTAATCATGAAATCAAAAGAAAGATAATAAAGGAACACGTTATTACATGGCAATAAAACAAATTCGCAGCCGTAAAATTCAATATAATTAGCCAATACATATTATAACAATAAGTCTGCGTAAGTACACACGATTACCAAACGTTCGCCGTGTCGAAGAAGAGGGAATCGATGTTACGGAACGAATGTAACACTTACTACTTACTACACGTAAGTTCTTAATTGCCAGTCAACTAGTCTATTTAACCTGAACTAGTTATTTGCGTGTCTTTGAGGAAATCGACTTGATTTCCTTGATTACTGCAGCAATGGCAATAGCTTCTCTGGCTCTGTGTAAGAATATCTATTGTATCTAATTTCAGCAGTATCTTTACTAGAATTTCCTTAATTAACGTGCAAATATTCATTGGATGCTAGAGTAAGTCTTTGACCAAGCTTCCTGCTATGTCTGAAGAGTAAGTCTTTCTCCAAGCTTCCTGCTATGGCTTCGCCTACTTTTTTTTCAACCTTTCACAGTCAACGTCCCTATATTTGTGTCTAAAATTTTTCATTAACAAGTATTTCTTCATTATTCTCACATCTGTGACATAACTAGGTCCTAATTGACAAAAAGGCAATCTTACACATTTTATATGCATTATTAGCAATATTAACTTGAGCAACGATAAGTTTAAGCTTTATTTACATAGTTAACAATTGCGTATAGCCCCCCTCCTCGTGGCACTCTTGAGGCATGTGGAGACCCGCAGAGCGGGGCTTTAGTATCACACCACCACCTCGAGCTGCCTGCTCGGGGCGATCCTGACTAGCTTCTACTACCACAACAGATGCCGAACCAAAACATGGAGTTTAAATTATTTTTAGTGACATTAGTGCTCCACTGTACCACAGGAGAATATTTTAAAACGAAACGTAAGTGTTTTTGGATACAGCATACATTGCATCGTGCCAATTTATATGATGACCTACATACAGTGTAAAACGTTTTATTTCTGTGATAATCTTACAGTCCCGGTGCCGGTCCTTTGCGTTCCATAATGTTCAGTATTGCATAAATCGATTATGACCGTTATATCATGGAGCATTACAGCATTTTCTAAGCCATCGGGTGGAAAGATCGCATCGCGGTGACAATACTCGATTGCACCTTTTTTATAAGTCCGTTTAATTAATACTTTTTCTGCAATTACACTTTCCCGAAGTAACGATTGCAGTTCTTTTGTAACAAAGTGTCCTTATTTTATTTGTGACGCAAGGTAAAAGTAGTTTAATATTGTTTACAAAATGTGTGGAGCAAGAAAGATTTATTTCCACACTACATTAAAATATTGTTGCTTTACTGCCAGTTAACGTGATTTCATCTATCTTGTTGTGTACCAATTGCGTTTCAGTAGGTATGCAGAAAATGTCGGTTTACTTTTAAATCTGTGATTATCATAATCTTTAAGCAAAGGGTCGGTACCTAAATTAAAAACTATTTAGTGCTTCAAATTTATGCATAATGCTATCAAATTTTTTTCATGCTTTGTAGTTACTGATACTGGTACAGTTACCCTGCGTCATCCGATTGCAGGGTTAGGCCTCTCCCCGTGACTTCCAGTTTGTTTGTAGATCTTAGGATTAAAATAAATATTCTTTGTTATGTAATGGAGCTTGGGTGTAGCAATCCAGACATGTTTATCTAAGCTAATAACCGATTTAGCATTGTGGCGCAAGTAGTGTCTGTTGTTGACAAACTTTATTCAACATCGATAACATTTTAGCGACCTTTTAATTCATGAAGTTCAAGCTGTGTAGGCTGTGTTGGCCTATCAACCAAAAAGCCTCACATTGCCGTCTATCATAGATGTTGTTGACCTTTCTTTGTTTTCTGTTTCATTACCTGTTTTCCAATCAAGTTTTAAGCCTTTTGTTTTCGCTTAGTCTATCGCCATGGCAACAAAGTTGTTAATTGTTAACCCTCGACTGCTATGAATCATAAAATCTTGACAGATGTCATAGTTAAAGTGTGAACTTGCTTGAACTAGATTTAAATTCATGTCAATGTCAAGGTTGGCAGAAAGTCATAGTCGTTTAGAATGTCTTCTGTTTATCTGGACTTTTCGATACAATTTCGACAATAGATTGAACTTTTGTATATTTAGTTAATCCTAATGTTATGTTTGTTTATGTTCATTTCAGCCGATTTCGTGAAAACATGTTTCAAAAGCGATCCAGATTTCGACGATTGCTCGCGGCAAGCCGTGCAGCAACTGTTCAATGCTCTTGGCCCAGGTAATTATCATATCTAATAGCATTTCATTAATATTAATTATAGTTAACATTATACAAGCTATATGAACCTTTACAGTCCTGACATCTATTCAGTATTTTTTTGGTTGAAACTAGCTGGTGCAAGTGCAACAATAGAATCGTTAAGGTTTGGTTCAGAATGTAGACCGATATTTCAATCTTTAATTTACATTACGATTTGCATATTTTATCTTGTGCAACTGTTAACCCACCGGTTCGTAGTCTAAAAATAGTAAACCTGTCTTGCTCAATCAAAGCATCTGTAAACACAGTCAAGTAGCCGTTGCCCGTAGCTGCAATAGATTAGTTAAATTACCAAAACAGACGCAACACTTTTGATTGGTTTGAGTGGAACGTTGTTATTTAGGTACGAATGGTTACCGGTCAGCCAGTCAACTTCGTAAGTAGCTGGCACGCTTTCTGAGTGCCTGGTTCGTTGCACAACTGCGCACAGCTGTTCGTGTTTCGCGCCGTGCTCGATAGTATGCCGCTTCTCGGCGCTGCGCTCCTAGTACAATGTGCCCCCACGCGTTTGTTAACGTTTGCACTGCGTATTGCCATTATACGATTAAGTATTTATGTTTCACGCTGTTTTGTTTCATTAATCATTTCTTTTTGATAATTCATTCTTTTCGGTTATTCTACTTCCAATAACATTTCTAAATATGTATTTACATGCTGTTTTAGAATTTTTGGATAATCATTGTCACAGAGTAGGTCTGAACTACACACAAACACTCCATTTTATTGTGTTATCTGTCCTAATTTCCTTTGCCGCATAATTTCCACAAAGAAAATATGCGTTTTCTGCTAAGTGTTGTTAAATATCTAGCATGATAGTGGATTGGTAGATTCACAAGCCACTGGGCTAGTCACATAGCCTCAATTACGAAACATTTGTACATAACTTGCGGAAAGCGAAAGCGCTATTTCTTCACCATACTCATGTGACGCCGACGAGGTATCAAATACTTCTTGATATTTACTTTCATATAATATTCTTTATAAATTAAAAGAAATGCACAAATTATTGATGAGGTACGATACAAATCATTAGCTGTATTTCTTGTTATCTATTTAACCGAAACAGCTAGCGACATCTGTTTTAATTGTACTGAAACTATTTTTTATTTTTGTCCTTAGGTCTTCCGGATATTGGAATAGAGCCTTTAGATCCCTTGAAAATCCCAAAAATAAGGATTTTACAAGGTGACGGTCCTGTGAACGTCAATGCTGCTCTAGATGACGTCACTGTTACAGGGTTTGGGAAGACAGAAGTATTGTCGAGCCAGTAAGTACGAACGCTGTGAATTCATTACACCCTGGTACCGTAGACGACTGTTTGATCGACTAAGTTGAGCAAATTGTAGAGTAGTAGTAGTTTTCTGGTTCGATTGTCTGTAACGAGTCGTAGTCCGTAGCTCGCTAGTGTAAATCCATGCCGTCCGCCCATTGATTAAATTAACGTTGAATGAATATAATATCCATTTGTGACCTTGCATCACTGCACGGGTGTAAAAATAAGACGACACAATCTTGCTGTGAAAATCTAAATTTACTTGAAATTATCTTTCCAGTAGAAAAACCGTATTAAGATTCCGTTTCATATCAATTGAAAAATATAAATTTCACGCAGGAGCCAAAACCAAAATAAGCAAGACTTTTTCATAATAAAATTTAAGTACCTACCAACATGATAATTGAGCCATTTTTATGAGGTCATAAGATGGATATTTATTTACACTATAACGTTTAACAAGTATTATTTTCTTTTATTTTCAGAGTGAACGGCAAAACCTACGACTTCCACACAAAAGTACGAGTTCCAAAAATCAGGATAGAGGGTACTTATGACCTAAAAGGGAAAATACTGTTGATTCCTTTGGTTGGGCGTGGTATTTGTTGGTTTGAGCCAAGTATGTAAAATATTGTTTTTGTTTTATTTCTTGATCACCATTTAATATATTCTATCTATCCTGAGGAAAAACGAGGGCCCGATTTTAAGTGAATATGTTTCTTTTCCAGCCAATATGACAATTGATATTATAAGCGATGTCAAAACGTATACTAAAGATGATTTTGTATTCTTCAATGTCACTGGGGCACATGTCAAGTATGCCATTGGAGGGTTAAAATTACGCATGAACAATTTATTTGACGGCATTGAGTCGTTGGGTAAGTAAAACTTAAGTGCTTTTATTATTTACTTTTGTTCGTAGAATGAATTAAGTTTGTGAGAAGTAACACTATTCATTGATAAAGGACTCTGAAGCTATTGGTCGAAGGTACCTACAATGACAACGTTTTGAGACTTTTTCCCTCATATGTTTACTATCCGTTCACATCCTTGAAATGAAAGAAGAATTAATAACAATGACAAAATTCTTTAGGTAAAGTTAAAAGACAAGACCCAATTATAATCTTTTAGAACCTACAACGCCATCTGTGTTACAACTATGTAGTCTGAAAGCGGCATCTGTTATCGAGTAGCAGTACTAATAAACAGCTTTGAAGTTCCCAAGAAATGCTATTTGCTGGCAGATCGCGCTGATGTGCCGACCTTGTATCGAGTCGTCTTTCTGGCTCTGTGATTTTATGATGCCTTGGTACTAACGTGTTACAAATTGCAACGTTGAGACGTTTCGACGTCGCTATACGTTTGACAACCGCTCGCTCACTGTTGCCAATATTATTCGCAAGTCCTCTTTTAGATTTCATTTTAAATTAAACAGTCATCTCATTTATGGATTGTTTGTTTATTATTCTACATTAAATTACAATATATCACGGAGAATAACGAGAAATAACAGTAATAATTCTAAATTACACTGACAGAATTATTCAAATAATGTTATTGTTATAAATGTTCGCAAAATATTTTGCAAAGTCGAATCAACGGTAACCTTGACGTATGGTTTCTTAACATAATAATAGATGGCGGTTGCTGTACTATTAGTATCTATAGACTTTATTGTTCTTAAATACGTTGTTGTTATTCTGTTTATTTTATGGTTGATATTGAGGAATAATTATTTTATTGGTAACTGTTTCTTTCTTTTTCAGAGGAGAGTACCAACGCCTATTTGAATGCAAATTGGCGACCAGTCTCCGAATCTTTACGACCAATTTTATCAAAGACGATAGAAGATATTTTACTTGGTTTTCTACAAAGATTATTCAACAATTTACCAGGAGATTACATGATTGGAGACGTCAAAATTGACTTGCCAAGTAAAAAGACGGCTAAAAAAGTCTAGTTATCAATAATTAATATCGTAGTTTTAAGATACAAAATAATTATTTAAAAAATATTAGTTAAATTAGGATTAACTGCATAAAACATCTTAACATAATAATTTTTTTACGGTTACTCTTATATATCTTCTGGATGTGAAATGATGAATGCTAAATGAGAACTTGCGTTTGTGTATTTTATTTGCATTTTCAAATAAACCTACTCGTTTATATGTTTCGATAGTGTCACTATCGACTATTGTAAAACAAAAGAAAACTGCTTAATTGGTTGTAAAAGGAATGAAATTGTATTAAATCCGAATGGAGTTGTGTTACCTTGACTGAAAAATGGTTGTGTTGTGTAAATATTGAAAACTATAAACACATTCGAGTGCATTTTTTATTTTTAACCTCCTCATTAGTATAACAATTATTTCATCCTTGTATTTTATTTAATGATAAACAAATCATTAGGTATAGTGTAACTTGACACCGTGCCAAAACGCGGAATTTTATGAAACTACACTTTGTTTACACACCTGTTATTTTCAGGTAGCTAGGCTAAGGTTAGGATTAGTCATCGTTCCATTTTTACAGTATCCGAAGAATGAATTTCATAAAACGATGTTGCACCAAATTTTGAAACTTTTCCTTAGGGTATCTATACACATAAAATCTATGGAAAATTGTCAAAAGAAAACTGAAATACAGTGTAATTTTTTTCGCGACACCATTATATGAAATCCAATTAACTTACACAGTTTGCACTTGTTTATAAAATAACAAAGTCGTTATTACTTATAAGTAATAACGACTTTGTTTGAATGAATATTCTATTAAATTAGGTATACCTTTATTTTTAATTAAAGTGCATGAGTTCTTTTAAAAGATCCATAGGTTATTAATTAACTATAATTGAGCAGCTTTAACCTAAAAAGAAAACGGTAAGTAATAATAAAATCTCTTACCTGCCAAATAGGACGTCCAGGCATTTTAAAAAACGAGAATTTCCAAAAACTGTCACTAATGTACACAAAATCACACACGTGAACGTTTCGCACGGTGGTCACTAGATGGCTCTCTCACCAAAGTTGAGAACAAAATAAGCTTTACTCGCTTCTATAACCTGTTTTATACGCCAGCAAAGCTCTATCGATGTAAATACCAGTGCGAAGAAACACGACGCAGAAACGAGGGAACGATCGACAGAAATATCCCCTTACGTGGCCAGTACCGTTTATTGTGGAATTTCTTTGAAATAATAATACACACCCATGTCCATGTCCATATTTTCCAGTTGTATAAATAGCACAGTTTTATTACTAGACTAGATAATTTTCTGTTTTATACCAGTCTAGTGCAGCAGCCACTTATCTTGATCTTTTAAAACAAACATCGTCTATTTTATGGTTTTACCAAATATTTTTAGATACCAATTGCAAATTAACCTCTACAGATACTTAAAACTGCACTAGAAATTGGATGGGACAGGCCTGCTAAGAATTGTCTTAAATTATTACCGTTTTAAAATTATGAAAAAAATCGGTTAATTTTAACTGCTGAAAGCAGCACTAATAGGACCGATAACTTAATGTGATGTTTCATTATTATTTTGAAAAACCATGATCTGGTTTATAAGAGGTTTGTCCAGTATCTCCTGAATAATATTCTTAAATTATTACTGGTCATTTAAGTAACTTAACAATGGCTGGCTTATAGCTGTGAACGTTTTTTAGTTAACATGCTAGGTATCTCTACAGAGAACTGTTAAAGTGTGATTCAAGAGATCAACACGTGTTCGACGACTTATAAATAGACAGAAAAGTTTATTTTTGCTCTAAGGCTGGTCCCAAATCCAGTATTTTCTAATCCGACAAAATAAACACTCGTCCGATTTATGTAGGATCGGAAATGTTTTACTTTTGTACAATAAATATTATAATTAAATTTTGTTTTCTGTAGATACCAAAGGTGGTGGTTTAAAATTATCGGACAAGAAAATCGGGATTTATTCCCAACCTAACATGATCTGAAATGAGGTTGAATCTTTTCACACTTGCTTTTAATGTAAGCAGTATGATTCATATCTGTGTTTCATTGACGTAGTAAGATGTTAAATATCAATGGTCAGTGATGAAATAGTGCAGCCGCGGCGCAAGTAAATGAAATGAAGAGTGAAAAGTAGAATTAAATGACGAATAATGAAACGGCATAACGCATGGATAATATGCCATGGCGGTTAATTAGTCAATTGGTAGCTGTAGTTAATTAAATACAATATTGTATACAAAATAACATCTGCCTACATATTTCTACAAAAATTCAAAGAATATTCGTAGCAAATATGAAGCGATTTTTCTAAACGGAAATTATAAAATAAATCAGGGTTTTCATGTGTGTAATCATAGTGGTGCATTCCTCATACTACGGATATTTGTTCAAACTCCATTAATGCATATGCATAAAAAACCTTTGGAATATTAATATATCGCGTTTCATTTGACGTTGCATCGGTGTGTGGGTGAAGTATAAAAAGCGCTGCAGTGTGCGTTCTCGACCGTCATATCAGTCATCGATGCATTTATATTGCACGGCCGTTTTATGCGGTTTGGTGCATTGAACTACTTCTTTATTCTGCATTCCTCGTACATTGAGTTCCTGGTAAGACAATTTGTTGCAGCATCTTACTGCAGTTCATTTATATGCACACATAGCATAATGCAACGCAAATGCGTCAGAGTGAGAGAATTCGACAAAGGTCGAGAAACCAATTCTGTTTCGATCTATTTTACTCTTCTTATAGAGATAGCTCAGCGACATTCCACATTATCCTTATAAGTAAATGGAAAGGACGTATTCGGGATAACCATAGATTTTAAAACCGGGTCATTACCCTCAAAAAGAAAATAATTGAGGCATATTTTAAACACATTTGACTCCGCTTGAAATATCTAAGAAGTAAAGTTACACAATAGGGTCTATGCATCTATGACAAGATCTCTAGAGGATGTCTCAGGACAGTAATTTTAAGTTATTGTTTGAATATTGCATTATTTTCTGTTAAATCGAATTAAATTGCAAGAAATACGCATGAATGACGCGTAAATGCAAAAATGACAACTAGACACGCATAAAGACAAAAACAACGGATGAAAGTCGGTCCGGTGAATGACCGAGAGATGCGCATTGACCCAGAGAAGGGTGCTCGAAGGGGATAGGGCCCCTTTGGTGTCGCTCACAAAAGGAACGAGCACCAGGGTAACATGAACGCTAGAAGGTTAAGCTGCATACATGCACTTTGCACCGAATGAGCGTGACGTCATCCAGTTCGTGCTGCATTGTTTACCGCTGCATTGCAATTTTGTAATGTAATCATTCATATACTGGCGCTGTTGTATCTCTCTTACTTTGTGCGAACACTGGTGTGTATAAAATATAAAATAATTTATCGGTTATCCAAGAAATACTCTACAAAAAGGAATAAAAAAGAATTCTCCCGAAAATTTAATAAAAATCCTAAAATATTAAAACATTCTATTAAATCGTTTTGTGTGCCATTGCTAGTAAAAAGTGTCAATTAAAATAAAACAACATAATTATCCGGGACGCAACAAGGTCACCCTATTATATCGCTGCATTTTCCTTGAACTAATTTTCACTTTTCAAACGTTCGATCAAAAAAGATTTGCTTTTGTTTTAGTTTAAAGATTATTTGAAACATTGAAACCAATATATTTTTAGCAAAGTGATGAGTGAATAATGTTTGACGTGTTTGCCCTTACGTCCCACCCTCTTGGGGATATTATTGAAAAACATGATATATTCGTATCGTGAACGAGACCGTTCGTTTAGTCAGTAAACTGAAATAGGTCGTACTTCAGAACGGTTCAAGGTAGTATATGGGGACAGGAATAGCTAGTGAGTAATCTGCTTAAAATAAAATCATCCTACAAATGTCGTTCGACGCTCCGCTTGCTCATCTATCGGCACCATCTACTCGTTTTTTGGGGCAACACAACCGCAGTAAAAAAACACAAACAATTTAACTTTGTGATAATATTGGATTATTTTAATAAAGTAATACTGGTTATTATTTACAAAATAATTATGGTAATTATATTACTTTTGACCCCAGAAAATTGTTTTTTGACTAACTTGTAAGGCTTTTTTGCTTTAATTTCTTTGAAATTTTATTATTTTATCGTGGAGATTGCACAACAATCTAGAATGTTTTCTTGTCTAACTTAAGATTAGTGAAACGTGTGAGTAGGTTTTTATTAACGATGCTAAAAAATACTTTTTTTCTGAGTCAGTCGCTTCTTTTACGAAGTTATTACGTATTGTATCACCGACTTGGCAGAGGTGGTAAATGTGTTTGCCAGCAAAATTTTAGTATTCTGGATTTTCTGTGGAAAATCAATTTTCCTTAGATTTTATGGCACTCTAAATACTTTCTTCTACTTCGAAAATCTAGTATAAAAATCTTCAATACGAAACTACAATTAAAGATCACAAAATTGCTTTTGAAATCCAGAACAGTTAATAGAAAACGGAGCAAAAAAAAGCAAGTAAATCATTTTGTGGAATCCACGTTTAAAAATAAGTATTTGGGAGTCAAATATTTCTTAAGCATTTTCCAGAATTACTGCCTGGATAGACTCCTTGGTAATAAAAGAGGTCAACTGTTAAGAATGACAAGGCGAACGGGGCGCCTAGAATGGCACGTTTGGAACGTAGTTGGAGAATCTGGAGCAGGCAGTTACGATCGCCATGTACTAGGACAACAGACAGCCGTAGTAGTTGGCTGGGAAGCAACGAGACGGATTTACTGCGCCCTCGCGGCGAATAGCAGAACTTTGGGTAATGACGTCAGGTTTTAACTCGGGTCGGCGAAAACAGATGGCGCTATACTTAGAATTGTACATAAGAAAAGTTATTAGTGGCGCTACTGGCGGACAACAATACCAATGTTGACACAATTTTCCAATTCAAGGGCATTTTGATATAATTTTCTACTTCTGTTCAAAGCCAAGCTTATAATTACCATACTTTTACGAGTTTAGACCGTTTGGCTTTTATCTCTATCTTGATGTACTACCAAAACCATACCTAGCCTACATGAACTGTCGTGATAACAACATGACATTATCACCGTGGGCGTGTTCACAGTCTTTATCAATTCTATCTTAGATCATTTAACAAAATTCTTTCGCATATTACACCAGCAGTTCATGTTTACCTATTGCTTCTGCTACGACTGCTACGATTCTTGCTGCTACGATAATGATGGCCGATGGAAGTGTCGTAGGTCGTAGCGCTACGCCTACGTCATGGCTCAATCTGCTACACTCTTTGATAAATGTTAATTGGTTTATCAAAATTTTAATAGACTGTTAATTTAATGGGAATGTTTTATGCAAAGGAGGATAGATATAAAACTCTGTTCGATATCCTCTTAGCAATGACTTTTCCTGATGACGCTCCTTAATAAAAAAAAAGTATTGTGGTCATTCTACTAATAAATAAGTTAAGCCAAAGTTGGCCCGTGGATGGGTGACCATCGATTACATGCCAAGTTTTCGCCGTTCCTCGGAAAGCACGTTAAGCCGTTGGTCCCGGTTGTCATTTGTGGTTCTTTGACAGTCGTTACGCGTCAGTCAGTGGCCCCAAACTCTGTCAACAAGTCTTACCAAGGCGTATCGCATTTCCCAGCACCTGGGCGGTGGAGGTAGACAGTCACTTCATATAAAATACAGGTATTCAGCTGCATCCAGTTAGTCTGGAAGCAGACACCAACACTAGGGAAAAGGTAGGCAGATGATGATCTTGATGAGTTATTCGGTTATTACAATTCTGAAGGCTATTGCAACGTTGTTTTAAGCTTTCACGGTTTAAAACTAAAACTATACGGTCACTAGCGGGATATCGCAAGCGCTATGATCATGGCGCTTGCAACAGCAGCGTTGAAATATCGGGAGCTCAAAATAATAAACAATCACGGAAGAAATCCCGTAAGTGGCAGTGTATCTTTTGCTATTGCAACGTTTCTATAGATATCGACGTCGATCGACACGACACGTTGCGGTTCGTCATTGCGATTGAGCTTTGCCGCTGCCTTTTGCGGATGCGGCCATTTTAGGAAAAGTATCTTTAAAATTTTTGTTCTTTTTTATTAATATTTGAGGGTTTCCTTTTAAAATAAAACAAATACTTGTTCGAAATAATTTAACTAGCAGAGAAATATTTACATAAATAGAAAATTAAATAGGTAGTACATATGTTAAACATTTACATGAAAAATAATCTAGTGAGATCCGTCCATTACATGAAAGTTTTCAATGCCTTAATAAGTAATGATAAAAACCCGGAAAATGGCAAAATTTACCACTGTTCGGAGTTTTACAGTAACATACACAATATAATACTACATATTTGGCATAATTATTGCACACTAATAGAAAGTATAACTTTCATCAATTAACACAGAAATATAATAATGGGGCTTAAACATGACTGGCGAATATTACGTGTACTAATAGGTACACTTCTGCCTAACCCTTCGGGGATTACAGGCGTGATGATATGTTATAAAACTAATAATGTTTATTAACTACTTACATTCATGTTAATAAGCTTATTGCTTGAGACACGTAGATTAATTTATTTACAAGGATTTTTAAACTTAACGTAACTTGTTAAGTTGTATTTTAATTTATATCCTAATAAAAAATGTAAAAGCATAGAGGCCTATTTCACAGCTTCCGGATAGTAATTAACTATATAAAAAGTAACAGAATTTGTGAAAATATTATCTGCCTGATAAGTTAATCGGAACTTACCCGCATGCAACGAATCAGGCCATAAATCATGTTTCCTACTAAATGCATTGTGTCGTTTATTTACATGAATTTATTCAAGACCAACACATTTCATCAGCGGACTACGTTGAAAGCGGGGACGAAATAGCAGTAGGGATCAAAATTTAGGAAAAAAATCAATAAAATATCCTTTTCGGTTTTACACTAACTCATCATAATCATTAAAACTTTGATCCATAACACTTTCGAAAGATGGCGACGATTTCTTCTGGCACGCCACTTCTTTTTGTGCGAGCAACCTGTCGCATTCCGTCAAACGTCCATGAAGAACGTCATATACGCGGGTCATTGAAGCCACCTTCTCCTTGCAAGAAGGATCAGTTTCTATAGCGAAGAGTCGGGAATCTAGAAGCTTTATAGCAGCCACGATGTAGTTTCTCAAGGTCTTCGTCTTGTGTTCAGCGCTGATCCGTTCTAGAAAAGCGCAGACCTGGCTTTCTCCACAAAGAAGTACGTCAACATCGTAGGCTAATGGGGAATGTTGTCTGTGAAGGAAGGCAATCAATCTCTTTGCGTACCGACGGTATGTTCTATACGCCTTACGCTTCCTCGCTCCAAGCGTCCTCCCCATAGTCATAGACTTCTTCATATCATCGATAACAGCTTTGTATCCAGCATCGATTTTGGAATCGAATATGTCTCGTAAGCGAGTTTCAACTGGTTGGAGTTCGTAAGGAGCTGGTGAAGGGGGTAGGGACGGGGAGGAAGGGGGCGGGGAGGGTGGCAGCGGGTTCTGAGCATTTTCTTCTTCACTGGACTCGCTTGAAGCTCTTCGAGCTACTGGACTGGCCTCCGGTTCTGGGTAGGGCCGTGGTCGTTTTCTAGTCTTCTGGACTCGGGCAGGTCTCGGTGCTGTCCTAGCATTGTAAGCAGTTAGTACATTAGCATCTTGTTCAGTGAGTGGACGAGCACGTTGCGTAGCAGCAAGAGGAATGATTCGTATCTTGACTAGACCGTAACTTTGGTGTATTTTCGCACGGATTCGGGGGTCTTCATAGTCTGAACCCCAAAGATCTCTAATGGCTGATTCTTTGAGGTATCTTACTTGGCACAGTTCACCATTAAAGAACCGTTTTCGTTGTTGTTCATTGAGGGCGTCTCTCTCAGCGCCAGTAAGACCATGGATTTTGGTGAGATGGTCTGGTAACTTGCCGTAGGTGAATCGTGCGCAGTTCTCTATGGGGCATGGAATGTTTGCATGGTTTTGTTTCTTGGTGCGAGGGACTGTTGTTGCTGGTCGAGCGGCCATGGTCTAAACCTGGAACAAATTGAAAGGATATTTAGCAAGATTAAGTAAGGTTAGTAATTTGGTAGAATGGTTTAGTATCCAAAATGTAGAATAATGATGTTGAAGCTTAAATAACGGGTTAAGTTCAAACGGAAGTTTGAACTTAACCCGTCATTAGCTTCAGAAACACGGGACCATTTTGAAAGGAATTCCATACTGGCCGTGTCTTTTTGAACAAAATTCTTTTTTATCAGTATGTTGCAATGTTTATCACACACACATCTAGGTCTATGAAAAACCAATATACTGATATGAACTAGGTGTCATAACATACAGATACACTCCCAAAAAGCACAGTAAAGTATTATATCTAGACACAAGTGCCGGTTTCCGACGGCACAAACTGATACACCAAAACAACTAATTAGGAATAAGTCCCCATTCATTTTATTTTACACAATCTAAACACTACCAAAGACAAAGCTAATGAAGACATAAACTAATTAACTTTTTTCAAACCGAAGCTACACAAATGTTTTGGATAGAGTCCAGTTAATTTATTTAGAGGGTGTTTATCGACACGGGGGTAGCTGTCCGAGTATAATAATTGTGTTGACGGAGGCCCGGGGCTGTTTACGCAGTCCCAGGGCCGGGATGCCTCTTGTCCTACGTTTAATTTATTGAAAACAATGCTAGGAGGCTGTGAAGGAGGATGGACGTCTTGTTGTCCGTTTGTATTGATGTGTGTTGTTTGAGATGATGGTGGGTGACGCTTGCGGCGGTCAGTGTGGACGGATAACATAGATGATTCTAGAATAAACAGTTCAAGATGCTTGGTAGATGATATTTTTATGTAATTATGTAGGTAGGTAAGGAGATTGGTTTTTGTAATGTAAGGAGCTCAATTAATGCTATAAAGCCACTATAATTCACATGTGACTAGTAATTAATTTTCCTTTGTCGTTTTTTTAAGGTCTACGTTTGGCCGCCACTCGCTTGAAGTAAAGCGATGACACGGCCTAGGGTGGAGCACGCTTGCCTAGAAGAAACTGATTCACTCTAACTTTGAAGATATCATTGAATATGGTCATCAGCGTGATGGTGTGCCTAAAAGCTTAAAGGTCAGGAAAGATGGAGCTGTGTATAATTGAAGATTTCAATTTACGGCTATCAAAAAAGTCAAGACGGCAATTCTTATGTTTTTTATATGGGTGGAAGGGACACCGATGCACAATCGGTTACCACGTTTTCAATACATCATTCTGAACCGGTAAATAGAAATTTTTCATCGGTATTTAACCCCTTCCACCCTGTATATCATCAGAAGATGTTACATCTTCTGATGATATGCCAACTCGCACTAGGTTGTCGTTAAATATTACGCCCCTCTCCCTTTCATAGAGAGGACGCCTGTGTCTATATTGTTTGATTATGCTAAAAGATTCCTCCAAAGTTCCTATACAACTTTTATTATAAGAAATATTAACCAAAGTGTCCCAAAAACCAATACAGACTATATTTCTAAGCGAGACAATAACGAAGAAATAACAATTAGTGAAAACAACAGCTAAGACCGACCGTCTGATTGAGCTAATATTTATTTTGTAAATTAGCTAGCTTCGCCGCCAGTGCCCGCTCGCCTTACGATAAATAATCTAAATTGAACGATCCCCAAAGGATGGAGAATGTACGAAGTATTGCTGTATTGTTTTATATTCTTCAATTAATAATTTTGATTAAGAAAGCTGGATTGGTTTTTCTTGGGGAATTAACTTGAGATTATGTTGACGCTGTGAAAATTAGAGGTTGAATTTTTGATTTTGTGTAATGTATATGGTTTACTTAAACTAGTTGGTAATTTGGATTTGAGACATTTTTATTGAATGTGAAATTCACCCCTCTAAAACAGGTTTATACTTAGGTATTATCCACACGTTACTTACTTCCTGCAAGTTTGGACACATAAACTCTACCTATTCATATCTCTGATAATGGTAGTCCTATAATCTTTGAAACCACGTGTTCACCTACATTTCCAATTGTAACATCAAGTATGCCACTTATGTTTCTAAAAAACGTTCAGAACTCTTCTACACAAATTAAAGTACACAAATATCGTTACACAACAACAGTGGCTAGGCAGAGCACAGTGGGAGACAGAACGGCGTCACACGGCTAACAGCTGATAGGTCACAGCCGCGTGCGCGAGCGTTTACATACGGCTGTTGTGTTATTGAAATAAAAGTGAACGAGTATAAAAAATAATTCTTTGGGAAAGTTGTTTGTTATCATGAGTACAATCACGTGTTTAACTATCGGACACTAATTACCAGTCACCCTGCATATGAAGTGTCACGAAACAACGCCTCAAAATCAGTTAAAACAACTCCTTCATCTCACATTGACATGACAGGCGAGTCGCGAATTACACTGAAAGTTAGCATAAAGACCCCTCAGAAAGTGCGACTTGAATAAATAACTCATTTACATATTTAATAACAGGTATCGCGGGCGGATTCAATTGTTTCAATCTTTGCATTATTAACACGGCACCGTATTACCCTCGGCTTTGACAATTTAATATTCAGATATTGTTTGATTAGTCGCTACTTGCAGGTACTTATTGAAGAAATACTGTTTTGTAGAAGACGATATTAAAATAAAATAAATTGATGATAAAATGAATCGAATAATAGTAAAAACAGTAAAAAATTACAAAAAAAACATTAACATTACTATTATAAACATTATAATATTCATAGTGCTGGGACATAAGTGTCCTCTCTGTTGGGGTGGGTTCTAACCCATCGTGCGGGCCCAATGCGGCTCGGTGGATGTTACATGGAGATGTAGGTAATCTAATTTTTAACACGGTTTTATTAACTTCGCTTGTAACATGTTACAAAATCTTAAAAGTTAAATTTCACCCACGTCCCGGTTTCTGATTAAGCTGAAATTTTGTAAACAATTTTAGTTTAAATGACAACGCATGGTTAGCTAAGTGACGTCATTCTAAATCTTATATGGCGGACTCCCAAAGATGACGGAGTTATTTTTTAAGTATTCCGATGAAATGGGTATAAAAAAAAGAGTGTGCTGTGAAGAATACGATAAAAATAAAATGCCGTCATTCTGAAGCGTGTTTTTTTTTTATCTATAATGTTATTGGTTATAGGAAATACGGGTTTTCTCACCATTTTTCCTACCCTGTTTCTAGAGCAGTGGTGATGTGATCAATTACACAAAGTAACGCGCCTGCCTGTTGTGTACGAACCCGCAACCACCAACTCGTTAGTCGGGGCCGCTACCCATTGGTCTACTGAGCCACGAGCTGAGCTGAGTCAAAGGTGGTAATTAGATTGAAAAGTTTTGGTCTCTCTCTCGTTTTGACGCGTGGTAAGTATATCAAGGGGTCTAGACAAGTAGCAGCACCTTACAAAAATTTTCGTATAACTACGATTTTCAACATGATTGACTTTTATTAGTTACTAGCGACCCGCTCTTGCTTCGCACTGTACCACCTATCGGGTCCAAAACTAAATCTAATGTAGCCTATATTTAAGTAAAGCATCTAGCAGTAAAACTGCGTTCAAATCCATGCAGTAGATTTTGCGCGATGGCGTACAAACAGACAGACAGACATAAATTATAAAACTGTTGTTTTGGCTTCGGTTGCTCTAATAAAGACGCCATACATTTGTTTTTCAATATCTTCAATGTACAGACATCGGACTGCTACAATTTTATTATATGTATATACATTTATTTCTCAAGCCTCGTTGTTCTAGTGGTCGCAAGCGCGACTGCTGAGCATGAGGGCCTGGGTTCGATTCCCGGGTGGGCAAAGTGTTATTGAGTTTTTCTATCAGGAATTTCTCAGTAGACAGCCACGGAGTCTGAATTTGTGCCCGGTTGCTGATAGGGTCACCCTCTATTACATGGGTCTTAAACATAACTGGCGAAATATGGGTGTACTATTAGATACACCTCTACCTGACCCTCCGGAGATTCCAGGCGTGATGTTATGTTAAGTTATTTAGTAGCTTTTGTCAATCCATTTTTGATTTTTCCATCAATGTTTTCGCTGATAGCTTATCACTTTATATATGCACTCTGATTAATTCATGGCGGCTGGGTCGATTAGCCAATCAGTATGGCTAGTAGAAGAATAGACTGGCCATGTCACTTTAAACGTATGTATAAATAATATTGTCATTGGCAAAGGATATGGAAAACTTTTGATATATTTTAAATTATTATGTCTAATTTTGGTCAAATCTCACTGTGATGGCACAAATTATTTTATTTTCTTAATTAATTTATTGATATGAAAGACACAGGAGTAAATGATAGCGTGGCGGTTGACAGGGGAGAATGGAAGAAAAAAACGTGTTGCGCCGACCCCAAGTAACATGGGACAAGAGCAGGAATATGATGAAGAAATCGTTCTTCAAAAATTAATAATAGCAATAGGCTCACCCCCTGTAAAATGGGACTTAAAAAACATAACCGGTGAAATGTAGGTGTTTAATTAGCATTTTAGTTAAATTGTTTGCAACAAGCACCATTCATAGATATGAATAAATTCTGAAAATTTTGAAAATATTGTTTGTGAAAATATTTTTAATAAAAAAAATCTACTTATTTGCGATACTTCACACCACGCGCTCGTACTAGGGCCTCAGTAAGCGTAAGTAAGTATGTATGTAATAGTACTTTTCTAACATTTTCTACCGACGGCGTAATAATGATTTTTGATACTTAATAATGGACCACTGAGCTTTTTAATGTGAAAATCTTCATAGCTGTTATCAGTCCTGAGGTGGGTAGGGGTGTATGAACTATGTCAGTAGGACATATAATTCTGTTCCCACTATTATTTGTTATCTTTATTTACTTGATATAAATCAAAACTGAAAAATATGATATATCTTTGGGTCACTTATTCGGTAGCTGATAAGCGTTTAGACTTAAATGAGTTTATACTTTTAAATGTATCAATTTAAGTATAAAAATAGTTTTTTCAGTCATACATGTGTGTTTAATTTTGTAGATTTTATCACGTCTACCTAACTGTATAGGGTTAAGTGGATGAATCAATGAGTTCTAAGTTTCAGGAAAATATGTTTTTCAGTTAAGTTAGTCCACCCTCGTTCCTCTGTTCTACATCGTAGTTGAGAATTTGAGAACACATAAAATATTTAGGACCTGTAGTGTAGGTCGTTAATAAACTGACACATGAAATAATAATAATAATTTATAATAATAACAATTCGAATATCTAGATCTGGCTCGCGAGGTTGTCGACATGTGGGACGTGAGTACAGCAGTCATTGTGCCGATAGTTGTGTCGGCCAATGGCTTAATAGCCAAGAGCCTCGACCAACAACTAAGGAGGCTCTCGCTTGGCAGCTGGATCAAGGGCTTGATTCAGAAAGCAGTACTTCTGGACACGGCGCGTATCGTTAGGAGGTTCCTCTCTCAAGAGCCCTGACCACCGGTAGCTCGGACCCTGTTCCCGATGCCGGTGGGCTACTATTTTTTATATTTTTAAATGTTTTTTTTATGTCACTTTATATAGAAATATTTAAAAATGTAAATTGTATGTTAAGAATATGAATAAAGGAAAATAATAATTTATATTATATTATATTACAATTTATATTTTAAGAGGTATCGTATTACCCAGTACTGACTGGGTTGTGGAGGTCAGATAGGCAGTCGCTCCATGTAAAATACTGGTATTCAGCTGCATCCGGTTAGACTGGAAGCCGACCCCAATATAGTTGGGAAAAGGCTAGGCAGATGATGATGATGATTACAATTTATATTTTAAATGTTTTTGTATATAATTTTTGTTTCTAACACAGAAAACAGATATTCTATCTATGGCGATTTCTCTATGGCGATTCATCGAGGAGAGTTAAGTAATTTAACGAAAACAAGGAAGAAGTTTAAAACAAAAATTGCTTCTGTTTCATCAAAGAACGACTATAACTTACTCTAACAAATGAACTAATACAATTTATCAATTACAGTTCTTCACCGTCTACAGTTGACCACGCCTCTAATCCAATCCGAAATTGTTTTTATTATTTCATAACTTTTAAAATATCAAACTAAACCCGAAACCACTGTACCGCCAATTAAAAAGGCAAATAAACACCCCTGTTTATAAATAAACAACACAACAACAAAAGTAAACAACCTTACCTTTAAAACTCCAACTGCAGGAAAGTCCTTCAACAAAGTTTCGCGCGTTGTTTACGTCAATAAACACGTTGTTGTTGTTTATGTTTTACGAAAAAAGCGAGCGCGAAACGACCGTCCACGAGCGCAGCCGTCGCTCAACTGACGTTACGTAACAGTATCCTGGCGAATCCCTTTTCTCAACCCCCATGGTTTTCTCCTAGGCAGCCACCATTTTCCACAGACCTCCCCTGCTCTTCTTCTCCTCACATGCCTCAGACCCGAGCGGGGTGTTGCTAAGGAAAAGTATGGGTTCAATGAAAACTGGTTCTTGGTTTTACGTGTGTGTCGTCGGTGGTGGTCGGAAAACTTCGGGTGACGTCGTAGGAGGCTCCGCCTATGCGTAACCAATAACAGCTATACCGTTACCACTGTCGTAGCGACATCGTAGTACTTTTCTTTTTATTTTAATTCGTTTTGGTTAAAACAAAATTATGAAAATAATTGGATTGTGCGTTTAATAGTTAATATTCGCAGTGATTTTTGGTATGCGTTTTAATAGCATTATGATTTTTTATCGCCTGCAGGATTTCTTTGGTTGTCGATTTTGAAATATTCAAAATTCAGGTGAGTTTTTTTTTTTAGAGGCAACTGCACTGTTCATATTGTACATTTTATTAGTATTTTTTCATTTTATTTTAATCTTTTATTTCTACTTAGTTAAAATTGTGCGTGATCTGAAATCTTTTAGATTTTTTCTTTGCTTGTAACAAAGCAGTGAACGTTTGTTTTTTTGAACCAAAATAATATTAACAGTTTATAATTTTGTATAAGTAGGTATTTATTGTTTGTTTGCCATACCAAATAATTAATTCAACCACGTACCAGTAATTAAATAAAACAATTATTTGAAGTTAAATGGGGTACTTAAACTTTTAGATGCTATTAAACGTTGCCATATTTACTACTATTTACCATTACCTAGAATTTCAAGCAATACATACAGATAATTAATTTTAATATCCTACAGACACGCCTACTCGATAGGCGTGGTTTAAATCGCCACGCCCACCGCCTCCACACAGTTTCTGAGCTCCGTACTCTTTCATCCGAGACAAAATCCTTGATAACACTACTAATGTGAGAATACCACTGTCGCAAGAAAGTTTAACAAAAAAATGGTGATATTTCATTTGGTCGGTTTATACGATGGCGATTTGGATATCGATCCTGCCAACTTTCTAGACGATTGATTAAATACCTAGGTGAGGATTATGTATGTACGAATATGTGTGTTATGTGTGTGTGTCGATGTGAATAGTATGAATATCTAAGTTTTGAACTGTCTTTGTTCATGTGGGCAGGCAAAAAGATACCGGCGGGTTGCCGTGACAGCTGTGTATTTTAGGGTTAAGTCTAGACATGTTTAGACGTCAACAAATGGAGTTAAAAACAGTCATTACTGAACTTTAAACAGCGTTTTTTTATAAACCTTTGGGTTGAAGGAGACACCGAACAAACCAGAGAGGGTGTGGAGACGGTGAGAATTTATTTTTGTAATATTTTAGCAAAAAAAAAATATATCCTAATCTAAATGTGGCTTCGTTGGTTATCTATTTTTTTTTGCATTTGCGCAGATTTTTTTGACTAGAGCATCAAGACAATCTATGGTACCATCTCATCCACTTGAAACAATGTCTCACTTTGCTGACATGCGGTCGGCAAAGTGAGACATTGTGTAGTTAGTGAATTGCAAGAGAACCTTTGATTCAAATATTAACAGTACACCACTGACTAACCTCCCTTTATTTTTCTTAAGTTCATACAAACAGTCCATTCAAAGGTTTTCTGGTAGATATCCACTATCGGCGATAAGACTGCCATTGTAACCGTAGAATTAGCAGTATTGCAAAGGATTTGTGTTACAATTTTGGAGCACACAGTGGCGTGCCTAGGGATATACAGACTGTTCAGAAACCCATCATGAAGAGTAGTATCAGTAAGGGTGAGCTAAGCTTTTAGGAATGTAGGAAAATACCGCCACTTTCTGTCTATAATTGGATTCCTGAGCTGATCGTCATCAACAAACCCTTCTTAGTATTATAATGTCACACATTGAAGAGAAGTTTCTGATGGAATACTTCATCTCATAGAAGCTCACTACATAAATACAACAAATAAGATAGAACAATCGGACAGACCTATGGCTTATTGTCTCTAAGACATCTGCCACGTAGCAGTTAAAAAAAAAAGTATTATGAAGTTGTAGGTTGTTGGTTATTAAGTGCATTACATTGCTCGATGACCTTGATGATTTGATCCCTGTACTGGTTTTTGTTGACTTGCCCCGCACATTTCGCAAAATTTCGGTTTTTATTTATTATTTTAAAATATTAAAGGAAATAATAGAAAAAAAACAATACAGATTGTTAAGTATATCATTACGTATTTGTTGTTTCAAAATTCATGCCGATCTATTCAGCCGTTACAGAGATAATTTACAATTAAGGTTGAAAAAGGACCTATTTTCTACGATTAACCAAAAAAAATTGAGAAGGTTTATTAAAATTTTAAACAATACAATTTATTTGTGATGAACTTAACTATAACATACTTTTTTACACGGAAAACGCACGAAGGGATTCATCAACAAATTTCTTTGAACATACGCTGTTTTTGGGATTTGAGCCATGTAATGCCCTTAAGTTGGTACGGCTGTCAATCGACAAGTCAAAGACTTGGTTGTTGACCAAGCTGGAGTGCTCGCACGCACATGAGATTAAGCAGATTTAGAGTTGGTGAAGGAAGTTTTATACCTGGGTGGCAGTGATAGGAAAATTCGGTGGCCAAAGCAACTATGAGCATAATGGTGAAGATATGGCAACACTCTGGTATTCACAATCATCATCTGCTTGCCTTTTCACAACTATCTTGGGGTCGGCTTCCAATCTAACCAGATGCAGCTGAATACCAGTAATTTACATGGAGTGACTGCCTATGTGACCTCCACAACCCAGTTAGTACTGGGTAATGTTACTGGGCAGTACTGACTACTTGTAACTCTGGCATTCACAATGAGGACAGCAAAACGAACTGATAAGTCCTTTCTCGACCAGCTTTACATCAAAATTTGTCTCTCCACGATTTGTTACCTATGGATTATACAACCAGAGACAACAAGGTAATTTAGAAACACTGGTGTTTGTTGGAAAAGTAGATGGAAAAATACCATGCGGGCGTTCACCTACACGTTGGTCCGACCAGATCAAGACGATAACGGCATTCACTGTTACCACTATCATGAGGCAAGCCGAAGTCAGAGGGGCCTGGAAGCCGCTCAGCAACTCCGTGAAAGCCTTTCAAGACAGACACGACCTTCAACAATGAAGAAAACGAATAAGAAGAGAGAAATACGTTAGGGTAATTATTTATGTAATGCAAAATGGATAAAACAATTTTAACATGTTGTTTTAAAAAAAAAAACTGTCCAGTCCATGCTAGTAGTTTAAAATCCATCCTAGCAGTTTAAAACTTAGTTATTAGGATTTTCCTATTAAATATCCTAGTCTCATTATTTAATTATTTATTTAAACTTCATGTACAAGAGTGGTACATAGGCGGACTTAACGCCACAAGGCATTCTATACCAGTCAACCTTTGGGTCAAATAGCATTGTGATAGAGTACAAAAAAATAAATAAGATTTTATTATTTTTTTGTACCATTATCATCCATCCCATTATCTTCTCTTAGCTAAAATAAACAAAAGTATTTTACATAGATAATTACTGATAGCTTTTAACTTGCCTTGTGTACCCTTACCTGTCAAGGTGTAGGTAAGTATTGACCCTTTCTTTAGTAGTTTAAGAACATCTCCGCATGTTGGCGAATTCTAAATAAAAACATAGAATTATCCCCAGATGTTTTAAAAATAAGTTTGTTTTTCGTTAAGTTTAAGCTAGGTGATTGTGCAATCATTAATCAGCCAATAAGATGCACTCCCTGTGGAAAACAGCACCGGATCAAAATATGAAGGCGTTGGAATAGAGAGGATGAGCCTGATCTTGTTAAATTTTATGTACCGGTATGAATGATTATTAATCTGTGGCTTTACGAAAAAAATATTGCAGTTCTCGTCTCTTCTCTTTTTGATTTTTCACTAGTTAGTAATTTCTTCACTCAACTGTTCTTATCTTCGTGTCGCAGAGACTGAAATGACATAACCGTTTCTTAAAGTGTGTACCAAGGCCTAATGGCACAAGGAAAGACTTAAGCTGGAGCGGGTCAGTTTTTTCCTACCCAACCCATTTGTTCCATTTTTTGAAAGTCTCCCACTTGGAAATAACTAGCGCTGGCTACCCTGGAAGTCTTTAAACAGACTCTGGCCACAGGTTGACAGCAAAAAATACCTGCTCAGATGGAGATTTTTCGTTGACTCTGCCTTGGAGTGTAAAAGCGTTGTTGTTACACAAACGATGGGACACTTCATTTCGTGTCCTGCGTGTGTTACAAGGACTTGATGGACGCCACAGAAGATTTTAAAATTGAAGGTGATTTCGGGGTCAAGTCAATTTAGATTGCCATCGGCGAAGATGAAGATTACTGTGGCTACTAAGAACTCCGAGTACATTGCGCCGCGATAGATGAAGACGAAGTATAAAAGAAAATCCACAAATACTCTTCACGGTCTGTCCCATACTAAGACAACGCTTAATTTTTTCTTGACATAATGATGATAAAAATATGATGTTGAGCCTCCCCTCCGGATATCCGGTGGATATTGTGTTATCCGGCGTCACAATAAGAAGCTCGTGATAAATTTGTACCGGGAAATGCTCCTTGATTGATAATCTCTTAGGAAGCCTGAGCTATGGGAGGAAAAACAGTGGTTAGTGTAAACAGTTTAATGTGGTTTGTGGTTAGGTGTGAAAATCTGTAACTTTCCAATAGGTATATGCTTATTTATGCTATACATGAATTAATATATTGCAATTCAATGGCAGCATTAAATGGTTTTAAATTTACACTTTTGCCCACTACTTCGCTCGCGGTAATTTACAATTTGACAATCAATTCGGGTTGTACTCTGGTTGAAATAATACAATTCAATCATGATTGGAAAGACACGTGGCGCCATCTATTATCATTAGAAAGTTATTGTTGTTTTCCTCGGGAACACTACTGTTTTTCGGGATGAAAGGTACTCTATGTCTGTTTCTACACCTGACAAAGAATAGTCAAAATTTCAGGATGTTCGGTTCAGTGGTTTAGGCGTGAAAAGGTAACAAACAAACTTACTTTTGCATTTATAATATTATAAGTAAGGAGTAAAGATTACTTACAAGAAAATCTAAAAGTAAATAATTATGTGCTCGCACAACCAGGGTCTTTTCACAAAATTGATTATCAACTTTCTGGAAACGTGGAAAGATTTTGAAAAGGAATCTTAAAGATTGTGTTGAAATACTTTCCATATATTATTTCTTAGTATCAAAGCATTTTCTTTCGTTACAGAAAAACACTGCTCCCATAGCTGTCATCGCGTAAATCTACGCAGCGTTAAATCATAGGGCGTCGTGCATAATAACATAATAAAATAGGGCTCCGATACTTTGTTTATTGTTTTGATGAGTCAGCCAATTCTCCCCCACACCGCGGCAGCATGGGTGCACTTCCTAAGCCCGCATATGCTGCTGCTGGAGAAAAATAACTTTAGAGGAGATTCGCGTTGCTTTGGTACAGCCCAATTTGGGTATGGATCAAGTGGGATTTTGTCTTATATGGTGCCTCTTGGCGAAAATTTTTTGTTTGTAAAAATTTAACAGTCATCATGATGATCACATTTTAATAATGACCTAACCTAATCTACGTAGATGATATACATAATAGGCAGGAACCAAATACATTAGCATTTAGAGGAGCAGAGGTTTTTAATGTGGCCCTGAATTTGGTATCTACTAAGGCATTCAAATTGTTCTGGTGTAGTCGCGTGGCACTGGAACAAAATAGTCTGAAAAAGAAAGCATCGTAATTGATTCTAAAAAGCTTTAAACACCCTTGATACATACATAATGACCACTTATCATCCGTAAAGCGAAGTTAACGACTGTTTTCGCAAACAACCAACAAATTGCCAACTATTCGTCGATCATTTGCTTTAGCAATTCATCGAATCGTCGTTTGTTTGGTCGCCGTCGCGATTAAGTCGTTGAATTGTTAATACGTCACATCGTCGTGAAACAAAAGGCGTACGTTTTTGGCTTCGTTTTCGAAATTCACGTGATTGTCAACTGAATAATGAATCCCTTGTCCGTTGGTAGTTCGTAGTACCGATTTTTCAATTACATCACAATGCGCCCGTTCGGCGTATACGCATGCGACAAATAAAACTGCCGAGTAAATAAGATTTTTTGAATTGGTGTTCTGTTGATTTTCCCTGACATACGTCATCTTTTGTGTCTGTTTTCATATTTGTACGCTGTGCGCTGTACAGACCTATTTGCACGGTAACTTTTTCAAAACTGTGTTTAATTTTTTAATCTGCAGTACAATTTAGTAACTTGAAAAGAAACTCATCAGTACTCCCTAAACAAGGAAACATAATCGAGTCCATAAGCCCTAAAGCGATGGCGAGTAATGTGCAGCGTTTTAGCGAGGGTGGCCTCAGGCGAGATGGCCTGTCGCCGAAGTGCCGACTGGCCGATAAATGAGAGCTCGTTTTTTGTCCTCAAACTAGCAACGCCTTTTACCTCCGATAATATCGGCATTCGGCTCGACTTCGGCTCGGCCGCCGCCGTAATGTCCGTGCGGATTATTGCTATATAAATTGTCCACAGTTGCCCATTCGATTGGTCAGGGTTGGCATTATTGAAAATGTCTAATAGCATTTTGGTCTACATGTATGTCAAGCAAATAAAAATCTAATAAAAAGTTAGCTGTATTAATCCTACTCTAAGTTGGAGTATGTCTTCCTGGAGAAAGACATCCAGTTCAATAGCCATAACTTCGAGATATAAGGGGACAAATAAGGACCTAGATAAGTTGATGCCCATCTGTCCATGTTTGTAGACTGAAGACTAAGATTTTCAACTAATGTGTCCTACCCGTCATGCCATACGGTGCTCAAAATGGACACTGACTGTCGAATTAATGGTCGACAAAATACAAGGCTGCTCGGAGTTTCTTTAGAAGAGAACTGGAATTAGCAACTAATTTTGCTAGGGAAATCTGCCTAGCCTTTCCCCAACTATGTTGGGGTCGGCTTCCAGTCCAACCGGATGCTGCTGAATGCCAGTATTTTACATAGAGCGACTGCCTATCTGACCTCCACAACTCAGTTAGTACTGGGTAATATCATACCGCTTGGTAAGACTGGTTGTCAGACTTTCGGGTCACTGACTACCTGTAACGACTGTCAAAGATCTACAAATGACAGCCGGGACCAACGGCTTAACGTGCTTTCCGAGTCACGGAGGAAACTCGGTATGAAATGGGTGGTCGCCCATCAACTACCAACTTAGGCAAGCACAGCATAACCTAAAGATCGACCCAAGCGGCTGTTATTATTTAGCCACGAGCTCCTCAACTTGGAAGATGTAAATGATATAGAAAGAATACAAGCAATCGAAACGAAAATTCATATTTTCGCTCAATTGTTATCTTATCGACATATGAAAATTTTACAGTTCTGATATTAATGAATTTTTCGATAGTAAAAATAGCATAGTTAAATAAAATGGAAAAACCTCATGGCATTACGAATTTTCTTTTACCGACAGCCCTACAGAAGTTAGCGCGATTGTCCAGTCACTCCCCAAAGGAACATTAGACGATATTAGGGCTTTATTTTTTATAGTTCGGGACAAAAAGTGCTCAAGCGGTATATTGAAGGAAGTGGCTATTGCACTATTACTGTTTATCATAGGCCCTTTGACAAATGATAAAGTCATGGTCATATCCCACTTTTCAATTTTACTTTATTACATTTTCGTGTTCTTTGGTTTGAATTAGAAAATAATATTTGGCTACTGAATTTTATAAACAAGTGTCCAGTAATTGAATTTCTTAAATTAAAAGGGAAAGAGACCTATCTACAACATTAGTTTTAGTATATGCGAAACCTGATACACGTAACTAGTATTTTTATGTAAAGAATCTATGTACTAAATTTCAAAACTGTATCATGAAAAATCACAAAGTTATAAGCTCGTTCTGCTATCTAGTTGTCCGCACAAAATCGAGGTCACCACGCAGCGCGGGCCTCCAGCGTCTTCTTGAGCACATTGATAGTAATAATTTGGCAGTAGGTACCTAAATTATTGCGATAGGTACTTAAAGTCGCTCGGTGTCCAACTCTTAACTTTTTAAAATATTTTTGGGAAAAAATATAACATGGTTTAAAAATTATTGGAATCGATTCAGTTACTTATTCTGAACAAACTATATTCAGGTTTCACATATACTAAAAATAATGTTGTATATCTTGCTCACTGTAAAGTAAGATTAATAAAAAATACTGCTGTAAGGAGAGGCCCCCAAATCTATATCCACAACATATTTATGTCAATTTTCAATTAAAGTAAATACATAATTGTGCTTGATTAATAAACAGATTTTGTATTTACCTGTATTTCTTTTTTTTCCTGTAAATAACAGTAACGTAAGGCATTTTGCCCTAATTACATTTTAAAAACATATTCATCCCCGCAAAATACCTAAAAAATTTCACTCTGTTTTTTGTTTCCTACTTTCAGGTGATATCAAAAGTTGCAACAAAGGGCCGGCGAAAAAATCCCATTGTTATCGAGGGTATAATTTATTAGGGGCCCTGGCTCACCGGGACCTTTTTTTATATATCATCGCATTATCCCCACTTGGAGAGTTACAACTTCTTAAAGGAAATTAATTTAGGCGTTTAAAACTGTCCTAAACACCGGCTGACTTTATGTGGGATTTGATAAATGTCGCTTGTTATTCATTATCTGTGGAAAAAGTGTGGTGGAAGTTTGATTGTCATAATTTTAGTACAAAGAATATTTGCTTCATGATAATGTTGTAATGTGTAGGAAATTACTGGGAAAAGGTGGAATCTTTCTAGGTGTTGTCTAATGGGTGACCGCCCATTACATACCGAGTTTACTCCGTGCCTCGAAAAGCACGTTAAGCCGTTGGTCCCGCGCGGGTTTCATTTGTAAATCTTTGACAGTCGTTAGGTAGCCAGTAGCCCAAAATGTCTGACAACCAGTCTTATCAAGGGGTATCGTATTACCCAGTAGTAACTGGGTTGTGGAGGTCAGATAGGCAGTCGCTCCATGTAAAATACGGTCGGATGCCGACCCCAACATATTGGTGTGGAAATGGCTAGGAATCTGATGAGGTGTTGTCTAATCTAAAATTACAAATCATGCAGTTTTTTTGTTTCTCTTGATTGTCTGGCATTTAATCATAAACATGCAGACCTGTCAATATTTTCTTTCAAACGGACAAGAAATCAAATATTGTTATTGTAACAATATTTATGATCTCTTTTCCGTTCGACAGAAACGAAATTAATTTTTGTTAAAAATACAAGAAGATTTCTTTTAGTTTTTAGTTTGTGACGAGTTAAGTTTATTTCTGGTTATTTCACTTCTTACGTGAATGTTCGCCAGTGTTCTGATAAGTTTTCATGTTACCAAATATTATTATCATTGTTGTATGACACAAAACATACAAATCTAGTCGTAAAATGTAACAAAACGCGAAACACCACAAGCAAAACAAAAACAAAAAACAACAGCCTCATCAGTACAGCACGTGTTCCTAACAAACAAAACAAAATCAGAGACGCACAACACTAGGGCACCCCTGTTCATCCGTTTTCGATTAAAATGTGTCCCTAATATTTTTATCTGCTCACATAAATACCCAGTAATGAGCGGCCCAAAATTCTCGTCCGTTATAAATTTATTCAAGTCTGGCCACCCATTCGAGTGTGCATAATTTTGATACAAAAATAATCTACGGATAATATTAAAAACCCCTATTAATTTTACCGTTAACGTTTTAATTCTAAGCTTTTAGATTCACACATTTCTCTTGTAGGAGGGTTTCTCACCCAGGAAACAGGCAGTTTTTCTTCTAACAATTTCCGATTGGGTGCAAAAGGAAATTGAGATGCTGTCTATCGCTAAGTAGTGTTGGCCATAAAGCGCTTGTGGCTTTTGTTTTAGATTTTAATTTGGTAAGAAAAGATCTTTGAAAGGGGAATGCCAGGCCACCATAGTTATGTAAGCCCTGAGTTTCCACAAGTAAGACCGAATGCTAACATTAGTATACACCACAAATAATTTATTGATAAAAGAAAATTATTGAAAAAACTCAAGGTTTCCAAATTATAAGTTTTTTTTTAAATTTTAAGGTTTTTTTTTTCGATACAAAAAGTACAAATACAATGTGCTGTGTGTGTGTGTGTGTGTATATAAGTTATTTTTTTGCAATAAGGTTTAGGATTCTATTTAAATGAAACTGAGATTTTCTATTTGCGCAAAAATACGTAATTCCACTTTGTTCAGTACAGCCACAGATACAGAATTTCGTTATTATTTCAATATTTTTTATTTTTTCAAATATGTTTCCAACTTCTATCGCGTATAAGATTTTATGATAAAACAATTTTTTTGGCTATTCTTAACATAAAATGAGCATCCCCCAAGATTAAGTGATATAGAAAACTAATTGGATTTTTTATTAGATCAGTTAAAAGAAAGATTATAATTACATAAATAATAAAACAATGATTACTTCCTTGATTTGCAATATTACTTCGTATTTTCTTTACCAATAAATTACGTAAAAACCGCTAGGATAAGTAGAGTTGGCACTTTTCACGGGCGGAGGAGGTCACTAATGGAAGCGTGAGCTGATAGCGGCTGAGGACTCCTGATTTATACCCACCCGGTTACTCGCCGTGAATAATATAACCAAGGATTTATGATCTCTGAAAACTCCTACGAATATAACCCAACTACATTGTTTTCTTTGTAAACGCTTTTCTGGTTTTACCTGACCAACGTTTCGTTCATATTTTTCGCGGCTATTTGGTTATGTGTAACGTCAACACGCGGCCCTGGATCACATGTCGACAGTAAAACAAATTCAAAAAACTTTCAAGCATCGTTGAAAAGGGAACAATGTGCGAAAGCATTGTTCGCAATGAAAACATTTCCAAATACTAGCTGGATAAAGTTGCTAATTCAAACATGGATAAACGAATGGTAACTCTCAATAGAAAAGTTCCACTAACAAAACCAATCAACGCGTCTAGTCACTATTTGCTTAAAAGAAGTCTCGATTGTCGTTTGAAACTTAAACATTGGAAGCGTATTGTTTACGCCTGTGCCAATCAACAGGCTCGCTAACAAAACCAATCAACTTGGTCTCGCCTCTATTTGCTTAAAAGACTGTTACTTTTTCCTTTTAGTTTTTCATTGTCGCTGCGACCCTATCGTCCGTCACCCGCTCCACGGATATATTTGATTAAAAAATAACGTCGTCAGAAAGCGGCGGTGTGTTGCCGAATACGTTGGATATAAAAGGAGTAAAACGTTCCTTGCGCGCGGCTTAGCCGTCATTGTCACGTTCACGCCGAACGGTCGCCGGTCATCGTTGGTGTTTTGTAGTTCCACTATCTACGGAACCGAAAGGCGATTTTCAAAGGACGTGGAAATAAAGCTTATTTCAACCCTTTTCCTATTCCTTTTGGCAGTCTCGGGAAATTTTAAGGCTTTCAATTTAGACGTCTCATTGGTCTGGTCGTTTGCATGCGTGTGCTCTCTGCTCACCCTGTTTGCCGATCTCGTGTTTTATTAAATGACCAGCTCTAGTTCGTTGGCGGGGTCCGGTGACAAAAGGCAGCCAGATAGTGGGCCCAAGAACAATAGAAAACGATTAGTCCCGTGCATTCAACGGTACTCCTCTGTTATTCTTTTAATTGGATTCCGATTCACTCGACTGGGCCTATGGTGCATAAAAAAACAGTTACCAACCTAGTCAAAAAATCGTTTTCACGTAAAGATATCAACGATACCATTTTTTAACAAAAAAAAAACAAGATGTTTTCTCTACACAGCAGAGGTTTACCAATTCTTTATTGTTGGAAAACAAATAAATAACAGCAACATGTAATTGTTCGTTAAGGTATAGCTGGTAGACAATTAAAAGGAGTTCCCCACGAATTTATGTGTTTACGTTTCGGCGGAGGAGGGTCCCTAACTTGTGCTGCGATGTATTCGCGATTACCCTCCGATTTTTCCTCTGATTGGCATATTCGGAGTTCAGATGCTATTATTTTCGGTAAGAAAGTTTAGTACTTACTTACGTACGTACTTGGACGAGAGGATCCTGTATTCGTCTTAGTTTTTTTTGGCCCATCCAAAAGATGTTTGAGTAAGCTAGTTTTCGAAGTTTTTAATAAACTGAACGCGTTCAGCACATTTTTTAGGAGCTATCAGTGTGATCATTGCCATGGACAATATACATTGACACTGACTGCTTTTAAAAGCGAAATCTTATATCATTTTATGAATTATAGATTCAGAAAAAGATATAAAATTTAAGAATACAGTTTATAATGTTTATTATAAGTAAATGTTTTCATTTCAATATCTTTGAAAGTAAAGCAAACTTTCATTCCATTACGATTTATATCGCAAAGTTTTAGTTTTAGTTTAATTTTATAATGAAATCTTCCAAACGGGTTGTAAGGGGGAGGGATAGACGCGCAACTTTTAAATGGCGGGAATCCGGGGGCCTTTACGATAACGATCATAATAAAATATGGAAGTTTGTTGTTACACTTTTACACTAAACGGTTTATTGTAAAGTGTGTTGTCATACCGTTTAGGGAAATCGAGAAAAGTGCAAAATATCTAGCAGACAGTTCTAACGGTTGCTGTTTAGTAGCTACTTTTAGAGTTATTTACTTTAATTATTTTAAGACATAACTTTTACATTTTAAATATTTTAATGTAAAATAATAAAAAAAAACATTTTTTTTTTTTTAAATATTAGCCCGCCAGCATCGGGAACAGCTACCGGTGGTCAGGGCTCTTGAGGGAGGAACCGCCTAACAATACACGCCGTGTCCAGAAGTACTGCTAGAGAGAGTTATTTGTTATTACTACATACATCATTTTACAAAGAACAATTTCCCAAATTGTACCTAAAACACATGTTGTTCGTGACATGACGTGCATACAAAATGACAAAAAAGTTAAATAAACATACAACGCATGCCACATATTTATAAATACAAAAGGACGGAACAAAAAAAGTTGTCAGCTTGCACGTTGTGATTGCGACAAGCAGGTTACCACTCAGCATGATGAGCATGGTATCCAAACACCATACTGGCATTATCTGTTAAATAAATACAAAGCAAATCTAAACTCATGGCTCGCTAATACGCGTCACACCGCACAGCTCCCTGTGGAAGCACAGACAGCAATGAAAATTTTGTTATCGGCCAAACAAAACTGCGCCGGCGGTTTTCTTAAACTGTAATAGAGAAAGTTTAGATATCCCAGAGTTTTATCTGTTACTCGCCCTCCAGGATCAATTAAAAGTCGGATGAAAATGCCGCACTTGACAATAATTGTTGCAATAAGAACGCGTAAGAACAACTCTGCGGCGAATATCTTGGCGAAAGCAATTAAATTTGCAAAATTGTATCGTTTTAGGAATCTTTACTTTGATATGCAAGATTAATATTGTGGGTTCAGTTTTCATTTAATTTGGGTTGTGATAATCTGTACATAATGCAATGCAGGCCCAAAATACTTTCGTCCATTTGATTATAATTACCAAGAAAGGTGAATGAGATGAGGTCCGGCACCGACGCCTCTGTATGAAAGTGGACGAAGTAAAAGGAGTGTGTAAGGACCTCTGCATGTACCCAGGTACATGGGAAAAAGATGTTAGTTTATAAATATAGCAGTAATCATATCAACACTCTTATAACTCCAATCAGTCATGAGCATGTTAGTGTAATGAATGAAACTCTAGAGGCGTGATTGTGTTAGGACTTTTTGGCCGTCCTATACTTTGCCTTGGAGACATTGAAAAATGTTCAGCTTAAAACAGAATAAAGTAAAAGTTGATAAGATAATATTATTGAATCTTAAAATAGTCAACGCAATAAAAGTTCATTTTACAACTGTTTTGGATAGTAAAGTTATTAATTATTATGACGGAGCAACCCGTAAAAACATTAATGTCTCCTTTGAGATCGAATTGATGGCACTTATAATGATACTTTTAATTATTTTAATCGCTGTTCGCAAACAAAAGTCGTTAATTCATTAAAAAGAAGTAATTATGGTCGTAAGTTTGTCATTATTCTTTCTTGATAAACCGAGTAATCATTTTGAGAAATATACAGAGAATATTTTAGAGAACAAGCAGAAAAGAAAAACAAAGTGTAATGTAATTTGAAACAAGAATTTTGTTGGCCAGACGCCAGACTGTTGAAACTTCGACACCTAAACATCTCATTAAGTTTGTACTGGTAGGAGACAACGATATATGGAAACATCATACAAATTGAAGCATCATATTATGAATACAGATTTTTTCAAGAAATATTCCTTAACTTCACTACACATTGAGGAAGTTGAAGATGGCAATAATTGTAAACCTGAAAATGAAAAGCTAGAAGATGAGATTGAAGATTTTATTAATGTTGTCGTTAAAAACCAAAGGTCTTAATGAAACTACGAGTATCTGCAAAAGAGTGTTTAACGAAGAATTTTCTTAGAAATACAGTGAAGTTGATTAAAACAAATATCTGACTTCTTTTCCCACATGACACAAACAAGGAAGGAAAGTGATCGGTTCAGCAAACGTTAGACGACATCTATTTCTCCGGTCGTTAAGTTCTTGCGAACGTGTTACTGCAATTTCTTCGCACGTGCTAAATGGCCGGCCTCCAACGAGACTCCCAGATACTTTGTTATCCTGGTACTTTTACATGTTTAATCGTTCCCGGGGGACGATGTTGTGAGACTTGCGAATTGAGAATCAAGGGAGAGGTAACGAGAAGTATGGTATGAAAGAAGTAGGTTCTGTTATAAAGGTAAGATTACAGAAAAAATTATAAATATTTCATCTTCATGAACCTCTTTAGGTACTTTTAAAATTCTCTATTGTAATTCCAGAATATCTTGTAGGTTGTGTAATAAAAGTGCAGATTTAATTGAAACCGTAAAAATATTTCATAACGCCAAGATAATGAATGCCATCACAGACCATTTACCCCTGCAATAATTAGCTGAAATCAAAAGCCAGTAAAATGCGGTGCAGATCTACAAATCTTAGATACGCACTTGTCAAGCTTTAAGTTGGATTTATCTTTGTTTTTCTACTTCCCGGGAACTTTGCAATCCCTCAATGTTTGTTCAAGAGCTTTGAGAAACACATTTTATTCCGTATAAGTATTTGTTGTTAACACTTCGAAAGTATCAAGAAAAATACAGAAGGAGAAATTTTGGATGTCGAAAAATTAAGTTTTGTATTTGGAATAAAAGAAATTGTAACATTCGACACCTCAAGCGTACTAATTCACCGTCTGCATAAAACAGTGTCTACGTAAGCGTAAATCAAAATGTATTTATTCGTGAGCGGTATAAAAAGTCAATATGGGAGGCAATAAAAAGAGGATGTCGAGAGAAATAATAAAAGATAACCTCTAGAGGAGTGAATAGAATGAGTGAGTCCCTTGTAAAGACTGTTTGCGTAGTGGATAAGACGCGATCATGGGGACACCTCTCCCCCAGGCATTCAGATGAGTCTGCAGCGGCGAAAAATTAAAAGTACTTTTTACAATGTGTCAGTTTGTTTCGCTTCGCCTCTTTTATGTAATAGTTGATGACTTGCCTGCGTAATATGAAAATTGTCGTGTTTGTCCAATGCGTTTTATTTTATGTGTCTGTTCATGTCCATTTTTAGATCGAAGATTTTTATTTCGGATAAAATTGCTGGAGTGTTCTTTCATAGTAGTGACAATTCAATTCAATTTTTTTAGAAAATTTATTGATTGCATAGCTTTTAAACTAAATGTTTTATTTTAGCCAAGTAATAATCTTTATTGAGTGTTAATCCCAATAAACACTTGGGATTTAGTAACCGAAACAATACATCTTATTCATTAAATTACTTGTTAGAGACTTGCCATAAAGACACTATAAAACTTTTATTCCCAAGTCTGACAGACGTCTCAATCTGTAATTATAACAAAGTAGCATTCGAAACGCGACATGTGTGTCTTATTAACCAGGTACTTGTAACAGGGTTCATTTCTAATTCAGACTTGTTCTCTCTATGCGACATTAAGTCGTTCCGAACCCTTGAGCCCGGCCGGTATTACGGCACGTTGTAACTTCATTTCTGTAAGTCCCGTTTCATGAGTAGATTACAAGTAATTAATTTATAAGAATATGGCTGGAGGTACGCCTTCAGAATTAGTATTGTTATGTGCGGAGGGTTCGGTTTAATCTGTGTTGTTACCTTCTCGATTTACTTTAATTGGTTCGTTTACTAGAATTTTGGTGAGCCTAATTTTGTTACTAACTGCTTTCATTTTAGAATCGGCAATAAGTATAAGTACTATATTTTTAATCAGTTTATAGCAATTTTAATCTTTAATTTCACGTTGGAAAATCCAATCTTTGACATTGGGAGTGTAGCTGCTGCAGTTATATTTAAGAAAGGAAGAAAGAAAGATAATAGTTTTGTGTGCGTCAGCCATTTCTGAGTGGCTCTGACCAATACTATGATATTTTCAATCTTATATCTGACTGAATAATTTACGGTTTATCATTATCTAAATTCAAAGTTTTGTATTGGAAATCGACAGTATATACTAAATATCAGAATCTTGTTTATTTGTGTTGTATCTATAACTGTATAAGTTTCGTTCGCTTTCCCTCTAGGGAGCGCAATGGTGGCAAGCCGCGTACAAGCTGTTACTTTTAATGCGTTATTCGGTTCGGAATTAATGATTTTATTCCCGACAATTACCAGTGATAGCGGGTTGAGATTCCCACTTTAATCTATTCAAAATTGTTTATAGCTGTTTAAAATTTTACTATTGCATAATTCTTAGAGTTGCAAATTAAATTGTAGCTTTCATAAAGCTCAGATTTGTAGACGTTTCCAATCTTTTATGAGTTCGAGATTTCTTTGATATACATATTTACCCCAAACATTACTTTTCATATAAATATTTCCACGTCAAAATCTCTTCGATACCGATGCGTATTTATCCTAAATGTGACTTTTGTTTTTCTTGTCTGTCACAAAGTTCCCGTATCAATATCTTGTGTTTGCATAACTACTTTGTGCTGTGCCACTGTGGGGTAAACACGTTCATATCCATACCTGAACGACCAACCTGCTTTTGTTTTCCTTCTCTACGATAAACAAAAACATTCGATATTGAATTTAACATCGCAAGACAAAAATACAATAGAAAGATATTACAAAAAAACAAATCTTTTATCTATCCCAAATCGATATTATTGGATGTCCGAAGAAGGACGATAATATCCTCGAAGAAAGGACGGTCGACGATATAAAACGCACTTGCGCGCATAATATACGTTTTATTAATAAAAAAAGCTTCTGTGAATCGCCCATAAATAGCCTTAATGGCCACTAGTGAGCCGGCGATTTTTTCCGATACACGGCGACGCATTTGTTTGACAAATCCTCTGGGAATAAGCGACACTATCCCCTATATTATCTAAGCTTGAGGGATGCGGGGTCATTCTCGAGGTGATGAAGGCGGTATCGCGAGCTGTCTAAAGGCCCCACTAAATCATGACCTGCCAGGTATTTTCTATTTGACTAGGGTGCTGGTTTTTAAACAGATGGTATGGATTCTAGTTATTTATGTGAAGGATTCGGAACATGTTTTAAGTTGAATCAAAAATAAATCTGTGAAAATATGATATTGAATATAAATATCAGAATTATCCAAATTCAAAGACGTAAATGAGCACAAAGAAAAAGGAAGTTTCAGAAGTTATCTCACAATACAATTGAGTGATCAGTATGCAGCGCCAGCGTTGTGTATTAAGCCGATTTGGAGCAGGAAGCGTTAAAAGAAAATTTATAGCATTGAAAAGTCGTACGTAATTAATAAGACATTTGAAGTTGCGTGAAAATGTAATTTAGATTGTTTTCCATCGAGGGGTCGTTCAGTTTCCTGTCTGTTCGGAATCCTCACAAAGGCGGCTTATTTATATATGGCCGTCTTTATATTAGCGTCTTTAAGGGAATCTAGGGGAGCATAATAAAAAAAAGAATCAGCATCAATGTCTTAAAGCGTCTTCCGGCGCGCGATAGCGGAGAACGCCCCGCCGCAAAATGGCGGTCCACACTCGAATAAATTATACCACCCCCCGAACTGAATCGAACGATTGTTCGATTCTTTTGATACGATTCTCGTTTTAAAGTTGGAGCGCCTTTATTAGTGTAAGCCAGAGACGATTATCTTAAGCCGCCATTACATATTCAAATTGGAGTCATTTCGCTTTGTAGAAATTGACGCGAAATAAAACGGAGCCTTTGATAGCTTCCTCGGCATTAGAATTGTGGTGATGGTATTTTTCAAAGGCACTTTACGTCATTCTAAATACCCAGATTTAATAAAATATTCATCGCAACTTTGGCTAAAGTTTATTCGAGTGTGATAAAATACGGGCTGTTCCTAAAACTCGTGTTTTCATACAAGTGAATTTAATGAAGCTTGCGTGGGTTGTCCGTTTCCAGCCGAGTAACTTTCGACCCAGTCCGAAAAACATAATTTTTGCGCGACTGACCAAAGATTAACATTTAGATACCACAGATGACTCTTTGTCCTAAACGGAAACCGTTTCTTCTACACCCTTTTCAAATTTAGAATTAATTTTAAAATATTCTTATCTTCTATGCATGGATAGATGTTCACATAATAAATCAAGGAAGAGAATTAAAAATCAAAAAGGTTTCATCTTTGAAATTATAATTAATAATTCTAAGTCGATGCATAATACAATTAAGGGAGCTTCTACTGAAAGAAAGCAAGTCGAGCAAATTGATATTTTGAATAATAAAAGGCGGGTGGAAGGTACCCGTGGAATTATTATGAGTAACACAAACATAAGTCAATAGCCTGGCGGGGTGGTCAATATTGGATTAGCTGCCAAAAGGAGCCAAAAAGCAACGTATACAAAAACCTTTTACAGCGGTTAGACCTCCGGAAAAATATTTATAAAACGCTCGTTAGGTGAGGAGAGTGCTTGTTTTTGCTCAAGCCTCAAGCACTGTTGATGTTGGACTTACTAATGTTTTGTAGATGCTCTGTTTTGGTTACTTACCGTTTGTCTACCTTATGGCAGCAATCTCATTATTGAAGTAGATTACAATGTTGAAGATGGAGGCTTTACAGAATATGATAGGTTCTATTGGTCTATCAATAAAAAGTTTTGAATGATGATATAAAAATCAACCATAATTATGGAGTTTATAATTATAATAAATTAAATTATTTGAAAGTGATGGTACAAAATTCAATCATTACAAAAAGAGGTCATTTAAAAATCGGTTTAGTTAACTATGAAAGCGAAAGCAAAATCCCTCTCTATACAGCATAACTTGACGCGGTTGAAAACGGCAATAGTGCGGAAGGGTTGGGGAACGCTACGAACCATTGTTTACACAAAGTATAGAATAATATAATCAGAAGTGAAGAAATAGGAATCCGACGAAAAACCAACAGAGTCGGGTGAAAATTTGCTTAGGCCAGCGGAATAAGTGGTGAGGCTAGATACCCAGACTGGACCCGAGGTAGCCGAGTAGCCCTCCCATTGTCTATACCCGTATGACGAGATTAAAGCAGCTTTATCTGTATGTGAGAGAGAATAATAATGGAAACCTATGTAAACTTGCGATCGTAAAGTGGGAATGGAATAAAGAGACGGCTCTGTTGTTTTAATTTTTGTAGCTGGATGAAGAACCTAGTATTATATGTGATTTTTTAATGATGTCAGTTATGATGTTAGATAAATGTTAGTGACAATTGACAATAATTTTAATAACTAGTGTAACTAGAAACAAAGGTACAGTAATTTCAAGATTTGCTTTTCCGTTCACGAAAACAAGAATTTTAATCAATCCAACATCAAGTTTACTTCTCTAATGTATCACAAAAATACAACGATTTTCTTCAAATTCACTGCCTGCATTCATAAAGTCAGCAATCAAATTTTCTCATTTCGTCTCTTTGCACCTGTCGCCGTACTTATTAAGGCGCACCTGTCAATCTTCTACTCCCGTTCCTACTTTTTATTTCGAATCGTCCTCATTGGGATCTCAAGTGTTTGGTATTGAGCCGTCATTTGAAAAACTCTTATTTTAGCATATTTATTTAGGACTGAAAAAACAAGAGGCAAGTTGAATTTGGATAAATTCGGGAGCTTGATTGATTTTATGATGCTTTGTGATTTGCGTTTGTTCGTTAGGGTGTTTGGCTTCAGTGTTTATTACTGCTGTTGGTTTATTGCATATTACTACTGAACAAAATGCTTTCAAATAAAAATGTGTCAACTAGCTAGGTCAATAATCTAATCATTTTGATTGGTTAGTAATAACTATCTTGTTTTAGTTAAAGTTATTTTAGTGTGTTACAGTTCAGTGGAATTCACGAATGTCATTAAGCAAATCAAACACATCATCAACTAACCACAACATTAACTTCGAGTCTGCATAATCAGCTATACAATTGGTACATTTCACTTTACGGTCACATTGGTCTCCGACAACAGTGGGGATAATAGCCAAGCAATCCTAAACAAACAGTGTTGAATTGGCAACGCCGTCGGCACCCACACTTCGATCTTCGATTTCTCCTACTACATTAATTCGGGTGTTCATTAAAAATGCCATCAAGTCGGCCGTTAACGAAGTGGTGCGCAATTAAGTCGCCGCTGACGTCACACCCTTGGCCCTTCCAGAGGGATCCTTGAAGAGTCTTTGAACTAGGAGGACACCTTGAGACGGAATTGAAAAATTGATTCGTTTTCGATTTAAAATTAAATTCGGACGTTTTGGACCTTTTGGACCTTCTCATGAGTTAAAAATAGTTTCCGTACCAGAAAATTAGTTTCTAAAAATAATAAATACTCTTGAGTAAAGGTAGGCTTTGTCTGTCCGCACAACACAGCATCAATTGTTTGTAGGGATCCAAATAATCTTCATCATTAACGTGTCAAAATCTTATTATTGTCACCCGCATAAGAGCATTAAGGGGCTCGAGATAAAACAGACCCCCATTAGCAAAGTCCTCGAAAAAATTCGTCGATTCTATCGCGCGCGTTGAGGTGGCACTCGCAATCTAATTTTTTCTTAAGTCGCAGTCAATCACCAGATAAATGAGCCTAGAAGCGATCATCAAAGGGACTAATGTTGATTGGCTTGCCACACCCTGTATCATTATCGGCTTTGAGATTTTAAACTTTAAAATTGATACCGTTAAGGTCTGTTTTGAGTTTTACTGTTTCGAGCGATGTACGTTCTGATTGAGGCTTGTCACCAGACGGTTATCTGACGAAGATTTATGTGTTTGCTAGTCATGGAACTATTTTGGAAGGGACTGAGTATTTCTTGGATGGCAAATCTTTCATTCTATATGATTTAGTGATACTACATTGACTTTTTGAGGCTCATCGGAAAATCTTGGTGTTTTTTTTCTTCCCTAGATTGATCTGTCCCACACCTGGACAAAAACCTTCTTCCACTCGTTCCACTTCTCGCGAAGCTTGGTGTTAAAACTACATATTATTCCATCACCACTAACATTACTATTTCTCTCATTATTGTAGCAATCACACAATGATTGACGAGTCCTATCAGTCAAAAAAATTGAGTGTAAAATATATTTCACAGTGGCCAATCACGTAAAAACATATTAAGCGTTTCACCACGATTATCAGTACCGTTCACGTTGCGATTTTTTCCATTCGTTTTAGAATAAAGTGTTTTGTCAGGCGTGCAGTGAGGGTGGCGGATCGCGGATAGCGAAGGTGTCTCAATCAGCATAAAACAAAAGAAATCAATAGCATCCCCTCGCGGCACGCGACTCACAAAGAGCAAAGATTTCTTTTCACAATTAACCACCCCTTGGGTGTCGCGGAGCTGATAAACCTAACGGATTTACTTACGATTGTCATATACAATATTTTATTTATGCTAAGCGTGTGCTCGCTTCATAGATTTATTTTTAGATCTTGTGTGAACGAGGTCAACTCGCTGGAGAACGTCAATGTTTCTCAAGTAGTCAAGAATCTTCGAAATTGCGCAATACTTTATTGAGGTAAATTCCTGTAATTTCATCATAAAGTGACAGTATTTATTAACACTCGTGTTTCAATATAAAAATAAAAACTACATGAAATATTGAACACAATATTGTATTGTTCTTGTACAGTGCAAGCACAGCACAGTTTTCATATCAATATGTCAGCATTTTACCTGCGCCGGGCCGGCCAATTTAGTACACGAATAGCATTCACACCGCGTGCACTCACCTATCATTCAATCATACTTTTATCAATAAATATCAATCAATCAGTAATCAGTGTATCAATCAGCATCAACTCAAGGTGTAAGGTCCCTAACCATACATCTTAATGGTCCTTCGAGCCGGATGACGGAAAACAACCTGTGGACGACGATCACCGGTCTACCAACATCATCAAGCCATCGACTGCTGGCTCCATCATCACAGATTGTGCTTTGCTCTTCTTTCCGTGGTTGCGAATCGGTTCAGCCGGCTTCCCACAAGCGGGTCTCACCGGTTGGATTGAGAAGGCGCTAATATCGCGGAAAGTTTGCAATAACACTTCCTGTTGACTAGCGGTCAGGAATATTATCAAGAAAACTATCAACCATGAATTCCACAATGGAGAACATTTTAGCAAATCAAGATCAAATCATGCAAGCTATGGAGCAGCTATTAAGGAACTTCAAGAAAGATTCTGCGGAACGTAAGACTCCATACAACATCAAGAAACGACTGCAAACTCTAGATAATTATTGGTCTGAGTTCCAGTCTAACCATTTGAAATTATGTGAGTACGAAACTCGCAGTGCCAATTATTTCACCGATAATTGCTATCAAAAGACGAAACTCTTCTACACTGAAGCACGGGAAACTATCGAACGATACGAAGCGAAGGCTCCTAGCGAAAGTAAGAGGGATCAATCTCCGGGCAAGTCATCAACGCAAGTATCGGTACCTGGTAAACACCATCAAGAAACTTCAAATACTTCATCGGCTGACCCCGATCAAGCAAACAGCAATCCTTGTAACAGTAAGTCTACGTCACTGTGGAAAACTGTTTCTCAAGGAAATGCGAGCAAACTGGAAGAAATGCTGCGAAAGCAAAAAAGCAACTTCAAGGCGTTGTCTCGTACAATCAAGAGCGTGGAATTAGAGAATATCTCTGAAAAATGGGAACTCGAAGATCTACTGCGTAATGTACAAAAAAGGTGGTCAATCATCGACTCGTTGCACTGGGAAATTGACAGTGAGTTGTACGAGGAAGATGAAGATTATGAGCAAACATACAGCAGGTATGAGCAGTTATACAATGACATGAAAAAGTCAATCAATATTAAGATGGGCTCAATTTCACATCGTGAAAATTGTACCCCCAAAATCGACATTCCGATATTCAGCGGGAACTACCTCAAGTGGACATCATTCAAGGATCTATTTATAGAAACGATCCACAACAACAAGTCAATGTCGGGTGCTCAGAAGATGCAGTTTTTGAAGAGCAAGCTAAAAGGTGAAGCAGAAAAGCTTGTTCAACACTTAAACATCAGTACTGAAAATTATCAACTGTGCTGGGACATCATGAATCATCGATACAACAACGAAAAACTCATCTTTACCTCGCATATTAACGCACTTCTGGCAATACCTACAATGCAAAATCAAGCAGATTATCAGATCAAGAAGATGTTCGATACTACCAACGAATGTCTTAACGCCATAAAGAATCTCGGCGTCAACATATCATACTGGGACCCACTTATTGTGCACTTGCTGGCGCAGAAGATGGACAGCGAGACGCATGGGGAATACATTCAATCGTTAACCAATCCCAGAGCACTGCCGACACTCGACGATTTCCTAACATTCCTGGAAAACAAATACACCGCTCTTGAATCATCTCGGCGCAAGCCGTATACTCCAAAATCAAAGCAAGAAACATTCAACAAAAAAGAATCGGAACATCAACCTAACAAACAAAGTAAACCTAATCAGCACAATAATAAGAACGATGCAGGCAAACCATTTTTCCGCAATTCAACATTTAAAAGTTTTGCAACAAATAAACCAAACTGTCCACTCTGCAATGACAACCACGGACTTTTCCGCTGCAAAACATTTTTAGAATCTAGGCCAGAGGCCAAAACGGATATTGTGAAACAATTGAACCTGTGCAAAAATTGTCTCTATGATCACAAAGACAAGCCATGCTACTCGGAAACAAAATGCAGAGTATGTCAAGAAAAGCATAACACTTTGCTGCACGATACCCTTCACAGCAACGGCGGGACAAGTAACACGAAGTCATCTGCAGAAGAACAACAGTCCATATCACGAGAAAACAGGACACGAGACACTGTCAACCATGTCTCAAATGAAAGTATTATAGAAATACTGCTAGCAACAGCCCTCGTTCGTGTCAAAGCACGAAACGGGTCATATCACACATTGCGTGCTCTTATTGACCAAGGCTCACAAGTCTCTCTAATATCAGAAAGCGCAGCTCAAAAACTAGAACTCACAAGACAAGCATTCAAGGGTGTCATATTTGGCATCGGCACTAATCAAGCAAATTGTAAGGGAGTGGTCAGTGTTACTGCGTCATCAATGCATACTGAATTTACATTTCAAGCAGATGTGCTGATAATGAACACACTGTTACACAACCTGCCCAACAGGACATTCTCAAATCCATCATGGGCATACCTACAGAACATACAGCTAGCAGATCCAGAATTCTATACGAGCCGACCTGTAGATTTACTACTAGGCGCCGACGTATATTCTCAAATTATAATGGGAGGGATCATCAAAGAAAATGAGTCACACCCTGTAGCACAACAAACTCAACTTGGGTGGATATTAAGCGGAAACGTCAAATCATATCACTGCAACGTCGTAATGAATAATATAGAAGACATACAACGATTTTGGGCCATTGAAGACATAGCAGATGGCAATATCAACATGTCGAAGGAGGATCATCAGTGCATTCAGCAGTATCAGACAGAAACTTTGCGACGGGAGGATGGCAGATATGTTGTAAGACTACCGCTAAAGCCAGAAATAAAGGAACACTTGGGAGAATCAAAACCCAAAGCGGTCGCACAATTTTATCAATTGGAAAAAAGGTTTGGAAAAAACCCAAAAATTGCGCAAGATTACAAGGCATTCATCGATGAATATATCAGACTAGGTCACATGCGCGAGTGCACGAGTAAAGAACAGCCAGATTGCATTTTACCACACCTATGTGTACTGAGGCCCGAATCAACAACAACAGCATTACGTGTGGTGTTTAACGCGTCAGCAAAAACATCGACTGGCTACAGTTTAAATGATTTCATGTACAGTGGCCCAAATCTCCAACAAGATTTATTTACGTTAATTTTGAGATGGAGACAACATAGATATGCAATTACAGCGGACATTGAGAAAATGTTTAGACAAATCTACTGTCATGACGATGATCTCAAATATCAAAAAATCATTTGGCGCGACTCACCTCAAGAGAAATTACGTGAATATGAGCTAACAACAGTCACATATGGCACCAAATCTGCACCATTTCTCGCCATGATGACTCTGAAGCAAATAGCAGAAGATGAACGCTCAAGGTATCCTGCTGCGGCCGCAGTGGTTGAAACCTGTTTCTACATGGACGACTTGCTGACTGGACATCATAGCATCGAAGAAGCTAAGCAACTAAAATCAGATCTTATCAAATTACTCAGATCTGGCGGATTTAATTTGAGAAAGTGGTCGTCTAATAAACTAGAAGTATTAGATGACGTCACCGCGAACACAGCGCAATCATTTGAATTCAAACATCAAGAGTCAACTAAAACATTGGGGCTGCGCTGGCACCCGCTGGACGATCAATTCAAGTTCGAAATGAAGATTGACACAAAATCTACAGCAGAGCAGCTCAAAGAACATTCACTGTGGTGGCAAGGACCAACGCGGCTATCATCATTTGAGGAAAATGAACATAAACAACAAACTTATGTTACGCAAGACGAAATCAAAAAATCAGTCCAAACTAGCGTCATTCAACAAAATGATGATATTGCTCAAAAAATATTAAATAAAAGTAGCAATTTCAACAGAGCAACGCGAGTTCTAGCTTGGACTTTGCGCGCAATATCACGTAATCAGCACAAACCAAAGTATTTAACAATCAGCGAAATGAAGAAATCAAGACATTTCATCATCAAGCAAGTACAACAATCGGAGTTCAGAGAAGATATCATCAGTCTTCAGAAACACAAACAACTCAGCGCAAAAAGTAAGCTGTTGAAGTTGAACCCATTCCTGGATCAAGAAGGCTTACTGAGAGTTGGCGGGAGGATCGCTAATGCAAATATCAGTCAGAATATGAGACATCCACTCATAATACCAAGAAACTCTCATCTCAGTAACTTGCTGATTGACCAAGGACATCAAATGACGTATCATGGCGGAGCTCGAATCACGCAAGCTTGGCTGCGTCAACAATATTGGATTCAAGGCGGAAATCGAGCGGTCAAGAAACGCCTTAGAAACTGTGTTAAGTGCAAACGTCACGATCCAATCAAACAAGAGCAGTTGATGGGAGACTTGCCAGCAGCACGTAGCAATCCAGCACGACCTTTCTATCACTCAGGGGTTGACTACACTGGCTTTGTCTACGTTAAAACAAACAAAGGCCGAGGAGTAAAGACGACAAAGGGATACATCGCTGAGTTCGTATGCATGGCCGCGAAAGCGGTGCATCTGGAATTAGTCTACGATCTGAGCTCCTCAACATATTTATCAGCATTGCGCAGGATGTCAGCAAGAAGAGGCACCCCAAAACATATATATAGCGACAATGGTACAAACTTCGTAGGAGCAAGCAGAACTCTAAATGAAGAATTCATCAATATTCGAAAAGTGTTAGACGTGGAATTTTACGAAGCAATCACCGACATGGAGATCAATTGGCACTTTAACGCCCCATCCTGGCCAAGCGCGGGAGGTGTATGGGAAGCAGCTGTGAAGAGCTTAAAGTACCATCTAAAGAGAGTGATTGGCGAACAAAGGCTGACGTTTGAAGAATATTCAACAGTGCTAGCACAAATCGAAGCATGTTTGAACACACGACCTTTGTGCGCTCTAAGTGAAGATCCAGAAGATTTGGATTACCTCACGCCATCCCACTTTCTAGCAAGCGGACCAACCTTGACGTTAATCGAAACGGAGAAAGATTTACGTACGAGGTGGCAACTCACCCAAAAAATCATGGATGATTTATGGAAAAGGTGGAGAACGGAATACCTAAGTCAATTGACAGTGCGTAGCAAATGGCGGCAACCGCAGACAAACTTGAAGATTAACGACATTGTCATCATACACGACGTACAGTTACCATCAGGAAAGTGGGCTATGGGAAGAATCACGGAACTACATCCCGGAAAAGATGGGTACGTCCGGGTGGTTACTATGCGGACAAAAAATGGAACAATGAAAAGACCAATATCAAAGCTATCATTATTGCCTATTAACGAAAATCAATCAGAAGAGCAAGAACATCAAAAATCCGCAAGTAACGTATCAAGTCAACAAACACGACAATCGTCATCAAAATTATGCAACTTCATTTATACCATACTCATGATTCTTATGGTAATGGTACCTACAGCACGAAGCGAATACAAGTTCTCAAGCCTGAGCAATAATCAAAGCATATATTTTGACAAGGTAGCCAATATGCGGCTACAACGTGAAGAATGGAAGCTAATAGTTTACTGCGACATGGCTCCATATTGGCGAGGAATAGATGTACTCAACAAATATATGAATCACCTGGAAAACATATGTTTAACAGATCAAATACCACAATGTGACGTAGTCCGATTACAGTTACGTCATGGGTACGACGAACTCGAACACTACAACAGCATTTTACTTGGTCAGCAAATGCACCGATTGCGTCGACGTAGAGGCCTTATCAACGGAGTAGGTTACGTCGCACGTAGTTTATTCGGAATATTGGACGAAGATTTTGCCGAGAAATATCAGAAAGATATCGACCTTATCAAGAAGGATCAAAAACACCTTGCCTTATTGTGGAAAATCAGACATCAATCGTTGAAGCAGAATTGAATGTCATCAAACGAGTAGAAACCGCCTTGGAAAAACAACATAAACTCATTAATCAACACATAAACAACTGCAACCTGGGAATGAACAAACTAAAAGAGCAGATTCAAAAGACAGATAGCAGAATTGACTTCACTTTATCAGCCTTGGTGGCAAACAAAATGCTGTCAGACCTGAAAAATATCCAAGAAACGCTGGTGGATACAGTGGCGAATATCTTCTATGAAAAATTCAACTTTCACCTCTTAACACCAACACAACTGAGAGATGAACTCAATACAATAACAGGACAACTTTCAAAGGAGCTGACCATACCCATAAATAATATTCAAACGGATCTGGCAAAGATATATCATTTACTAAAAGTAAAAGCGAGAACAACGAAACAATACATGATTTTTGAAGTCAAGATTCCACTTGTGACTAGAGAAGATTATGAGCTTTACAACCTCATACCAATCCCACTGCAAGTAGCGGAAAGCATGATCACCATCACACCTATCGCGCATCACTTAGCGATAAACATCCACAAAGACTCGTACATACCGATGTCGGCAGACGATTGGGGAAGATGTACGCCTTACGACCAGGACGACTTCATTTGTCCTCTGAAAAGGCCTATTTATCAAATGACCTCAGATAACAATCTGTGTGTAAAGGATCAAGTTGCAAATCAATGTCAAACCGAAACCAAAGAATGTATAGATCAGTGGACGGAATTAAGCATCGTCAACTCATATTTGTATTATTGTTGCGGACAATGCACCGTGCGAATCATATGTGAGGATCATATTACTGCTGAACGACTCAATAATGCCGGGGTACTGACACTCGGTGACGGTTGCGTAGTCAAAGGTCAAACATTTACGATTTATTCGCACCAAAGCTTAACTAACTCAATCCATACAAAAACAGACGTCATGGATATTGAGATTCCGTCTATAAATCACATCATCGATCTGACTATACCATCCACTGCCGCACTGAATGACACCGAAGAGACTATCAAGCGGCAAAAGGATTTAGAAGTCATCACTCTGGCCATCAAGAATGCCAGAGCGAAGGAAGCTGAGGCATTGACAGATCAAGTATCATCCCACGACATCCACCACTACATCGCCATATACACTGTAGTCGCAGTGATCATTATCAGTGTTCTCATCTACGGGTGGCGACGGCTGCGAGCGCACAGGGACACGGTTCAACAGGATCATCAGGAACCCAACGCGCACTACACGACAGCTGCAAGAAGACCGTCACAGACCATCACTACTGTTGACAACAGCCAGAGTAGCACACGCATAGTTGACAGGGCGTCGTCACCACGTTTTGGAAGTCAATACAGATCAATGTAGTGTTATTTAAGTTATTTTATAAGAAATCATGTTTTATCACTTTGTAACTCATCACGATTCATATCACCCTGTGCACCCTTATCTTCTCCCGGCCTGGAGCATGTACAGTGCAAGCACAGCACAGTTTTCATATCAATATGTCAGCATTTTACCTGCGCCGGGCCGGCCAATTTAGTACACGAATAGCATTCACACCGCGTGCACTCACCTATCATTCAATCATACTTTTATCAATAAATATCAATCAATCAGTAATCAGTGTATCAATCAGCATCAACTCAAGGTGTAAGGTCCCTAACCATACAGTTCTTTTATTTGCAACCAACAAAGTTTAAAAACACGTCCTCACATGCCTGTGATTTAACCGATGTTTCCAAACTGATGTTTGTTCATTCAAATTGAGATTGTTTTGTATCTCTTTTTAGTCCGTTCCGTTCCTAATCCGACAATCACGAGAGTTTACTTCCGGATCAGTTTCTAATGTATCCGAATGGACAGTTCGTGTCGGCGAATATTGAGCAAGTTGTTGAAATTAAAGCGTATCCAGACTGAATAAACGGCGTTATTTACACGGGTATAACCGTAGATTGAAATAAATTTTGTTGAGTTAAGTAGTCTTTGTTCTCATTCTGTTGTAGGATTTGCTCTGGTCGTCTAGGAGGCAGCTTTCATCTCGCAAACACTGTTTCAATATTTAATAATCCGCCGGTAACGAGCTCCGACCGGTCGCTTGCGGAGAAAAGTTTAAATGGGCAGACAACACACGTAGCCGTTTTAAGTGAATCATGCTTTAGCCAGCGTTTTAATGCTGAATTAATTTTGGTAAATTAAGATATACACGTTTAGTTTGCAAACTTTATTCTATACGCTCAGTAGATAAACGAAACTATGTCTTACTTGTCTATAAAACAATACTTCTAAAACCTTCTACGTCAATCATGAAGACCCTCGCCCCTCGTATGACCAAGGGTCAAGCAAATTTGAAGAGAGATTATTGTAACTGCCCGCCACAAAACTGTTGTTTGTCTTTAGACTAATGTAATGGAGTGATCCTGCATGTACACCCGTCATTAGTAAGGGATAAACAGCCCACTTTGTTTTAGGAGTGTGGGAAGAGCAAACCGAATGAAGTTACAGAGAAAGAAAGAGAAAAAACTCAACTGTTAAAACGTAAAATCAGTGATGTCAATAAATTGGCTTTTGTTACCAAAAACGTTGAATAAAATCAATGTAAAGTATCGATACGGTGATTAGGAGCGGAGAGGTAGACGGAGGTCAGCAATAAAGTGACCGTCGTCAGACGCTGCGTCACGTCCGACCGCTGACGACAGCGACGCGTCGGCTCGCCCTCGTTCGGAGCCGCGATTTTATTGACTCTTGCGGTTGCTGCGCTCCTGGTAACAATTCGTGTGATCGAAAGTGAAAACGGTACAATTCACCGCATTCGGTAATGACGTTGACCACTGACCAGTTTTTTGGTATGTTGACGTCAGTTGACGTTGACATTGAAAAGGAAAAGTAATGTTTTGAGTTTATTTGCTGTTTCATAATATTTTCTGCTGATACAGTCTTGTTAGCAAACATCACAGTAGTAGTGTAGGTCAGTCAGCGATGAATAATCTTACAACGATCTACAAAAATAAAGTAAGTGCAAATTTTAGATTTCAGTATTTCAATACAGAAAATAAACAAACGAAAAATTAAAACAAGTTCCACAAGAGAAACTCTCAAATGTAAATCGGCCATGTCTAATACGTAGGAGGTTATAAATATCATTCATATTTCAAAGTCGTTTGCATCTGGACACCGGCTATTGAGACAAGGGGGGCTCGCTCCAGAAATAATTGTCAAAGGGCCGAATGTTGCAAGAAAGAAAACAAATGTTTGAAAATGTAACAGATTCGTTAGACTTTGATTTAGAATTTTAAAGGAATGATAAACTGCCCGATTGAGTTCACAACCGACTGAACGCTATAACATTCTATGTAATCAGCAATCGATTAACAGACACGGTTTTAACTCAACCAAACCTAAAATACATTAATAACGAAAATGAATAAGTATGTGCCAATATAACAACAGAGAAAAAAAAACAAAATTGCATTATCAGTTTCAATATCTCAATCAATAAGTAGATTGACTTTGTTGAGTTAAAGCCAAATAAAAATTAAAAAAGGAACAGACCCAACAAGGGTGTAGAATTGTCACATTCCCTCAACACTCCCTTTGTGACAAGCCATAAAACGCAAATTCAGCAATAAAAAGAACACCCCGACAAAACATCCTTCCTGGACACTGGCTCAATACAATGGCCGCCATTCACAACGAATTATTGTATTTTTCCAGCACTCGAAATATTTAAGAAAGGAATTAATGAATCTTGGATTAAGCCCAAAGGATACTCAACCCTGTGCTCCAATATTTTGAGGCTTATTTGGTATCCAAATTGAGGTTCCCGCAAGATTCGTTTAACAATGAGGTCCTAATTAGCTGTCAAGGCTGCAGACTTGAGCTCGACGTGCGTCCGTGCCTGTCCCAGAAATGCGAATAATTCAAGGGATGTCTCCAGTGATTTCTTTCGTTTTGTTGCAATATTGTGTAAGGAAAACGTACCGAATGCTGCACAACCACAGACTTGCAGAGAGAATATTGTTTTGAAACATTTTGATGAAAATTATGGAAAACTGTCCAGTATGTTATTTTTAAGCTTTTTAGGGATATAGTGAAAATGTTGTTGTCAATTAAGATGAACATTTTCCACGTCTATAAGCACGAAGAACTGGTAACTTACCATAACACGCGGTGCTCACTCACGTATGTGCATAATCCATCCCAAATGAAACGAATTAGCACTAAAATGAGAATAAATCACCCGAAACACAAACTACAGTTACGCATTCAAAAACAATTACGAGGGCGCGAATTTGGGCCGCTGCCTAATTGGTATGAGATTTGCAAGTGTTTCTAATTGCGTAGAAATTTACGCATCCAAGGTGATCAGTCACACTGCCATCAGGTTAATTAAACCATTTGTCTGCTAAGTTCCGATGCTCATGTACAAAATTGGCCGGCTATTTGCGATTTGTGAAAAATTAGACGCGTGTTGGAAGGGTGCGGTATAACACGGGATGAGGTCTTGATTCTTGATGGTCCATTGTTTAGTCTATATTCAAACAATAAATGTCTACTATCAGCTTTGATTTGGATGAACTGAATTTATCTTGACAATTAATTTTTGATACTTTCAATTCATTTATTCAGTTATTGATGGAGCTCTAAGTAATATAATTTTAATGATTCATGCTTAACATTCAAAACAAATTTTGAACTGTGTGATTATTTACTTGAAATACCTGTTATGCATGGAGTACCAAACAATTGTTGCTAGATCACTAGGATCAAAATCTCTCGATCCTCCACACAAACATTAGGACGTGCTCCTCGAATTCATGGCATTTCTTTTTTAAAAAAAGGTTCATTTTCATTAACGCCATCGGCTCACATATTTGTCATAACCTGTCCGTGTCGCCGGGGTCCGGCCTCTTGCGAATGCTCCTTTTTCCACCGTTTTTAATTTACGCTGTTTCGGTTTTGTTCCTTCGTGTTGGAGATGGAACATAATTGGCCCACGTTTCATTGGTGGAATTCAACATAACGGACTTTTCCTAAAAAGGCAGAGATGATTCGTGCAATGGTAGTGGTGTTGTTTTCTCATTTGCTCTTCACTTGTTTTATTGCTTTCATTGCATCTTGTGGTACTGTCTCCATTTTTGTCTCGTTTCAGCTTAACTTTTAAGTATATATTTACTGTAATAGAATTTATTTCTACTATTAGCTTAATTTCAGAGATACCAAATCGTCCCCACATTGATCCATTAATAAAAAATAGTAACCGTTTCACTATTGGAGTTCTTTCTTTCCATAATCAAATATTCGTTCGGTCGGCACTCAATGGAGATTCATGCCTCACCGCCACGTCTAGACGCACACAGTCCTACAGCCTCCGCCAGACTGTCTAATGTGCCAGCTATACATATTTAAAACCTATGCCCTCGTAATAATCGCGTTTGACTTTTTTAATTTTGACGGGCTTTGATCGAACTTTTCTCTCGTTCGTTCGATTCCATGCACATGACGGAATTAACTCTCCGTTCCAGACTCATCCATCAATTATTTATCAAGTCTGTGGCGTAGGTTGGTAAGGATACTAAGATTTAATATATTATCTGCCTCGATATAGTAAGTGAAGCGGATAATTATATTGGTAGTAAACAGCATCTCATTAACTTAACGATGCACTCATGAAATAAAATATGTAGCTACTGGTTTCCCGCAGACAGCCTTCATGGAAATTGCTTCCATCCATGCATAAATATCTATTAGGCGGCATCGCTGGATTAATATTTTTATACAAAGGTTGAGGGATTGTCTCAGTACAAATGGGTGCAGACTCTACAAACAAGGGTGTACGAAACAGCTAGTTAGCGGTAAAATGGATATTTTGCTTCTGTTGATTTTATTTCTAGAAAATAGCTGCGGGTTATTTGGGAGCTCGTATTATTATTTCATCCTTTTTGTAAGTAACCGTTCTTCATAACAGCCGAAACAATTATGTTGTCGTACCCCTTTTTAAATTTCATAACGCGTTTTTCCAGTTTCCCTATTCCCGTCCCTTCCCTTGGAAAGTGGGTGGAGGCGATAGGTGCGAAATGATATAGCTCCAAAGGTCCAATGTCAGACAATAGGTAAAATTCATACGGGCCGCGCTCGCTGAATGCAAACAACCTAATTATATTCACGATCGCCAAGATGGCGACGGAGGAGAGAAGGAAATGTGCCTTGCAGACGTACTTGTAACTTTAAGTTGCGCTTCAGGTGTTACGGTTGATTGATTACTGATTGTACTTGTTGGCCATATAATGAGATGTTAAGTATTTTCTCGATGAAAGTTAAAGGCTCGTTTAGAATAATTAGTAATTCAAATTTTTCATTGTCTTCTACAGAAATTTTCTAGACAATACGCTTAAAAGTCGGAAGACAGAGTAACCTGCATCGCCAGCAGGCGAAAATTAAACTTCCCGTTTATCGCCAAACGTCGGATCAATAAATCGAAAAGTAACATCTTTATCTGTAAGGTAAGAAAGTAAATACGAGTTTAAACTTAAGCTTTACTTCTCCAAACTTAATGGTGTTTCATTACATCGTTAGGTAGGCTTAGGTCGGTTCCTCCGTCGGTGAATTATGGTTATTTGAATTGTGCGAAACAAAATAAATTTAGTGAACGTGCTCTATAGCGTTCTGCTCTTTGCATTTTTGAGTGCTTATTTCGAGCAGGATAAAAGTTTGCGTTATTTATGGCCCTTTCTAAGATTTAATGTGAAGTCAAACAGCGATAATGTGAATCCCGTTTGAATATTTTTGTCGACTGTGACGTATCTACCTTTTGTTTGCGAACTTTTCTTTTTGTTTTGGAGAGAGATATTTTCACGCATGTTTTACTTCGAAAATGTTAAAAAAAAAACAAAAGCAGAAAAAAACAGACAAATATTTGTCCTAAAATGCTTTCTTGCCTTTTAGCTTACTCTCTATTCCCTGCAAATAATATCACAGCAAAACCAAAACCTCATTACTTAACCAAGCAAATAAACCATATGTAAACTACCAGAATCCGACTGCTCATCAAATAACAAGGCTCATTTCCTGGGTCCGGTAGTACTAACATTGCTTTATTGTGCATAAGCTTGAATCGCGTGTTTCTCTAACTGTTCGTTACTATTTCCTCCGTCTCCCTAGCTGGGATGAACCCTGTAACGTTAGTCGAGCCATTTGGCGTAATGCGCGGTTTGCTCGGATTGACAGCTTCGAGGTAGCGGTTTGGGTGCTTGAGCGGATGCGAAAGGCTTTGGATGATTCCAAAAAAAAGTTGAGTTTTATAACTTTCGTCTTTATTAGATTATGGCAAAATAAATGTAGGTACTTCTATGTAGGTAGTTTTGTTTTGTGGAAAATTGTGAGCAATACTGTAACATGGTGATATCCTGAAAGCTTTAGTTGGTATACGAATACAAGCAATTTTTTTGGATAGGTACCATCTTTTGCCCGCGGCTTTGCTTAGTTAGGGTCGGAAATTATTCCACAGGATAGTTTTGTTTTTTTAATATTGGCGCTGACAATCGGGGATAACGTAGCTTCCTATTAGTGAAAGAATTATCGGAATGGGATCAGTAGTTCCAAAGATTACCCCCTACATCCAAACTTACAAACTACCTCTTTATAATAATATTAGTCTAGATGATATTTTTGAGATTTGGGTACCGCGGTTACGCGTTTTTCTCTTTCTCAGCATTTTCTCGCTCGCTTATACAGCATGTCTCAAACCTTACTTTCCGACCGTACCTTAATGATACTTTGAGTTGTACTGTTTTCCAATATGTGATTTAATTAATGGTACCAATTTAAACTTTGGAACAGAATTGTTTGCAAATTGTTAATCGATGTTTCTAAGTGGAAAAAGCATTTCCCTGATGTTATATTAGATTGTGACAGCACCTATGTTTTACCTACCTATTTAAAAGATATCCATTTAGTAAGTAATCTTCGGAATAGGTACCTAAGTGGGCAGACACATTAATAATCCAAATTAATTGTATTTCCAAACCTCCTTAAGCTACCCCGCATAACCTAGATTTATATGCGGATAATAACCTCATAACTGGTTACTGTGAGGTACAAGACATGTAAGGGTTGCCTCGGCCACATGTAGCAAAAGGGCGGATTAGTACGCAGTAAAATTTGTTAAAGAGGACTTTCAGTATACGGGTGCCTCGCGGCTGTGGAACTGACCATTTTTGAAAGACCTCTAAAGACCCTGTCTTATACTCTTCTAGCGTTAAGTCTAACAGATGAAGCGAGGGGCAAGGAAGGTCATGTTACCCTAATGGTTTCTAACATGTATTAATACGAAGCTGCGGACGGGCCAGCTTCGGGTCTCAACTATCTCCCACTTGCAGACACGAACACTATAATCCCCGATAAAGCCCGCACATTTACATTCAATTCTAATTCCGGAACACCCACTTCCACTCGGTTCTGATTGCCTGGTACTTGTCGACGTTGATTAAAATACCCCTTTAGTTAGATAATCTTTGATAATAAATTAACCTATGTCCAAATAAGGCCAGAATACACAAGCCTAACATTCAATTAGGTTAAACTAAAAAGTGCTATTAAAATAGCCTGAAAGAACGTGCACACATAAAATTAAATAATTCAAAGGCAAAGGGCACTTAATTGAGTTTGTTCAGGACAAAACAAAGAGTGAGAAAACTTTTTAAATTGAGTGTCCGTGAAGTGTTGCCAACATGTTGATCTTTTCCAACTGCGCTACTTAGAGGGGACAGCAGCTACCTGCCCGACGTCCCAAGTTAATATTTTCTTTGTTAAGAAAGTCTGCTTTATGTATAACTTAGATACAGTCGAGTTGTTTTTCAAGTCAATTTTGCTGAAGGAACTAGGTAGTTAGGACGTCAAAATTTTTTTTAATCATTTTTTTTTCTTTCAAAACCTGTTCGTCTTGTTGGCCAGACTGCATTTTTGTTAAAAACAAATCCGTTCCCCAGTGGCGTCATTCAGTGAACTTTTTTCTTTAATACCAAATAAAATTACCTTATTTATCAATAAAACACTCTAATACACATGTATCATTCCCAAATTATAATTGAATCCTTTTATGAGCGACATGCATCAAAACAAACAATAAACGTAAACAAAAACTTCGCAAATAACAGTTCATAGCGAAACCGAACTTTTTTACTATCGCTTGATATTTCTATTACACCTATGATAAAATGTTACGATTGCGTATCGAATGGGGCACACGGGGAACTGTATTTTGTATTTGTATGTTTTTTATTTAAAAAACTTCGGAACTACATTATAATCATAAAAGCAATCTCGTTCCCCACCTACAGTTTATGACTCGATGTGTTCCACCTGAAATATACCCAAACTAATATTATAGACGCAAAACTTATTCGGTCTGTCTGTTTTTTACTTTCATGCCTTAACACACAAGTACATCATCAGCTGGGTTAGGAACTTGTATATTTAAGTCGAACGTGTATTTTTGACCTCCACGCGAGCGATACCGTGAGCAAGAGCTAGTCTGCCTATAAAAAAGAAAAATCCACGCCAAAACTTTTGTAAACTTTAAAAAAAAGTCAATATTTTACTCCGTAAAATATCAACAGTTTAATTAATTGATTGGCTCAAGGCTTGAGCCAAAAACAAGCCTCAAGAAAAGCAAAAGATTTATTTTACTTTCGGTAGCAATTAACGTTGAAAGTGAAAAATCTTTCAAAACTCCAGCGCCGCCTGCTATCCGGCGCTTATTCCCTTTCTTTAAATCGAGCAAATTTTTCTTCGAGCGTAAACTTTTTGATTCGACCCCTTTCTACGGCAATCAGGCAAATCTCTTGGCGGCCACATGATACGCCACAGAGTAGCAAAATACAGTTGAACAACTTTAAGTTTTCAAACTCTTCTTATTTTGAGCTGAAAATGTGGTATAAAATGCTGAAAAGGATTAGGTCTATAGACTTACAAAAAATATTTCTTCTTAATACCGCTCTTAAGCACAGGGTAGCCAGAAGAATCAGAGTAAAAAAAGCAGTAAGAGTAGATTTAACACTTTTTTGTTGTACTGTTTGTCGTAGCACTGTACAAATCCGCACAAACAATAATAATGGGCGCCACGGCAAATACAATTAGGTTAATTAATGAATTAAGACCCGTCGAGTTTCTTTATCTTGTTATTAATTTGTCTAAGGCGAGCTACCCAGACGTCTTACAAATGAGAACCGACCAAATATTTGTTTAAAGCCGAGCGATTCACTTAATTCAATCAAACTTGTTATATTATTCATATCTATTTTAGTATAGGAGGTACTTTGTGTTATAGAATTTACTTCTGTATTACGATAACATTCAGTTAAAATAAACTTTTCAGTTTTTTTCAGAGTCAAATATTTTATTTCAGTTGGGAATTTTTCTTAGTTTGTTTAACTTTTAAAGAACAATTTAAGAAAAAAGAAAAAGTTTTAAAACAAAAATTGAAACAAGGAAAAGAAAGCTATAAAATATATTCCATCGCTCTAATATTAGAATCATCAAAAACACCAAACACGTGACAACACATGACGCCCGTCTCAATTTAAAGACGTTAACAAATGTTTGCAAAGAAAATAGCATTAATCAGGGTCAGGAAGCGTCATTTGAATATAAAGCGTATCATGAGGTGCGGCATGTGAGCCTATCATTAGTCATAAACGCGAGAGGCGGCGTTCCCGAAGACGTGACCTGAAGTGTAATCGAGCTACTTCTTATCGGGACATTCGGTACACTGGCGGACATGTGCACTTAGGCGTAAACGACTCACACGTGGTTGGCACGCTTAGTTATTTACACTGTGTGTTTGTGGTGTGCTGTTGCCTCGTGGCTGAAATGATGTTTAATGTTTCTTTAATTTGTGATCATGATCATCAGATGTTACAACATCTGCCGGTGCGGGCTTGTTTATTTTCATTATAGTGATCTTATTTTTAATTTACTGACCAGGAAGATTGTTATTTGCTGAAGATTGTTAATTGGATTCCATATCTTTGGAAGATATGGAATCCAATTTATGGTATAATTTCCCACCTATGCAAGTTAGGAACCCCATGGTAGTCACCTAAATAAACATTGGAATTTGAATATTTCTATACCTCGATACACGACCAGAATATAATGTTAAATCAAAAATAAAAAGGAACGTCGCACCCTTATCCAATAACTAGATTAGGAAGGTATAGACGGTGACAATTGAAACATCACTTCGCCCTGGACCGCACTGAATTTAAATATACGATGTTTCCAGAAGCGTGGTCACCGAATATTATTTAGATGAGCATCAAATTTGTCGGATTTTTGCGGATATATTCTTCGGAACACTCCCTAGGGATTGCGGTTTGTATTCGGATATTTTTATTTCCATTGACCGTTGGTCATAAAGTGGGAATGGCGCTTAGACTTTTTGTGGTGGTATTTTTTATTGGTATAGAATATTCTTCAAAACTGATTAAATTAGGTGGGATTAAAATACAATACTCATTAAAAGCTTGATTAAATTGTGAACAACTATGGAGATGAGCGTATCTGTTGTATTGAAAGACATTTATTTTGAAGAAAATGCCCTGAATCTGAAATCTTTTTCCGGAAAATTACTATTAATGCCATCCAATTTGGTAGAAAGCGGTTAATATTTTCGAAACCTTATCCACAATAAATCAGATATCGCCATCTCATTGGCATTCCTGACGTGCATTTTACCATTCCTCAATGGTGGTGGAATCAGTGCGGTGGTAAAAATCAAATTGAGTGCCCGATAAACACTCTCGACGGAACATGGGGTTCTAGCAAAATTTTGATTACACCGAAAAGTGTTACTTATTCTCAAATAAAAAATACCGGAGGAAAAATTTCGCTGATGTCGATATTGTTATGGCGGGTTTATGTCGAAAATTGGGGGTACGGTTATTGCATGTCATTAGGAATTATGGGCTTCCGAGGTAGGCCGGAGAAAAATTTGCCGGAGGTGAGGTGGCGCTTATACTTTTTTTGCTCGATAATGTAATTATTGGAAATTTATTCCGCACCGCTTAAGTGGCAGGCGGTTGTGTGAACTGTGTTTAGTATCTATTTAGAAGAGATTGTTAAAGACGTTGAAGAAGGGAATTTAAAGCTCACAAAATAATAATAATATCCTTTAGTAGGATTACGGAGATGAATTTATTTCATATTCAATTTTGAGAGCAGATAATACAGTTTTGACAAAACATGCATCTTCAAAATGGTTCACAAGTGAAACTGCTAGCTGTAGTAGGAAAAGTTAACAAGGCATTTACAAATATGACGCTTTCAACTTTTTGTCATAAATAAAACAGCCAATTTATTAATTACACACAAAACACAATACAAAGAATAACACTCACAAGTAATAATAACAAACTTAACAAAGAAATAAACCATCGGAGCGGGCCCTTACACACCGTGATGCATGGGGCTGTTGAAATAATATTATCGTTACCGAGTACTCACACTCCAAGGAAAATCAACATAAAGTGAATAAAAGAAAATTATGAATCGCACCAAAATAAATTACCCCGTGTTGGCGGCAAAATAACATCACATTTGAATGCCTTTTATGCTTTATGGGCCCGTAACTATATGAAATAAGTCCCGGTGCCATTTTATGGGACACGGGAGCACGTACGCGGCATAATTTTTCAAATTTTTGTTGCGAATATGTAACTCTTATTTGAGAGTGCAAAACTTTCTTCTTACGAAAGCCATTTGCTGAAAAATTGTGAATTTATTGCTATCGATACAATTGTAGAAACAAATGAATGTCTAGATCCCACTTGAGTCGTTCGTTATTCATTTTAGGATATTAGGTGATAAGGATTTTGTTTCATTATTGTAATCGTTTCTTTTTCTTTATCGTGTGGTTAGTGTCAAAATTTCATGCTGTCCATGGGCCTCTGACTTGGCTTAACATGCCGTCAAGAAATATCTTTAGACACGCTGGTTTCCTCTCGATGTTTTCTTTCACCGAAGCAAGTGATAATTATACAATACGCACATGAATCCGAAAAATCGTGCGACCATCTTCGTAGCGTAGCTGGTAGCATCTGATGAGAGAAGTCAATTAACTGCTAATGGCGTATGATGACAATGAGGTCTAACCTAACCATCACAGTCTTATCTTATAACACAGTATTTAAATGTAACGTCAAAATCTCGACAGGCAGAACCAAAACTCGCTTCAAAAACCAAATGCTTCCAAACCACACGATCAACCATCAGACATTCACACAAAAACACCCACAAGGTTAACTGTTTGTTTATTTTCCAGACATTTGAAGCGTTAGTCCGTCAGGTGAGAGGTGTAATGGTGTGCGACTCTCCCCGTTTGCGCTTTCCACGCCGCCTGTGTCCACCGGCGAAATATTTCATGCGCCAATGAACGCATTCTGGTCCCCGAATTATGACGGTCAACTGGTCAACCGGCTGAGGAGTCCGTTCGTAATCAGATCAACAAACACAGCCGCTGATAAAAGGTAAAACGTTATTGTTTTGGTTATCTATGTGGATGAATGGTGGATGGATTCGATAATTTGATTAAAATTCAGTGATGGTACCGTTAGATTATTTGAAATCTTGTCGAAACATACAGATGTCTACTCAGTCTGTCTTAACTTTGAAGGAAGATATGACCGGTAGGTAATCAAATCAATCAATCAATCAAAAGTCATTCAAATTAGTAATAATAGTTTATTCAATTTGACTTTTTGAGCTTCAAAAATTGCCCTCCACAAACTTTGCCACTTTCAAGTTCCCATTAAATATTTGGTCAGTACAGCACTTTAGTTTTTAATACATCTATAACAGCCGATTATAGTGGGTCTTCTTCGTGCAAAATCTTTTAATTCTAGCGTCTAGCTCGACGCAAGAAGCTCTAAAACAGTTACTTTTAAAAGACACAAAGTATGTAGTTACAAGCAAGATAACAAGAATTCTTAGTTAGGTCCTACTAACTACGTATTCTTACTGCTACACAATCAAACTCGCCACTTTTACTGCTTATACCAAATACAAATTCAGTAAAGCCAAGTATAGTTTGGCAAGTTTCCGTCGTTCAAGACGTGACCGACATGGTTGGATGTAACAGCGTCGGATTTGCAACTTGAATGTTTAGCGGCACCTGCTAGGGCCATCGACTCATAATATTCGGCTTAGCGCGCCTCCCTCGCGTTTTATATTGAACGGCTTGAACTTAGGGGGTGAATACATGTGTAAACAAATCGACAATGCGTTATTGATTTTTTTGGGATGACCTTTTGTTTGTACACATTGAGCTTTAAAATAAGCAGGAACTGTTAGTTATGTTGCGATGGGTAATATTTGGAAGGAGTCCGAAGAGAGACTTACAAAACTGAAGGCAAAATAAAAGTAAGTATACCTACCTGATGTCAGAGTTTTTATGCCACCCATAGGCCTCTGACTTGGCTGTATATGCCGTCAAGACATATCTCTCAGGCCATACTGGTTTCCTCACAATGTTTTCCAATATACCAACTTAGTAAACGTGTGATACATATCTGTTTATCGAGGCAGTCAGCAGTAAATGAAACTCATTCCAATAAATCAACAGTCAGACGCCCATCATTTTCTCACATCGGGACAGAAACAACGAAATGCGTTGTCATCAATTCCGTTTCTGTTCCGTTGATAGTTTTCCCATAAATGACCACCTCGGGGTGGCAATAAAATCGCCCACTATCTGCCCAGTTTTCCGATACACTGGCTGCCTACAGGCCACTGCGGACGCAGCTAACAATTATCTAAATAGCCATCTACATTCTTACCCCTTACATTTTATTATTACCGGTCAATTTATCCGATAGTCTGGTGCGGTGTTCGCAAATCTCTTCCATACTCCTGTTTGCCTGGTAGATTTGCCGATATCGTTGGAAACTGCCCAAGAAATAAAACAGGGGATTTTCATGGTGTTACGAACAAGTTTTCTTCTATGTTGATATTATCATACGTAATTGCGTTTGTGTTTGCGGTACAGATTTTATTGAGTAAACTTTGCTACATTTCATTTCATTTTGTTTAGATATCTTTGTAGGATATACACAGTTTTGTGGTAACATCACATCCAAGTTTTTTTTCGTCAATTTTACCAAGATGAAGAAAAAGCCATGTAGATATTTGCCGTTTTTGATAAATATTTACAAACAAACGTAGTTTATGAACAAAAAATACATTTTCTATAATTTTCCCTAAAATAAATTAGTGTCATGGTCTCCGAGGGGATAGTTTCTTAGACACAATAGGTGGTGATTTAAAATAAAGCCACCCACGGTTGTCAAACGGACCCCGCGCCTTGCGGTCTGAACTTAATGTGCTGGACATTCAGAATTTAGACGTTTGGGTAGCCCAGAGAGTATGGAACTAATAGAGGGCGACATTCGCTTTTTTCTGTGGCTTTTACATTTCATGTGCTAGAGTGAATAAAATGTCGGTTAACGTTTTGTGATACTGATAAGTAAAGTAAAATATAAAATACTTGTCATATTTTTTAAATTATTTATTTCTGTAATTATATTGGAAATAAAAACAATAGAATAGCCTAAACTTACAACAACCTAAAACATAGCATCATAAAACTCCTCCTCAACGCTGTCAGATAATGTGCCCAAGAGACTGGCAGCATTATCACGTTGTACGGCAATGCTAGGTAATTCACTTAAATCAATTTATTAATATATTGAAGTCAATCTTAAAATTCGAAACCTTATTTTAGCTGGCCAAACACCCACAATAAATACTCAAAAAACTGCACCCCACTTTTTTCAGTTGCCAGATTTTCCACCAGGTTCCACCGTCACTTCTGCTATTCCTAACTCTGTATCCCAAATATTCGTCCGCTGTCGATTGCTGACTGGTCCTTCCTTACATTGTCTCGGCGAGGGAGCGGTGCGGGGAGCGGTGCGGGCGGCGGTGCGGGCGGCGTTGCGGGCGGAGACAAAAGAAACGCATCGCTCACCGCCGCGCTGGACACAATGACCGGGGCCTATTTATCTTTAGGATTAACTTGCTTATCGCTGACCGGCTGCCCTTGAGTTATTATGTTTTTGAGGATTTCAACTTAGTAAGTTTTGCAGGGTGGTTTTTTGTTGCAGAAAAGCTTAGTGTATCAGTTTTGTAGCGAATAATACGAGTAGATGATGTAGGAAGGGAATTTTAAGGTTACAATTCTTCTAACCAATCAAAACTAAACGGAGCTGAACAAAATCAGAATTTAAACCAGTTGGTCAAGACGCAAAATTCACAGTCTCACCATTTAATTTTATGGTCCCCACAAAGCAAATAAGACATCAGCATTATTCCCACAAAAACAAAACACAATTAAGAAGTTAAATTATTCAGATGACAGGCCCCGGGGGATACTAATGTCCCTCTTAGCACTTTAATAGTGTGAGGAGTCCCCAAGCGACGGTCAAGTACTGTGGACAGCCCAAAGGCGTTTCGGGACCATTAATGCCCGCCCGACCGGCACCTCCCCTACTTTGTTCCCTCAAATTAGTTCACCAAAGAAAACGTAATCTCGATGTCACCTTCATTCCACTTACGAAATGAATCTTTTCGAGACATTCAGAGTCAGACAGCTTTTACCAAAATATTAATATTGGCCACGTAACGCAAGGGTGAATACTAAATTAACATCCGCTACCTTCGGCAAACATTGCCAAGACACCGGCTCGTAATACAATGTTTGCTTCCATGTAAGGGCCTTTCGATGAATCTTAATCTTCCTGAGTCAGGTTACCCTCTAACCCGCATGTGTATAACTTAATCGGCGCCCCCCTTCCTCCCTGACTTGCCTCTAATTGTTTGCTCTCGATATTGTCGACGGCCGTGTATTCGTAATGTTCTATAGGTAGTCCTTGTTTGCGCAAACAACATTAGTCAGGAGTTATATTAATCAAGTAATAGGACTTGATCCTTGTACATTTACTTTTCTCAGCGATTTACGTCGTAAGAAAGACGAAATTAAACGTAACTCTGAAGAAAGTCGTCTTTTTATTGCATGTACGCGTTGATTATGGCAAGGTGTTCTCATTACAAAGGAGTCAAGTCGGAGGGCCCTCGTTCTCAATTGCCGTGACGAATCGCACTCATAAACTCACATGTTCCTTTTCCTTATACACTCCTAGTACTTCCTGCTGCAACTTATGAACTTTTCCTTAATTAAATGGGACTTTATTATTATTGGTAAACATATTTAAAGTCTGACACATGTGGAGTTACGCTTCGTTTTGGGGGAACCGAATGATATAGTAAAAATGGCAATTTTTCTGGAATTGAATAGAATTAAAAGTGGAGACCACAATAGCTGCAAAAGAAAAAGATTAGGAAGCTCCGCGTTTTATTTTAGATCCTGTACAGCAATTAAAAAAGCCACCGTTTCCTCCATCTCGTCGCCGACCGAAAATAAACACAGAATACGTTTCGCGTGTTTTCCTTTAATTAGCATATCACTGTTGTCTTGCGCTCCGCTCGTTACATCATTTCCATATGGAAAAATGATACGAATCCCGAGCGTTTAGATACCCCTGTGACGCAATATGTCGGTTTGTTCGGGACGTTCGTGTCGCAAGAAACACCCTCCCAGGCTCCCATACGCGAAAATTATACGGTAGCAAAACGCATTAATTTGCCATATTAATTTGGCCGTAAAACTCTGCTCGCGACAAGCCGACGGGGAATTTCTGAAGTTTGGCGTCCCAAGCGGCCGCTTGTTCACACAATCGTTGTTCAACACGGTGGCTTTATGAGCCTACAGCTATTGAAGAAAATACCGAAGCGATGCTCCGTGTTATGTTATTGCTAATAACGGTGTTGTAAACCCTTTCGTTACACGGTATATTGTTGTGAATGTTACATTTAAGTTGTATGTTACAGGTGAAATTGGTGGGACATACTCGCCCATATTGTCTGTGAAGAAATGTAGGTAATGTATTTTTAAAGTACTTCATGTGTACTTCATAGAAAACGAACGGTCATAAAGAGTTAACAACCTTAATCATTAAATGCACTAGTTTTATTATTAACCGCACACACATATTGTGAAAACCCTATGTAAAATTCCTACATTTGTATCTTTGTACTGTTGTCTGTGTTCAAATAAGAGTACTATATTCTATCCTACACACTATTGCTGATTGATTATAAACTAAAACGTGCCAATAACTCACTTACCGGTTACTTTCCTTTTCAGAGGTGCAGTGGAGCGATTCATCAGGGCTGACAGTTATCGGCAGAGTTCATTTTTAACGCCATTGTTGACGTGTCCATCTACAGAACCCAGCGGCACAACACGTGGAGTGCCGGACCCTTGGGGATGAGTGGTCAATCGACACGTAATTTATGGTGGTTGTGGATATAGATGCAACACTTGAGGTGTGAAAGCTTTTCTGAAGTCACAGAAATGGGTAGGGAAGATAAGCTTCGGGAAAAAATTGTGGATTCCATGAAAAATTTACACTGTCCGTTATAAACTTGCCTTTCAAATTCAAGTTCATCATTAAGTGGAGGTCGGTCAAAGGTCACTGTAGATGGTGTGACCATAGCTAGGTCCCGATCTTGGTTAGCAGCACCGACCATTAGTTACACACGTTACTTTTGCCCATGTATGTTCTATTACCGTCCGCCCGTCTACACTCGTCTTTATATGTAGATGGGCGTTAATGCCAATACCACTTTTACATTACACGGGTATTTCTTATGTAGCTAAAGAAATCTCTACCGCTACTACTATAAACCAGAATCTGCCGATTCAAATTAATTTGAACACAGCACCTACCCGTCTTCCTGACTGTGCATTTTCTTACCTAATTTCCAAAACATCCCACAGACGTCTAAAACTAATAGTCTCAGATCACACGGCAATATGTTACACCATAACTCATCCCCGCCTATCGGAGCCGCTATCAAATCCCGTGATAAGCGTTTTCTCATGACTTGCATATTCCGCTGATGTTACAGTGGAAATTCAGATACGGTTCGGTTCTGGTGATTTTGGTAATGGATGAACTGGTCCTTCTGGAAATGGTAAAATTGGTCCTCCTTGGAATATGAGTTTTATTTTGAATGTGTTTTTGTTTTAATATTGGTAAGCTGCCTGTTGTAATTGGAATACCCGTGCCCAAAGTTTAAGTGGAAGTTAAAGGATTGATAAAATGAAAGACGATGGTGGGAAGTTAGTCGAAAGAGGCTAATTAGAGTAGTAATGGTACTACCTAGATTTAATTTTTTTTGTTTCTAAAATTAGCCTTCAACAGATGAAAATTGGTCAAAACAGGCCACACTTAACCGAACGTACTGTTTAGAAATAGACTAAGAAAAATCATTTTAAAATAAATCTGGAGTTTTCCTACTGCTCATTTTTTTACAGTAACATCTACCAGATTCGAAGATAGGAAGGGAGAGCGACCACGCGTGTCTCAAGCAATCGACATGTTTATCGCTTTAATATAAAATAAAGGGAACGGGGTACCGATATGCCAATAGATGAAAAACTTCTACACGAGATTCGGAAACGGAAATTGTATTTTTTTTTTGGTGTAAGCTGTCAAAAGATTATTTTAGAGTGATTGATGGTCTGAAGTTTTGTTGGTTTTTAATCTAAGCTATATTACATTTACCTACGTCTTTTTCAATGGCATTTCATCTCTGGTTTTCGACTTGAAAACATGCTTTAAAAATAAATGCTCATAGTTTATTTTTCTTTCCATTTACATAAATGCAAAAGCTACTGTGTCTTGGCACCAATTTTTACCTGGACATATTTGATATTCGCTGTAGTTTTATCAGTATTATTTAAAACAGGCAAAATTATAAAGACAGAAATCCATACATTTACTCAAATCCAAATAGACCATAGATCTTCCATATGCAATAAACATCACACATGAAGAATTCAGGCCACGGATAACTTCGTAAGGGGTGCACACTGAATAATTTTATTTGTTTATAATTTTAATAACTCCCCACGCTCCTCGTATATTACGGTCTCTGCCCTGCTCCGCGAAACACGGGGTGTGCATACATTTTTCACATCGCGGGTACAATACGGAATATTGTCACTTTAGAATTTGCTACGGGGCGCAGTGTCGAGGGCGATATTTATAGATTATCCCGGATTTTCCTCTCGAAATATTCCATGTAAGGCCATAAACATATTTCTGCATCAACGTATTACAGGAGATCATAGAAAAATTGCTCTAGTCATGCAAGAAGAATGAGTTTTGCTACATGATTTTCTAATTTAACATAATGGCAAAAAGTCCATCTCGGTACTTTGTGCTTGAAGTGTCAAATAAATAAAATAAGTAAATATAGAGGTCTTCAGGACACATATTTTACAAAAGTTTTCAAAAACAAACAAATGACTGTTCAACAAGATTTATGATTGAGCTTGCAAAATTATTGTGTTATAAAAGCAATTTTACTAAAAGTATACAAACACTGATATAACAATTAGTAGTAAAACACAAATGTAAAAGAAATAATAAGTTTTAAATATTTTGTTTTTCATTCACGTTCGGTTTACAACCACACTCCTGCGTGACGCTAAAGTCAACGTGCGAGATTTGAATTCCAAATTCAAATTCTCGGTTTTCGATATTCACCTTTCTGTTTTTCTTCTTATTGTTTATCTACCGTCTTTTATTTTGTTACTGGCACATGACTTTCTTTTGGAAAATAAACGTTGTGTTGAGCAGAACAAAATAGAAAAATAAAGTTAGTGTTCACTACAAGAAATGTTATGTTTTTGTAACGATCAGGAGACCTTACGCACCGACCGTAGAAACCCGTCCCGTCCGTAGAATTTCCTAATTCTAAATACTTATATTATTATATAGAATTTTTAGATTCTTGAATTGCTTCTTCATTTTTGCTTCTAATTAAAACAAATAGAATTTTACCCCGTTTTCTTCTACATCCCAAAGTAACATTTCAAGAGCCTCCATATTGAATCGTCCCACTCTACCAGGATCGCATAAGTACGCAGCGGTCACCCCTGTTGTCTTAGTAAGCACTAAGCGCAGGTCAAGTAAACATCCATAATGGATTCTACCCGAGTCGGTAAATTATCATCTTCCCGGATATTGAATATATTAAGGCAATATTGCTCCAACTGAACATGCAAAGTAGGAATTATGTATCTGTGTAATTGGTGTTTTGGTTAGCTGTGGTTTGACAATTATTGGCCATATTTTCTGCGCCAAAAATATAAAAGTGGCCAACTGCTACCGGTTCTCATAACTTCGTCAATTCTAAACCGATTTGAAAAATCCTTATTATATAGGCCATCTAGATAAGTTCAGCGTTTTGGCTTGGCAATGAATGTGTTAAATACGTATTTTTTCTTCTTGAGCTATTTTGATGACATGATGATGTTTTAATAACTTCTAGATACAATGTAAAATTAATTCATGACAAGAATTTGTGCGGTATACTACAACTAACAGGGTAAAAAAAAACTTTCTAAAGTTATACCACAGATAATATAATATACTGTCACTTACGGGATTTCTTCCGTGATTACAGTTCATTATTTTGAGCTCCCGATATTTCGACGCTGTTGCTAGCGCCGTGATGTTATTTTGTCACTAAAATTTGATAAGTTATTATAATGGTTAGATTACTAGAAATTTATTAATTTTGCGTTTGTGGTGTTTACCCTAAGTGAGTGTTACTCTGTTATCTTTGTTTAAAAATAGTGTTATGTTTATTATTAGTGTAAACAGTCGTTGGTGAACCAATAAATGATCGCGGGTTGACTGGAGAATGCGGGTGGATGGAAAATAATTTGTTAGGAGCAGACAAATCTACCTAACCTCTTTCTAAAAAGTCTAAAATAACTTTCGGAAGTCGGTGACAAAAAAATCAATGAAACAAACAAAGTCAGCGACCTCCGAAAATAAAGTTATTTTAGACTTTTTTTTGAAGTCGGGTTTTTTTCGCAGAAAGTTTTTTTAGGATGAAGAAATGCATTATGGTTCAAGTAGAAAAGTGAAAAAAGATTAAAACATCGTGTAATAGAAAGAAATATATATAAAAAGACGACGTATCGTCACCTGGTGCAGTCTACGGTCAAATTTTTGGAAGACTTTTGTCACCTAAAGCAGTATTTTGAGTTATTGTTTTTAAATATAAACCTATCGTTTGACACTATTTTCATTAAAATATCTGCACTAATTATAATTCACATTTTCAAGTTACGCATAGCATAGCATAGCATAGTCAGCCTATAATGTTCCCACTGCTGGGACACAGGCCTCCTCTCTATGAGAGGGAATGGGCTGTAATCTACCACGCGGGCCCAGTGCGGGTTGGTAGATGTCAAGTTACGTACCTAATTATAAATTCGGAACTCGCCAAAGAAATTTTTTGGTTTTTCCGACAACATGTAAGGCCGTAAGACAACAGGGGTGGCCGCTGCGTACTTATAGAGTAGTATATGCGATCCTGGTAGAGTGGGACGATTAAATATACCCCTTGACTGCTTTAGGGTGACAAAGGTCACCCAGAAAACGTAGTACGATACGTCGTCTGATTATATCTATTTCTTTCTATTACACGATGTTTCAATCCTTTTTCTATTTTCTTGTGCATTTCTTCATGCTTAAAAAAACTTTCAGCGAAAAAAAACCGACTTCCAAAAAAACACTAAAAAGTCTAAAATAACTTTTCTTTCGGAAGTCGGTAGCAAAAAAGTCAATGAAACAAACAAAGTCACACACATATTGAAGATGGCGTCGAGGAAACTTTTCAAGATTATTGATGTGACAGTTGAAAATGCTTGTTAAGAGGTTAATGACTTGACTTAACTAACTAATTAAAAAGTGAGAACATAACTTTACATATTGTCGGAAAAACCAGAAATTTTCCTCGGCGCCATCTTTGTATTTTTATTTTGACCTCATTTTCGTTATCAGCGACCCCGAAAACTACACCCATGACAGATAAACCAAAAATTTTCCTCGGTGAATTACGAATTTATAAATACGTAACTTGAAAATGTGAATTATAATTAGTGCAGATATTTTGATGAAAATAGTGTCAAACGATAGGTTTATATTTAAAAATATTAACTCAAAAGGATTTAGGTCGATAAATTAATTAGTTTAGAAAATATGATGAAAATTGTAAATTGTAAACGAAACGCTTCGGAGGGATGCACTTACTAGCGATTACGTCACATAGACGTTTGCCAATAAAGTAATAGAAACAGCAGTTACAGTTAATGTTTCTTTAACTGTTTATCTGAGACAGCAACGTTCCGTTGACTGTTAGTATTTTATTGAAAACGGCCGTTAGTAAGCACTAAGCGCAGGTCAAGTAAACATCCATATTGGATTCAACCCGAGTCGGTAAATTATCATCTTCCCCGATATTGAATATATTAAGGCAATATTGCTCCAACTGAACATGCAAAGCAGGAATTATGTGTCTGTGTAATTGGTGTTTTGGTTAGCTGTGGTTGACAATTATTGGCCAAATGTTTTGACTACTGTTATAATTGAATGGTCTAAATAGCAAGTTGAACAACCAAGATGGTTCCTTCAAAATAAAAAGTCGAAGCCACATCTGCATAATGAGCAAAGATGATAAAGAAATACCTTCCCAGGATTGCAATCACTGACAAAAGGAAAGTAATTAGCTTGTGCGAAATCAAAGCGAAAGTATACCGAAGACTCGAAGGAGATGGCGTCCAAGCAATAATGGCGAAGGAGATGAACCAGACCAGCCGGGCCTTGAATATTAATCGACTAAGGGAAATGGATTAAAAATTCGTGTCCGTGTCCCTACAACCGCAAGCAGCCTCCGTCACGATCTCTCGTGTTTTCCAACAAGTTTTTTTAAACATTCCGATCTCATTTGCATTATTTTTTTCCTTTCCCTCTTGAATAATTTAATGAATCTTAAGAAATATCGCCTTCTGCGGTTTGGAGGGACGTCTTTATGTTGATATTGTTCTTTAATTTCGAAACAATGTAGGTATGCATGAATGCAAACATCACAATGGAACAATAAAATAAAAATAGCTGAACAAGAAAATGCTAACACGATTTTTAAATTAGACTTTTTTTTCGGTAAACCTCCTTAAAAGGATTCGCGCTGAGTGTAACAAAATTTAACGGATATTAAAAAGTTTAACTCGTCGTACCGGAGTTAATATTGACGGGCGTGGCAGATGGAAAGAAAGGGTTTCTTCAAAAGAATTCAAACGGTGACAAAAAGGCGTAAAGAATCACGGGCGGGAAGGGGTGAAGTAACTTATGCGGCGAAGAAAGAGCCCCAAGAATTAACAAAAATAAAAGGTGACGGCCGCGACGCTGTTTACGGAGTGGCGAGGGGCGACCCTTAATTAAAGGCTTTTGGACTTTTCGCGATGCAATTTGCCTAAAAGACAAGAATTATTTTTATTGAAGTCATCACTAATTTCGGAAGAAAAGAGGGGGTGAAAGGACCGCTCCTTTGTTGTGGACAAATGGCATTTAATTGCGCGGTTTTTGGGACCAATTCGGAAAATAATCGCTCGCCGCCTGATTGTTAAATGCCCCTTAATGTCTGAAATGTTTGAGAAATATGCATTGTTTAAATGAGTGTTATTTTTTCTAATGGATTTTTGTTGCCAATCAATCTTTATTCGTTATCAACTATTTCTATATGCTTCCACAAAAAGGACATCGGTGCCCATTTATTTTCAAGAAACTTTGCTAGCGTCTCATCATTATCTCCACAGATAAAGATTTACTAAGTTAGCTAGTTATATACAACATTATTTTTAGTACCTATATGCGAAACCTGAGTATAGTTTGTTCAGAATAAGTAATTGAATCGATTCCAATAATTTTTTAACCATGTTATATTTTTTCCCAAAAATATTAAAAAAAGTTAAAAGTTGGATACCGTGCAACTTTGGGTACCTATCGCAATAATGTAGGTACCTACTGCCAAATTATTATTATCAATGAGCTCAAGACGACGCTGGAGGCGCGCGCTGCGTGGTGACCACGTTTTTGTGCGGACAACTAGGTAACAGAACAAGCTTTTAACTTTGTGATTTTTCATGATACAGTTTTGAAATTTTGTACTTAGATTCTTTACATAAAAATACTAGACACGTGTATCAGGTTTCGCATATACTTATACTAATGTTGTATAGTCTTCAGGCTACTCACGGCTAACGAGCTTAAACCTTTATGGATACCTACTAGTTTCGTAGTTCTCTTAATAAAATTTCTTGAGACGCCATCAAATCTTAACAATAAGCACCACCTGGTCCTTCCACACCTACTTATTTATCCGTAACAAGGAAAAGATTTCTAATTAAGTTTAGAAATGCTTAAACAAATTTTAAGTAGTATTAATTGTCTTCCTCCTTTATTAATAAAAGTCCAACTGGAGTCGAAAAAATTTGAGTGGAGACAGTTGTTCACAAATCCTTGATTCGGCCGAGGGTCGTACGGAGTGCAAAAATTAAAATCATAAGAAAATAATTAAAGTCCGTAAGGGGATTTATTGGACAGAGCAGACGTGATTAATTGGTTTTCTTGGATAAATTCGGGGAAAAGCAATAAGTGTCAATGTTGTGCGTTCGCGATTCATTGGAAAAATTAATAAAGAAAATTTTAATTAATGCGCTGGTATGTTCTTACTTTAGACGTGTTTTGGTCCTTTGATTATTAATTGTGACATTGTTTAATCTAAATTACAACTTTTGCAGGTTATTCTAAAAATTATTCGTTCAACTAAGGAATTTTATGAAAAAATTCTATGATTAAATTCATCATCCTCATATGACAAAAGGAATTCAACTTTCTATCTTTTGAATAATTAGCAAGTAAAATATAACTAATCCTGATTATGTAATCAGATCTTATTCGTATTCTAAAAACTTACATCTTATTAAGTAAGTTACCATACTGACTGGAATTTCAATCATATACGTCCACCGACAAAATCCCCAAACAAATAATTAATAATATCTAAAACCCAAAACAATTCTCCGTTATTAAAATATCTGAGAACAAATGGCATCAATTTAATAATTCAGTTACAGCAATCAGTTCTAATTTGGGGCGAAGCGGCGGCGGGTTGAACTTGACCATTAATAAATGGCAATGATACTTCAAAGTTAACCCTCTCGCCGCTGCTGAGGATAATGAGAGGTATCAGCCTCCACTTGTGTTTCAAATGTCTAATCTGATGGATTAAGCAGGTTTTCATGGGGATGAAAAACAATGCGACTCAAAAGTTTACCGTATAGTTACATTTTGGTCCTTATGTTTTTCAGATGTGAAAGGTGAGTGTGTTTTTGAGCGAATTTTTTTTTAATGATGTTATTTTACCATCGATTGTTTAAAGTTGAGATTAACTATTTATGTATTCCAAAAAAAAAGGGATTATCTACTACTAAACCTGTCTTGCATACTTATACTGTCACTTACGCGATATTTTCCGTGATTGTTCTTTATTTTGAGGTCCCGATATTTCGACGCTGTTGCAAGCGCCATGATCGCGGGTTGACTCTCGGGTTGATATCGGGAGCTCAAAATAAGGAACAATCACGGAAGATATCCCGTAAGTGACAGTATAAGACACACAGTAGTGACAGTGAGTGTGTGTAGTCGAAGCTTTTTCATGTAGTTAATTTTGTTATGATGGCTGTTATGCAGTGTGAGCAACAGAGTAATTATGCTGTAGTATATAGTAACTTGGTGTGAATGTCCAAAGAATTTACTTTTTTTTTCTTTCTGTATTTTAAAAGTGGAGACCTGTAATTGGCTTTCAGACTATTGTACTGTCCTTGATCTGTTTGTTTTAGCTGTAAGTCTCCCATGTTATCTAAATAAATAAGTTTAGTTGTAAACCGTGCAAACTTAAAACAGCGCATATCTTATATTGCATATCTTTGAATAATCTGTCTTGGATAGTTGTTACCTCTTAGTTAATTCAGGTCCTCAGTATAATAAACCATGCTTCAGTAACGAGAACATTATGTAACACTCTGATAATGAACTAGTGTTGTCTGTGTGAAAAACGAACAACTTGCGCCTATCCATAGAGCAAATCACGGAAACCAATAGACCATCAAACACAGGTTTAGAGATCGTTACCTAGTTTCTGCAAAGATAAACAGCACTAGTTACCATGCCTTCATAATTCACATTGCAATAAAACGGACATTAGAACCGTTATACACTTAAAATCGCATAAAATATCGCTCGCTTTAACCTTTTTAATGGTCTTGGCTCACCCTAGGGGAAAACAAAAGCGGAAAAAAAAACTTTGCAAAAAGTAGTGTATTCTGGTGATATTTATTATTATATTAAAAGTGGGGGATGGTGGCCAAGTTTGAAAAAACGTTGCTGTGAGTTTTATTAAGAATACACTGCGTTTTTCTTTAACATTATTTAAGAAGGTTGAGAAGACAGAAGACACTGGACAGCGAAATGAAGCTCGAATTTTGAATGCCGTTTCTGAGGTCGCTCGGTAAGAATTTCGCCGTCGGCAAACGTCGGACGATTACTGCACCGACCACCGAATTTATGGTCAAACTTCTGTGTGAAGGCGACGGCGCGAGTTTTTATTATGATCAGCCCAGTGGACCGTGAAAGCAAGTTGCCGCGGGGAGACGTAATTTCCATACCTCATGTCTGTTTCTGTCGCCCTGGTACTTTCTTAATAAAAGTTGCGGTTCTGTTTTTATTATTACTAAATTAAATAAGTTTATGCGGTTTCGTATGGTAAAATATGATACATCTTGATAATTATTTGTTATTAACTTATTTTACAATGCGTAAAGTTCGTGTTAGCAGTCGAGAATTTTCGTCATGCAAGCTACAGTTTATAATTCAAACAGCATTGTTTGAAAAAAAAAACACATTTTCATATTCACATAACCACTTTTTACAATTCTCATAAGTACTAAAAATACTAACTTATCACTGAAAAAATAATGTAAAATTCCTTAATTAATACAGCTTCCTACACCCCGAACAAACTAAACAAAACTCAGAATAAAAATTAGTCAATCGTCAGAAAAAGAAAAGAAAAATAAACAGACGAATCGCAAACTCTCCGTCATGAAAACTAAGTAAGACGTGAAAAATGGGAATATGAAAAGAAATAATTTTCCGCGCGAGTCGGCTGTGCAAATGAGCTGAATCAAGGAACTGCTCACGCGAATGATTGAACGGTGTTTTCTGATGAAACAATATTTAAAGTTCGAATCGTTAGCAAGAAGACGAAAGCCCATTGTAATAAAGGTACCTACAGCGATAGTCTATTGGTTATTTATGAAAAGGATTATTTTGTTTTGATGACGTGTAAAGCTGACACGTTTTTGTTTATTTTTTACTACCTAATTATTGTTTTGACAGTAAATCGCAATTCGTTACATCTACGAAGGTAATGAACTTTATTAACATATTTTGTTGCTATTATACTAATTGTGTAGTTCAGTTTGTGTTGCGTAATTGAATTTAAAAAAAAATCGTTATGTCCTAATCCAAGTTATGGTCTACCCGTGTGCCTAGTGCCTAATTTCATCGAAATCGCTCATCCGTAAAGGCGCCAAAATAAAAGATAAACTTACTTTACATAATTATTATATTAGTATGGACATAGACCACCATGGAAATAATGATAGCAGAACAATATCGCAGTTCACCGCTGGGCATAGATCTCTCCCAAGTTGCGGTACGACACCCACTTCTTTGAGGTCAAGCATCCAGTTTGTCCGAGCCGAATTTCATCTAAACATGTAGTATTATTATCATCTACGACAAGACAGCCATAACGTCGCAAATAGCTGACAAATATTTCGCTGTTTTGATTAATTTGGCAATATTACTGTTTGGAAATGAGAAATATGGCTAACTAGTGATCTAAAATATTGATTATGAAATGCAATAATTAATATCGAAACACCGAATATTTAGTTTAAGATGTAAAAAAAGTATTTGGAAACTTTCCAAATGTCTTTTTTACACCTAAAACGGTTACAGCATCAAATTCAGTGTTTTAATTGCAATTCATTATTAATATTCTAGTTCACTAGTAAGCTATATTTCTCATTTCCATTCAGTAATATTGCCAAATTAATTAAAACAGGTTAGCATTTGATATCCATTTGCGACGTTGCCAACTTTTTTGATACATGGCTCCTAATTGAACATCACGCACTTAATATCAGTAGTAGGCGTAGCAGCCCGCGAAATTTTTTCTTGCCTTAGGAAACGTGTACAGGTCCTGCCATCTGTCGGTCAATTACCGCTGACGTAAAATTAAATTATTTTATGTACTTTTGAAATAGAAGTAGATATTATTTTTATGTAACCTTACGGAATTTATGGATGGAGAAGTACGTTAGTGTAGATAAGTGTTACTTCCCATAATAAGCCTCCACCCACCTCTTCTGCTATAAATTAAGTAGGATTTTGCATACCTAGTCATAATATGGCTGGCAGGGCTAGATTTTCTGCTTTTTATTATTTAAAATCAACCTCAAGTTAGTAAATGTTAATTCATCGGTGCCTGCCTTAGCCTCCTGTGCAAACGTTCATTATTATAATCGCATCATCATCATTCTCTTGCCCTTATCTCAATTTATTTGGGGTTGGTACAGCATATCGTCTTCTTCCATACTTCTCTATTACTCGTCATCTCAGCAGTCACCTCCTTTCTAGCCAAATCATCCTTTACACAGTCCATGTATTGTTTCTTTGGTCTTCCGCTACTCTGATAATAGTAATTGCATACGGTACCTAGTCCGCCATCTGTGACTGAATAGTTGTACTATTCTAGTTTACGTACTTTCTACTGCCATATTATACTCCTTGTATCTTGTCTGGAAACAGCGACATCTAGTTTCATATTCATGAAGAAAAATGTCACGCGACACTGGCGTCATTTATAGAAGGACCACTTTAAGTGTGCAGTTCAAGGTGGCGCTGCTTGTCAAGAAATTTTGCGTCGTTATGTTAAACTAGGCACATTTATTTTAGTTCTGGTTTTGCCCGCCTGCACAGATAAGTTGGTTGAAGTGTACATTTCGAATGATCTAGCGGATTCATTCAATGTTCCTTAACAGCTTTGGTACCCTAGTACCTCTTGACTGACAAGAGCCACATTACCGTGTCGAGTGGACGAGCGGCGGCGACCGCACGACCTAGAAAAAATGTTCGCACCGAGTGGCGCGGAAAACTAAAAGATGTGGAATGTTTCGTTGAGAGCTCCTTAAAAGTATGTTATCCTGGTAATTTATAACTGAAGAACCGCATTACGTGTCGAGGAACGGTGCAGAATTTTCGCGATGACAATACTATTCGCGCGGAAACGTATTAACCTAGCTCCATATAAATTATGTTACACTGGTAATCTGTAGCTGAACGGTCACATTTTGTACACACGGGTGGTTCACTAAAATGTCTACGCGCAATGAGCATGGCTCCTTGTATACAATCATACCCTGGTACCACCTCACCGTCAAGAGTCACATTGTGTCCGTTATCTTTGGAACCACCAATTTTTTTAGATCGCAGCCAATCGGATAGCTTCTTGTAGCCTATCTTACCCTAGTATATCTTCAGCCACGTAGTGTTGAGTCAAGTTGCCTTTGGTAACTCTAGTTCCATTCCGTTATCATGGTCGGTACATTTTGCGGTTCGTATAAATGAAACTAAATATTACATAATATGTTACGTTTCCGGATGACAGCGATGTGGAGGAGTACTTAGACGCCTAAGCACCCTGTTGTTTACTTAGTTTATCTATACTCTAAACCAGGGGTGTCCAACATAATTTTATGGAGGGCCTTTTGTATTTTTGTAACCATAGCGGGCCAAAAGAAATGGACCTCCTTTTTTCCTATCCTGTTAAGTATAGACATGTAGTGTCGATTCCTGATCTATGGTTCGTCCAAGTGAATATATAATCTGTGGTCGTGCGCCTCTACTTACGAATTAATAAAACACTTCTGTGTCACTCCTGGGCAAAGGCCTCCTCCACTCCTTCTATTTCTCGCGAACCCGCGGGGCCTCCTTCCAGTTCTGACGGAACCTGTCTAGTTCGTCCCGCCATCTGCAGCGACTCCGCCTCACTGTGTCAGGGTACCAGTTTCCTGCTATTTATGCGGCAGACATGTCCTGCCAAGTCCCGTTTGAGTTGGGCAAATAAGCAAATAAGCTTCGCCGGACTAGACTGCGATGATGCGGTCTGCATTCGCCGGTAGGTGAGGTGGGGCGGGTACTGGGTAGGTAAATATGGCGCGAGAATAACTGAGTTAGGATCATTTTTTTAAATATAAATAAAGTTTTAAATAGCTCGCGGGCCGGATGAAAGACCTACTTGGGCCGTGTCTGTTGGACAGGCCTGCTCTATACTGATATTATAAAGAGGAAAGATTTTTTTGTACGAATACGCTCCGAAACTACAGAAACCATTTTTTCACCAATAGAAAGCTAGGAAGTAACATATGTTATAAATTATATTTATATCATGCAAGTTAACCGAGCTATCACAATTTTTGCGAACGAAGTCGCGGGCAAAGTGTTTTAGTTTTATATAAATTAGTCACTTTTTTTAGGTTGAATGTAAATATTTAATTTTAATAATTCTATAAGTAGCTTTACCTAAATCATTTATGTGCCATTAGTAGAGCATTTTAGATTTTGCCGTTTCTAAATTTTATCATTACAGGTATACCAATTTAAGAGGCTCTTTTTAGTTCTTGTACGCAAAAGTTCTTGATGAAACTATGGAGATACGATTGGAAAAATCCGCTTGTAGGGTAGACTGATAAAAATATATGATATTGTTTTGTAACTGCTTCAGAATCACAATTCTCAGTTGCAAAACGTCACGGGTTTGAGCATCAACGTCTTAGTGGTTTGAAACTCAGTGATTACATTGAGATAACATGGATTACGCACCGTTCCCATCCTTTTCAAGAGAAAATCTGTCTATTTGGTTCGCTCAAATGGAAGCAGCGTTTGCTTTAAACGGAATAGTAGAAGAATCAGATAAATATAATTACTTGTTACTTTATGTTCCAACTGATTCCCTGAAACTGGTGGAAGACATTATTCTGAGTCCGCCGCGAGACGACAAATACGAACACATTAAGTACGAGATGATCAAGCGTATGATTAAGGAAAGAATGATGGAAACGGAGTTTGGCAACGAGACCCCTTCGGAATATCTACGAAAACTTAAAGATTTAGCCGGTCAGCGTGTGTCTAACGAAGAAATCTTGAATGTATGGCTGAATAACCTGCCGGAAAAAGTGCGTGAATTAGTAAATATAGAAACCGGCAACATGGATAGACTGTGTGAAATGGCAGATAAGGCGATTGTTCTGCTGAGTCCAAGACCACAAACCTCATCCTCAACTCGACCTAGGCTCAATGAAAACTTCATAGTCAGTCCAAGGATGTTCGATTAAAGTATTTATTTCAAACTGGTTTTTTTTATGTTCTCAAACAAGCATTGGAGTTTTGTCAATAGTAAGTACCTACTGTGTGTAGTAGATATGCTTTAGGTACATTATACTTGACGATAATTTTCTAAGTAGGTAATGGTTTTTCTGAATCTCCGGCTAATGAGGAATGTTGTTTATGAAATAAAGACAAATCTTCAAATAATACTCATGGTTTAATATGTAATATATAACTTTATATTTTATAACAAATATAGAACTGCACGCTGTTTCAGAATGCATTGTACGGTATTACAGAAATAATATTTACAAAGAGACATTATTAAAGCTACAATTAATTTAAATATTATTTAATTATACTTTCAACACTTGTGACCTATGTACATTATTATAGGAAAATATTCTAAAATTATATCATAAACCAGTCAATAAACAAAGGCAGTTGTATCAAGTTTTACTTACTATACAAATTCTGCTGACTTTGAATGCATTTTAGCTAAAATCCTATACGTGTAACGAAACTAGCTTAATCTAATTTATTCTAAGTACCTGGATTTTTAGCTAAAAAGTTATCCAAAACTTCAGCGTAAAAATACTTCAATAATTTAATACTTTTAACATTGGACGGATTACACGGTAAGAGTCTTCAATTTTGGGACTATCCTAATTTCACAATGATTGTAAGGCACTCAATCGACGGATACCTACAGATATAAAAGTGATTTAATAAGAAGTGGAACTACTATCTGGTCGCAATTGTTTGGTCTGAACATCGTCGTACGCAATCGTGAACACACTTTTCTTCTCTGTAATTGGCAACCTCTTCATGTTGTTCTGTTGAACCAACGTATTCATAGCTATGCCCGAATCATTATCATCTATCTTCGTGGTAGTGTTTCTACGGGTTATGTCGGGCACATTATCACCTCCTATATTTATTTTAGAAACGTGTACTTCAGTGTTTTTTCTATCTTCTTCGTAGCTTGTGGATATAGAAATACTGTGAGTCAAAGCACTCTCTGATATATCTTGCTTAGTTTCTTTAACGTCGTCTTGATTTACATATATGGGTTGTTGTTCAGGTGCTTGCTTTCGTGGCATTGGCTGTTGGCCTAAGTATTGAGGAATATGAGTAGGTTGAATGTAACAAAGTGGATTCTGATTTTCGTAATTATGTTCGTATCTGTGTTCAGAATGTTGAAGCAAAGGATGAACATCTGGCAATGGGCCTTCTGGTACGGGAGTAACCTTCTCTTCTTTTAGTATCCGTGGATGAATGAATTCACTTTCTTTTGATTTGAAGTTTTTTTTTACCTCTGAATCACCGTGAATGTCTTTGCTCATAATTTTTCCGTATCGACCAACTTTATCTTTATCGTCTTCGTTTTTTGTTTTAGACGATCGTTTTGGTTTATTCGGTATCACTTTTTCAGCAGGTTTAGCAGCCGCAGATTTCTTTCCGTACCATTGCATATAGCGTGGCAAACTTTTTTGTGTTGGTTTAGCATTTTCTGACGATTTTGTCGATTCACTAGCTTCGTTACCTTTTTTACTACTAGGTTCTATGTTACTTGAACTATCTAATTTAGTTGATTGTGCATCCACATCTGATGATTTTGACTTTGCTGACGAATGTTCAGCTCCTATTTCACGAGCTTCAGTCGAAGACCCTTGTCTTGAAAATACTAAGTTTCTGTTATCTTTTGAAGCTGAACTGCTTATACTTTTACTGTCATTACTTTCATGTTCGATAGCAAGAGGGCTTTTTAACGGAGTGTCATCTGTTGTTACAGAAAATTGCTTTTGTAGTCTCAACCTTCTGTCACTCAAATCGGATTCGACTTTCTCATCTAAAGAATCTGAAATTTCCATTAACACTTCTCTTCTTAGTCTTGACTTTCTGTCACTATCTGAAATTTTTATCTGCGTCGAGGACACAGTTTCATTCTTAGATGTTGTTACTGTACTTTTTGTCATGTCACCGTAATTTTTTATGTGTTCTTCCCTTTCGTTAGTTTTACTTATTTTTACATGTTTTTCGCTTTCTAACGAAGGAGAGACTTCGCTTTCCTCGAGTATTGGTGTTTTTATTTTCCTACTTAAGTCGTAAACTCTCATACTTCGTCTGGGATCTTTGTGTTTTAATTTCTTTTTGGGTTTTTTCTTTTTTACCCAAGCTACTTTTTTTGTTTCATCTTCTACAACCATATGAGATTCATCTTCACTATAGGAATCGTTATCACTTCTTGCTTTTCTTCGTGTTGGTTTCGTAAGCTGCGGCTCGGTCTGTGTACCAATGTGACATTCTGTTTGAGTTGCCATTACAGAATGGCCGGGTAGACTTTGAGTTTCAAGTTTGCTTTCAACTTGAGAAGCTGTTTCTTGATTTTGCAACATTCTTTCGCGTTCAATTAGTATCTGATGTAATAGTTCATTTTGTTTTCTGAGTGAAGACTCTAATAGTTCCTGATGAATCGTTGATTTGTTTTGCATTTCTAATAATGCTGACTGTAAGTAATCTGTTTTAAGCGGTACTGAGCCAGGCACTTCGGGATGAAGGTTATTGTATTCATGTAATTGATTTTGAATATCGCTTCCTACTTGTGATCTTTGTCCATAGCTTTTAGCATCTTTACCATTTGACATATCGTCTAAATCAGTTACTTTACTCATTCTGTCTCTAATATTCTTCGCTTCTTCTCCCTGTTCTCTAATAAATCTTTCCATTAAAAGGTTTTTCCCGCTATCAACTACAACGTATTGTGTAGTATGTGGTATAAGGGTGACTGGTCGTTGTTGTTGAACGGGTAGATTAACATAACGATCTTCTTCATTCTTACCTCTAGTTACTAATCTTAAAATTTCTGTATTTCCCTCTTTAATAAAATATTGATCCCTGCCTTGAGCAGATGGGGCGCGCACTTTGTCTTGATATTCACGTTTAGTTTTGCTATCAGTCTTGTCGTGTATATTTTTGTCAGCATCAGACTTGAGGAAGACTCCAACTTCAGAGCCACGATCTATTTCATGTCTACGAATGGAATCGTTGTCTTGTTCTCTGCGTTGATAATGTAGAGTTGCGATTCTATCGTATCCGTTTTCTAAGTCTTCGATGTACTCCTTATGTTTATTGGCAAATGCATCTTGTAGCTGCATCTCTTTTGTGTAGATAATGTTGGGTCCATCTCTGAAAATAAGAAAATTTTTGATTTAGGAATATATTCAATAGATACATTATATGCACCAAGTAATTTATTAACTAAAAATCGATTTCAATTTACCTGCGGAATGACTGCCGATTGTCGTTGTATCTGTAATCATTATCGGCAGCAGTGTGTACGAACTCTTGATGAATGTCTCCGGGCGTTGAAGCTGGTTTAGATGGCTCTTTATTGGATCTGTGGTTTCTCTTATTGAACTTCCACTGCGTCGGTTTCGTCCTCAAGTCTGCCTGTTCGGCACTCCATGCCTCGCGCCTCCTCCACTCATTAGCTTGTATGGACTTATTTTCTATATTTTGCGTTGACTTGTTTTCCCTCCCAAGTCCCTTGTCCCTCACCACTAAATGCACGTCGTCCTCTGTGGAGTTGACACGTATCACTCTTTTCCTAGAATTTATTAATAGATATCTATGTACCTAGCTGTTCTGTTATCAACACTTAAGTAGTATAAGAATGTGGTGGTGAGTGTTAAAGGTGTGGAAGACATTTAAACATTTAACCGATGCAGGTGACATGCAATTTATGAGTAGTATAGCTTTGACAAAATTGGATTCCCAAAAAGTGATTTTATACTTTCTTCCTTGATGATGGTCTCTTGGAGTTTCAAGCATCAGTTTTTGGGAGAGACTAAGAAAATTAATGAAAATTGTGCATTTAAAACAAAATAAATATTTACCTAAAAAGTGTTAAGCTGGTGTGGGAACTTGCATTAGTTGGTGCATTTCAGTCTGTTAATAAGAAAAAAGGAAATATTAGTAGAAAAAACAAAAATTAGTATGTGTACCTAATGAGGAAATGAATCCGATGGTGTTAGGAGTTAGCAATGGAGTGAAAAATAAAGCTACTAAAAAACATAACTATGTGAGATGTGACATTTACCTTGGAGGCATGTAAAGTGGACATCCTTCGCATATGCAGCAGCATATAAGAAGTAACAGTACCAGGGCTACTAATATCGCCAGCAGTATTAGTAACCAGAATAAAAGCCTGCTTTCTGCTCTGTACAGACCCTGAAAAAAAGAGAAAAACAACTTTAATACCTCCCCATAACAAAGAAACAAAAATTAACAGAAAAGTTTGATTTTATTTTCTTACAGAATCACCGCTATCGGCTGTCTGATCAGCCTTTCCAGACCCTGAGCCTGAACCTGATACAGAATTTATGACACCACCTGAGTTAGTGCCAGTCGTGTAGATCGTCACGTTCTTTGCCAGTTGCTCCTGGAGCTTGGCCACATTAATGGCTGTGTTTCCGCTCATACGGACAATGGCGATCACTTCACTTCTGGAAAGACAGTTAATTGATTAATAACATCCTCTTGGAGATTTTAAAATGGACCTATAACATATACTCTTTAATTGTGTCAAGGGCGGTCACAAAACTCTGTTCAAACAGTTATTTGGGTACTCTAAAATCATGAATCCCATTGATTTATCTTGAACTGCCAGAACGACCTTGCACCCATAGCAGCTTTGGCAGTTCCATATCCGTTATGTATTGTATGCACCTAGGACAGAGAAGTCTAAAGATAGAGAAGAGCAAAAAATCTGACGTAGGTACTACTCACTTTTCTTGACTAGATTCCTGACCGTTCAAATCTGTTGCACCATTATCACTGCCTCTATAGGGCTTTATGTCAACTATAGTTACTTTCCCTCCAGAAAGTGTACTTAGCACTTCTTCTAGTTTCTTCTTATCAGGATTAGCACCAGGAACTATAAAGGACATCGTCCTAGTCTTGCTTTCTGGAGGATATACTTTTACTATTGTTGTAGAGGATAATCTAGGGACGCCAAGATCGTAAGCTCTGATTGTGAGAACAAATACTTGGCTCTCCTCTTCTTCGTCAGACTGACGTCTCCGTCTGTTAACGTTTTGTTTCTTTGTTCTTTTTAGCGCTTCTAGAAGATACAGCTCGCCTGGAAAGAAAACAATTTCAATGTTAAGATTTGTGAACGTAAAATAATGCATAGCATACGTATGTCGTTTCTAGAATTTAATTTCAGTTTCTATCATGCATTAAATTATTAAGTGTATGTAACAAATAGATTATGTTTTAATATTAAGTACCTGTTTCTTCATTTATAGCGAACTTTCCATCTCCATTTCCCTGTACTATTTCATATCTGACTATATTATTTGGTGGTTCGGAATCTCTGTCAACTGCCTTCACGAATGCTGCCGATGTGAAATTATTCAGACCCGGTGATAGTACGAACTCGTAAAGGGATCTCTCAAACTCTGGTGGGTTATCATTTACATCTAGTAACTTAATAATTAATGGCACTGTTACTCTTAAACCTACTCCATCATTATCTCTAGCCTCTACTAAGAAATGCAGGTCTGGCATCGCTTCACGGTCAAAGCCGTGGTTGTTCGTGGCGACAGTTATGACTCCCGATATAGGATCCAAGTTGAGGGAAGTGTTGAGGTATCCTAATATGGCAGTAAACTGTACTTTGCCGAACGCGCCGGTGTCAACATCGTCTGCAGTGACTTGTACGACCTTGGTGCCGGCTGTCACGTTCTCTGGCAGTTCCACGTCATAAGATTGCGCCAGGAAAAGTGGCGGGTTATCGTTGACGTCGTTCAGATATACTGTCACGTTCGCTGTCACTGACAGATTCGTTGCTGGACCCAGCTCTTGAGCTAAAATCTGAAACGCAGGATAATGACTGTGTTAAAAACTTTTATGACATTATCTACTTGGTGTTGTAATAAAAGGTTTTTCAATAACTTAACCGCAGTTGAGTAAAGATAGCCGAGTTATGGCAAAAGAATTCGTTTGAATTTAAGTAGTCTAATTCTTAAACCAATGGCAAAGGAAATTTCTCAATGCAAACACCAAGAACACGAGCTTACCTGAAACACAACAGACTTTCTAGCCTCAAAATCAAGCATAGTATTGTCCCGCACTTTGATGATGAACTGGGCGTGTCTCTCGGCAACGGTGGGCGAGATCTCGAAGGTTCCATTGTTGCCAACCAGGGACAGAGAGAACACGCCATTCTTGCCAGCGTCGTTGTCGTTCACTTGAGGAATGTACGGGTCGTTGAACGTCAGCGCTGTGCCTTGAGGAGCGTTCTCGTCTAAGTAGGAGATGTAGCTGGAAAAATAATATTTGGAGCTCTTAATTAACATAGCATAGCACATTTGGTTTCGAATTAGTGATACAAGTCCCTACTAATGGATGGGTACTGATTATCTATTTTTAATAGGATCTATGTTGTCTACAACACATTGCAGTTACTTATAAGTCTGATGACGATGTAATATTTAGCGTTTCTGAATTGAGCAATAAATGTTTAGAATTTGTCAAACCCTACTTAAGTGCTATATCAAATTGATATCAATAAGTCAAATACCTACTCAAATCATAAACTGGGTGATAGTTTGCGATATTATTGCCAAAAGACAAGTCGTTGTTTGAAAGCCTGTCCTGTATGATATTAAGTCAGGTACTTGCTAGCTGAGTCACGGTTTAAATTACTTGCAAAATGTTTAAATCCCTACTTACAACTGATTCTCAAAGTACGGCGGTGAGTTCTCTCGTTCGGGCAGTATGAATGCGAGCTGGACGGTCGAGGACATAGCTTCGGGCTCCTCTCGAGACAGCCGCACCTCCTCTGCTACCACTGTAAGGAGGATCGGGGCTCCAGCATGGGAGATCGCTGCTATCTCCTCGATAGGCCGCTCTAGGGTCACCTCACCTGGAAAAGCAATGATTGAAGGTTATAAACACGATATAATTAAAGTAAAAACAAATGACTATCTAGCAGGGCACTGTTTGGATATAAGATTTTTGGGACGCGCTAATGAGAATGCAGTGAGATACCTATTTTTGACATTGACAGAATATTTTTCATTTGTTTTTTTCCATTGGGTTATTCGGTTTAGCTGGCTGCTGTAACTTATAATATAATAGTTCCAATATTTTAATAAATCTCTCAATCTTAATTTTGGCTCGCAACGCAACGCCATCTATACTTTGAACGCAGAACCCTCCTCAGCAGTGGAACGTTAGTAGAAAGTATTTACCCCCGCACCGCAAGATGAGATGTAGTGCTAGTGGCGTACCAACTTCGTGCAATTAAGTTCAGTTGTTCATAGATGGCGCTTTTTGTTAACGAATTCGAAGTTAGATTTTTTTTATTCGTATAGTACACCTCCTTAAATTAATTAGAAGTTTAGGGTATCTCATTAAATGAAGTAATTAATAAAAATATTATATCGATAATTTTATAACCACAGTCTATTAAAACAAATGAAAAACTACTTCTTCCTTGTGTTTAGTACTAAGAAGTTATTATAATCGAATTAAAAAAATATAATAATATAACAACGCACTGTCTGTTACCAGACGCCAAGTTTCACACATCGCATTAAAAATAAACATAGACGATGTGTAGATAACAAGTTTCCCGGAATGTGAAAAGAAAAACAATAAACGAGCAAACATACTACACGTCAGTAACCCAAAAGTTACATGTGTGTGTCCTCTTATAATGAAATTCTTTACCAAGTCCCTTTATTATTGAACAAGTTTCAAACAAACATTCTTTAATTCCACAAACATTTACCTTCCCATCTTCGAAAAAGAATAAATAATCATGAATGACGGCTACTTAATATGGACATTAATAATGACACATTCAGATATTATTATGCAAGAACGTGCTTCCATTCATAACAGCCTGGTACTTCATCTTTCATTATACGGAGTAGGTGTTTGACAAAAAAAGTCGTGAAGAGTAATTAGCATACAAAAGTGGTGCATCTATCTACTTTTGATTATGAACCTCCCGAGATTCTCATCTGTCGGCGATGACAAGGCAAATGAGGGCCTCATTAATTATTTACAAGTAAAACTTGAATGGGATGAATAAATTATTGCTAAGGTATAAATTAAGTAAGTACCTTGTGTTTTGATCATTCCTTCGTCTATAAAAAGAAATATGTGGGCACTTAACTTTACCAAAAATGGCTATCTAAAAACCAGACTTCCCAAAAATTCAGCTATTCGAAAGTTTAAATATTTAAAACTGCAATCGTAAACAATTATCGAAAGAACGTTGACTAAAAATGGGCTCAGACCCAAAATTAAGAGCACACAAAAAGAACAATTAAAAGTTTATATCGTATTTAAGATTAAAAATGTATTAACTCCACTCACATTTACTTTGTCACAATTTAAATGGAAAATCTCGCATTTAACGCCAACGCGGTATTACCAGCAGTGGTCCAGCGGCTCAGCTAATGAACCGAATTGATTGCCTCTTTTATTCATTTCTATCTCTTATTTAATAGCAAAGATTAACCTTTATACCTGGACATTATTCATTGATTGTATCCGTAATAATTAAATTACTGGCAAACTTCTGCTAGTAATATCTTTAGCGGAGAGAAACAGAAGACGGAGTAAAAAAATGTTAAATGATTGGGACTGTTTCGGTTTTACGGAAAAACGTGAAGGCCAATTATAATATCAAACTCAGATACATAATATTAAAATTTCAATAAACCGCGTAATTATTCACATTCTACTACATTCTTAAATACCAATTAGCAACAGACACTAAGAACAGGAAACAGTAAACAAAGTGCTAATAACGTTGCATGCACGAATATTGAAATGAAGCCAAAAATACACCACCTACTTTATACAGCGGAATCATAATAAACTTTATGGGCGGGTGTTCACAATACGGCCATTTGTATGTAGGTACCCAGTTACCAACGGGTAGCACCCAACTCGAAATACATTCTTACGAACTTCGAAATTGGGCCTACCAAATTGAATCTTGATACCCATTCACACGTTCATAAGGTGTGGTCTGATTAATGCGACAAATTCTCAAGTGCGACAGCTTTTCCAATATCCCGATAAGTTTTAACGGTTCTTAAGGGGCAACTTTGTGGAGGCGAGCATAGTTATCGAGCTGATAATGTCAGAGCAAGTCGGGATTGTATTGTCAGCTACTGCGGAGGTACCGGGACGCTATTCAAAGGAAGTGCCTTTATTATGAAGTAAGGTAGGGCAGTTTTACAAACAATGGATGGCGAGGCGAGAGCGCGACCGGTAAGGTCTAATGAGCCATTATGTGCTTGTTCAGCAGAATGCAAGGTTGCATTAAAAGCCCTGTTAGCATTTTCGAAGCCCGTCGTGTTTGTAGTTTTGTTAGCAAACAAATACGCATTGTTACAGTGTTGTCAGTGCTACCACTGCCACGCACTCGACATCAACTTATAGCATTGTTAGAGGAATTTAGATGTAAGGTTGAACTTTAGATTTGTACTTGGAAAGTTTGTGCAAAGCTTGCTCCCGAATAGTAACTATTCGCAACAATATGGCGGGCTGTATGCTAAATATTATGCTAAGCAGATCTCAGACGTCTAGTGGATGTTACGTTTGTATCAAATGAAGGTTCAATCTTGCTAGCAGTTGGTTGCTTCGAATTAAATGCTATTTCTCTAACAATGTATATTTCAAAGCTAATACAAATAATAAACCCGATATTTACTACAAAGCACAACTTATATCCAACCAGTTTGTCTACACGTTAATTGTTACACTCAAACAACAAACTTTCGCTATTAAATTTGATGCCATAAAATGGAAGTTTGGTGGGAAATGACTGCAAACTAAATCTGATAGTGTTATAGAAGTAAAGTGGGTCACGCAAGGTTGCGGGGAGTGGTAGCAAGTGGGCCATAAGGGGGCATGCCGACCAGCGATAAGGAAGTAGGATATCCTACGGAAGCCGGACGCTCGACGGATGTACCGATGTTATCAGGAAAAAAGAAACGTATGAAAAACTTCACTGACCTACTGGAAACACGGTAAAAACAAAGTTCTAGTATTCTTGGAAACTAAGTTACCACACTACTACACACTACCAAGGCCGTGTTTAGCTAAAGTGGGCTGTAGACTATTCAGAACGTGAGTTAGGACTTCTTTCATGACCTCCTTATCTGGCAATAAACTTAGCACTAATAAATTCTCAGTTTACCGGTTGTTTTGGGACATATTGGTCGGTTAGTAACCCCAATTTTACTTTTGGACTAGGAAATATTGACTTCTTCATTTCTTATTTAGAATAAAATTCCTTGAACTCTGACATACATAGACCTACGTGACGTACATGCTTGTTAATAACTGTTAATGAACTATTGACAGGTTAAGTGCTTCGAAATATCTACCCATAAAGGGTGTATAAAGACCCTTAACGAAGCCGAAAGGCACTTGTTCTCCCCGTCATTGCGATCATTTTTCTTTGTTCTGGACCATACCTGGGAAACTTCTAGTTACAGAGATATAGGAGGTCAAAGTTCCAATTTTTTTCAAAAGCTTTACTTTAATTACCTCCATGACTCGTTACTATTCAAAGTATCAGTACCAAGTTTTGAGTGCGTTACATTGAGTTTTACCGTAAAACGTGATTTTTCACAAAAAAAAAGTCGTTTTCCAGCAATAATTTTTGCGTAGGGTTACTTAGTTTGATGTACATAATGCTTGGTTGACGGCTTCGTGAAGGGTCCTTTTACACACTGTATTTGACCTTTATATGTTTTGTATTTGAGTTTTTAAGCAGTATTGAGATAAAACGTATAGCACTAAACAGTTTTTTTTTCACAGAGCTTTTAGACCCAAATGATAACATTTGTCAGCTAGTCTAAGAAAAAGTACGAAAACACACCACAACGGTTGTTAAATCATAAATTGCGAAGCAATATACGACTCACCCAGTTTTTAATAAACAACCTGAAAAAGTGCTGGCCATTAAAATGCCGCTGACCCTTAACACGTAACTGAATAATCTTTGTGTAAAATTAGCGCGAGGATAACTGCAGCATTTTAATATCCGGTAAAGCGAATACTACCCTCATTTTGGTTTAAATCTAAAACGGAGTAATTTACACAAAATATACCATATTTACGTAGAATGTAAATTAATGGTTAAACTGGAAATCTTTGAGGTCCATTGTTAAAAGGTTTTCGGATAAAACGCCGGAAACGTTCAAGATTTTATTAATTAATTAAAAAAGCTTTTACGTTGCTGTTAATGAGAATCGGATACAAAATGAGTTTATGTAAATGAGAGGTGCTGTTTTTATTACGACTACTTATATTAAAAATATGATAATTTTAACTTTATAGGCTTTTAACTTACAATACCCATTGTTTCTTATTCACGACTATTATGAAATCTTAGAGAGATTCCGCATATTTCGTATATATTTTACATAATTATGCAGTCATATTACTAGGCAGGCTCTGATACGTAATGTTACTAAAACTTTTCTGAATCGACACGTTTAGCGAATAAACGGGTAAATTGTTACTTAAAAATTGCATATTAGTGAAGTTGAGCATGTATAAAAATAAATAATGTTTGTGGTAGGTACTACTCAAAATATTTTTTCGCAGGAATTTCTATAAGTACTCGAATGATGTGATTGATGTGATGACGTGCAGTGTGATTACTAACTTTTATAGAAAGCTCTAATTTGGATTAACTTGGCGGTAGTTTTAGTAAAATCCTACAAACTAGTAACATAGGCATACGCTAAAAAAAATCTGGATCAACTCACCCGAAGTCTCATTGATGTTAAAGAACGGTGTGAACGGATTCCCTTCAGACACCAGACCATATCTGATCTGCCTCGGAGCTCCCTTATCCCCATCTTCAGCCCGAACCCTGACGACCATGTCCCCTGGAGCCACTTGCCGCGGCAGGTGGGTGATCGGAGGAGCAGCGGTGAAGACTGGGGGCATGTCCTGCACATCTTGGACAACCACGACTACTTCTAAGCCTGCTATGTTGCGGGTATCCTTGCCTAGTTCTATATAGGGATCCTGAAAATAAAACAACGTGAACATGTTAATTTTTAATTCTCCCGATTAAAAAAATATATCTTTGTTTGCTTCAAACGGTTGACGGGAATCGCATGATGTATTAGGGTTGTCTATGCTGAAAAATGGGAACTTTCGATGTCGCTAATAGATGACAAATGTGTTTATTGTGAAATATTTAACAGCTATTTGCAACGTTGGCATCCTTCAGAATGCACCCTCAATATTTTGATTAGAGCTTCTACTTGCTTTTAGTAACCTGTTGTAAGCGGGCTTAAGAAGCAAATAAATCCTCTAAAATTTTACTTTTTATACCGAAAGCCATTGAAAATGCTTATAAAAGTGAGCAAATGCACGACAATAACATTCCAAGTACTTCGGTTTATAAGTCTCCAATATTGTCACAATAAAAGTACCTAAGTGCTTCTTATCCAGTACTATCCCGCATTATCCACCTGTTATAAATCCTTTAATTCCCTCGTAAGAACACCCACAGAACAACATGGGTGCTATTCTTAGACTGAGATAGGGATGCTCGATCCGATCCGATATTTTACAGAATCGGTACAACAGGATACGATACTCCGATATTTTTAATCGATACAAACGATTACGATAAATGCTTAGATATATATTATGGTATTGAAATCTATGGATCGTATCGTGACATATTGTCGTAAACTATAATGATCAGTAAATTAAAAAAAAATACAAAGGATTACAAAATAATTTCTGGAATTTTGTCAAGACTCCTAAAAGGGATTAATAAATTAAGTACCTACTATACGATACTTGCATTTGTATTGAAACTTTTGAAATGCAAGTAGCAATGAGGACGATACGATTCGATATTTGGAGAATGAGATTGAAGCTAATCGATACCATCCCAAAACGTATCACATAGTTGCGATCCAAAGTATCGATACAAATTCAAGTATCGTGCATCCCTAGACTAAGACCACACTGTGGTATGAACTGAGTTTCAGTTTGTATTATTTTATAGGCCGACTTTTAATCGATAAATGTGTGCACTCCCACGTTACCTTATAGCCTTATAGCCGTCTAGCTAAACTATGGCTCAATAAAATCGGCAATGTGTTTGAGGAACATTGTTGGTTGAAAAGGCTTGCGCTTTCCGAACGGGTAGAGCGAATTGAATAATATTTTTTTCAATCATTTTCTTTTTTTTTCTCTTTTAAAAAAAAAAAAACGTTGCCCCACACTAGGAATTTCTCCTGTATCGTGGGTGCGTTCACAAACATTTATATTCACATACACAAACAACCAGACCCGGAACAACTATCTGTAGATCATACAAATATTTGTTCCGTGCGGGGACCGAACCCGCGACACGCAACGCAGCAGTCAATCGCTCAGCCACTGCGCCAACCGTGCCGTCATTCTTCTTAGAGTGCCGATGGCAAAATAAATTAATGCGTTGAACCTCAATGATAAATAATGTTGTTCATTATTTTGCAAATAGGTTTTTACAAACACTTTTACACGACATTTAAAAAAAAAAACTAGCTGGGACCGGTGTTTCTTACCTGACTACTCTGAGAAGAAACAGCCGAAACAAACTCAGAGGTCATAGTCTCTTTTAAGGTCCAGACATAATCTTGGTCAACTTAACACGCTTAAATATCGGGAGCTCAAAATAATGAACAATCACGGAACATATCCCGTAAGTGACAGAATAAGTTTGATCAACTCACATGAGGACTATGCTGATTAGTGTCTCAGATGGTCTTTTGAAGAAAGAACCACACAAATTTAAATGGACCTGTGCAGTCAGTGCAAGCTTTAAAATGCAGTTACGTGAACTCCGTTTGCTGATGCAGCCATGAGGTCATCAAGACATCATTAAGGTCAAACTCAAACTCAAAGCATTTATTTCAAATAGACTATTACAGGCACTTTTGAAGTAAACGATAATATTTCTAGTTTATTACAAACTGTGACTGCTTCGACTAATTTTATTAAAGAATAACTACGCTCATAGAATGATACATGGTTGCATGTTTGAAAATGATATGTTCTTCCTTTTAAGTTAGACGTAGGATGGCTTTTATCAGAAGCGGTCATCGTATCAGCGGTTCAACAGCTTGAATACCATCAGGATTCCGCCGAAATTTAGCAGTACTTACCTAGTCTAACTCAACCACTAGACATGGTCCAGACATCATTATTGTGTCTACTGTCTTTTAAAGTAACCTACCCCCGTAGCATGACCACCGTAGACAAGGATTTCTTTGACGGAAGAATCGACAAAATGGCAGATTGTGTCGACACACTGACAGCTTTCTTTGCACTATCTTTCATTTTGTCGATTATTCCGTCAAAGAAATTCTGTCTACGGTGGTCATGCTACGGGGGCTAAGTATGAAGATCTGACTGTAAGGTGCTCGATCTTATACATTGTCAGGGTGTACTGATCTGTGTCCAAATGTCCCAGGCAATTTAGTTCCTATGTAGTATAAGATTGATTAGCATATTAATCATAAGTTTTACACCTCTAAAGGAACAAGTGTTGCATTAAACAGTTTATCATTATAATACTTTATTGTTCAATAGTACATTAATTGTCATTAAAACGTATTATTATGCAAGAATTGTGACTAAATGCTGTAATAAAGATTGTCGCTAAAGCGCCAAAGGACCGATTAACTTCATATGAATATTAAAAAGACTTTAATCGTGAATTTGAAGTCATTAGACTTAATAGTTGTTTTAACATAATATAACATCACGCCTGTAATCCCAGAAGGGTTAGGCAGAGGTGTACCTAATAGTAATAGGGGGAGAGCCTATTGCCATCAACCGGGCCCAAATTCAGATTCCGTGGCTGCAAATGACAAATTCCTGATAAAAAACCGAAAAACCCAATAATACTTCGCCCGATCCGGGAATCGAACCCAGGACCTCAGGCTCAGCCGTCGCGCTCGTGATCACTAGACCAACGCAACGAGGTTGGTAGTTGCTTTAACATATCCATTAAATTGTAAGAGTTCTTAGAATTAATCAATACCTATCAAAATGCCTAAATTCCAAGGAATGTAAACCCACGTTCGCACGGAAGCATTTTTGACGCCTTTTTTTACCACGCACTGGATTTTCAATTCTCGTCGCTGAACAAAGGTCAGGAAATCCATTAGTGCCCATTTCGAGAGTTCTACGACACCCGTAGAACTCTCGAAATGGGTACTGTTGCTCAGCTGAATTCTCAATACTCGACTACGAGAAAGCTTTGGTTCCGTATGTAACGTAGAAATATTATAATTAAGTTCTATTACTTCGTATTACTAAAAGTGCATATTTATGACCCGTTTTCTAGCTAATCTTCATTTATCGTTTCACAAAATTCCGAGGCCTTGCTTTGTGTTTACGAAAATATTTCCTCTAAAGCGCTAGAGCGCTTTAATGAAAATCCTACTAAAATCCCTTCAGTAATTTCCGAGATTAACCCGTTTGGCTAAACACTATAATAATGTGAGTAAGCTAAAAAGGTTGGGCATTATAAACTATAGATATCTTACACCTACGTTGGCATACAAGGTTACGTTGTTAAATCTCGCAGTAATATGATGAAAAATTCACTTTGAACCTCATCAAAAGATGACACAGAATTTGAAATTCGAACTCTTTGTTTTTAAATAAAATCACAACTCGGACGATCCAATTTCAATATGAGGTTTATAAAAACCTTTGTACAAAAAAACCGACTACCTAAATAATAAATTTAAAATAAATCTACTTTCGGAAGTCGGTGACTTTGTTTCATTGTCTTTTTTGCCACCGACTTCCGAAAGAACCTCCTCCTTTTTTTAAAGTCGGTTAAAAATAACACTGCAGAACAGAAAATAATGACATAGGAATCTCGTTAAAACATGTCTAATTTTAAGCATAGCTTCACATAAAACACCTTGGTGTACCACAACATGCCGCAAAATCCATCGCACTTGTTTTGGCATAATTAATTACAATTTAAATACTGATCATTAGTGTACCAGATTGCGAGCTTGATGTCGTAAGGGACTTGGAATAATTAACCCTAATTAGGGTAATAGGGTTCATTTGAATAAACGCATTTCTTACCACGGCTAGAAGTGTCAAATGGTACATAGACTGGGCCTCGAAGTCTAGTGGTCCAACTAGGAAAATGGTCCCTTCTGTGTTTTCAGCCGACACGCGACGTTGCCGGATCGCAAAGAGCGGTGATCCCTGTGGATAAAAAATGTAATTAGACAGGTCATTTTTCAAGCAGGACAAAAGCTAATTAATTAAAGGTGTACACGAGACCACTTATAATTAATTATGTTTATAAGAAAATTTTTAAGAAAACAATTTTTTTTCTTTAACACAACCTTTTTTTTAATGATCAAATTAACTTAAGGGTTCATTTTAAGTGGACAAAGTAAAAGTTAGTTTTAGACAAAGTAATAGAAAAATAATGGAGCAAATTTCTAGCAACATGTATCTTTAACATTTCTGAAGACATGCCATCCCAGATCCCCTCGAAACTAATAACAATATTATTTCCCACAGCTTACTTACCGAAGACTATGTAACCATTACAGAAATAGGGGTCGGTACCGATAAAATAAATTCACTTATCCTCTCAACTGGACGTTACCCGGCCCACAACCGACGCTCTAAAATTACTCTACATGTAAAGACACGATCTCCATTATTATAGCATTTAAGCCTATAAAACGACCTCGAGGGCGGGTACCACGGGTGTTAGCCATTCTCCGGGTCTGTGAGAATTTTAACACGCCTAGGTCTTAATGCCCGGTAATTGCAACCCGTTTGATGATGGCCCATCGCGAAATACACCACAATACACTATTAAGTAGCAGCCTAATGTGAACTCATTCGCGAAATAACGTATTCAAACCAACTAGTTGCAGCTTAGCGATTACCCTAACAATCGGTTCTGCTCCGGAGATGAATAGATCTGTAACTGTATAAAAAATGAGGCATAAATCGCTGTAAGAGCATTATGTTGTTACTGTAAATTGAGCAAATTAGGGCGAAAGCCTTATTATCTTTTTGTGCTTTCAACGCGTTTTTGTTGTCACAATTATCATTTGGAAATGGTACTTTACTGTGTTTGCAATTATAATTGTAACGTAAATTATAATATTTCGCACGATCATCAAGTTGTCGAGACCTGATATTGTTGTCAGAAAGGCAACGTTACATGTTACGTATTATTACATGATTTTGAGAGACTTTCCCGTTGTAATTTTGTGAGATTGATTGCTATTCAAATTTGTGGGAGCCGGTTCGTCAGCTTGCACTATACGTAACGTTTGGGTCCAACCACATAAAGCGTAAATGAGTTTTGCAAAGGCGTATCCCGAGTCAGCCATAACGCTGTGAAAATGATCCCTATTAACGTGAAGCGAAACTTCATTATGTGGTTACTGCGAAATGCGTGTCAAACACGACGCAGCGGAAAATATCATTAGCTAACCCCTAATCAAATTATATTAAGTTTTCGATGCGCAAGCATGTATCGAATATCCCTTCAGCGTTGCATGCTCATTGTTGTCCAATTCCCGCAGATAGCCAGTGTAAGTGTCCCAATATTAGGAAGACTGATAAAATAAAATACCTGGGTATTATAATAGATGAAACCCTTTCCTTCAAACAACACATGGAAGCTCTAAATAGTAGAATTCGTAAGCTGATATTCGTATTCAAAAAACTACGATTTATTACAGATCCAAAAATTCTTAGACAAGTATATTTTGCTCTTTGTCAGTCAATTCTGACTTACTGTATTACATCATGGGGTGGGACGAGTAAAACTCTGTTATTGTCCATTGAAAGAGCTCAAAGAGCTATTCTCAAAGTGGCTACTTGCCGCCCTTTCCTTTTCCCCACTAACCTCCTGTATAAATCTTGTGAAGTACTAACAGTTCGACAGTTATTTATTATGAGCAGTGTACTAAAACAACACGCAGCACTTCCATACAGCACTGAATTTACTAAAAAAAGACGGAAAGATATAGTTTGCCCTCAAAAAAGTACAAAACATGCTTTCACAGCGAAGTTTTATATGTACCTCGGACCGCTACTATATAACAGAATAAATGAAAAAATAAACATCTACTCTTTAAATCACAGTAACTGCAAGAAAACCCTTAAGGAAGCCCTTCAAACTATGTCCTATGAAGATACAGAGAAGTTATTACTAGTGCTAAAGTAAATATTATTCCTATTATTGTTATTTTTTATGTTAAGCTAAAGTAAATATTGTTAATATTATTGTTATTTTGTAAGCTATGTTAATATAATATAATTTTATATACGTTTTTTGCATAGGTACCAATAAGATTAATATGATAATATGATTATTTAATCATTTAATGTTACCTCCAATCGCCTGAAATACAGGATTTCCTAGTTCAGGCACAAATCACGGGTTAACTCGACATAGATTTAAGAAAAACTGTAAATGTTGCACCTTATATTTTTGAATAAATTTTATTTTTTTTTATTATTAATCATCGCTTCGTATCGTGTTTCCTTTAAAATGTAAATTACTTAGTTTACTTACCCAAAGTTCGAGTTCCAAAGGCTTCGGCGTTACAGGGTTTTTTCTCGCGATTACTATCTCGAGATCAGTACCGCGTTTGGCGTCCTGTAAAAATAACAATTTGTTAGAATGGCTTTATTTTGTTATTTGCATTATACGGGGCTACTGTGTAAAAATGAAAGTTTGCAGATAGACTGGTAATTAAAGTGTTATATAACACCCATTGAATGTGTTAAAACTATGGGAAAAAAACTCCAAGAAAAAGATTACGAGAGAAACAATTAAAACTATTCGATACTCGGGCTATCGACGTAACCAACGCTTCCAATCTACTTCTCAATAACATCTTTACTACAACCTATCTCTAGAGTAATGTTGATTCTGTTATCTGGCAGGCGTCTTTTGTGCCAGAATGCATGGACGTCATCATCATCATCAATCAACAACGTCACGCGTCCGAGGCACGCTCTCGGCGCCTCATTTGTTGCCACGATCCCCGACAGGTGCTTTTTCCACGTAAATTCGCCATTATAACTGGACTATGCAAATGAACATCTTTATACCCAACGACAGTTTTAATATAACTACTTTTACCTTATTGCCAGCCTCATGCAAGTCTAATGAACCATCATGTATCATTTGAAGTGATAAACTTCTAATACTTAATGTTTGCAACCTCTCTTTAACGAAATTGGCTGCGAAAAGTAATTTTCTATTATGCTTTACACTTAATTTAACGAAGGCATTACACTTCGTAAGTGTATATTTTAAAGATTTTATGCATATTGAAGAGGTACTGTGGTATTTCAATTACTTTCATAGTTTATTTAAGTGGTATTTTAGATGGAGTTAAGGTGAAGGAGTCGTTAAATCATTTAGTTATTAAAACAGGAATCATAAGTATTTTCCATCAGCATTCACCATGTACCATGTACCTTCGTTTGGCTAGTACAATAACCAACCATAGAGTTTCTCAAAAATAATTTGAACTTCGCAAGAAAATTCAACTAGCCAAAGTTGTGAATGATGTCATGAGAGAGAGACTTACAAGCGATCGTGTAGCTAGCACAATTGAACATGCTAATTAAAGGTTTAAATAGACCAGAGATTCTCCAGAATTCACCAACTATTCACCTCCGCATTTAAAATTCATACAAATATGAGAGAAAAGAAGAACAAGAAGTGACTCACCTCCGGCACCAAAATGATCGCAGGCTGGTGTGGAAAAATGGTGTCCCTGGGCGTCGTGGCATTGGTTCCTGTGACGGAGCACGCTATCCGGGTGCTTCGCCCCCTGGTATTGCGCACCGTCAGCCTGAAGTCCACGTAACGGCCGGGCTCCAACCTTCGGAGCAGGATGATGTTGGCTTGGCACACTGAGTTGTAGCGAGTGCATGGGAGGGTTTCCACACCGATGTCTAGGCGACCCATTTGACCTGAATGGAGGGAGAAATAGGTCATTAAATGAAGTCTTAGGTTTTAAAAATGGTCTTCTTGACTGATCGATAGGAATAACAGTTGTGGTATATACCTATAACCAATACTTGAAGGCCCATCGATATTGAAGTGCTAATGATTTGACATTCTGGTTGATCATAGGAGATCTGATTTTGTAGCTGGTTACTTTTGATCAACGTGTGTCTTAAATGTTTTCTTGGTTGAAGACATTTCAGTATTTTTGCATCAAATGTTTCATGGATCTACACTCAATCTGAACGATAACGCCACTAATTGTTTACGCCATTGGAGAAGCATCAAAATGGCTTATTCCATTAACAATACCCACTCTTTATGAAGTCAGAGCTTTTTGTATAAGCAAAGTAAAAAATCTCAAGTTTCCTCCATAATAGCAGAAATTGTTTGCAAAGGTTTCCGTAAATCAATGACAAATTAACTTCTCGGGTATCCCGTCTAATGGAATGCAATAACGCTTTGTTTTCTTCCGGACTTTGAGATATTGGGTTACGATATAGCATTTACTTTGTCTTTCCGAAGTACGCTAAGACAGAACAAATTGGATACTGTCTGCTCAGATTGCTTCAAGGTCGAATTCTTTGGATCTTACAGTAGGACCCGTCCGTCTTTTAGTCTTATCTTTGTCTTTAGTTAGATCTAAGAAAATATAGTTTAAAAGAGTATGATCATATGGATTATCAAAAAGATAACATAGAGTGTACTGTAGATTCTAGATAGCGACTATTCTCTAGAATTCAAAGTCGTCTGGAAAAAAGACTTGTTTGGGTTAGGTGATGACACGGCGGTAATGAGCTGTCAGTTGTGAGTATCTACATTCTATAGACTTAAGACACAGACAAGCAACAGCTCTAAGCAGCAGCAGATATGCTGATCACGTTTTGTTTAGAGATCTATCTCCTTACCAATAAGTTCAAAATGCAGCGGATAATCGAAGTCAGGGTCGGAGGCGCGCACGCGGTAGATGACGGAGCCGACGGGCACGTCAGCCGGGACCAGCACCAGCCGCATCAGGGTGCTGGGGTCGAATACCGGCTCGCCGGCGCGCGCGCCGATCGCCCACCACACCACCACCAGCGCCAAGGCGAAGGTCATCCTGGAAAGACAAGGTGCATGAGAAATTGTTTCACAGAATATTTTAAAGGCTAGGCAGATTTCAGGGTATCATAAAGTCACAAAAATGAGTAAGATAAGGATCAAAACTGGACGAATGTTCCCATACCGACCAAAGTCCTTTTTTTTTCTTCTGGAAGTTATAGACCGACCGCTTTCACGAAGGTCAATTTAAATGAAATATTCTGAAGGTTGGTCACGTATTGGTCCAATTAGTATCGTAATACCTACGTGGATCGTGGTTATTTTAAAGCAAATAACCTGTGGGATATTGTTAGGACTTTGTGTACGCTTAATGTGCCAAGGCGGAAGACTCATTGAAGCGGTCGGTCTATAGGAGGACATACACTGAATTTGGTGATGTTCTTCAGATGCGTAGTGCTCGCAACCGGCTTGCTTTTATGACCAGATGTTGTATCGTGAATAAAGCAAAAGAAGTATGTGAGGATCATAGCAGATCGCATTCTATAGATTCGCTAATAGCTACCCCCAAGCGAAAAAAGCGTGAGTTTTTGTATGTAACTAACCTAACTCTTAAAATTTGGCGTTTTAATTAACCCTCAGATTTAAGTGATGCAAATGCGATTAGTTTTGGTACGGCTTTGAGTTCTTTGATTGGTAGGAATGCAGCAAAGATTTTCCCATGGGACTTTTTGCAACTGTGAACGATACCAATACTTCGTTCAAAGAGAATCAATAAGGAGGCGCGTCCAGCGGTTTAGAAACAGAAAATATTGGAAACTGCAGACGAGCAATAGCCGATTCTAACGTTCAAAGAATTGTATGAACTACTTAGTCAGTCGTTATAATTAAAGTAAGAAACTATTGCCTACTTATAAAGTTTTAAATCATTCTGCCATCCTAATGAAGGCTTTGCAGTGTTTCACAAAACACTCACATAGAGACTTATCCCAAAAAAGAAATACAGAGACAAAGTTTCCGTCCTCACCCTCAATACCAACTTAGTCTAAGTTGAATCACAGAACCAACTCGACAAACAACAGCGACAAGTTTGGAAACAAGATCTAGCTGCGACCCACTTCATTATCCAGGCATAACTCACTAAATCATACTTCGAATAGCTGAAATCAAAAGTTAGGTCCGCGTCCGTGTATCCACTCGTACGATTATGTCGGGAGCGAGCGAAGCGGGCATTAAATTATAAATTGACCGTATCTCCGTGATATTCTTGGGATCAGCTTCGACCACAAACCTAGCAAGCCTTGCGAAAGGGAAATTCGAGTTATGAAATCATACCGCTTCTGTGTGCCGACCAGGAAGTACGCGCTCTTTATGGCTCGCCCGTAATAACTCGTTTAGGGATGCTATCAACTCAATTTTATTTTAATTTCATACGCAACCTGCGTTTCTAATCTCGAATCAGTATTGTGCGATAAAATAACCACAGTTAAGCTGTGACTGTAACTCATACTGTATTACAAAACTATAATATTTGCTGGTGGTAATTTATTATTTACGCTAACTCAAAATTTATTGTTTTTAGTTACAGAAAGTTATCATTCCCAATGGGTTAATAGATACCAGTTATTTCTTTAAGTGGTTCAAAACATTTACGAAACCGGTGTTAGTTTTCTCGTATTCCTTGAACTGTGGCATAACTATTTTAAAACTAAATCCGGCCGGCGAACTAAAGTAAACCCATTCTCGTGTTGTCTGTTGGTGTGTTATCTAGTGCGCTGCAGTTGTGTAAGTAACACCAACAACCAACAAGTTCACTGGCACGTTAACATGGAACATGTCTAACTTCGGAACTTTTGGATAAACATTTCACCAAGAAAATATTGCGGAAGGAAATAGACACGACGATACTGATATGTATCGGATTTCTGTTCAGACGAACGTTTTCAAGATTTTACGGTATTGGAAAATATTTTGTTTTGTATTTGAAGTTGGACTAGAGAATGTATAGGCTCGGTATGCGAGGGCTATTAATATTGTCCAAATGTCAGAGAGGCAATTATTCAGCCGTAAAACTTATTGCTTGTCGGTAGGGACTGTGGGGAGGCAGTGTTTTAGAGGTGGATCTGGAAGACGAATGTGGACGTAAAGGCCCTTGGAGTTTGATTTAGCGCGAGCAAGTTTCAGTGCGCGCTGCGTCACATCGGTGTTTCCTTGTGGCGCCGCGACCAAGGTGAAATATTTGTCTGACGCGAACGCCCGCCGCCTGCGACACTAAATCTTGTCGCGTGCTCAACCCGGACTGTGAACTACACTACATCTAGCCCTAGATATCGACAACATTTTGATACACACCTAAATATCGTAACACTGCTAATAAAACTACAATTTCCTCCATAAACATGCAAGCCAACTTAATTGTTACTTTCTGAACAATAATAACAAGTCTATTGAAATATTCCCCTCTCCCGACGCCAATTAAAGTCATTTCGGGCAGACAGAGAGCTATTACTGCCATTCGATCATTCGGGAAAGCACAGGAACGCAATTAAGGTATCATTATCTCTGAGTCCATGCGAACCGAGAATTTAGCTTTAAATCATCTGACAGTCCGTTTATCCTTGACATTAATATGAGCTTTATGGTATGGTAATGTGTATTCTCGAAGAAAGCCGTGTTCTTCCAGGTAGACGAAAACATTTTGGAGTTCAACCACAAAACAGGTAACTTGTTGATTGTGACTACAATCTATTTATAGGCACAGCATTCCCATAAAAAGTTATAGGCGTGAACTATACCAGAAATGGTAACGAGTACTGCGATCGTAGTGGAATATCATTTGTCATTATTATTTATGAGTGTTTTCGTTTTGAAGTGGGAAGTAGCGGTCGGTCGGTCCTGGGGCTTTGGAGCCTAACAGCGGGAGATACGCGGCAAAAATGGAAGGCGCACGATGTCGTCGGAGCGACCGCGACCGACCCCGGTGCAGCGCGTAATAGAGCGTTGTTCCCTTTTGGTCACGGAACCCCATTAACATAACACTGAGTGTGTGAGGAGCGGACGTGAACCTCGCGCCGACAGATAGCCTCGCGGTCTCGAGCTTATTATAAATTCTAATATACAATCTCGTAACAACGTAACATTATGCGCTGGCGATCGATTTGTTAAGATAGCGGGTCAGGGTTCCCAGCCCGCAGCTATCCTATTCCCCACCTCTTCACTCATAAACTTTTATTGCTAATTTACTAATTTATGACCTCAACGAATAAAGTCTGTAACTACCAAAAAAATAAAACGAGCGAATTGTTTATGGTGTAAATAATACTGAGGGATCAATTTACTAAACTGAAAACGTAGGAAGTCGGACGAGTTCTTGCGTTGGGATTAACGGCCTATAATCCTATATTGGGAGGTGTTAACTAAATCCGAGATTAACATAATGTGATCTTATGAGGTTTTTCTGCTGCGTAAGAGTTCGGTTTAAGTAGTTTATTTTATTTTTATCGGGGTTACAGGTTTAGTGCACGGTGTAATGTAAAGAACATGGCCTCGCTCTGGCCTCGTGGCTATCAATATTATTGATTTTTCATTCACATCAATAATGTACTAAACCAAATCGGCTGTCCGTGTATCTAATGAGGTGCTCGGTAGTTCAGTAAAACAGACATTATACTATCTACACAAATAGAAGCAGACTATAACACCAGATAATAATAGCATTGTTCGCAAAATGTATCGATTGCTATTCTTGATAATTTCATGAAGATATCGACTGAGATAGGGATCCTTAATATAGAGTAACAGTAACCGCGAATGGACTCGTTGCGAGAAGCTTGGGCGAACTTATTAAACTTTATTAATGTCGTGCAGTTAATCATGACCCCCATTTAAGGGGGTATCGTGGCGCGGTAAATCTGGACAAAAACGTAATTTTATAGCGAGAATCACGCGAACTGACCCCAGTGACCCCATTAACTGTGTATAGTGGGCTTAAGTTGGCCTCTGCTTACAGAATAACACTATAACATGAGTAGTTTATATTAAAAAAGTAACTTACTAAACGTGGCGTAAATCTCGTAATTTATTAAATTGTGTTTCCGTGAGCACATTTATAAATTTTATATAAAATGAAGTAGGAAGAAAAATCAAAGGTTTTGGCCTCCCCTGACTAAATGGTGAAAACTTTTCTACAGGTCCAGTAATGCCCTTTACAAATGTTGAACCAGTGAAATGATGGACGCTTAAAGAACGCAGGGATTTATGATTTAAGGCGCAGATATACGACTTTTAACGTTTTCACGATAATCACGCAAAAACTATCGGGCGTATTTGCATGAAAATTTGACCATCTAAAAGACAATTAATGAGCCATATTTTAGTATACGACTTTTATTTGTATTGTGTTTGATAAATCAAGGAGGGTTGTTTTTTCGAAAAAACTTGGTGCGCGTTGAAGCGGGAGCCCTTGCGGGCGATGGCTCGAATACTCGCTCAAGGTCGCTGGCACTTAATGTCGCCTTAATACAAAACAGTCCACAATAAAAGGTGATGGATACTAGGTCCTACAACTACCTTTTGTGTTGCTCCCACCAGAGGCATTAATTCCTGCCAAAAGTGATTTGTTCCCCATTATTTTGCAAGTCAGTGAGGCAATATATTTCAAACTATAATGAACAAGTTAAATCAACAAGGGAATACTTGAAACAGCAATAGAAACGTTTTAACTTGAGCGTAAAACGTGAAAATAACGTATTTTATTTGTTATATATGAGTTGAAAGGCAGTTTGGTTGAAGGCGGCCTACGGTAATGGTACACGGCCCCATAAAACTTTATTATCAGATCAGATGCAAATAAACATACTATTGGGTAATGGGTAACTTTAACGAAGCTATAATAAAATGCTCTAGATATAATTGATTAATGGTTTATTCAATTACATTTTTATTTGGTATCAGGTTATTTGTCCAAACTAACATAACATGGCCGTAAACTTTGGCTAATCTGGAATGTCATTTCAACATCAGCAATAAAATAACTTGTATTTTTTTTCATTTCTTTTCGTTATAAAAGTACTAAGTTGTGAAGAGGTCGCTGTTAGAACCGTTTTCCATTACAGGCAATTTCAATTTTACGGGTCAATTCAATTTTAAAACGTTTTACTTAATCTTTTTATGGTATCTACTTACCCTAGATGGCAGCTTTTTGCAATCATATTTTCACAGAATTCTGTGGTTATCTAAGTGTTTAAAGCCTGCAAAGATGCTTCGTGATTCTTCTAAGGAAATAATAATCTAGGTTTTAAAATAGATCAGTCTATAGTTACATAACGGCCATAACTATCGGCCACCCCAGGTCTTGATAAATTCGCGCTGGTCCCACTTTCTCTGGTCACGTCTTCTAGCTAACATGCCGTAACAAATCACCAGCTATTATTTCTTCATTACAGCTCATTTCGCTTTTATTGAAACGCGTTTCAAACTATATGTTTTAATTAGAGAGATAGAAGGCTTCGTGCGGAGTTAAGTGCTTTAATAAGCTGCTGGTTCGATTTTAACTTAATAAAATTGTGATTTTACTGCCACTTTGGTCTAGTGGTCGCAAACGCGACTGCTGAGCATGATGTCATGGGTTCGATTCCCAGATCGGGTACATTGATATTGGGTTTCTCCATCAAGGACTTCTCAGTAGCAGGCACAGAGTTTAGAATAGTGCCCGGATGATGGTAATTGGCTCGCAACCATAGGACTTATCTAGAAATAACTGGCGAAATGTGAGTGTGCTATTAGGTACACCTCTGCCTAACCCTTTAGGGATTATGTTATGTAAAATAATGCTTTTAGTTAGGACTTACGCAGCGTCTGTACACTTCGTTCAATTTCTGCCGAAAGATTTTCAGTGCTTGATATTGGGTAGTACCTCTGCCTTGTGGCAACCTCCGATGAATGTCTTTTGTTCGTTTGATTGTCCTCAAAGTTCCATAATTTACAAAACAAAGTTCAGAGCTGAGTAAAATCACCAATTTCGCTATGGATTGATTAAAGTTTGCGTTATTTATGAGGAAGGAAGATGGCCCCCATCTTCCGTCCTTTCCAATCAAGCAAAACGTTGTTTCTTTGTAAATTGTTGCTTTGCATTCTTCAAACTTCAACTGTTTTCTCATTTAGCGTTCACTTTGAAGTAGTTTCCATCGACTGCTTGGAATGCGCTGCCAGTTCTACAAAACCTTTTGCTTTAAAGCGCTGTAAAAGCTGAGAGATCAGTTCACAGGTCTTGGAGTTCTGGTTTTCTTTATTTATGTCATATTGCTCAATCGCTAGACCATCTTGCTTCACAATGTGAGCATTTTTGCCTAACATTGCCCACTCGGCCATTGTAACATTGTACAAAGTATTAGAAGAAACAATGAGCAGTATTATACGCATGTATGTATACGTATTTGTTCTTGTAGTTATCGATTGTATATCAATTTCTTTTGTTTGTTTTAGCAATTTAATTTTAAATTATGTTAATGTATTCTGTTCTGTGTTTGGAAATTGTAAATAGGTTTTAATTTGAGTGTTTTGGTATTTCAGTCATTGAATGCAGTGATGTAACAATTTCTGATTTTATCGAATCCATCGAGATATTCAATTAATAAAACTTTTTTCAAAAGTGTAGAGGCAGGTCCTATTTTATTATGCATAACCAAAATGAATAAAAGTGTTGAAACTATAAACGTTAAGAGTTACTATAAACAATAAGTTTTAAAGCTATAAAGATTGTAATTTCATGTTTTAATTGGGCTACATGCAGCAATTTATCATTCACTAATAAATAAACCAAAGATGGCTGTAGTATATTATGTATAGACCGTTCTATACCAACTCTACTTACTCCAAATAATACCTAATTAAAACAACAGTTACACTACAAGAACTAAAACTAATTTCACTTAGCCACTTAATCGGTCAAATAATCTCTTTTAGAAGGCAAATTCTTGTACGTGTCGCAGATAAATGAGACTTTCATCTCGTCCGAGGAGCGAGTGAGTTACGTGACTATTATCTCCTTACGGTATACCGCTGATTGTTGTTTACCTGGCAAGCCGAGGTAACAACTACCTGGGAACAATTTGTAACACGCCGTTACACAAAACACCTAAAAAAACAAAATTGTGTCAGTGTCAATGGTACTAGTAGCTACAGAAATGCTGAGCCGATAATGACGTGTATTCGAATTTTAATTACATCAATTAATGATGTATTATGAGAGGAAAGTGTGGAGAAATAGCGCCAAGATAGGAGCGATGAAATTTTTTATCGCCTCATAAGTCAAACAAGCTATTAAACGAGGCAGAACCCAGTAAAATAAACCATTACGAAAGCCATTTGAAATTTTGTAATGGTAACATTGGTAGCGTAAAGTGGGTATCCTAATTGCACCGAAAAGGTTTACAGTCGTTATGAAAATGTCAGTACAGATAGATACAGGCTGACGAGAAAATTCATTCTTAATTTAAATCTTTGACGCCCGTATTAAGAGCACACAATAAATCAAAGATACTAATTAAGAATTATCTTGGTGGCAACACAGATTATTATAATAGAGGCTTTTAACACCCCTGCGCGTGGGAACGAAGAATGATGAACGAAACGAATGAACGTTTTTCATCCACACGACAGTTATGGCTTCAGTTGATTACATAAGGCCTTAAAAGTTTCTACAAAATGAATTCGAATGACATAAAGCTGTTAAAATTTAAATTATGACTGCGCCGCGGTTTCAACCTTTAAAACTGAATTTAATGAACTATTGTCACAGTCAGGTTTGGTCAAAAATTGTGTTCGTAGCTATAAAATTGACTATAAGTGAGATAGAATGAAGCGATCGTCAGCGAATTCGTGAACGTTACGTTAACTTTTTTAGGACTGTCGTAAAAAGAAATACACAGTAAAGCTCTTTGAGTTCGTAATTTCTTTGATATCATAAGTTTTCTATTGAGGAAATTGTCAACAACTTGCTTAACCAGCGTGTAAATGATGACCATGGGAAATACTGTTTGAAAAACTTATGGGTTGCACTGTTTGTAAGAAAAAAACCTTTCGAAAGCTTTTACCAAATCACTACTTATTATTATTATAAGCCTATGTTGTCTCACTGCAGGGCAAAGGCCTCCCTTCCCTCCTTCCACATTTTGCGGTCTAGTGCGATTGTAGGCCAATCCAGCTCACCCTAATCACTACTTAATTTGTTAAAAATTTCACTGACGTTTTGGTCTGGTACTTAACCTCGTAAAATAACAAGATACTCTGTATTAAAGGTACCCTTTAATATACATAAATAAAAGTCAGCTTCATTCGTTGCGGTTAAGAATGTAATCGTATCGAAGTACTGGCACATTTATGGCTAACCCGCAAATACCGTAGTGGCCAATTTAAATACGCTACGATTTACCGTACCACCGATACTAGCAACTTTTTCTAGCCAAAACAAATAAAAAAGACTACAGGAATATCGTCTCGCAATAACTAGGTCCGATTAATTCAATTTTACGCCCAATTCAATTATAATGTGGAACAATTTTTTCACCAAATATCATTTGAAAGTGGAGCGACGCGTTAGAAAACTTTTTATTGCTAGCGGAATCGAAGTCGTGATCTTTGGTATCGTGATGCGAGGAATTCTTATATTACTACGATCGTTAAATGTTTTTATTGGCCGCTGTGCCTTATTGGCCAGTGTTTAAAAAGTAACAATGTAAATAAACAGCTAAACATCACGTAAATGAGTTCATAAAAAAAAACAAGAGAAAAGAACAACGTTTTCAATGTAAATAGCTCATTTAAATATTTTATAGCTTGAATAATTTTGTTCACCATAGACACAGCAATCGTCTTGTTATAGTTATTAACCATTCAGAACATAAAAACCAAATAATAATTGAAACAAAATCATCATCAGATCTTTTTAGGACCTTCTTGACACAACAATGGAATATATTTACATTTTGAGTGAACAAGATGTGACCTTTATCTGTCTACTGGGATGAGATTTAAAATTTATTACAGTACTCACAAAAAATGACATGAGAGACGAATTCCAGACGTGGCTTAATGATATGGCCTATCTCAAATCACAAAAGCACATTGTAAAGGTTTCCGCCGAGTATTGCTAGCTGTCAAATATAACTTGACACATGGTGGAGGCGCCACTTGCAACGACAACCGTCAACGAAACGTCAAATTCAGTAGATGGTAATTTTAGTTCCGTTTTTTGCCGCTAGACATCTTAAACTGGGTTCTCGATAGAATTATAAACGTCTTTAATAACCGACAGCAGGCAATGTCGCCTAACAATAAGGTGGTGCCGGATGTTCAATCATTCTTATTACCATAATATAATTCTATCACTGTCGGGAATTTCACGATTCAATTTCTAGTTTTCCTTTTATTGGTCGGTGTCAACTTTGACGAATTGTTATAGGATTTTGTAACTTTTACGTGCTTGGATTCGATGTTAAGAATCAAGGTAATAAAGATTTCATAGCTACGTGAATAAGTATCAGATTCTTTTTTTCTGAAACTATCATGATCGCGGTTAAGTAATCTAAGGCCCGTAATCATACCCATTGAGCAAATTTCCCTACTTTGTCAAATTCTGTCTCTAAATTCAATCTATCAATTAAAAAATGGTATATTTTTATGAAGTTTGAATGCTTTTTACGTCATGACAGATCTATTTACTATTATATTATTTGTTGCCCTGCTGAAATTGGCTTATTAATACAGCTATGAACTCACTTATTTTGTAAGCAAGAATAAACAGATCCCACCTTTTTAATCTTTAGGATAGTGACCCATCCAGCTTCTGTTCATTCATCTTAAATAATCCTTTAATTGTTGATGAAAGGGTATGGTAGATCCTTAATACAAATGAGGCTGTCAATTTTAATCCGGGGTCCCACGATACTAGAAAAGAACAAGTAGGTGAGACTCCAAAACATAAAAAAGAGCTTAGTGATTAGCTCCTGTTTTGTCCATTAGCTCGAACCGTTTGAAGTGGTTCTCATTGAAAGGCTTGGCGCAACTACAAAAAGCTGCATTCTACGAACCTTTGTATCTGTGATTGTTTATTTTAAGCTAGATACAAATTAGGATCGGATTAGGCGTTTTTGGTTAACATTCGTGAAGTTGCTTTGAGGAATTTTGTTGACAAATCAAGAGGGCATTATTAGTATCGATTCGGCTTCTACTTCGTGTCGCTGGCACGACAATTTTTATATTTTGTCAGCCCAAAACCTTGCCACCTCCCCCGATTCGTCGGTGGTTGCAGCGCAGTGGTCACTTCGGTTGCATGTTTTTGGGCTAAGAACGCAGGATAGGAGGTGGAGCATAGTTTGTGACACAGCTCCACAACCACATCCCGCTGCTGTTTCATTGCGGTAGCTTCATTTAACGAGGTTGGAGTTACATCTTCCCATTTGAGTCCGGAGACGGGTCAAGGCGGACTTCTAGGTGGACCACGGAACCTGCAGGAAGATGCTCTCTTGCTGGATTTGTGGCAAAAACCAAAATATCCTTTTACAACTATACTATGAACACGTAACTCCTCACACGACTACCTATATATTTCCATACATAATATAATATGTTACAAAATACCAGACCACTGCAGGTAAGTTGAACACGAATCTCGAGAATAGTTAACGAGCGTTCGAGTTGGATCGTTACGTCCAAGTCATGTGTTTTATTAAGCCTAAGAAGGAATGCGCGGCCGAACCCGGGTCGCCCGGCTAGTATGCAGTAGCCGACGTGAGCTATCTCTGTACATACGTTGACCTTAGGGCAACAATTACATCGTTCCATTTTACTTGATTTCTGTAGCTGTATCTGTGTACGTACGTGTATCAAAGTGTAAGAAAATGTCCAAGATTGGTTTCGAAATTCTACCTGTAGTCTTAAACCTAATGACTGAATGATAGTAATAGTCTGTTATGAGCTCTAAATGGTTTTGATTTCATTTTAATAGCTGGCTCTTGATTCTGATTAAGTAGCTCTGAATCGTAGTGATTTCATTTTAATTTCATGTTGTTTGGATCTAGCAGCTTATCCTCATCATTGTTATTAGCAGTCTTGTTTCATCCACTACTGTGTTTTAAAACTGCCTCCTATTTGTGAAATGTATCAACTCCCTGCAAGTAGCTAATAAATAGTCATATACAAGTACACGCTTGTACTGAAAGAAGGTTATAAAAACATTTGATAATACTCCAGCGAATTAAACACTCGAAATGCTTAACCTATAAATTATAGTTACACGAGTGTATAACAAATACAATTATTACAGAACTGTAGTCAACGACATAACCGAGAGAATGTGCTGACTAATTATGAGACGATAAAATAACATTGTAAAAGAAGATACTCCTAATTTTTTCTCCAAATCAGCGTTCCTTTGTCGAACCGAATGCTATTAACAGCAACGAGATTGTAAGATTAGCCCTGGTTATAGATACGAATCTTTTGACCCCTGATCCGCTAATAATCGTGTAGCCGTCGTATTTGGTGGGCATTATTGTACCTTTTTAGTATCGACACCGTCACACGACAACCGGCACTTGTTCACGATGACTTTGCAACTGTTTTGTACGGCTAAGTGTAAACGAGATGTCTTTATCTGATAGTAATAGGATTTGAGATGACTGGGGACAGTGTTATTCTTGGAAATGAAGATATGTTCTTTTTGGTGAAGGTACCGAATTTTACGAGGACCACAAATCTTGGTTCATGTCTCTGAATACTCTACAGTGGTGGAGGGAATGTAGCTACAGCCGTGAGTTTCATGAAAGAACATAAAATACATTCGTTCTCGAGAAAGCAAGGCAGTGGCTATGCAGGAGTCGTAAACATAGGTACAAATCTTTTCGAATATACTACGAAACAGGAGTGCTGTGCCACTGCTCGTACATTTGCGAAAGTTATATGGATTTAGGGAGAATTACTGAATTAACAATACTATGTTGGAGGATGTTTAGTAGTTAGAAGTTTTCAATATGAAGAAGTCATAGACCTTGCTAAAAGAATGTAACAGGGCTGCATATGCAAAGATGATGTGTATGAGTTTTCAAGTGTCACATAAAAAAGAGAAATAGTCAAACAATTTCAATCTATTCGCTTCGAGACAGCAGCTATGCATTTCAAAGACCTGAATATGAATTTAAGTCCGCAGTTTCAACACAAACAACTTGGTTTGCTCGATCCTGGACCTCGTTACAAGCACTTCCACAAACAAAGCTTCACATCACGGAGCACTTGTGTGGCTGCAATAAATACTTATTTGCGATACCGCGAGCTTGTCATCGTAAGGTACAATCAATGGACAAGAGGCGAGCCGGTCGGTCACTCCGCTTGGGGCATTGTTCCCATACAACTTATATTTGCTTTAGTACTAAACCCATCGCTACGTTAAATGCCACCCATACGACTGTAAATCGCTGTTATTGAATATTACTGGTATACTTTGTCTGCAATGAACTCAACAAAACTTTATTTTTCTTTAGTGTGTATGAGAAAGTCGTAACTTTTCTACTATTGATATAGCGAACTAACCCCGTTGTATAAGTGCATTGTTGCAATGCGTGAACGTTTTTTTGTTTATTTTACTGCGCGAGATTATCGGTGCCATCAAAGATGATGGTGATGCATTCCAGCAACTAATCATTTTAACGGCTTTAGGGGTTTGTTTGACCTCAGCGCGAACTACAGACATAGATTATATCCTCGGAAGTTGTCGAGAACCAAAAGTATCCAGCAGAGCCTCATTCATCTATCAATTGGTCGCATTAGAGGCAACGAGCCAGTGAAATGTTTATGAAGTTGCAATGGGCTCATTTATTATAGGACGCACGCATGCTCCGGCGCAAGACGTGTTTTAAAATTATAATTTATGGCTTATTTGAGTGTCGAAAGAGTAGATTGTGTGGGCGGCACCGGTTATAGACGGTATACGTACATCTTGTGCGTTTCGGTGTAAATGTCGTCGCCTGTATTGTTCGTAACGGTGTAATGCACGCTAAGCTGCAATCAACTCGGATTTATGGCTCGGCGGTATGTGTGAATTATCATTATGTTTCACATTAATAATACATTACGGACGTGTAACAATAGTTTCGGTACTAATGGCAACTACTTATTTTGTATGGTCTAGTTTGCAATCATCAATTTGCGCGATTGTTGGACTGAGTTACTTTTTCACGGCAGTTAAGGTCAATGGCCTTTCTGACTATAATGAGTGTTATTCTGAAGACATTCGCACCTACTAAACTGGCACACAGAAATACTGTTTGGTTACGGGTATTTAATTGGCTAAAACCCTTACTTAGCTTATTACCCCTGTAGCAAGGACCTCTCTTACAAACTATCAGAATCGTACGCAAAAATCTCAAAGCGTTCCTCGTTTCACACGTCTTTATAAAAGCTAAAAGGATTTCCCTATACTTAACGCTAAAAATATGCAAAATAAACGACGTAGATTAGTATCGAAAGCGTATCTAAATGACGTGTGCGAGTTGAAGCGAATAACTTGCGCGTGCGCGTCTAAGGGGCGGTGCTTAGTTTAGGCAGGATACCATCGGCAGATCTCGCGATATGTTTAGTTCTAACCTCTCTGCTTTATCCTTAAGGAGACTGTACAGCCTAGGCTTTTAAGGAACTTGACTTTTGACTGCCTGGATATGTGACTAGGAAGTTGCTTGAGATAAATGCCGAAGGAATTATTAAGAGAGCGCACTACGAAAGCCAAACAGCGAAATAACATAGCATTAGCGTCGTTAATAACTTTCAGAGTATAAAGCCTTCGAAAGGATTTCGGCAAGGGAGCTCATTTAGGTACTAACTTAACATGAATACATGATAACAGGAATACAGCTAAATGTTCTATTTTAAATTAGTTTGGTTGGTAAGCCGTCAGCTGTAGTATGTTGCTAAGCTGCGGGATGTCTTCGAGCTTCGTTAAACTATAAGCAGAACTGACGTCAAAGGCAAGCCTATCTTGAGGAATTTAGAAAAAAAAGATTAATGTCTTGTTAGAAACTATTAAAGCTAATTTAACTTGAGATTGACATTATAACAAGGAAATAAAAGCCATAAATCAAGACCACAAATAATAATTAATATAATAAGGCCTTCGAAATTGGTCGCGCCAATCTTTCAACTTGTTATGTTATTGGCGACCTTTGACACCGAAGTATGGATTTTATTGTTATCGATGTTGTTATTGCAATCTATTGTTGTCGGAATGATATATTGATTATTTTTATATGACGTATCTATTTTGGATAACCAGCCAGTCACGAGGTTACCTACATGAAGTTGTCTTGTTACAGTCTTTTGTTTTATTTGGCTACAAAAAAGCATCTGGTTTATTTCTCCACTGTCTTTGGTACTGGTTCAAAGGCAGCTTTATGTATTGCTCATGCAGGTTCATAAGTAAACCTTGAGGTCGTCCAAAGGTGTATTACCAAATATAGTGACGTTTACGATACGTCGATAGTATCGGAGAACGACATGCCTACGGTACTAACAATACAAAAAGGTAACAGTTAGTTATTGTGATTGGTTTCGGCAGGCAGTGCGCGGGAAAACTCTAAGTCACGCTTACTCGTGGCCCGGGACCCAACTCGATCGAAACTCGATCAGATAAGAGATGCGCACAAAAATACCGAGTCGATGGTCCGATGGAGCGATCCATAGTCGTGATCGATAGAGAATCGAAGTGTCACGCGCAGGGTTAACGCCCTGCGGTCAGGGTCGGGGTTCCTCGGCTTGCATTTATGCAACGCAAATATCGTTTCCCTCGACGGATACGTCGTTACGTGGAATATTACATGTAAACACTTCATTGTTATTCCCTATCGAGTGTTTTTATTCGTGACTCGCCGACAGAGCGCGGATCGCGGTTTTATTTGCCGAGCTCGCGTCTGGGTGTTTAACCTCTGTTCCGTCATGTCAGTGTTTGTCTAGTCGCTCATTTGATTGGAATTTATGATATCTTTTCAGAGAATAAAACGTTCGTGAGTGAATTTAGGCTTCAACTAATTTCTCCATCAACTAATTTCCATATAGCCGCACGTAAAGCTCTAATGAACTTTGCAATAAAATATTACAATGCGCATGTTTAATAAGTTCTTACATGCAAATGGTATTAAGAAAATTTATATTTCCTTTGTAGCCCGTAATCATTCCACGGAATGCTCTGCAAGTCCGTATAGCAATTGGCACTGACAACAATCGTATTAAGGGACTGCTAGACGATTCGTTCCATTCCGTTCCGGAACTTAATACTTACACTTGTGAACGCTAAACGCCAATTTCAAAGCGAATGGTATCAAATCACCATAAAGCTATCTCGGTTATGGCTCAATATGGAGCGCACGGAGTAACGGACAACTGTTCACTTCTAAGAATGATGTAGGTACAATGTGCACTCTGACCTGCGCCACGGTTTTGGTATGAGATTGAAGTAAAGAATATGCAGTGACCCACAGGATTATGATAAACTTCACAATGCTTTTCAACAAAATATACTTAGCCTTAGATATTCGTGTCGACGTGAGCTTATTCTGTTTTGTAATTCTATTAAAAGAAACAACAGCGAGTGTATGAAACTAAATTTAAGGCAGGATAGTGAATTTAATAGCGTGTGCTAAAACTATTTTTTTATTGTATTCTATTCTATTTCCGTGTTGAGGATTCTATTATTAAGTTGTTTGTTGGTTTGTTGTTGTGCTTTTTGTAGATTTATGTCTTTCGCAACCTTGCCTTTTGAAGGTCTTTCGTTATAAAAGTATACTACTTCAGTGGCAGTAAAATCTAATTCAGTCAGCATAAATTTTCATGCTCATTCAAATTCTACATAAAAACCAACCATTTTCACGCTTTACCTCATTCTAACATGTAAAGTTCATGGTTTCACAAATTCCATTACGGTGTACTCGAAGTAGATCAATCACTAGTACCTGTTTGGGGCAAAAATGTAATTGAGTGGGGTCAGGCGGTGCCCCATCGGCGCGGGAGCATAGGTTAATCGAGTGTGCGCCCGAGCAGCCCGCCGTCACAGCGCATAGGCGATAGCGATTAACGACAACTTATTGCCTTTTAGAAGAATAAATTGGGTGTAGATAGGATCTGAAGATTAGGAAGTGTTAAATTGGGTATTGTGAGATCAAAATCTTATGTCGTCGTGCGTGTGTAAGTATACTTTGAAGGTTTTGTGGTGACACGTCTACTTTAATATGTCAAGGATCGTAGTCATGTTATCCATTTGTATTTTTAAGAAAGGCACTAAGTAACCCGTTGAAGACCTTTAACTTAAACCGCACCATTTAAACTCTCGAGTCCATAAAAGGTTTAATGACTACAAATGTCGCGTTTAAAATTCTCAGTTCTGTAACACGGAAATCAAGGCGACATTTTATGTCATCACGTGGAGACACAGTCGTAACATGGTGACATGAGGTTATCGCGCAGTCTTAGCAGTGTGTGCACGGCCCGAGGACGCGGAAGCGGCGCAAGAGTCGCTGATAACACCACATAATAAAACAATGCACGCTAACATGCCCGCCACTTTGCCTACGTCCCGCCTTTTTCATTGAAAATTTAAGGGCAAAGTGATTTACTTCGATGATACGATGATACGCTAGTCGCTTCGAAAATGGCTTCAACAACCGGTAAACGGTCGCGACGTTTACGATATTATTAACTTTATTACTTCGGGTTAACACCGCTTTTGTATAAATATAAATATTTAAACTCAAACTCACCCGTATTTGGAGACATATCCAATGCGGGTCGTAAATTGCATCGGTTCCCACTTTATAAACATTAACACTAAACTCGAATAAAATATACATGGAATGTTACGTAATCACTAATAGCTATTAGATTTGTAACAATTTAAGTTGTAGATACAGTTAAAGTTAATGTCATTACTTACTGAATAAAAATGATATCCAATTAAAAACGTCCTACGCATCGTAATAAACGAATGATACTGCATTCCGACACTCGGCCTAGCACTCGTGTTATTCTATGAACGAAAAAAAGTGTATTTCTAACGCATAAAAACTCGTGTGATTATAGAAATTTTAATGAGCCCATAAATAACATTGGGCCTTTGATTATTATTCGAAAATAGGACAAATTGGAGATGCACCCTCGGGTCTCGACAGTTAACAATACTCAAAGGAACGAAGGGTCAAACGTTTTTTCTTCTCGCCCAAATAAACCGCTTTGAATGGAGGCTTGATTTTATGATTTATAGGGCCCTTTATCCGGCCCCTGCTTCTCCATATTCTGTTTTGATTGAGGCTCCTTTCAGTGCTCCGAAGATTGATTGTTTCTGATGGTGTGGGAGTTTTTGTTGACTACGTCTGAGTGTAAATATTTTAGTTTTATTTTTGTTTCTCTATGAAAGTGGTTTGAGCCAGAGCGGTGGCAGGAATGAAAACATATCATTTGTGTTGGGTTTCGAACCTTACGATATCCAACGATGGATGGTGTTTATGTCCATTTATAAATTTGATATAATTGACCAGGAATTTGTGTCAAGAATTAATTTATCGATAGTTAACTGCCAAATCACGTCAGTTGCTGAACTTATAATTATAATTGATAGTTTATTGGTAAAGTAAAGCCAGCAAAATTGCATTTCAGTGTCGGCATTGAGATATTGCCGTTTCCAGCTGTATCGATTGCGAGGCATTCCCGAGCTGCGAGAGGCAATTGAGCAATAGCATCCACCGCGGGGTCCACCTTCCTAGATTGTTCCTTCGAGCCTTAACTGAATACGTCTATCCTGCCGCGATAGACCTATGAACTCAACAGACTTGTTCTAATTTTAAATAATATTTCATCTGATATTTTGGAACAGAAAAAAACAAATGACGTCTATGGAACGTACCTAAGTTGAACTACGCGAACCAACATAATTAGAAACATTGTCGTTATCTTTTGTTTTTTAATGACATATCGGAACAGTGACGAGCCAGCCAAAACGCGGGCTTAACTCATTAATTCCACGATTCTTTCTCCAATCTGCCGGGACAATCAAAGCTAAGCGGTGCTTTATAAGCTTCTCTCTCCGCTCACCCGATGACATTTCTCATTAGGCACCTCGTAAACAAGAACAGTTGACGCTTACTAATATGTTCACGTCACATCTTTACTACTATCGAACAATTTAAAGATGTTGAAGGGTCTTTAAACGGATATAGGATTGTTATAAATTACTCAAGGGAACGAGCAAGCGTGATTTCGATAACCATTAAGGGTATCTGACAAACTGATTGACTTTAACGAATCTGAAGTCGGTGGTACGATATAAAAGTTTTTATTTTTTATTTTGTGGGGGGACAGGCAATTTGAATTGATCGGTAAATTATACATTAAAAATTCTGGAAAAGCATAAAATCTTATACGAGGAGCTTTTATAGGCCAATAACGGCTCTGGATGAGACATTCAAAGGCATGTCAAAGCATAAAACCGAACCGCTAAAGGGCTTTATAAATTGGCCTCGCCGAATCTATCGCATGTGTTACACTGCCCGAAGGCAGGGGACTGCAATTGAAATGTCCCGCTAGCATGTAGTGGGTGCTAGCCGTGTCCATTTCCGCAATTTCAAGACGTACAAGAGCCGATCGTGTACCGACAATGGGCGCTATCGTGGGGCGTCTAATCACGAGGGCCGTTGTACTGTTAGGTCGCTGTATCGCCCGCGGCCGAGCCAGCTCGTAATATGCGTGCGAACGCGATCCGATCGTCGTCGCCTGCGCAACATCTCGACTGATCTCGGTAACGTTCGCTGGGAGCACTATCTGACAATGCACTAATCACTGTGACCGAACTAGCTCGATTATGAACGGACAAAGGTTGAGAGTTATCCGTGATGGCTTGTCCGTTACACGTTAGCATAATCGATGGTTAATTGGTGGTTAACATGAAAAATGTTCCAAAACGGTATTGACTGAATGGTTGTGCTTGTAATGTCGAATTACTTGACAGTTAATTAGGGCCTGCCATTCAGCCACAGCCTTGTTCAGAGCTTTGTGGCAAACTTGTAGTTTCGTAATATCTGTCGTATGTCCGCCCGCCAACAATACTGCGCCTTTGATTTATGGTCGCAGGCCTTAGCCGCAGATTGAACTCTTTGTAATCATTGACAAATTATGCGGCTACCATTTACTTTTATCCGGTCCTAGCTTTGTTTCTTGTTAAGAATGTAATAGCTTCGATAGCAGCGTTGACTGCGCAACGAATTATAATAAGCACCTACTTGTACCGTTAGCTGCTGACATTTGAGATTTACTTTCATAGACATTGTTTTAGTTTATAATAAATATCGGCATAATTAGAGCTGCTGAACATTATTTACGCAGAGCACGGCGTATGACTCCCGGTTAAAATGGAGCTTTCTTGTCTGCATTGTGAGAGGTAAGTAAGCTACGGGATTTAGCATCATAATGACCTTATCTTTACAAAATCGATCGGTGAACGACCATATTGAGTGGCAGAAGTGTAGGGCTTGACGTGTAAACAAACAGAACAACTACCTATTATGTAAACTAAACACAGCCTTCTTCCGTCAATCATGAATATTGGAACACATTTCCAGGGAACCATTAGCGCAGACACGCACCTTATGATTTGCACTATTTGCACTCTCTTGCAAAGTAATACTATCCTTTAATGTCCATAAATTTTTCATACGGTTCCCTTCTCGTATAACAATACATTTGCTTACAAACAACATTTATTAAGGTCGGACACAAAGGCGAGATTCCTTTGCTAGCTCTATGACTGAAATAAACACTTATAAATCTCAAAAGGGTTATATTTAATCACTGGTGCCCTCACAGAAAGCACGTTTGCAGTGAAGTCTGAATTATTTTAAAGCTAAGGCTGGGTCTTTTATTGTGGCCAGGCATTGTAAGACCTCGGTAAATCAGCTTAGTAGACGGATGGTGTGAGTCTTATCTTCCCTACTTTGAATTGTATGAATCTTGCATTTGATTTGTTTTTAGTGGACTTTAGTGAAAGCTTCTTGTCTCTTCAGTGTCATTTGTGCAGCTTTCGTGAATGATTTATGTTGGGAACTGTTTAACGCTATTGTATGGGAGAACGACTGTCTTACTGACGTAAGTATTACGACCACCAATGAACGCTCAAAATACTTTCGAAACTGGTAGTAAAAATCCTGAATGTACCTATAATCTAGATTTTGAGTTCCACTTTGTTTTACAGTCCCATATTTATAGTGACACCTCAATACCCTTGTTTGCCAAACTACTTTATTTATGGCACAAGGAGATAACCCAATAAGAACAATAGCAATACGGCAACCTGTTGAAGTTATCTGCTGTATCCGCACAACACTACTGAGTGAACGAGTGAACGTAAAGATTGACGAGATAACATGGCCATATTGAAGCTTGGAAATTGAATTATGTACTACTATAAATTCATATGCAGGAAATGATAAATCTTTTTGTAGCTGCACAGTGCACATACCTATTTTATCGTTAATTTCAGGAATTACATTATAAATACACATGAGTGGAATCTTGACTCGACTGCAAAATAGATCAGAAATGTAATAGTAAGATAGCAGTCCCGAAGGCACCTAAGAAGCCGATTCCTGCCGGCTTCCTGCGGGTCGGTCGAAATGAAAATTCTATTCTATCTTAAGAATAGAATTTATATTTGAGACTTTTAATAGCATGGTTGTCACTAGAAAACTTTGCTGGGGTTTTTTGGATACCATTTTTTTACTCATGTCAACCTATTTATTGCAGGAAAGAACAAAACAAAGAATATTTAATCTTGTTCTATTTATCAATGCCTACAATTCTTACAAAATCATCTAAGTCCGAACTGGCAACAGTAAAACTAAATTAACAGTTAGAAGCAGCTGCTAACATTAGCACTTTCAATCAGAAAAGGGTCAATTTAATTTAACTTTATTAGCACCAAGAACTTCAGAACAATTGAATAGAAATCCATTACGTAAATGTTGGGTAAAGTGACGTAAATGTTGGACAAAGTGACGCAAATGTTGGACAAAGTGACGCAAATGTTGGTCAAAATTTTGTTATAATTTTATACAAAATTTCGAAACCCGTTTATTCCTCATTGTGTTGACATTTAAAGTTAGTTAAAAGCTAATAATCCTATAGTCGGCTTATTCAAATTTGAACGATCTGGTGTAACAGATTGACCGAGAAACCTTTGCGGGGGAATCCATTTGAATGCTATTAGTAAATGGATTGGGTTCAGTAAGGAGACACATATGGTTTTTGTAACCACAAACAGGCGACGATCATAAAGATGGTTTTTTATTACATGTTTGTTTTGATATGAAAGGAAATGGGAGTCGTTTTGTAGTGTCGTTTTTTTGGAGCACACACATGCATTGGGAATGAGCTCAAAAAGTTTTCGGTAAATGGATTATGCGTGGATAAACGACGTCTACAACGAAAGCAGGTGTTTCATCCAAATTGGCGTCATTTCAGTGACTACATGTTTCCGAACAATTGTCGTTTACCATACTTAATAAAAATATACCTAAATCTAACTGTTAAAATAAAACAATTTCAAGCCCTCATAAAAATTAAAACCAAAGGCTAAAACTCATATTTTACAGAACACTTCTAAGTCCGCGGTAAATCCGTACAACAGCATTATTGCGGTCAAGTGGGAGCGAGTAAGGCGCTTAGTCTGACCCAACCACCTCAGTCTTAAGCGACCGGAATCAGATTATAATTATTTTTTCTTTCACTTTCCATACCATTGAGTAAGCCACTTTACAAGTAGGTACAGTCAAGAAAATGGATTATATAATCAACTAGCTATTGCCAGCGACTTTGTAGAAAATTTGATGTATTATTCCCGAGATAAAAAGTAGCATATGTGCTATTCTAGACTATAATCCATCTCTGTATCAAATGTTATCCAGATCCGTTCAGCCGTTCTGGCGTGATTGAGTAACAAATATCCCATAAACTTATGGATATAAGTTTCGCTTTTATAATAGTAGTTATTTACTTTAAAATGACAGTAGGTACCTTTATTAAAATCACAACTGTCGTGAACTTATGACTGACTTCAGGTGAGAGCTGATTGCAACCTTCTTGCAATAGTTTTGTGAAATTACAAAAAAAAAATAAGATGGTAAAATTAGTTCTTAACAATACATGCCTGACCGCACCTGCGAAATTTAGATGTAGTAATTTTCATCATTAAAAGTGAAACCTTACCTATTTTGTTGCCGAAATAAAAGTAGTATAACAGTAGTTTCATACAAACCTTAGTTTTAGTTAACTCGATACCTATTTAAGTTATACAAGCAAGATGAATAGACACCGATCCATCTCGACAAACCCGACTCACGCTTGCAAATCGCAACAAAGGCCGTTTAACTGAAGTCAACCTCACAACAACGAGATAACTGTAGAAACCATTTCACCCGTTACGACATTATTAATGATCCCAGATCGGATCACTTACTAAATTCAATCCAGAACTGCGAAACAGGTTTTTATGTTACCAACAATGCATCACTGTTTCATAAAACCAATTGAAAGTTGAAGTATTCGTTGTTTTAGAATGTCTGTCGGTTCGATAAAACATTAATTTTTAATTCGGAACAGTCGTGACGCGACTACTATTACTTCAAAGCGCTTAAAGTCTTGCCTAATCTTAAGAGCGATCATCTGCCAAATGTACCTGTGTCGCTATTGTTCATTTACACTAACAAGGCATTCAAGACACAGAATAGATAGACACCAGAAAGTCTGCTCCATGTCCTCGATCCGAGGGATCTCATCTTGAACCGAAGCTGAATTGGTAACGGGCCAGTCATATTAGCCGTAGAACCGATGACCGTTGGGGTAGACATGTTTTTGAGGAGAGACCGCAAATCAACAAGCGTAAGGTGGGACGCCCTCAGGCTCGGTGGAGCGACGGTCTTCGCAGTTGGATGAGAGTTGCCGAGAATCGAGTGCGATTGAAGAGGCCTACGTCCATCAGTGGACTGTTGTAGACTGATGATGATGACACATACACAAGCCTCACCTACTCTTGTTTGAGAGTAATAGTGAGATGTGACTTGCGATTCGACTTACGAAGCAACAGTGGGTGTCTCCCTGTTTCCGTCCGTCGCGTCGCTCCACAAATCGCAGCTCAGTTATTAGTAGTATGCTCTAACTAATTTATTTCATTCGTTTTCCCCGCAGTTTGTGGCTAAGGGGTTACGTCTTTGTGTGTGTGCGGCTGTTGTAACTCGTACTATGGAGTCAACCTTCTGTGTCCAATCCATTCTTTGTCAAAGTCTCGTTGTGACCGCCTTATGTCAGGAGCTAATCATTTAAGTCCGTCGGTAATGGTGGGCAGTATTGTTCTCCAGTGAACTGAGGTTAGGTAACGCTATCGCAATGAGCTTCAAACTTTCCAGTTATTAATTATGCCTTATTGGCTTCGTCTGAGGACCGCCCGTCATGTTTACATACGCCTTCGGTAATGTTCTTCAGGTCATAGGATAATGAAGCGACTAAATATCTGGTCGTAAATAAATAGACGCTGCTTGTTGCTATATTTAGATGATATTCATTCATAATACATTATGATGGCTTTATCATGATTCTGTGGAGCTTTTTACTGCGTCTTTTTTTGTTGAATGGACAGTCTCGCGTTTGAGCATTACCTATGTCATCTAGTGCCGCCAAAGATGGTACAAGCTTGCCTTGAAATAACCTTTTCACGTGTGACAAGTGACATCATAAATAATACTGTCTCGTCTTAAATAAACTTTGACTTGAAAGAAAAAACCGAAAAAAAACAATCTTTTTCTTTACACATTAACACGACAACACCATTGTTTATATTTGTAGAACAATGACCGAGTGTACAATGTGAAACACGAACAGTAAACACAAAAAACGACCGTAACGCAAACCACGAAGTTTACGTAACACCGTGGGACTCGAACGGTCAATATGACGTCTCACAGAAAATTGACCATATGTGTACCAGTTTGACGTAACTCCCAGTTAATTATCGAATACTTTTTCATTTTATATGCTCAAATAACGATGTTGATGTAATTCTAACTGGAGTCATGAGTCATAATAAATTTATGTGCAACTTATCTTGATCTTTTAGGCTTTTTATAGGCTCTTTCCGTAAGAAAGTGGGAGTTTTTTGATGAAAGTTAATGCACAATGATATCCCAAATTAGTACTAAAAGTTATGAAACATGATCTCCTAGTCACAAAAAAAGTTTTACGTGGGAAGCGTATCCGGTATGTTGTTAATAGATGACAGGTAGCAGTTCTAGATGAAAAATAGGCAGAATATATGGCTATCCCGTGGGTGAAAGAACGCGTTAAGTCATTTATCATGTGCCTGATTTATGTCAATATGATGGCAGACCTGAACATAGAACTTATGACGCAGATATTCATAGAAAATAATAGATATCTGAAGAATTTAAAATGTTGCTGGCTTATAACAAAGGAAATAATCTTAACTGGACCTGTCAAATTCTGACAATGTAAACCCGCGCCAAGCAGTTGATTATAGCTCGCTTGCTTAGCTGCGTAAGAAGAGCCCTTTAGCCAGCAGTTGGAAAATTACAGGTTGGTGTAGATCGATAGGCAGCTGACCCAACAGTTGGACACGAACCGACACTTCGATATTGTGTAAACTTTTCCGATAACCTTCAACTAGTTTTCAAACGCCACTGCACTGTCTCGACAGCCAAGTGACTACGTAAACATCTAAGTAAGCTATCACGATGACTCAGGGCCATATCCAACAATCAGGTGATCCAAATTTCTAAGTAATAGTTTCATTACGAATTCATGCTACGGTGTTATGTGGGTTGAACAAATAAATTGCTGTTTATGCCGTCAATCCTTTCTCATGACATTTACCAAACATATGAACCGTAGATTCTCCTGATAAGTCGCATAATGTAAAAATAAAGCTCTATTTGTATTCAGCTTTGTGTTTTCTTCGCCGTACGCTTATGAAATTAGGGCGTACGTCATTCTCGTATTAGAATGAATGGACCAACTTGTTTGGTCATAGTTTCTAGGTATTTAGGTACTGTTACATGTGTCATCTTAAAAGGCATGCGGTACTTCCAGTTTTCTCAACCAGCCAGTGCTGTAATGTTCCCAGTACAGTAAGCATCCTATTCAATAAACACAGTTCAGATAAAAACGTTAGCCGCCGTTACATCTCGGTACATATAAATACAAAAATAAGACATGATAATGCATAATGCCATTTTATAGGCGTCTCATTGAAATGCGAATAAATTAACATAAACGACGCGACGATGTCTCGCAGGGAGCGTTTGCGGAACAAGCTAACGCAATAAATATCTGAGTAATGACGGCGCACTGAGTTTCGCCGGGAGATGGCGCGACTGAATAAGGGACATAAATAAAGATTTACTCTTCAAGCCACAATGCTCCGCTCGTTTCCCAGACGCCCTTCGCACATTTTTGCTGATGAAGCACCAACGCAATCCGCAATTATCATCTCTTATCGGCCTCAACGGAGTATCAAAGACATGCTGTCTTTCGTTTCGCACGACGTCCCATTTTTTGCCAAAGACCTGATCCCGATCTGACTGCATGTGAATTCGTGACTGTCGATTTGTGGGAAATTGATAAGTTTAGATTGAGAGGTCCATTTTCGCCGACATTGTTTGAGTTCTCAAACAATGTCGGCGAAAATGGACCTCTCCTTTCTAAACGTTGCACAACTTACACAGTATAATACAGCAGTTTAATGAAAAATCATGTAGCATGGGAAAAGTTTATGGTATCTCGTCTTACAGTTATCATTGAGCATGCGTAACTGGTGCGCAGAGGACTATCGGCCGGTTATCTCCCCTGCGCCTGCGCTTTGTTAGCTGCGTGCCTCGAATAACAAGTCTATCGGGACTATTAGCAAATATGAAACCTTCAATTATACGTTGTTTATTGGAAAACTACAGATAAACGCAGTTGCGTGTCGACTTGAGCTGTGCAAAACGTAATTTATGTATAGTTATGAATTTAGCCAGAGCTTTAAATCTAAAAAGGCCCCTATAAGGTAACTGAATCTAAGTTAACCGCAAAGAGGCATTCAGGTAGAAGTTTCGACGGATTTTATTTATGTTGTTATCTGTCTAAGCTCTCAATGGCCACATGGTTTGGATTCGCGTGTGAAACCCGGCCATCAGGCACATCAGGCGACTCGTTATTGCATTGCGTGCTTTAATGTGCAAACGTGAATTTTAAACTGCACCATGAATTATTACCTACAGTTGATTTGAGCGTATTATCTGTGTGTTTGTGTTGCTGCCCGGGGCGAGCGTGATGGCGCGAGGTTTCCGCGAGAGATCTGTAATTTATGCGTTGAAGAATGACCACTATCTGCGCGGCTACACATCGTGGCCCGAGTTCCTGGATCAGTAAAGAAAGCATTAGGAAAGTTCGTGCAATAGTTGCCGCATAAGTCACCCCTATACACCCGAAGGGCATGAACATAGTTATTTCTGAATACCAACCATTCGTAGACATTATTTGAAATTCAAAATATTCGCAATTTCGCCGAGTTTTATCCTGGCAGCGGCAACGTCAGCGACATTCCTCTGCACACCTTTATCTTTGCCACTGAATTCTTGGTAGACGTGCAATTTGAAATATTTTTCCTTTAGCAAGGGCGTGTGATAAATAACGTTCGCGTGAGTTATGTAAAGCTTATTTATATAGTACAGATGGAGAGGAGATTTATCAGGAGATATATATCGGATGTTAAAAATAGTTATAGTGCAGTAGCGGGTCTGGGCCCAGTAACTAATGGCTCGAGTGAGATTTGTGAGCACCTACGTGTGTCGGAGGTGCGCGTGCGACTCGCCGACTAAATTCTTAATTAATGGCTTTATTGTACGTTCTATGAACAGCTTCTTTATTGCGTTCTTTAGAAGTTTGATTGACTCATCATAGTGGTCTTTACGGTCGGATATTGTCTTCACATTGTTCGAAGTATTTAATTTTTCCATAGTATAAAACAAAGTCGGTCCCGCTGTTTCTACGCTTAGATTTTTTAAACTACGCAACGGATTTTAATGCAGTTTTCAGCAGTAGATAGAGTGATTCAAGAAGAAGGTTTATATGTATATGTGTGCCTACATTCCATCCGTGCGAAGCCGGGGCGGGTCGCTAATATTTAATAATAATTTTGTGGAGCCTCGATACAGCCAGAATGTCTTGTAACAGACCTCGTAGAAGATGGTGGGAACAGCTGAACAAAACCAGATTAGCCTTGAATGAAACGAAAAAACCTGGATGTGATGGGGATAGGCCTTTCCCAGCAGTGGGATAACACAGGCTAACAGTATGAGTGTAATAATAATTTGCGCTATAAATTCATCAGAGAGGACTATTTATGTGTCACGAGCGGGCGCTAATAATGATACAATAGTTGGTTTCATTCACAGCTGTTTCGTTTATTATTCCGTAATAACTCTTTTACAGATTGCAATATAAATTATCTTGATGTATTGCTTTGATAGTTTTTCATTTTGTGTCAATGACTTAGGTTTAATGGACATGGTTGCTAATGAAATCGTCTTAATGTTTATAATGATGATCTGCGATAATCAAATGCCGCAACAAAGTGCTTAATGCAAATAAAATTGTAATAATAAGAAAATAAAGAATTATGACCTTGGTGTGTCCATTTAGAAATGTACTTAGCATGTTGTGTACGAGCAGATTTTTTGTTGGTTTGTTTATTTATAAGATTGTTTAGTTCTTTTGAAATATATTAGTGGCCTGTTACTTGCAGCTCCTGGCTAAATAATAACAGCCGCTCGGGTCGATGTTAAAGTTAAGCCGCGCTTGTCTAGGTTAGTCCGTGGATGGGTGACCACCCATTACATACCTAGTTTCCTCCGTGCCTCGGAAAGCATGGTCCCGACTGGCATTTGTAGAACATTGACAGTCGTTACAGGTAGTACGGGTTATAGGGCATCGTATTACCCTGTACTAACTGGGTTGTGGAGGTCAGATAGGCAGTCGCTGCATGTAAAATACTGGTATTCAGCTGCATCCGGTTAGACTGGAAGCCGATCCCAACGTAGTTGGGAAAAGGCTAGGCAGATGATGAGTGACCTGTCATTTGCTAGCAATAACTATTTCATTAACTCGCTCGCCTATTTTTAACATTCTAGATCACATGACAAAATTAGTAAAGTCTTATTAGAATTCAGCCTTTGTCAGATTCCTCATGAGAAATACCGTCACAGTATTACTTTTCCACCCGACTCCCTCGACTGCGTCTTTGGTCTAGTGGTTGCAATCGCGACTACTAAGCATGAATGTCCTGGGTTCGATTCCTGGGTCGGGCAAATTGTTATTTCCATGAGGAATTTCTCAGTAGCAGCCAAGTCCGGATTTGTGCCGGTTTGATGGCAATAGGCTCGCCCCCTATTACATAGGACTTAAACATAACTGGCGAAATGTGGGTGTACTATTAGGTGCCTCTGCCTCACCCTTTGGGGATTACAGGCGTGCTGTTATGTTATGTTATTACTTTTCTATTTTCCTATCACAAACTATCAAGTATAAATTATTATTGAGCAATTTTATACATTCATTTTCTTATAATTTTCGATTTGATAACTCATTTCGTCAGCATAGCAATCTTTACGAGTCAACTAATAGAATCTGTCCCAGTTTCTTTGATTAATGGTAAGACGGGTCGCAGTACAGTTGATGATTGCCTGACTACATGTTCTAAGAACGCGATCCAAACAATCTATTTCAAAACAAATAAATTCGATTCCTTCTCCAATATTACATAATTTGGTTCTAGTTATTGGCTCGCCACGTTTCCATTGTTTACATTGTGTGTTGATCATTATTTACAGTCACTCCGTATCACATTATTGAATCTTGCAATGATAGATATATTGAGTATCAATTGCTTATCCTCGCGTGTGAATTGTAATTCAACGGGAGGAAACGGGTTTATATGTATGTAGTTAAACTAAGGAGCAGCCATCACAGCTATTTATCAATAAACGATTTCCTATTGGTTTCTGCATATTGAGAGTTATAATAAACACCGTTCTTTTTAAGTGCTTAGGTAAAGGTAGGTAGGTAGGTTATTAGCATAATAATCAGCCTATAATGTTCCCACTGCTGGGACACAGGCCTCCTCTCTATGAGAGGGAATGGGCTATATAATGTTGGTAGATGTCACATGTCTTCGAATTTTTGGTTCTAGGACATGCCGGTTTCCTCACGATGTTTTCCTTCACCATTTTGAGAGCAGTGGTGATGAAATAAATTACACAAAGTAATGCGCCTGCCTGGGTTCGAACCCACGACTTACTGCTCGTAAGTCCGGACCGCCACCACTGGGCCACCGCTGCTCTCTCAGGTAGGTTATTGTTTAAGATTATTTTGTGTATCTATACTAATATTATAAAGCTGAAGAGTTTCTTTGTTTGGTTGAACGCGCTAATCTCAGGAACTACTGGTTTGATTTGAAAAATTCTTTTGGTGTTGGATAGTGCATTTATCGAGGAAGGTATATGCTATAATATTTCACGCGGATGAAGGTCGTGGGCAACAGCTAGTTTATAATATGGGCCTTACATGCATGATAACAAAAAAATTAAAAATATTCTTTTCATATGTTTTACATCTATAAATATTCCTATACAAAATAATATAAAAACAATTACAAAAATAAAAAATAGTAGCCTACCGGCATCGGGAACAGGGTCCGAGCTACCGGTGGTCAGTGCTCTTGAGAGAGTAACCTCCTAACGATACACGCCGTGTCCAGAAGTACTGCTTTCTGAATTAAAGGTACGGTAATCATTATTCTCATTTTATCGAACTTGTTTTGTTTTATGATCATTGGACATGGGTAGATATTTCTTCAGGTTTCCGCGTAATCTCTTAGCTGATCTAAACAGCGGTCTTCAGCTCGAAGATAATGATAATTACTTTATTAGTTATAACTATCATAAAAGCAAAACCTACATAAGCTGCTTGATTACTGAGCGGTCTTTTTGCAATTTATAACACACGATTTAGTTTATATTATTACTAACGACCCGCCCCGGCTTCGCACAGGTGCAATATATACAAACCTTCCTCTTGAATCACTCTATCTATTAAAAAAAACCGCATCAAAATCCGTTGCGTAGTTTCAAAGATTTAAGCATACAAAGGGACATAGGGACAGAGAAAGCGACTTTGTTTTATACTATGTAGTGATATTGATGATACACTCATTGGGTAATTGCTAAATTAGAACATACATATTTCACTGTTGCATAAATACATCTACCAAGTTGTAACGATGTCATAGATACCATTTGCAGGACAAAATCAATCGGTTAAATCTTAATAGCTAAGCTGTTGTATGCCAAAAGCTGTCGTGTAAGCTATCTTTGCATTGTCATAGCGTCGGGAGGCTTAAATCTTAATCTTTTGAACTAGTATGTTGAACTTACATGTAACACAGTTATATTGAATCATCTGAGCAACGAGCTAATAGCAAGTAGCTCCGTAGCTCGTGTTATACATATAGCAAGAAGATTTTTTTGTGAATTGGTTGGTTGGAGAATGCCAGCAAAATATCGATGTCTGATTTATGATTGAGACGCTATTCAATGAAGAATAGCATTTCTGTGCAAACATTGCATTCACTTTATCTTGTACTATCGCCCTCATTTCAAAATAACCATGGGTCACTAGCCCAGTTCGTTATAATTATGAACAGTCGTATCTACTCAAATTTTTGCCCATTTGAATTATTTTTTTCTACCAATTGATCAAAATGATTTAGATTCGTCAAATAAAATACAGGCATTCCTTAAACAATTCACAGGCCACTGAAAAAAATGAAATCACAGCAATACCTACCGATTTAACTAACCTTATCTTGGTCTGGGTACCAGGGGCTTAGAAAACATTGGTAGGTACCGGTATTTCATTATAATTGCTACTTGTACACGTTGGACCGGTCAGTAAGACAATGACGAACGTGATCGCTTAGCCGGCCTTATATAATTTGTTTCTTTGATCTTAAAACTACTGGCAGCCTAGTACTCACTGACAGATTTTGCAACAGACTTTTCGTTTTCTATTGCGCAATATGTGAATGAATGGTTGGTTTTATTGATGTAAGTTCTATGTGTTCAATTAATAAGTGATTATGTTGTGGTCGTGTGGTCTCGATTAATAATCTTATTGATCTATAGACACGCTCGCGAATAAATCTCTCTTCCTGTACGTAAGCAACGAAGAATGAGATAACACGGTGATGAATCACGGTAAGAATTGCGAAAAATACCTACAGGTATTGAAGGTGATTTGACGGCATGGTTGGCGCAGTGGCTGAGCGATTGACTGCTGCGCTTCGTGTCGCAGGTTCGATTATTATTAGGTTCGAGTATGTGAATTTAAATGTTTGTAAACGCACCCACGATACAGGAGAAATTCCTAGTGTGGGGCAAAGTTTCTTAAAAAAAAAAAAAGAAAAAAAAAAGATTTGTGACTGAGATGGTTGCATGGATTGGTGATTGCAGGATCGACAAAGCATATTTATAAAGTAATATAAAGAAATGCATGTCGTACCGTGGCAACATCGATGTTTTCCCAAAAAATATATTTGTAAACAACTTTTTGTGGATAATTTTCGCAACAGCTGACGGATTTCGAGTATAATTTTAAAAATATCTCAGTATCTTTGATTGATGAAATAATGTGTGTGAGCGTGTCAGGTATTTTCATTTATGATTTATAGTTTTAAACGGAATGCAGGTCATGAATTCAATGTTTTTTTAGTTATAAATATTGGCATTCGACAACTCCATGACATATGTGCTTTGATACATGTTAAAGGTTACCTAATTCATTACATAAGGTACTAATAGTAACCTCTGTGGTCTAATAAATTTTGTTCGTGTGTTACTCATAAATTATAATCGTTTTAACGTAGCGCTGATGAAATACTAATTAAGTGATAAAACTAACGGAAGTGTCTTGGGTGGTCGCCCAATTTCTTTGTATGTAAATGAACAAGTTTTTTTCGACTAGTGCCTTGTTTTCTGTCTGTTTAGAGGTATTCAAATTCTTTAATTTGATTGCCAATTAACTTAACTTATTAACTTTTTGACCATCGTGTCAACGGTCCTATGACCGTTGACACGATGATCAAAAAGTTAATTGCCATGATGGTCAATTAATTAGTTTTCTAATGTTACTGCCTCTCAAAACGAATGTTCTTGCTTAATCCTGTTCAAGATTCTCACTTACAAGACAGTCGAAGTTTTACTTTAAACAGATTTTTTCAGGACTGCCTCGTTGGTCGAGTGGTCGCAAGCGCGACTGCTGAGCATGAGGTCCTTGGTTCGATTCCCGGGTCGGGCAAATTTTTATTGGGTTTTTCCATCAGAAATGTCTTAGTAAGAGTCACAGAGTCAACAGGCTGTCCCCTATTACTTAAGACCTAGATATAACCGGCGAAATCTGGGTGTACTATTAGGTACACCTCTGTTTAACCCTGCGGGGATTACAGGCGTGATATATGTAGGCTTTCAATTATTTCCCAAACTCACCTTACGCTAAAGATCGTTGGGAAACAAACAATTAAGAGCTAGAATTTTCTAGTAATGATAACCAGAATAGCAGTACCACACAGCATCTGAGAAAAAAGCCAATCACTAAGGTCAACGCCCTTTCCGTAACCACGTATCCACGTTACACCGAACTATAGCCAATGTGTTAATTGATGCTAAACACTCAAGTTCCCAGAGCTTTGAACGAGCTACGCCACCATTCATATTCACCGTTGCAGGTGACAAATATGATCGCTGCATGAATATCGTGTAGACGGGATACTATTTCATTCATACCTGGTATGACAGATGGTTGCATATTCAATGTTTGTTTGGTATGTAACCATCGTATGAATGCGAAGCGTTTGGAACAGTTATCGATGTGAGTAAGTGATGATCGATGAGTCTTCCACTCTTATAATGCGGATATCGGTCTATTATTGATAGGATCTCGCTTCAGTATGAGGCTTTATTACGGAAATCTATGGTATTGTAGTAAAGATTTTGATTCTAACGTTGTCTTCTATTGTAATGGGTTTTATAGGAATAAGAATATACAAGGTGTAAAGGGATTCTTCACGAAGCTGTCAACCAAGCATTCTGTACCTCAAACTCTCTACGCAAAAATTATTGCTGGGAAACGATTTTTTTTTGAGGTGATAAATCACGGTTTACGGAAGGACTCAATGTAACGCACTTAAAACATTGTGCTGACGATTGAACTGACTAGTACAGGGGCCATGGAGGTATTTAAAGTTACAACATTAAAAACATCATCTGCCCAGCCTTCCCAGCCATGTTGGGGTCGGCTTCCAGTCGACCCGGATGCAGCTGAATACCAGTATTTTACATTGAGCGACTGCCAATCTGACCTCCATAACCCAGTTATTACTGGGTAAAACGATAGCCCTTGGTAAGACTGGTTGTCAGACTTTTAGGGCCACTGACTACCTGTAACGACAGCCAAAGATCTACAAATGACTGCTGGGACCAACGGCTTAACGTGCTTTCCGAGGCACGGAGGAAACTCGGTATGTAATGGGTGGTCACCCATCCACAGACCAACCTAGGCAAGCACGGCTTAACTTTGACCTTCAATATCTCCTTAACTAGAAGGTATGGTCCAGAACAAAAAAATGATCGCAATGACAGGAAGAACAAGTGCCTTTCGGCTTTGTTAATGGTCTGCTTTAAGTCCGTCAGTTGTCTTTTAGTCTAAAGGTATAGAACTGCGTTACATTCTAAGATCAACCTATTTAGCAGTCAGTAAAGCTCTGTTTACCTTTAACCTATAGACATCAGACCATTATTGACTCTCTACTTTGAATATAACCCACGCATGTCTATTATATAATAATAATCCACATTTCAATCATACCTAGATATGTACGTTGTCCTAAATCAACTTCCCATAAGCCACGCCATTAAATAAACATATAACAGGAGTACTTCCATAAACGTACGTTCTCTGTTCTCCATCAGAAGCATTAAATCAATCCACTATTCGTATTTTCAATCTGTTATAGCGATAAAAGACGCAATACACGTAAATCATTGCTTTCTATTATTATTTATTGGTGGCAATACTGCAGTTAGTGCATTATTTCATCAAATTCAATGCAGCGTGTCTGCCCACAGCGATGTCAATGAAAACTATCCCGTAGTGTCTTTGCACCGGATGTTTCGTAAATGCAATGCACACAAGAATTCTTATCAAACCAATCCATCGTACATCCGTAAAATGACTCCGATAAAACAATATCGACGTAGAATGCAACCAATCTGATAGATCGTGACCACCTTGTGAAATATTTCACACTCTGTGTGGTCTCGACTCCCAACTTCGATACTTCGGTAACTCATTAATAGATTAACAATTAAAACAAAACGCTGTAAATCTTCGGTTCGAAAAATTCACTTAACATAAATTATGTAGGGTATGCACTTTAAAATAATAGACCTAAAGTCGGCATTTTCCTGCTTTCTAGTTACTTGGAGTTAGTTAAAATAAAATGGAAGTTATTTAAAGGCTAATCGGCTGGTTAATGGAATGTCCGGTTATTTCATGGACCCCGTGAAGTTTTAATAATTCGATGATTTATATTTATTTGCGCTTGCGTGCTCGTGTAGTGTAGCGAAACATTATAATTGCATTTTTATACTTACATCGCATTTTTTTTTGTGAATTTCGCAAAAGGCACGGTTGGCATTTGTTCTCATCACCCAAAAACACCATTACAATGGTCACAGTTGATTTTAACAGCCGCATAACTACAACACTGTTGCAAAACTTACGTAATTCCAATTTCCTTAACTCAAAGTTTCTCCTTGAATAGAAATTGACAAAATCTGGCATGATCGCAAGAGACGTCGTTGTGAAACCGCCAGCAAATCGGCTTTAATCCATTGACTCAACTATCGAGCCATCGATCGACGTGGTTCGTAGAGAGGGCGCGAGTCTGCCCGACCGGCTATTATCCACAATGACTGCACAGTAAAACCGACTCAATGACTGACTAATTAACTCGCTTGCACGTATAATTACGTCAGCAGGCCCTTGTCAAAGTCCCAGTCCATTGTCAGAATGTCTGACAATAGGAAATGGACTGACACCGCTATGAGAGGCGATAAGAATAAGTTTAAATTTAAAGTGTCTGGGATAAGATTACTAAGAATTTGAGTACCTATGAATAAATGTTTAGTTGGTTGCCATTACGTATTGACGTTTGTCCCTTGTCCTGATAAGATACGTGAACTAACATTCGGATTAGTGAGTAATTTATTTGACTTGACGACAATTGAGCTTTGTCGTTGTAGGTAATGGTCTTGTTATTGAACTAATGATCTTAGGTTTTGGCAGCGGGATATTATCTTGATATACCTAATTGAGTTTTGAACAATTTAATCTCCAGAGATTGTATACGGCAAGGGTTCAAGGTGATTTTGAATAAGACTTATCAAGTCTTGGAAACAGTGGGTGTGAAAGAGGATCTTAGCTTTAATATTAAATTGTTTTAAGCACATACGCTAAAACAACCTATATAAATTCCACATGTAGAATATCTTGACAGCATCCAATTACTTTTATTTTCTCTACCGATCTTCAAGATTAATTTTCTCTGCCTACAATCCCGAGTATATTAAAGCAGCGAGCGACATTCCGAATCGCAAAGAATTTTCATATCGAATTCCTAATCGATTGTTCTTGTTATTCTATTCGATTAGCGAGTCATGTTACTCGATAAGCATACATATAGGGCACAGGACGTGGTCCGCTGTCGTCGACAACGTTTGTCGTTTGTCGTTGACAACTTTGGTATGATGCAAGCCAATGCGTCCGACATGCGCTGTACAAATACTGAGCTTGGTCGTTAGTAATGAGGCTGTTGTATGTACCTACATATGTGTTTGTTTAACTAGACGGCCACAAGACATGTGTATGTAATTAATGTGGAGTGATGGAAAGGTCTCATTATAATTTAAGTACATAGGTAGGTACAGCAACACATCTGCCGAAATTATGCTAAGGAAAGTTCGCAGTGTTTACACCTGCAATGCATAATAGACAATTATGACCCATCAGACCGAAAACTACTATAATTGTCATAGAAAACATAAAAACTCAGAATTTCTGTTGCATATTTTAAAAAGATGTGTCACTGTTTACGACTTGAATAAATTTAATTGAAAATGATTCTTAATATCGTCCTCATTTAAGCTCCATTATAATAATACATCGTGTACCTAACAATACTGGCCATAATCGATTGACAGATACATTGGTAATGTCAGTGCCTTGTTATTAGTAGACAGGAAGGCTATATCGAAGATGCTGTTGTCCTTATTACATATATGTAACAACATTTCAAACCAATTCTATGCAAAATACGCTGCTGTCAATAGAGGTATGCAATACCCATCCCATCAGCATAGTCAAGTAAGGCAGAGTTATTGAACTCTTATTTGGAGACATTATTCCAGGCTATATTTGGATTTGCTTAGATATCTAGTTCGACATGATGTTAGATATCTACCATTCTTCATTCATCTTAAGTTCATAAGAAAATCTGTTTAGTTTGGTCATAACATATAACATAAAATCACGCCTGTAATCCCCGAAGGGTTAGGCAGAGGTGTGCCTTAACACCCACATTTCGCCAGTTATGTTTAAGTCCCAAGTAATAGGGAGCGAGCCTATTGCCATCAATCGGGCACGAATCTAGACTCCGTGGTTGCTACTGAGTTTCTGATGGAAAACCCCAATAAATAACCCATTAATAGTATGGTCATTTTAACAAAATTGCAAAGCTGAAAATACATGAATTAGTTTCAGCCGTCAGTAAATACAGGTGCGCTCTATAGGTGCGGTCAAACCGACCGGACAGGACTTTCTGCCGACACTTACGGACTTGCAGACTTTGACAGATATTTCAGTACATGTCTGTCAAATTCTGGAGTCCGATCAGGTCTCGGTTGCTGGTTTTTCAACTATTTCGTTCTTTTCTACCGTTTTGCTTGATACAAAATGTTGTGTAATTAAAAAGTTTGTAATTTAATAAAAAACATACATGTCATCATCATCATTCTCCTGCCCCTAATCCAATCTACTTGGGTTCGGCGCAGCATGTCTTCCTCTGCCATACTTCTCTATTATTCGACATCTCAGCAGTCACCTCCTTTCTAGCCATAATTATCATCTATATCATTTAATAAAAAACATAGATAATAATACCGTAATGTCTTGAATACTTGACTGTACAGAGTGGTGTGAAATAAAGCTCCATGTAATTAATGATGCGTACGCACACATTAATTAACATAGACACGACACTCCTTTGAAAGTTTCCGGGATGATTTCAATTAGTTGAAGAGCAGACACTTTGCTATTCATGTATTAATTATGTCTAATTATATATGAAGATGTGTTTATTATGTACATATATTTGTGTAAGTAATATGTTTGTAGATAAGTCAAGTTTATTGCTAGTGAGTCTAAGAATTTATAATTAGGATTATTAAAGAGCTTAGAAAGATGTGCGACGAGTAAAATTTCGGGCGACTACCATGAATTTGTGTCGTAACATAACATCACGCTTGTAAACCCCGAAGTGTTAGGCAGAGGTGTACCTGTACACCCATATTTCGCCAGTTATGTTTAAGTTCCATGGGCTAGCCTATTGCCATCAACCGGGCGCAATTCCAGACTCGTGGCTGCTCTGAGAAATTCCTGATGGAAAAACCCAATAACACTTTGTCCGACCTGGCAATCGAACCCAGGACCTTAAGCTCAGCAGTCGCGCTTGCAATTTTTGTCGTCTGAAACATAATTAGGGGGCAAGATAATTTCTTTTTGCAAAGGTCTGTGATATTATGGCCTTTCCTAATTTGAACGTTAATTATCATTAACACTAGAAACGGGATATATACCATGTTTACTGATTTACCACCCACCCGCAATAACTTCAGTTTATCCGTGATCATGGTGCTTGCAACAGCGCCTTAATCGGGAAGTCAAAGAAATCAGTAAACATGATAAATATCCCGTTTCTAGTGTTATTGATAATGTTAGTGACCATGATAGTTTAAAATCTTGAACGTTAATTGGTTAGGACGCTGTTTAACTTAAGAGATCCTTCGAGAAAATAGAGCAAGACTGTTGTCACACGGGACTCGAGTACAGTTTTGGTCAGGAATGAGTTCGTAGAAGGCGACCAGATGATAGTATCAAAAGCAAAGCCTCTTTTTACCGTAAGTGCCTCCTTGTGTTATCTTTTACGTTGCAAAAATATTAATATACAACATTATTTTTAGTATATGCGAAACCTGAATATAGTTTGTTCAGAATAAGTAACTGAATCGATTCCAATAATTTTTAAACCATGTTATATTTTTTCCCAAAAATATTTAAAAATGTTAAAAGTTGGACACCGAACGATTTTAAGTACCTATCGCAATAATTTAGGTAACTACTGCCAAATTATTATTATCAATGAGCTCAAGACGACGCTAGAGGCGCACGCTGCGTGGTGACCACGATTTTGAGCGGACAACTTATAACTTTGTGATTTTTCATGATACAGTTTTGAAATTTTGAACATAGATTCTTTACATAAAAATACTAGATACGTGTATCAGGTTTCGCATATACTAAAATTAATGTTGTATAGGGTGTAACAAGACCCTTAACGAAGCCGAAAGGCACTTGTTCTTGTTTTCCCCGTCATTACGGTATTTTTTTTGTTCTAGACCATATCTTCTAGTAACAAAGATATTGGGGGTCAATGTTACAACTTTGACACATATAAGAACTTTACTTTAAACACCTCCACGACCCCCGTACTATACAATGCATCCACCAGCACAATGCTTTGAGTGCGTTTTTTACCGTGATTTTCACCCCAAAAAAAAAGTCGTTTCCCAGCAATAATTTTTGCGTACAGTTACTTAGTTTGATGTACAGAATGCTTGGTTGACGGCTTCGTGAAGGGTCCGTTTACACCCTGTATGAATGAAGGTTAGGAAAAGTGTTGAAAATTCATTCCTCAATGACTTTTCTAACGTTGATAGCTAATCTAGAACCTTACCCCATTGCTACGTATAATTAAGTTCGTCAGCATGATTGAAGTTGTAAACAATATTTCTAAAGTTGTAAACCATTTATTCTATTCAAATTGGACAATCAACTAATTGTAAAGACAAGTTAGATTAGTTCTAACAACAATATTGCATAGTAAAGTTCGTTTGTTTAGAAATTCTGAACAAACAATCATAACAGAGGCTTGGTTAGGGGCGGTTAACTTGTTACATATTATACTAGAAACTGATTGGAATCGGTAAATATAAATGGTTATTATAACAAGAAACTGTACCAAGGCATAAATAGAGATTTTTTACGATATTAAATGGCTTTCGACCCGCCTTTTCTTCAAAACATTGAGATTTTTCAAATTCAAATTATGGTTATTTGTGGCACATAGGTAAAAGTAAGTAATGTAACGTCTTAAAGTAATGTAACGTATTACTATGAGCTGCCTTGCAAGGTGTACAAATAATTTCTACACATTAAATAGTGCAGGTTGTAGTTTGTATGATTATAAAAACTGTTATGTACTATATCAAAACATTACTATAGTAAATATTAATGTTTTCTGACTGTCTTTTATACTATTTATAGACTGATTAGGTTTTAATATTGGAAAATTCTCAGTAGGAGCTTGCTGCCTGGATTTGTGCCAATATGCTCAATAATGCACATGCACATGGCACTTTTTAAATGTTGATAGATTCTCACCTCTGCTTACTTATACGAGGAGTAGATATGTATCGCAATAGGTATTATTTGGACTTATCCGATTCCACTAAATGGAAAGAGTTTGGATTTGCTACGTTAAGATCAGGACCGAGCTTCGAAAATTCAACAGCGCGCTTTAAGTGCATTTAAGTGTAACTTAGCATAAACGGGCAGTCATGTCTTAAGTATCGATCAATCTTCCAGTTAAAGCAGCGCTTGCCTAGGTCGGTCTGTGGTCACCTGACTATCATAACATACCGGGTTTCCTACGTACCTCGGTAAGCACGTTAAGCTGTTGGTCCCGGTTGTCATTTGTAGATCTTTGACAGTCGTTACAGGTAGTCAGTGGTCCGAAAGTCTGACAACCAGTCTTTCCAAGGGGTACCGTATTACCCAGTACTAACGGGATTGTGGAGACAGATAGGTAGTCGCTCCATGTAAAATACTGGTATTCAACTGCATCCGGTTATACTGGAAGCCGACCCCAACATGGTTGGGAAAAGAATAGGCAGATGATGATGACTGTCTTAAGTACAAGTAAAGCATTTAGTATTTTAACCATTTTATTTTTATACAGGATGCATATTTTAGGGCCAATACACTCTTGAGACGTTAGAAATAGAATCCTTTGTAATTATAGTCCTTAGCCAGTAAGACAACTTGAAAAATCTTCACTTCTATTACTCATAAACACAATACTAAGGCTACTATTACTAGTGCATTAGAAGGCTCTATGACTACACACCTCCTTTTTTCCTATAGCCAGCTGCGTAATGTTGTGTAACTGGTGTTAGGAGCGCTACGAACTGGTGTAGGGTACAACAATAATTACCGGCCGAGTGGAATGGTGCGGCCTCTCCGTGTGGGGCGAGCCTATCATGCAGGGCTGTCGGGTTTAGTTAGGCATGTTGCTTCATATTTTGAGTATCTAGGTTGGTATGGTATGGTATGGAACAGTTGTGAGGTTGATATGTTATGTTACTGATGATGATTGTTCGTGGTGTATGATATTTTGGATGTATTTGTTACCGTAAAAGCTCGTAAATTTGAGTTGGTAAATGTAAGAATTTTATTAAGAAGATTTTTCGGGCTTTTAACAGAGTTTGAGAGATGCTAATTTTTAATTCGGGTTTTTAAGGTAACATATCTATTGAAATGTATTCTTTAGATTCGCGACACACATGGTGTTTGAAACGGGTAATTTTGACAAAAAGGAAACAAATATGTAAATTATCTTTCGTCTCAATAATAAATTAATAATAACAATTTATTATATTACCAGTTTATTAGAAGAGAAAACAGGAAAAACATTTGATTAGAATCAGTCTATAATTTTCAAAATTCATGAGGATAATAGGTGTTTGGAAATTAACAATACGGTTACTTACTTTATGGATATTGGTAAACATCAATGTTAACTTTAGTATGCAAGTTACTGTTTAACTTCATTTGTTTATTAGTTTAGAACTCAAGATGTATAACAAACAACGTTAACCAAACAGATTTACGATAAACAAAGTAATTCCGTTAGCTTTAACCGTGCTTTTAGACCGATAAACTAAATCCGTTAGCTACTCAGTACAGTTAACTAACAAGTCGCCTTTATTCACGCCATATTTCGCGATCAAATAACAATCAAATGTCAATCAAGCGGTACTTATCTTTAGCCTAATTAAGAACATAGAATTTCTTGCTAAGTCGAAAATAAAACTATAAAATGCGGCGAACAGAAAGTACGGTAGGATGTTCCGAAGTGCACTTATCAATGTTTCCGCATAGCAACACAAATACATGGCTATCGGACACCATAATTACGGCAGCATCCATGCGTTTTCTGCAGCCCTGGTCGAAAGTACAGAAAAGGCAACCCTGACGGTTCGTTGGTCTTGCAACCAGTTTACACGGAAGGACGTTTTAGGCATTGCACGGCGAGCTTTATGCGGCAAATCGATGTGACAACCGCGGCTTTGCATGCGTTCCGCCTGATCTCTGGATACGTTAGTCAATTAGGCTTGTCACGATCTTGACTGCACATGGAAAATACCGTACAGCTTGCGCAAAAAACTCAATGATAGGTGAATCGCTAATAAATATTGAAAAGATTGCGATAACGCCCCCGATTCTGAATTAAATAGGACGATTTATCACTGTTTGTTTATTGCAGGGAATTTATTGGACGTTACAGGTTTTTATTGGTCGTTTTATGGTAAGTCAGTTTGTTTATCATTTAAGTAAACAATCGTTTCCGTTGATGTTGAGATTGGGCGACACGGCAGTTAAGACGTTATCTGTTTTATAAATGGTTTCATTTTTGAGTGCAATCGGAAATGAGAGTATAATTTCGAGTTTTTATACAAGACACACATATCAATAAATAAGCTACTTTATCGAGGAGCTTACTAACTTGTTCTTTTAACAACTTTACTTTACAAAACTATTTTCCAAGTCTTAATAAACTAGAAACCGGCGAGCTTAATGATTTTGCAAGCGCGGATTTGATGCGCCCCTTGTTAAAATTCTCAATTTTTTCTCGACAAAAATATAGAAATTCCTTTAAACGAGCTCAAAGGTCCCGGGAAGGATGTCTCCGATTATCGGGCGTCATTACGGCGGTACGGTGGTGCGAAGATACGTCGGGAACTAGGAGTATTAATCAAGCTATAGAAGGTTTCGCAAAATCTGTTAGCACAATTATTAACTGACATAATTAAGAGCACATAAAAATGAATTGTACTGACGTGAGGTGCGCCAGATTTGATTTTGAGTGTTAAAGATGTTTTTTTACAATTTTGAATCCAAAACCGTCTTTAGAACCCTGTGTCCGCACTGCGTCTATTTGTGGTGAGGCATAGGCGCTGTATAATCTGACAAGATGACAATTTTATCTTGCAGCCAATTACAAATTAGGAGGTGGCATTGCATTTTTTTCAAAATATCTTCAATGCTCATCTTCAGTGTAACTATGGGCAGGACAAGAGCCAAGGCGCTCTATAACTACCCTTCATCCTCCAAAGTCAGTCGGTTGTCGCCCCACCGCGGCAAGCTCGCTTCGATTTATTGGTTAATCTCTTCGCCATTAATTGCTCCTTGCCCCGGGGTACCACTTTTATTTCTATTCTTTTTAAATGCCTCACTTAATAATAGCTTCTCTCGAAAATGGCAATTTATTGCAGTGCAAGTTGATTTTATCTCGGATTTATGATTGGTTTTGTTTGGTTTACAGTAGGTGTGTATATACGTTGTATTACAAGGTAGTCGAGTGTTAGTATCTCGAGAGAATGAAAGCTTTTGAAATGGAGAGCCGATAATTCGATATAACAGCTTTCTGGACTTCTATAAAACGATTTAATCTAGCTAATAGGCTTTATCTGTCCAACAAATATGTACAATAATATCTACTTTTATAAATCTGAACCAACACAATGATAATCTCAAAGTTTATGAGACTTCTACACAATTTCATAAAACCTATCTTTCTCATTCGAACATATTTCGAAATATCTTGTCAGCGATCTATTCTGAATAGGATTAACTTCAATAAACCAATAAGGATAAGTCAGATACATTCAATAATTTATTAGCTCCGATACTTTATTGACATTCACCAGTTTCGTCATTGTATAGAGATTAACGTAGGACTGACGATTTCATCTAAGTAAACGACTTATAAGTGCCTAATACGTAATAATAGACAAAGTTCTAAGCATTTTGTCGACTAAATCTGTTTCCTTTCGATAACTAGTTGCGAAAGAGATTTCGAAATGTTAAATGCGACAATTCATTGATTCGGCTTACAGCCGTTAAGTTTTAGAGTTATTGAAAAGCCCAGAATGTTAATACAGTAGTTAGGCACCTACCTATATATGTGCTAAGCACTTAAGCCTGATTTACTGTGATTTGTTTAAGGGTTGAAATATGACACTGTACTTGCACTAGTTAAATATTCATGTTTTAGAAACAAACTGAAAATTTACACCAGCCCTGCAGCAATTACTATCAATCACGTATCTAAAGTATTATTCAAACGAAACTTTAAGTCCTATATTACTCATTCTGCAAGTAAAACCCAAACAATTAAAAATCAATTTGAGTTCTAAGGTACTTAATATGTGTGCTTAAGTTCCTGTGTGTTCCACCCTCTCCTATAATGATTGAGCCCAAAGAATAACAACGTAGGGTTTTTACAAAGGGACTTAGGGACGTGACACGCATACACATAAATCATACAGCAACTGTAATCAAGCTTTAATTCGGTTACGGAAGTGCAAGTAGACTCTTTTTAATTGGGGACGGTTTTATTTTTGGGGAGTAAAAGATTGTCGTGTCTTTTGTTGATTAAACATGGGTTTACTAAATTCTCTGCCTTCATGGCAAAAAATCCTGAGTTTTAGACAATATTGCGTTATGTTACAAAAAAAGTAAGATGTCGTCCAAGTAGTATTAACAACGGTTTTACTTACGTGAACTTATAAATAATACCCCATTCAAGGTTAAAACTTATCTGGAAAACTCAAAACAAATACCTTAGTTAAACAGATAACATGAATGAAGTCATTCTATATTTCCAAGAGATTCTATAACTTTCACAAGAAACTGATAGAAACCTATCGTGAACTCCGGAAGCAAAATTCTATTCTTCCACACTTTTATGTGACATTAACAGTCCATAACTTTATGAGGTAACAATCCTATTCCGCATTTCTGCGGCCAAATCGTCTTCAAAACGAGTCAGGAGTCTGTGACGTTCCCTATAGTCTGCGAGAGCTATTCGCTAACGAAATGGCTCACATTTCATTCAAATTCGCAATTCGCAAACCAGTCAGCGTCTAGTCAGCGCCATCCGGAATTACTCGTATAATTCAATCGTTAAGTTAAACAGCTGAACGACGCAAACAATAGGAATGATTAGGAAAGCCGTAATTGTTAATTTGGTTAGCAAACTTTTGGTGAGCGTTTAATTTGATCGCGGCGTAGAAACAAAATGTTGTTAGCTGTGTCTTTGAATCGTTGACAACAGACTTTGTTGTACTTTATATTATGAAGATTAATAGGAAGACAAAGTTTAGACAATTGTGAAGTTCAAAGTTCCTTTAACTTTTCAATCGTAAGGTCATTAGCACGTTTTAAGTCAGACAATCAGCAGAAAATCATGCGAATCTGACGTAAACTATAAAGCCGGTGTCACACAACGCCGTTGATTAAACGCCCGAGGCTCGCCACATTCATTCACTTCCTACGGACTGTAGATTCAACAAGCTGTAAACATTTCTCAGGCATGCAAATGTCACCGTCGCACGTGTACTACGTATCGCGAGAACTGAGTAATTTGTTGGTTATTTATCGTTGCACTCCCCTAGATGTATTTCGTAAGGCGGTGCGTTTAAATCGTGAAATTATACGGCCCCACGTGGGCGGGATATGACAATGCGCAAATGCATTGTTACACGGTGTGTGTCTCGCTTCAGAGTAGAAGGAAACGGCTCTCAGTTTATACACAATTTAAATCTTATTCCTCACTTCATCACCTATAAACATACGATGTCTTTCCAAGAATTACTGCAAGAAAATAGCACTTTGAAAGCAGAAACTGAAAGCGTTTTACCAAGAACAAATAAATTCTTGAATGTTATGTACTATAATACAATTTCTATTTTATTTCTTTTATTAGATATTAAGTTGGAGTATTTATAGCATAAAACAAGAACCCATTCGGTTCAACCATAGGTTATTTAATAGGCCTGTACCAATTTTCACCATGTTTCTATCGAAAGTAATTCCGAATATCGACTTTTATTGCTGGTAACGGTGCTTAGACAATACTATTATCAAAATAATGGCCATTAGTGACTAACAGTGATTTCAGTAATAAACAGGATATAAAGTTAAAAGGCAGTACATAAAATGAACCAGAAACCTTTACAGTTGTTACGATTATACAGTTGGCATTAAGAAATCTGTAACTTTAGTCGAAATCACCACTAAAATGTGAACATAATTAATATTTCGAATTCTCAAACCGCACGTGCTAGCTAACTTCCTTATTCACAAGGAAGTTTGAGCTTTTACTTGGTTGATAATAAGGTCTGGGGATTTAAAATTAGGAAGACATTCAGCCTTTATTTTCATTATCAATAGGTTTATCCTATCTTGTTTTATCAATTCAAAGGAGCCCCACCTCTTCTCATCCACACGCCGATACCAAAGTTGAACATGTGCCAAGTTTAGTTCGTGTTGCTGCAATTTCTCCATAGACAATGTACGTGATTTGTGTTCTAGATTAACTTTAGCCGCATTATCTCTCTAAATTTATTTCTATCATTCTGCTTAGCCGTACGATAAAGTATGAATGGAATGTGTTTTGTTAAGAAACTTACCTGTTGATTTCAGTATGTCTGGGCCAAAGCAGCGTTTCCAGCATCGATGCTTATTCCTCATCCTTTGGGAGGCACGGCTACCGTTATACTACTCCACCTAAAACAAAAGAAACCTTGACTTGAGTACGATTTCAAAGGTGATAATTAATCAATTAGTATTTATTAGCAAAGTATAAATTTCTCTGTAGGTTTGATTTTGAGTCTTCAATTAGCATTGCACGAGAAGTGGAACACCGTTCCTCATTAGGAGAGCAGAGTGTGGCAAGAGGTAGATGTGAGATAACGCATTACGCATGCGCGCGCCATTGTCTTCGCGCCCAGATGCCTAGATAATGCCGGCGAAAGCTCACAGTATAAGCAATAGTGTAAGACTTCTGATGTCACTCGAGTCGACTCATAATTAATTGACTGTGAGGCTGTTTGATAAACGTTTTTGATTGGGTATTGTTCTGTTGTAAATTATAACCGACCGTGACAGATGTTGCGATTTATTATAAACTTAAGATGATCAATGAAAAGTATGTTAACATGAGTTGCGCGTCGTAACTTTGTTATTTTAGTTTTGCAATATAAATAACTTTTAATCTAACAATTGAATGTCTTTGATGAACTTTCCCCTTTTCTCCTTTATTCTTTCCGTTTAATTTTATTTATGTTTCAATAAAAAAAATATAGATAGGGTACGTGTGTCATTTCATCTTTACCCAACCAACATTAATTAACAAAAGCATCTGAAAATTTCCCATATACTACACCACTGAATGCTAGTAGCTAGCAAGCGCACGTGCCTAGCGGTCCGTACACAGCATACCTCACTGAACTCACTCCAATAAATACGATTTTGGATATGCATAATGAGAACTGTCCAATGGATAACTATGGTCAATGAGAGCCTACGGTTGGTAAACACGGAACTTTCAGAAACTAGGGGAAACACTGGTATTGTCACTTTAACCGTAGATTTGAAAAGGAATCGCGTATGTAGGAAGCTTTGTGTTGAATCAGATTATAGTGTTAACAAGTGCGATTATTGATTCTGAAACAGTTGGTCCGATTTGTAGGTCAAATAAGAACTAGTGACTTGTTTAATGAAAATAATGATGCGTTGGTATTTTGTGGCTAGTCACCTATCAATTTAGAAGATAGATAGAGGACGTATATAACTTGTAAAAGGTATGAAACTGGTGTCTCTCAGTTGGTGCCAAAGAATGTTAATGATTTTGAAAAGGCAATGAACCTCTAACAACTAATAGCAAAGCCTGTTCCTATGTCAATTACTGACTTAATAGCTGATAAATAATTTAAATTCGTTAGTACCTTAATGGTTGATAAGTTTACTTGTGGCAGGGTAAAGCTTATGCCTAAATAACAGTATTATTATGCTAGTGCCAATTGCAAAGCTAAAATTATTGGCATTTATTACCTAACAGCTCGTAACTGTCGACTAACATAGGTCTATTTTCAGAAAGAGACGTCGAACCTTGTGGGTAACGCCATTATCGTCACGATTCTATCGTACTACGATGTTATCGACCAATGAATGCTGGTTGCCATCAGAGAGATATAATCTCCAGGCTAATTATTGCTCGGGATCTAGCTATGCAATATGTATATTATTTGGTTTTATTCGATGTAGGTTTGGCAAGATATTGCCAGTGGTTGTCTATAGTCTTATTGCGTTTTCGTCTTTCTGTTTTATTTTCATAACAGACATGTTTCACGTTTGTGTAGCTACTGTCAATAGGATAAAAAACAAAAAGAAGAGAAGAAAAACAGATAACATGAATGAAACTCACTTTAATGTGGAACCAGAATTCGGAATCCACTCTATAAAAAAAAATTGACTATACACTAGCACTCGACGACTCATTCACATTCACAGGCACATATATTTGATCAAAACAAACAACAAAAGATCGGATTACAACTATCGTTCTCATAATCCCGGTCTTTGTTCCAAGTATTACGGATGTTCTATTTACCAACGACCAACCAAATGAAACAAACATAACGGTACCTGGAACAAGCACTTCAACAAACAATTCTTATCTTACTTTAAAACTAAATAGTTACTTAGCAAAAACGTGCGGGAGATTGTATGAGTTGTTACTGAAGTTGTAGGACAAAATAGTTACAGAAAACATAACAGAGAATGTAAAGCAATATTAGCAACACGCTTTAACAATAGCGAAGAAAGCAAAACTATTTTAGTTTATCTGAAAATAAGAGTGCTATACTGGGTCCTGGCAATAGTGTCTATAGGACTTTAATAGGAATGATTTTTATGGTTAATGAAGACGGAGAAGAATAGAAGAAAATAGTAATATGACATCCGAACGGACGGACAGACGGACAACGAAACGAAAGTATAAGGGTTCTGTTTAAAAAATCTCACTTGTGCTCATGAATTCTACTCAATGCTATTGGACCATGGGAAGTTTAAAGCCTGACGAATCTCAGTCATATAGTTATGGATATTGTAGATGTGAAAGCTGCATTTGGTAAGTCTTACTCGTCTAGCTTTTGTATTGATTGTCTGTGTAAAGTATCTATTTGGGCGTTGTCAGAAGTGTTACCGAGTTATACTTCTGTGCTTCCTTACTCTGTGGTTTTACATGTAAAGGCGTGTCATTTGTTCATATTTTGTATGGTTATTAGAAGTGTTTATTGTGATGTAAGCTTGCTGTCTGTTAGTTACTGTATTCAGTTAATTACTCACGACACGGTTATTAATGAGCGAAACGTTGAGAATTTTTTTGGTGAATAAATGCTAGTGTCTTGTTAGAAGAAGTTTCATTTAGAATCGAGAGAGATTTTTATTGTGGATCCCTCATTTGTCTACTGATGAGGATGCTGTATAATCCCCAGCATATAATTAATTAGTGGGTGAGTAAGGTTTTGACCGAATAGTGGCCAAGGTTGAGCCTAAGAAACCAGGGCCGTCCAAAAGCGCGTTGGGTTGACGAAATCGTCAAAATCTGGGGAAACAGATGGAACCGAGAACAATGGCAGAAGAAAGGGGAGCCCTATACCCAACAGCGGGCGATTCCGAACTAAAATGATGATGATGATGAGGGTGGTTTACAAGCGAGATACATTACAGTAATCCCCATTCGCTGCTTTTTCTTGTGATTGCAAAATGTATCAATCTATTTCAAACATTCACGGAACGAAATGAGCTTGAGTCTTTTTTGTCCGTAACCATACAATATGTGCCTGCAATATTCTATGTCAATGATGATCGTTTTATCATGCACACAATAGTCGTTAGCGGACTAAAGAATTGTTGTTTTAAGATTAAAGACAGTTGTGTTCCTTATGTTGAGTCATCATTTATATTTATAATCTTCTTAAACTGTATTAACAACCACTGATTGAGTAACCTGCAGTTAAATCTTTAGACATCAGCGACGTGTAGCTGTCTAGGTAAGATCTTTAGAAGTCATTAGGACAAATGGTTTCAGTTTAACTGTGAGTTCCTGACCCCTTGCACTCCCAACATAATTCATCATGATGATTATCACTAAAAGTACCTACCTAGGTACCAACATACTTCTCTACTGACGAATACTATTGCTATGTTTAAAATTGGAATGACACGAAATTGCGCAAGCGCTGACATAAGTGAAGACGTTGTTTTTAATTACTCGTCCAATAAAAATAAACCAATAAAAGTAAAGTTTTGAGTCATCTTTAATTAAGTATGATAATATGGACGTCTAAATTAGTTATCGAATTTAACGATCGTCACAAAATAATCAATGAATTTGTTTTAATCAGCCAATCATGATTTATTTGTTGATCAATCACGGACTTTGTTCACGGACATCCAATATCTTAAATGACCATGTATTTTATAATTACTACAGTCAACCGGATAATAAAAAGGCTCTAGAATTATTAATAGTCACATTTCTGAATAAATTAGTTCACCTTGTTATAATTACTTTTATTTAAGTTTATGCCATCCTGTTGGTTCTATTAAAATTCTTTGAAACAGCAATTTCCTTAATCCCTATCTCGAATGGTCAAGCTTGCATTTAAATTACATAATTGATCGATTTGACAGAATAATCGAATAAATGTCGATTAATTACATTCTCGCTTTACGCTTGCAACACTACGCCTTTCGTCTCGTAACTGAATGCTAATGCTTTACTTGTTTTGTTTACAGTAACAGCTACGCCATTGTTGTTGGGCAGCGGCAAATTTACGTGCCAACAGTTTTGCAACTGGCAACCAGTTTTTGTAGCACCGATGAAGATATGAGAATGCTGGTAGTGCTGGCACCGAGAATACCGAGGTCTGAGCCACTTTCGCAACGTGTCGTGTAATTAACTCTTTATCAGAGGCTCAGGGTATCACAACCCTTCTATCTGACGCCTGAGATTAAGTAGGCAAGTTACAATTGCTCAATTAATTATTTCGAAGTAACCGAGTACCTACTAACGCTTACTGCGAGCCTGGTCTCTTGAAGTTTACTACGCACGCCAATTACAATCCATTTTGAACGGCAATTTTAATTAAACTGTTTAAGTGTAATAGTATTCATTATTGTTGAACACTGCATAGTTCTTGGAAATTAATCTCGAAATTTCATAGACAGTATAATGATAAATACAAGTTATCACACTCGGAATCTTATGCGTGCTTAGGCAGTTTATAAATAACGGCTGAGTTTGAAAACGCCGCATTTTACACACTGTTAAGTCTTTTACGATATCTGTGTGAATTAAGTTGTAGATGCTATCTATATTTAGCATGAAAATACTGCTTGAATGAGGTTGAAGAGACAATAAAATTACCTAATAACAGCCATAAAATAACGTCACACCACAACTTTAAACAGGTATTATCACTCAATGATTGTATCGTGAAACGGAATAAAAACGCAACCGGCAAATAATAATGAATTAAAAATAAAAATACACGATTAAAAATGCAAGAATGTGATTCAATGAACTTGTTCAGACGTCGCGACCTTGGTGGAGCGTGCAAAAAGAAAACAACCGGAATATTTGTGTGCGAGTTCAATTCTGCGCGCATACGTTCGGTCGTACGGAATACTTCGGAACTGCGTCCGAAGGTAAGCAGCTTTCCGCACCGGTTCGGTACATTTCGAACGCCTTTTACTTACGATACATGCACGTCAGTGGGCGGGATCCACCGATCCCTACTCTGTGGCCGAGATATTGCCACACTGATTGTTGTTTTGGCCACATTACTGTCTGTTACGTAACTGTTGTATAATTTTGTAACCCGACACCTATGGAAAAACTATATTATTTGAAAGGACCACACTTGAAGCAGACAAAGCTTTTTATTTGACATGTATATTATCTAAAACATCTACATTTAAACGATACAAAGTACAAATCCGCCTAACGAAATGTATCACAATTGTAACACGACGTAAATTGAATTTGTATTTTAATCCTTCTCGCCGAATACACAACGATGTATTAATTAATTTTATTATGACATTTATTGAAGCAGTAAGCTTTGAGTCGGTGAATTATTTGATTAATCTAGAGCAAGGATTGGGTTTAGATATGTAATTAAGGGAAAACTGGAACTATAAATCATAGGAGGAAATTGTGAGGCGTAAAGTAGCGGTTTTACACCCGTTCTTGAAGAAAATGAAAGTGGCTAGGTAATAAGGAAGTTCGATTAAACAGAGGCCGTACTTAATGGTTGGGAAGGGCCCTAAATACGATACCACGCTGGTTTCCGTTGCATGGGCGTACTGTCTCTTGGACATCAACAAACTTTACTGTAAGTGTGAGTGGGACTATAAACAATGACATTTACGTCAATATTGAAATTTATTGATCGGAGATATTGAAAGTATCGACGAATAAAACGGAATGACGACTTACGATGTGCGTTTGTGAGTATAACGACTACGCAGGAAAACCTTAAGATAGCACAGCTGTAGATCTCAAAAAAGTCATACGAGAAATGTTTTTCCTCAAAGTAACAAGGGTAAGACAGTAGTTGATCCTTTTTAAATCCGGCTCACCATTCCGTGAATGAAGGAACTGGAACAACCAGTTTCTTTAAGTACAGCTTTAAAACGACAACACGGAGAAGAACTGCGTAAGTGGCGATTAACACAATGTGTTTCCTCTTTCGTAACTCCAGTTAATGCGTGGGGGCACCACCATGGATATAACTCACCAATTCGAGACTTTACCACCAATTGTTCGTCATAAATGGAGCTTGTAAATCTTAAGTGTAAAAATGGCCGTATCACACCAATTTCCAAACGTTTACATTTAATTGTTCGACACAAATGGTGGTTGTAATCGTCAGCGTTTAAAATCCATTTAAGTCTTTCCGTGATGTAATGACATGCCGGGATCGTATACGTAGAAAGTTTACGTAAAATCCGCATCCGCGCACAATGCAACAAAAATAAAACGTCTGCCATTTAAGGAGAGGGTACGCAATACCAGCTATCGCAGCTCGCAGTCCTTTAAAGTCGCTAAGCCGCTTATGAAATGTGGGTACAGACGTTCCAACTTTTCTCATCGACTGTGCTCATAGCGTTCATTCCGGCGGCCGCTAGGTGGCGCGCCGAGCGCGGCACCTGACGCTCAATGAATTTTTCTTTCATATCATCCTCGAGTTCCGGGTACAGTTTATTGAACACTCCGACTAGTATAAATTACTTGTCTCACGCTTCACAGTCGCCTCGCAAAAACTTTACTGACGTCGATGGGATTAAATCTCAAAAAAAGCTACAACTATTTGGCCGTGTAAACGATTAATTGCCTTTTTTATAGATTCAATAAGTATTATGTAAATATGACCGCGCATCATTAAATTTTTACAAGGAAGCCATAAATCTATCGAATGGTCATTAGTTCAGATTGTCGAACACGTTTGACAACATTAGCATAATTTGCATCAATCAATAGCGTGGACAAAATGATTTATTATACTTTGGTAAGTCATAAACGTTTAAGTGATACCCCACTTGTACATGACGTTATCATAAATATCTCCTCAGTTTAGCACACAGTGCGCTTTGTAATTAAATTCGGCTTTTATGTGAAATAATCGTTTGACTTCAACAATGCATTCAGGACTACATTGTGCGAGAAAATTATGCATAATACTAAGGCAAAGTGAAATGCGGGTGTAAATAACTTACGCGAGACGAAACTATGAGATACCACTTAAGCTGAGGTAAAGTAAAATATTCAAGACAACAAAAACACCCCGCGTATAAACACAGTAAAGTGCAAAGATTTCCTTTCATTTCGCATAGAACAACAGTTAACATGCAGTTAACGGTTGACCGTGTCCAGTTATGTAAGTAGTAAGTACGAAAGCTGCATTTTTGACAGCACGACCTTTCTGTTTCCATGCAACTGCACTAGTTTACAGCCGAGAAAGCCGGCCGCGGGCGACAGGAACTAACCTTTCGCGACCGACCTTTAGCCAATATTAGGTGGCCGACCCCGGCAGTGTTAGATACGTGAAATAAGCTACCATTTCACTGTTGATAACGTTTCGGTCGTGGATAATTTCTATGTAAGCGTAGGCGTGATCATCGGTCACGTATTGGCCTGAGTTATAACCCGGGAATGAAATAAATCTAGCTTTAGGTCTGTACTTCGGTGTTGAGCACATAGACCGCCCACGCTAAGGATTTACATACGTAATACGCTGGTAACTAGGGTCTTGCTGTCAATCTTTGAGTGTGAGGGTAATGAGGCTTTTATGCGAGTGTCTTTCATGGATATTAACCCGGATTTGTTGCCTTGTGCAGTTTGGTGCTGTGTTGTGATTAGCATTTTATTAGATTTCTCTGTCAATTTTACTTTTTGTGGCCCGTTAGGACCATCATCATCTTCCGGCCCTTGTCCTATTCTATTTGGGGTCCACACAACACGTTTTCTTCTTCCATTCTCCCCTGTCAGACGTCACGGCATCATTTACTCCTTTCTCTTTCATATCATTCCTCACACAATCTATCCATCTTTTGTGACCTGTTAGGATGTTGAAATAACACATATTTTTCAGTAACAGGTAGTAATTCGGTAATTTTCTTCTGCTTTGGCCGTCTTTTGTGCCAGGCGAAAATACTTTAAAATGTTTACATAAAAAGGTCTGCTTATTACTGTAATTTCTTATAAATAAATAAACAAAATGATCTAATCCTATTAATTCCGTTTTGCTTACTATAAGACAACCGTATCCAAAGAACCAGTTAAAAGATTTTATAAAATCTTTTACTCGATTTTAAAACTGCGCGATTTTATTAAACGTTTAGAACTTGACAGAGAACAAGACAACCAATTAAATTATTGCAAAACGAACGTAACAAGCAAACTTTTCCTCGTATCGCGGTCGACCTCAGACCGAATTGAGTTTTTATTAGTGGGAATGAGCGAATATGAAATCTTGAGCGAACTCGAGCCACAATAGAGCCATTTCAGGTTTCGCTACACAGTTATAGTCATATTCCAGTCCTGGGTTCCAATTGTCGTTATTTCCACTTAAACGAATATCAACCTTGTGTTAAAGAAAATTGAGCGAATTTTAGAATAATTAGTACTATTGAAAAGCTCATAAAAATGTTGGACGTTATAGCGCCAATTGAACTTCAAGTTTGAATTTTAAAGTTGTTTTTCCAAAAGCAAATATTTGTTTACATGTTTGGAAACTAAACCGCGAACGCAGATTACACAGGTTCCTTCACGCATATTTTGTAATTCGACTCGCAATAAGTATATTTGTGGTCACATTGTTTGTATTTTCGTGCGTATAAAATTTTGGGAAAATGTTATTTGGTTACGTAATTCGATTTCTTATAGAAAACGACATGAGTTCAAGGGTTCTTGTTTTAGAAAATAAGATTTGAAAGCAGTTTCCATTCTTTTACATCATCATCATCATCATCATCCACAGCCCGACCTCACCCACTGCTAGGTATGGGGCCACACTGGGGCTTCTCTTTGCTTGTGGCAAGCTCCAGGTTCTTGTGCCAGCCTAGTACAATTTAATACAGTGTTTCACAGTACAAAAACTATTGACACTTTCCTACTTTTTTGATGCTGTCTGTACTCGACCCAAAAACTGCGCGTACTTAATGAAAAAAGTATTATAGGTTCTGTTCAAACTTTTTGGTCACTGGTTGCAATATCGTTGAAAGTGATACCGGCGCTACGGGTGGTCGTAATGTCTACATATTTATTAAACATTATATAAATGTTGATGGCTCAGTAATCACCGAGACTGACGATATTTCAACTGACTGACAGTTGTAGCGTTAAAATTCAGCGTAACATTTTTTTGACTGGATTTAAAGACGTGGAAACACTGTTGAGTGATCTTTCGCTTCAATTATTTGAGATTAATGTTGAAAAAGATTTTAAAATTTTCATTACGTTTGGCAATTATCCTTTGACATGATATTGCGAAAGTCAGTGAATACAGGACTTTTAGTTCAGTAAGAAAAAACTGCCATCAAAGACATTACAAAAGGTTTAAAAGTTCAGAAGATCGCAATCTCGTTTTGATAATCAATATTGTTACTGGCCGCCAGATCATTCTTCATTCAAAACTCCTGAAAAACAAATGAGCATCAGATAGTGTAGAAGCAAAAGATCGATTTAAGATAGTACAACAGCCTGACCGCTTACAAGCGACAGCCTCAAATAAACTGTCCCTGATTTGCCTACAAATAACATTGGTGCTTGTCGCTCGTTGACTGGTCTTTATTGCAAGTAAGATTTCAATCTAATACTTGAAACAAGTGAGGCCCACGCAGCCATTTCTTGTCTTTAAACGTGTGAACTGTCAGACACGTAATACCTTGATGACGGTGTTCATTAGAGGTGACAGTCAGGAAGTAACTTCAAGTACAGCCTCTTCGAAGTTTAGCGTTCGTATCTTATAACTTATAAGTACACTAAAGAGGTGCTAAGAGGAGAGATGAAAAGGTTACAATAAAGAATGTGGTCGTAAATGACAGAGAGCGTACTGATTCGACATTTTCTGGATGAAAAGAAAAAAAAAAAATTCAAAAAGTGATGACATGTGACGTTGATTTCTATATATCTATTTTTTATTTTTGACTGCGTCGTTGGTCTAGTGGTCGGTAGTGCGACTACTGAGCATGAGGTCTTGGTTTCGATTCCCGGGTCTGGGAAAGTCTTATTAGATTTTTCCATCAGGAATTTTCCAGTAGCAGCCACGGAGTCTGGATTCGTGCTCGGTTAATGGCAATAGGCTCGCCCCCTATCACATGGGACTTAAATATAACTGGCGAAACGTGGGTGTTCTATTAAGTACACTTCTGCCTAACGCTTCGGGTATTACATACGTGCGTAATTTTTATGAATCGAAGCCTCTTCTATCTTCGATCACAACGGTAGTTCAAAGATTGTAATGTTTTGTGATATTATTTACTTTATAACAATAAAAAAGCACACAACTACTCACGTGCGGTCTATGCTCTTCATCCTCAAAGCTCTAGGATTTAAGTACGTCCATAAAACAAGCTATTTTACACTCTCTGTTTATTTACGCGTACGCCATAACTTATGTGTTCCTTGAAAATTGTGAAGTGAAATATTAGCCTTTTGTAGAGAATAATATTATGTTAGTACATTAGGCCGACGAGTTTACGGGTATTGTTTAACATTTTAATATTATATGTTTCTAAACGAATTCCAGTGTGGGAAAGAGACAGCTTACAGGTCGTCTAGCGGCATCTTTTTCCCACACTGGAATTACTCCTGCTTTAAAACGTTATGGTAGGCCACCTGGTCACTAACATTAACATTAACACTGAATACGGGATATTTATCATGTTTGTTTTTGAGTTCCCGATATTTCGGCGCTGAAACCCACCAGCAATAACTTTAGTTTATCCGTGATCATGGTTCTTGCAACAGAGCGCCGAAATATCGGGAACTCAAAACAAATTATAAACATGGTAAATATCCCGTTTTCAGCATTATTTTTTTTTTCTTAAAAAAAATCTGATAATTGCCAGATAAACGCACAGTTTGAACCGCTGGGTCGAGAAGAATTAAATTTTGCTCAAAGCTTCCTTTTATTACGTAGATGACTAATAAGAAAGGGTTTTAGAATTCACCCCCTAAAGGGGTTAAATGGGGGATGAAAGATTGTATGGACGTTCGGAATTTTACTAATAGAATGCCCCATCAGTCACACGACTTGAAGCTTAAATAAATGTTTCAGAACTATGTTTGAAGCTTAGATCACACCTTTAGTTTCCAATTTGTGACGTATTTGTAAGATAGTCGCGTTGTACGTATTGAGTTCGCATACAAAATCACGTTTGACAGATATGATCGTTTACTTTGCACATTTTTGCATCTGTTTTGTGTTGGAAATACTGAATAACTTTGAGAAATATCCCACACAAGTCGACAGATTATATTAGAACGTAGAACTGAAAATATTCGTGTCGAAACTAATATTTATTAAGTTGTAATACTTTAGTATTCATATTTAAAGTCGAGTGCAATCAGACAACGAAGTATATGGTGGTTGGATGTTCATGGGTCTTTTTTTATTGAGTTCCTAGAGTCATGGAGAAGAAAGTTAAAAAAATAATTTCGCCGCTCTCGACTTTATACCTTTATTTTTTTTTTTTGTTTTTTTTTTCCTTTTATGAAAAATTTGAAAATCGAATAATGTGACTGGTGAGCATCCATTAACCGCCAATTTGGTCTGTTTATTTGTTCATTGTTGTCGATGAAATGCATATTTTTTAAGTTTAGATTAGCTATAAAATAGTTGAATATTCAATCAAAAATCTTTCAAATGCGTTACGTTTACGCGCATTCGTGCTAAGGCGTGTTAGCATGTACTACAAAACTATTGTAAGTACTTAAACGGGACCAAATTCATATCCGGTTGTATGAAATACTGGGTGTCCAATAAAGACCAGTCTATAATTGCCTTAAAATATAAACTAGCGGCAAATTATCTATACGTGGTAACCTAAGTTAAGGAGAACTTATTAAGGCCTCAATTTACCGAGAATGGAGTTGTGTCGTGAGGTCGGGGGTTCGAACTCCGATTGTGGTATGGCTACATTTAGGTAATACATTCACAAGTTCGTAGCTAACTGTAAAAGTGCTAGATAACAATGTTATTTATTTTGTTCGCCTTGTTTGGTTTAAAGGAGAATTCTTGACGGAATATGGGTTAAGTTCGATGAATTTGGTATGAGAAATGAGGGAATAGATTGAGGAGCTCGTGGCTTAATAATAACAGCCACTCGGATCGACCTTTAGGTTAAGCCGCGCTTACCTAGGTTGGTCCGTGGATGGGTGACCAGTGACTACCTAATATATACAATATATAATTTCCTCCGTGCCTCTCAAAGCACGTTAAGCTATTGGTCCCGGCTGTCATTTGTAGAACTTTAACAGTCGTTAGACAGGAAGCCGATCCCAACATAGTTGATAAAAGTCTAGGCAGATGATGATGAAATGAGGCCGATTCCCTCTTATACAGGATAGTTAATTTTAAACGCAATTCAGGTTGTCTCCTCATATTCCCAGATTAACATATAAAGTATAAACACAACAAATTATACAAACATCCCTTCCAGTGATCGACATTTAATCGGGCCATCAATAAAATTCCAGATCACATCAAAATCTCTCAAAATCGAACTCTAACTACTTCTTTTAAGCTACAGAATTCCGTAGCGAGTATTTTAAATAAACATTAGTAAGTTTAGGGTATCGTTTACTATCAGAGTGTAATGTGGCCATAAAGTCGGTTGACGCGGAGCCCCCCTACCGCGTCGCACGCGCATGTTTACGACGCGTCTCATGGCCACACACTTGGTAAAAAGTGAGTATGTACGCGAATAATTATTACTTTGTTCTCTTTTATGTTTTAATTTAAAGTGTTTGATAATATTGTAGGTAGTTGTTGTGACATTGTTGTAATGATAGTGGCGATGTATGGTCGTTTATTTTGTTAGTATGTGATTTATTTGTTGTGGTTGGCGCTTGAGAAATTACCTATGTCGGTTAGAAACTTTGAAAGATTTCTTGACTTTTTATTGCTGTTATGAATAAAGTTTCTCTTGTGGTTTAATAAATAAGAAAAAAGTTTAGTTTTTTCAACCATTTTCTGTAATTGACAGATACGTTTGAAAGTTTATTGTTACTGTTAGCCTGTATCATCCCACTGCTGGGCAAGGGCCTCTTCCCATGACTTCCAAATTCTTCGATCCAGGGGCCAATGTGGGCCACTGGTCGTTAGTTTTGTCCAGCTCGTCCTGCCATCTCCTGCGAGATCTACCACGTCGCCTTCTCTTCGCGTTGTATTTTGGGCCACAGCTTGTCGGTGTATACGACAGACATGGCCAGCCCAGTCCCACTTTAACTTAGCAGCTTTTTTAGCAACGTCAGTAATTTGTGTTTTGGAGCGCAGTGTGGTGTTGCTGACATGGTCGGTAAGTTTGACGCCTAGGATACTGCGCTCCATTGCACGTTGGTAAACCTTGACCTTGGACTTTTGAATGTTTGTCAAAGACCAAGTCTGGGATCCATATGTAAAAATGGCAAGAATGCACACGTCCATGATTTTTCGCTTGAGCGACAAAGAAAGATTTCCGTTCATTAGCTCTTTCATGGACCAGTAGCTCTTTCAGGCATTTTCGGTTTGTCTTATAACTTCCTTGTCTTGTCTGGACTGGAAAGAGACTGAAGTTTATGAACTAATATGTAAGAAGACAATACACCTATCCAACTGCAATTGAAGACTCAAATTTTGCAGAAAACGAGCTTCTATACCATTTACTTAAGTATAAAAAAGCATAATAGCAACCATTTTAATTTTGTATTCCGCATAACAAATTTTATGTTTACACGATATCTCTAAACTTCGTTCACTGGGCCATAAATCGTTTTAAGCGCCATTAATTCACAATTTGCTCGTCATTATAAATTCTAAATATTTATACGTCAGCCGACCGCAAAAGTGAAATAATTCGTTTCATGAATATGCGAAGTAAAACGAGTTAACTGACGAAAACTGAATTAGTTAATGACGCTCGTAGCTTCGTAGCGCGTAGGCTGCGGAAAAGGAACGATATTATTTAGGTGCTTATTAAAGTAAATAGCATTTGCAACTAAGTAATAGGGATTTTGATATTATGAGTCAGGCTGGATTGGATTTCTCAAATTTTTGATGAAAGTTTACGAAATCATTCTCGGTGATAATTTATGGTAGACGATGATGATTTATAATCGTAGGTAACTACACTTCGGGGGTCGAGAGGAAACTAAAACTTGGCTGGATAATAAAATCCACTCTTGACTCCCAAGAGTCCAGAAGAAACTATAGTTAAGGGTCCAGTGGACACATTATTTTTTGGGGGTCGAGGGGCCGAGAGTGGACTAAACGAACGTAGAAACCATATTCATTTATTTTATGGCATTTCAACAATTTACTCACTAAAACATACGTAATAGTAATAGCATAGCATAGTTAATGTATGATTTCTGTTAAGTTATTTTTTTTTCGTCATGTCCCTGCGACAAATAAATATTTTTTCTTTCTTAATACATATTATGTAAGTAAGTATAAAATATAAAAAGTGAATACAGTTTGGCACAGAACCAATGAAAAAAACCAATGCTGTTTTTCGTGTTTTTAATGTGAAGGGACGCCTCAAATTGTCAATTTTTCTGACTGCATAATTTTTTTCTGTCACGTACAGTGGTATACTCGAAAAAATAAAGTTCATTATGTATACATAATGGTCTAGCGACACTATACATTTAAAAGACATGCTCATCGCACATACGTAGTAAGAAGGAAACAGCACCAAAGTCACGAGCCAGCGAAGAGTTCCCCGTCCTTTGTTAGCAAACGATATCAAGATGTGGGGATACTTGCGAAAGAATGTGCCAAGTAATTGTAAAACTATGCAAATTACTCCAAGTCCTAGTCGTCAGATAAAAAGTTTCACGTTTTACGCTAAACTACCGATAAACATTGCATGTTAATTAAACAAATTCTCTGTGAAACAAAGCTTTGATATTGATTGGTAGATTCTTGGGACTTTGTGGGTTATGGGTACCTAACTAGTTTTTGGTACTCGGCGGGTTCTTGTTACTTGATTACCTTTACGAAATGGGTACCTAAATTAAACTGGTCCCACCGGATTATTAAAGCGGGTTACGTAAGTTAATGATGATGAATGGCTTGATAAATAAATCACTTAAGATGAATGCTTACTTGCATAGTCAACAGCGAAAGTACCACAGTAGGTTTAAGTTTTTTAAATGAAATAGCTTTTCATTATTTTAAGCTAAAATGATGCTTACGATTCCTGGTTATTGAATTCTTTTCTTGAAAAACAAAAAACACTGAGCGGTATAATTTTTATTTAAAACAATCTATAGATTAGTTTGTCCGATTTGATGACGAACACTTTTGATGCTAACTGCACCAACTCCATTTGAAAGTTGTGCAATGCGTAACAAACCGTAGTAGCAATGATATACGTCACTAAATCCAATAGTCATTAAGGAAATTGGATCAATAGCAATAATAGCCGTGCAATCGGTAACGAGTGGTATAGGTGTCTCATTTTGACACATGCCATAAGTCTATAGCGATAGCTTGTAAACCATGAACTTTTTGGTCATAGAAATAATTGCCCACAAAATAGTACCCGTGTTTTGGCGCTTAGCAATAGTCAGAACGAATGCCTCCATCTTGTTTTTTCAATACAGTTTTCACAGACATTTTTACAAATGTTTATCAACGATACCTGATCCTGATAATGTCATTCATCCGCCAAAACAAAAAACTCGTGTTTTAAAACTGCTCTAAAAACTGGAAATGTCAAAGTATATTTTTAACCAGATTTCAAAATACATAAATGATTCGAGCACTTACAATTTGATAGGCACTAACAACCATTCTAGCGAATATAGGAACAATTTGCTACTGCTTCGTTGGTTTAGTAGTCGCAACCGTGATTGCTGAGCATGAGGTACCGGCGTTCGATTCCCAGGTCGGGCAAAGTGTTATTGGGTTTTTCCATCAAGAATTTCTGCCCGGTCCCGGGATCTGGATTTGTGGCTGGTTGATGGCAATAGACTCGCCCCCTGTTATATAAGACTTGACACATAACTGGCGAAATGTGGGTGTACTATTAAGAACACCTCTGCCTAACCCTTCGTGGATTACAGCCGTGATGTTATGTTGACAATTTGCTATACCCAACTTTGACAAGTAAAACTCGCAACAATCCTATAATACCAGTTATATTCCCAGCAATCTACAACTTGTAACTTTACCGCCCATTTTCTCCTCAGAAATTTCACTTTCAACAGTTGTTATGATTGTTTTAAAGGCACTTCTTGCTCCAGTTACAGTTCGCGTGATGATGATGATGATTCTCCTCACCTGTTCGTCATAATTGGAGCGCGACTAAGGTCGTGGCCTCACGCGCGGAGTACCTAAGCCATAACACGTAGGAAATTGAAACCGCACATCTTAATAAACGTTTAAGTTTACGATGCAGACTGTGCCGATAATTTAGTTTGGGAGTGGAATGTTGACATTGAGAGCTGCTCTATTTAGTTATAAAGTGATTGTTAAACTGTTATTTTGCGAGTTTCTAAAAAAAACTAGAGATTTGGGCTTGTTATTCTTATTACAAATTACTGTGCCACGCGACCTTCATCCGCGTGAAATTATCATAAAAATATTACTGTCGCATTTGAATAGGATTCTGACAATATCAAGGTTTTTTATTTTTTTCACCCCTAATCCTGTTTCTAAAATAAAAGTGGTCTAAATAACTCCTTATAACATCAGCTATCTGCCTGTAAAATTCCCGTCGGTCGGTCCAGCCGTTTCGGAGATTAGCCGGAACAAACAAGCAGACAACAGACAAAATGTTAAAAATGTGTTTTTGTTATATACTTTCATACGCATTTAGTACAACGCTGTTATTTTAAAATTACAAACAGACACTCAATTTTATTTATTTTTATGAATAAATCTATACTAATACAACGTATTTACGTTACCTCTACACCGCGCATTCGTGCTAGGGCCTCAGATCTTTATTACCACACGTTTAGATGCGTGTCTCACTTCAAAATGTTAAAATAACATACAGACGCAACTCAATCTTAATAAAATACAGATTTTCTGAAACCTATACTTTCTTGCAATAGCCAGACAGACTAATGCCTCCAATACGTGATCATATAATAAGTAGACGGTGAAGAAGCTTTGTTACAATGTTTTCCTTTTTACCAAGTATTTACAGTGGAAGCCGCTTTAAAAACTGTCTTAGTTCATGATGCACTGACGGTCGATCACTTTTCAACCTTATTACTTAGGGCATAAGGGTGAAAACACCTTCAGTGCACTCGGTAGTACCTACTCAGCAGTGGCGAAGGTTCCATACAACTCGATTCCTCCTGGCTTCCCTTTGAAAAATGGCACAATCAGTATTGTATAGACAAATAAGATAATCACATTAAAGATATGTACTCGACTACAAAAATTGACCCCTTCGTTACTGCTACTCAGTCAATTTTTAAAGTTCCCTGACGTCATTCTCCTGTAAACTGCACCCCAACAAAACCACACTCATATTTACCATACCTACAAATGATCAATTATCTATTAGTTACTCACGGCTCGCAGCCGCAACAGTGATTGCAGCAAGAAATTAATATCACCCACGCTAGCAGTGACTCATAAGCATGGCTGTGGATCGACAGGGCAATCCATTAGCTATAGTAACTAATGAGTATTGGTGTAAATGTTACTTGTCAACGATATGTGAATTTAAGCAAATATTGGCTGTTAGGGTAGTGAGACTTCAAACTAGTACAGTCACGAGCACCAATTTGTAAATACTTAACAACTTTTAAAAGTATTTTTCTGCTACTGTTCTGATTAAAATTTAATGTTGATATGAACATAGTATTTTGGAACTCTTAAGATCCTATCCCCAGTTACAATCGTAATTTCTTGGTGCTCGTTATTGTACATCCTATTGGTACATTAGTCAATTTTAGAAGTTATCAACTCATTTGAATAGACTACACTAGTAGTGTGCATCTGGTCAGATATTGCTTAAACCATAACAAAAAAAAAACAAATAAAAAAAAAACAAAAAAAGGTGACATGTTATCCATCACTTAGCGAAATAAGTGTTAATGTAATGATACTTGTCATTGATATGTTAACAATTTAGGGGTGCAGCGATGAGTGACGATGATATGATTACTTAATTGTTAGGGCATAAGGAGGGGACACTTTGTATGTAGTATTAATAAAACTTGCTTCTATTGTTTATACATACGTCTCAACAATCACAATTATTACTGAAATCTACACAAAAAAATAAAATTGAAGAGTCTGTTTGTAATTTCAAAATAACAGCTTTTTACTGAATGCGGTATATATATATACGGTATTTATAACAAACTGTTTTTTTCATTTTCGTCCGTCTGGCTGTCTGTTTGTTCCGGCTAGTCTCCGAAACGGCTGGACAGATTTTTACTGCAGATAGCTGATGTTATAAGTATAAGGAGTAACTACTTTTATTTTAGAAAATGAATTAGTGTTCCATGCATAAAAATGAAAACCCATGAAAATGTAAAATAATGTAATTTCACGCAGAGGAAGGTCGTGGACTATTGTTTACATATAAATGCTAGATGTATATTTTCTGCTAAACAAACAAAATAATGCAAATGTTTAATGACTTAAAATATAGCTTTTTAACAACCCTACCAACGAGTTAAAACAAAAAAGTTTAATGTTACTATGTGCTAACGACTCAAAGGGCACGTGTGAAATTAATTTTGCACTGCGAATAGATGCATAATCACCTGGTCGGTACTTACTAAATACCTCACCTAGCGTCTTTATAATAAATACCAGTGTATTATGTACTTACATAGATAGTATAAAAGGTATTTATACTTTACAATACTTGTGACGTACTTCCTTATTATGCTCTTTTCATTTTATGTTCATTGAGCTAAAGGCTTATTACTGGCCTCCACTAAAGCGGAGATGTGCGAAGCGGAGAGGAGAAAATATGAGCTAAGCTCAAGCAAACGCACTCCGCTCATAGCACGCCGCTAAGGTCTCCTCCACTAGTCCACCGAGGCGGTCAAAACACACATTCATAACACAACATATTACAAACATACACTTTGACAATAATATTGTACCCCCTTCCCCCTTGTACAGTCACGAGCATTAATATGTATACACTTTTCTAAATTTAAAAGCAATTTTAGCAAGAAATAACGATTGTAACTTGGCGATAGATCAGAGTAACAACATGTCATTTTAATCAGAACAGTAGGAGAAAAACACTTTTAAAAGTTGTTAAGTGTTTACATATTTTTGCTCGTGGCTGTACGTTGATTGTAGACACCATAGCATAAATTAAGTAAGAGCTTGGCAAAGAGCATTAATATTATTAAGTAGCCATTTCTCAGTGAGATTTCATAACCGTAGTACATAGTGCGATAATAAGCATATGATATGCACTACATAGAATTATTACAACGGTGTAATATTACATGTAATTTTTACGGTAGTTTGATTACTAACCTTTGCCATTTGTAAATTGATATGGTCTTATTGATTATAGTTGCATGATAGTATTCGACATTCTCTATTACCGTTGCGTGTAATGATTGTGGCTATGTATTGTTTTAATATTATTGAAGTTTTAAGGTTCATTTTTAGCGCCAAAAATGGTTGTCAACTGACTGTCACTGTACCAACTTTATTGTGGAAATTGAGTAGACCTGAGAATGGAGCAGATAGATGAAATAGGGGCTGATTATAAACTTATAAAAACACCAACATTTTGTATGTAGAATACGGGGAAATAGACGAATAATTAAATAATGTGTCAAATTAAAGGAACACGTTTTTTCTTTTTCATATGTACGGGCATCACCACATGATATCAGTTGTTTTAGTTTTAACCTGAACAAGCAGTTGCTAATTCACCGATTTATGTACATTTGCTGACTAGCCCCCGTAGCATGACCACCGTAGACAAGGATTTCATTGACGGAAGAATCGACAAAATGCAAGATAGTGCAAAGAAATCTGTCATTGTGTCGACACAATCTGCCATTTTGTCGATTCTTCCGTCAAAGAAATCCTTGTCTACGGTGGTCATGCTACGGGGGCAAGTAATTACGCCCGCCACAAATCACCTAATTTATGTATGATATATTTTAATGTTTTACCTAATAAATTGTCAATCATTAACGGACACCAAACAGTGATTTTATTTCCTGTACACATCCCGTGTGATCATCCAACTACAGAATACATCTCTGATGTACGGAGCTGCTGCCCGTACATCAGATAAACCAAATATTTATGGACTGAGTTTTTAACACCTATATAATTTAATTGGCATAGTTTTTTTAAGCATTAAGTTCCCACTAATCAATAATCATGACCTTGAGGTAACTACCGGTCATTATAACATTCAATCTAAATTACACCAAGATAATAATCAAACATAGTTATTGAATTATGTGCCATGATTAGGTGCAATAACAATTTAGACCAATGTTGATAATAACCACTGTAATTACATTTTATACTGGCTGTCTCATACAATATTGCGTTTTACGATTCATATAAAACAATTCTAGTTTCAAGTTTGTAATGTTATATGTCTTGGAACTAGTGTTTATGTGAGTTACAATATTACCCATGTTACAGTGTAGATACATAACATAACATCACGCCAGTAATCCCCGAAGGGTTCGGCAGAGGTGCACCACATAGTACACCCACATTTCGCCAGTTATGTTTAAGCCCGCTATTACATGGAAATGTAATAGCGGGCTTATTGCCAGCAACCGGGCACAAATCCAGACTCCGTGGCTGCTACTGAGAAATTCCTGTTGGAAAAATCCAATAGCACTTTGCCCGACCCGGGAATCGACCCCAGGACTGCATGCTCAGCAGTCGCTCTTGGGACCACTAGACTAATGAGGCAGTCGGTGTAGGTACACTCGTTATAAAAAGTCAATTATTGTTTACAAAAAGGCATAAATTCCGAATTAAAGTTTACATACGAAGTGTGAAAGTAGAAGCTTCAACTGCTCTAATAAGAAGATAAAATTAATGAGACTAATATAATAACCGAGTTCAATGGTTTGCAAGCGAAAACTTATATAAAGGGTGTAAATAGACCCTTAACGAAGCCGAAAGGCACTTGTTTTCCCCGTCTTTGCAATCATTTTTTTGTTCTAGACCTTACTTGGAAACCTTCTAGTTACGGATATATTGTGGGTCATAGTTCCAACTTTTTTATTTTTTTTTTTAAATGCTTTTTTAATGTAAGATTTTTGTTTGAAACACTTCCACGACCTCCGTACTATATCCATCAGCACAATGCTTTGAGTGTCTTCCATCGAGTCCTACCGTAAAAAGTGATTTTTCACCCCAAAAAAAGAGTCATTCCCCAGCAATAATTTCTGTGTTAAGTTACTTAGCTTGATGTACAGAATGCTTGGTTGGCGGCTTCGTGAAGGGTCTGTTTACACCCTGTATTTGCACTCATTCACCAAATGAACAACGAATAACGCTATAAGTACCTGCAATTTCATGTAAACAATAAGTCATATGACATAATGAAAACGCGTCACAAGAATATCGTGCTGTTAAGGCGACATTAAGTGCCAGCGACCTTGAGCGAGTATTCGAGCCATCGCCCGCAAGGGCTCCCGCTTCAACGCGCACCAAGTTTTTTCGAAAAAACAACCCTCCTTGATTTATCAAACACAATACAAATAAAAGTCGTATACTAAAATATGGCTCATTAATTGTCTTTTAGATGGTCAAATTTTCATGCAAATACGCCCGATAGTTTTTGCGTGATTATCGTTTTTTTGCCCGCGTTAGACATTACTTTACAAATTAATTACACTATGCTATAAAAATATAATTTCACATTTTCACATATCAAATTATGAAGAAAATTGTCTAGTATAACATATATTTTTTTCAAAGAAATAAGACTACAAGTTTAGACGTGATGTTCAATTTAAAAACGTTAAAAGTCGTATATCTGCGCCTTAATAACAATGAACGTAAAATAAATTCCACACAGGCAGCAATTACTTTTGTTTAATATTTTAATATCCATGCGCATGCAGTATTTTAAATATTGCGTTGTAAATGTCGCATTTTATGGTACTGCCGGTGCTCTATACATTTTTAAACGCGGAGTTTTATTTATTTGACGTTTTTATTAAGAGCTTTAAAGATTAAATCAGATTATTGGGTAGTTTACGTAGCCATCTTTACTCCACGTGAACATCATTTTTTTAGTTTTTATTTAGTGTTTATGTATGCGGGGTGGAAGGGAAACCGACGCGAAAATAGTTACCACGTATTCAGTACATCATTCTGAGCCCCCGGGACATAGAAATTTTTCATCGGTTATCAAAAAAAACAGCTGTTTCCTGTAAAAGTGCAATACCTCATCATCTGCCTAGCCTTTTTCCAACTATATTGGGGTCAGCTTCCAGTCTAACCGGATGCAGCTGAAAACCAGTATTTTACATGGAGCGACTACCTATCTGACCTCCACAACCCAGTTAGTACTGGGTAATACGATACCCCTTGGTAAGACTGGTTGTCAGACTTTTTGGGCCACTGACTACCTAACGACTGTCAAAGATCTACAAGATAGCCGGGACCAACGGCTTAACGTGCTTTCCGAGGTACGGAGGAAACTCGGTATGTAATGGGTGGTCACCCATCGACAGACCAACCTAGGCAAACAAAGCACGGCTTAACCTAAAGACCGACCCGAGCTGCTGTTATTATATAGCCACGAGCTAAAAGTGCAATGCCTATACGGTTAAAATTTTTGGAACAGCTGATTTTTTTAATAACCGGTGAAAAAGGTCTATATGGGAGGGCTCAGAATGATGTACTGAATACGTGGTAACCGTTTTCGCGTCGGTGTCCTGTCCACCCTGTATAATGTCGACTACAAAAAAATGCGTGTTTATATTATATGACTGCCTTATTGGTCGAGTGGACGGGCAGGGCGGGCATTTATGGGTTTTTTACATCAGGATTTTTTCAGTAGCAGCCACGGAGTCTGGATTTGTGCCCGGTTGATGGCAATAGGCTCACCCCTTATTACATGGAACTTAAACATAACTGGCGAAATGTGTGTGTACTATCAGGTACACCTCTGCTTAAACCTTCTGGGGTTACAGGCGTGATGTTATATTTATATAATGTATTATTGCTTGTGACTATACACACTCACTGTACTCTTTAAAACGGTCACTATGCTACTTTAATTAGCTCCCCAAATCGATTGAAGAGTAAATTAATTGGACAAGTAAACTGAAGCAAGCTTTTGTAGATGTTTTGGATTTCCTTTTCCCGAAGTACTTGTAGATGTTTCAGTGGTTTACCGTAAATCCTATGGTCCCAAACTGTTTCCTAGTAGGGAGCCTTACAAAGCTTGACACGAATATTTTACTACAGGAAATATTAAGTAAGCATAACACGCCAATACAATATGTAACAATGCGCATTTCCTTGTGAATGCCGTCTATTTAAAGCAGTCAGCTGTACACACAATCCATCAATGGGTAGATTTAGTACGAAACCAACATACATTCACAGTCTTCTGAATATCTACTTGATTTAAAACGTCTTCATTGACTCGTTGGTCTAGTGGTGCAAACGAGGCTGCTAAGCTCATAGGTCCTGGGTTCTATTCCCAGGTCGGACAAAGTGTTATTGGGTTTTTTCCTTCAGGAATTTCTCAGTAGCAGCCACGGAGTCTGGAATTACGCCCGGTTGATGGCAATGTGCCCGCCCCCTGTTACATGGGACTTAAACATGATTGGCGAAATGTGGGTGTACTATTAAGTACACCTTTACCTAACCCTTCGGGGATTACAGGCGTGATGTAATGTTTTGTTTTTCATTGGTAGTTTCATTAAGATTCGTAACTTAAAATTTGTACCTACCTAGTTAAAGGGAATCGATTAAGTTCTCAGTAAGAAACATCATTGATCTTTTCATATGAAAACTTATTGTACAGAAATTGATCAAGGCAGGGAATATGTTGGAGCCTTTTAAAATGGCCGCAGAACTATCTGAACATGTCCGGAACAAATTAGCGCCTTACACGCATTATGTTTATCGTACTATCTAATAATAGGATGGCTTGCAGGCTACATTACAACATAACGTATTTCTTGTATGCCGATTTGTCGATGTTAGATGATATTAGACCGCCTTTAATCATAATTCCGCGTTGAGTTGTAAAGTAGTTAGTTAAATACCTAGTTTAATAGGTAACTAAGGACCTCAATGTACCAGAATTTCTACCGAAAAAAATTCTACCAAAAATGGAGGGCATTACGTAACATTCATGTCATTTTCATAAAATATCTACGCGTAGACTTGAAAATACAGAAAAATAATGAATTACTTACATAACATACATACAATAACTTGCGACCCGCCCCGGCTTCGCACGGGTGCAATATACTACATATAAACCTTCCTCTTGAATCACAAAAACCGGATCAAAATCCGTTGCGTAGTTTTAAAGATTTAAGCATACATAGGGACAGACAGACAGCGGGAAGCGACTTTGTTTTATACTTAGTGAAGTGCATATCCCTAAAGTTCAAGACTAGTTAGAATTATTTACGCCATAAAATGAATACTATGTCCGTACACGCTAAAAAAACTAGGACATTCACCCACTACATTACTTCACAACTTTATTTTTAACAAAGCCCTAACTTAGCGTTCAGTTTCACACGGAAGGCATTACACTATATTACTAATGTAATAAATTATATTATTTTAAGCTCGAACGCTAGCCATTACGCGACACAGCGGATATTTTCTAAACAAAGCAAGTTTTGCGTGTGTAACAAAAGTTTTAATTAGTCACTGTGACCTAAATTGTTAGACCAGTAACCTGTTTGTTAGTTTACTTACTACTTGCGTGATTTATTTACTGTTTAAATCTGAATATGTTTAGTGGTTCATGTTTTTGTTTAGTTGAGGCAGCGGCTTGTTTTGTTTGAATTTGAAGTTCAGTCAAATATTCTTGGGAAATTGTTAATTTCCAAAGTCACCAAACTTGGTAGACGAATTTATAATTAAGATAAAAATACAAGGTGGACACACACTGGCGCACAAATGGTTACCACGTATTCAGTACATCATTATGAATCCCCACTTTTGTAGGAAATATCTGCTGTTTCCTACAATACCTACACGGTCAAAATGTAAGGAAAAGCAGTATTTTTTTAAAATTTACCGATAAAAAAAAATAAGTGGGGAGGGGGGCACCCAGTATTAATTCTGTGTTTACTATGGACCGAACTAGATAAACAAAATTGTAATGCTGACATTCTCATCCACTATAAATACAAACTGATCACAAAAATGTTCTTACATTTTAATAACGGACGACGTAGACATTGCGCTCTGATCCAGTTTAATTAATTAAAGAGGATTGCAATAAAAATCAGTGGTTAAGCCCCTTAAGCAATAAGCCTAAGTTCGCTCTATTAAACCGGTTACCTGATCAACCGTATCGTAAAACTTTTTATGCGAGTTTCGCATAAACATGACGTTTCATCAGTGAACGTTGATATGCGCTATTGCTTCGACTCCATCAATGTATGCGAATGTAAAAAGTCTATGATGCGTGCAATGATACGCCCCAGTGGACATTGACCTTAACACAAAGTATAATGTACCCAAAGAAAATTCATCTAACTATTAATCAGAATGTATTACAAAAAGTTTTTAAAGCTTTTTTTAGCTTTTGCAAATAGCTTTCAGTCTCCTTTGCGAAACTACACGGAGTAGATAGCGGTATCGTTTTAATTTATTTTTCAATTTCTCACAGACTGAGTTTTTCTTTTGCTATAGCGTCTGTAAAGCCTTCAGAATTTTATTTTTCATTTAGTTTTATATTTCTTGGCATCTGAAGATTTGAATTTATTCAACGTCTCAGAAGACAGGAATTTCAATCTACTAAAGAGAAGCCGAGGTTTCCAAGGGTCAGCAGTGGCCAAAGATAAGTACCGAAACGAATCACCATAAATTCGTGAAAGCAATTGCGGAAAGAATTAACGTGACAAGCGCTATCTGTAAAAGCGTAGACAATTAAAACCATAGAGTTAATCACGTTACCGTGTAGTCGGGGAGGTAAGATAAAAATACGCCATGTTCTCGTTGATATTTAGAATAAATTGGTATAATTATCGCTTACGAGATCCCAAGTACTACTAAGTTGTGCTTAATTGGAGAGGGATCTGATAAGAAATGAAACTAACGGGCATGTAGTGACATTTAGAAGCGTGTGGTGTGAGCGCGGGCGGTGCGGCGGCGACGTCGGCGCTCTAACAATTAGCCGTGTCTATCAGTTAAGCGTAAGGCGATCCGCTTTGACCGCGATAGCTTCGTTACCATAGCGACCGAGGACCACACACGACCGCCAATAAACTTGGACCCTCGTACTGAAATATGCAAATCCAGCCCTTCGGTGAATACGGCATGAATATTTTAAATGTTTTGTTTTCTTGTGAAATTAATTAAATTCGCGACGAAGTTACTCTACGTAATAAGAGTTTGTTTTATGTAGTGGTTTTACTGCATTCCTGTTTACTTCTATATGTGTCTGAATGATAAAAAACAAACAATGTTCAATCATGGAAATAAATGGATTTTGTTTTTTGTGCTCAAAAAACTTCAACCTCGCGGCATGGCAAAAAGTTTTGTAAACTATATTATTAAAATAATAAAATATCTGTTATAAAATGGTTCAAGTTATTGTATGTTGTTACCGTAAATCTGCTATAAAACGAGTGGTTTTTTTAAGCATTTGTGTGGTTTAAACGGTTTTAGATTAAAAATAGGAATTAAGATACCTGTCGTCGGAAAAAATGACCCAAACAGACAAAAAAAAAAACTTAATTTAAAAACTTGCAATCGTGTTAGTTTTCAGCTGTTTTTAAATTGTGTTCATAATTAAGGTTCTCCAGTAGCTACTACTTTTGATTATTTCCAGCCAGTAGTAAACCACTATAGAAACGGGTTTAGTCGACGAAAGAATCGACAAAATGACAGATTTCTTTTGTTGTTTGGTCATTTTATCGATTCTTCCGTCGACAAACACCGTTTCTACGGTGGTCTACTACGCGTGCAATTGTGATCAAGCAAGAACAGCCATTCTTGATAATTAAGCCTCCAACACACACTAGACGCTAGATTTTTTAAAAAATTTTAATAGCCTGGGCAAAGGCCTCCCCAATTCCTTCCATGTGCTCTTTTCGGGTGCTTCCTCGGACCAAACCTCGCGGTACGCATCCAGATCGTCTCGCCACCTCTTTCTGGGACAAAATTTACTCCAAGATTTTTTTTTTACTGACAGACAAAGCACTGGCGAAACTTACTGCAAGTTGGAGCATGTAATTGTTCATGACAGGTCCTAGGAAAGGTAAAAGAAAGGATTCTTGAAAAATCATCAGCTGAAGGAGTCGAATAGAGTATGAAATTTTATAAGGAAGCTCGTCTTTGCCGAATTGAAATCCCATCGAGCACACAGATTGTCTTTAATAACGCTGTTGTACTACGTGACAGCGTGGAGAATCACTTTAAGGCCCGCACCCACGATCCATTTCAAGTGGACGACATTTCCGAAGACAATTATCGGTAGTGAGAACGCGATAAATCGTTTTATAGACCGTTATTGTGAGGTACTTACTGAAACTGTAGCAGTGTCGGTTTTGGTATGACACAAGTGAGATGGTACATGGACGTTGGGGACGTCATTTGACGTTTCAAGGTGATGGCCGTTTGAAAATGGAATTCCATTTCTGGAATGGGTTTTATTTTGTAGGACTGGCTGATTTTACTGTAGCAATGGACGTGTTAATTTCCGGAAAAAGTATTTTAGGTCTTCAGGCTTTTCTACCAACTAACTATTTGTTCGAATATAATGTTTTTCATTTACGCATTGCTAAATTCCGCACACAGTAACCCAACTTCTTAAACTAAGTACTATGTACTCATAACTGTACACTTGAGGCAGTCATATTAAAACGAATGTTCATACTTACTTAACTACAACATTAATGCTAAGTTAAGCCTTCATTTGATGCCTAACCTTACCCAACAAGTTGGCATTCGTAGTTAAATAAACCACAGATTAAATAAGCAAGTATGGCGGCCAAGTCTTCCACTCGACATTAACATTTTTATTCACGTCTGAATCATCGGGAATAACGTCACGCAACGCGTTGCGCAACGAGTCCCGTAACAATCAATAGTGTGATGAATAATACATGGTTTTGTTTGTTCAGTGTTCCATAAAATGTCTATAGACAGGAGTTATTTGATAAGGAAGACGTTAGCTGAGCGCCTCGACAAAGTAACATTCTATCAGCGACAGAACGATGACGGAAACGTCAAAAATTGACATAAGCTCCCGAAAACCTTGTGTCAATTCTGTTGGTAAGTCGCTGTGGAAAAAGGACTCCGCCAAAGCGAAATGATGAGCGGAGCGGAGAGAGGATGTGCAAGATTCAACCAATCACAGGAGAGACGAGAGACATCGTGTCTCTCGTCTCTCCTGTGTTTGGTTGGTTAGTAGATATCAACAAACGTGATTTGTCGGCTTCAACACATCTCTTCTCATCTCCGCCCTGGTGGAGTCCAAAGAAATAGGGCAATTGCACAACTACGAAAATAATTTTTAAAAAACGTGTATCTAGTTAGGCTCATTTTTTTCGTTCGCTGGTAACGTTTTCTCAGATGCGACTGACTTTTTATCTTTATATGACGGCAGTATGGCCAGTTGCTGGTATTGGGTGTGCAACTGTGCACTATATTACTTTGCTTACCTCATCGGGGAATACAGGCGTGGTGTTATGTTATATATAAGAGAGGGAGAGTACAGGCATGTTTTGCACCTTATAATATGATATAAACGTTCCCAGGATCAATAAAACCTGCAGTTTTTTGAGACTACTATATTATGCATGAAGAAGTCTAATGAAATTACTTACGAGTTCATAATATAATGATCTCCTACGATAAGTAAATAGATTAGAAGAAATAGCTATACGTGTTGCTAAGAATGATTAAAAAATACCAGTCTTGTAGATTATTCTCTGAACAGATTGTTATATCCATTTTATATTTTATCGTAGCAACTGGAAGTCATGGGGAGAGGCCTTTGCCCAGCAGTGGGATGACGCAGGCTAGCAGTATCAGTATCAGTATATTTATTAGCCATTTTCGAAAGTAGAGAACTAATAGAAGAAGCCTTGCCAATGGTTCTATTTATGAAAATTTCCCCACGAGCAAAAAAAGATTTGGATGACATCCATAAACTCAATCAACACATTTTTAGACCCACCCCCCCTCGCCCAACATAGTTCTCGTAATATAACCTCACCATCAAAAACAGTAGGTGTAATCTAAAACCGCCAATTCGGTCAACAAACATTTGTATAAAATTCCTAGCTCCAAATCCAGTAATGTTATGCAACGAAAGCTGTGTTGCAAATGACATTGCCTTGTGTGGATGTGTGGAGGCATGTGTCGTGCTTGCATGCATGCATGTTTGCACGTGCGATTCGTCAGTGGAGTTTATTGATCGCATTGTTGTGGTGGTTTGCTGATAGGGTATGGATTCAGGATGTTATGTGCAGGTGTGGATTACGAAATTGTTGGCTTAGCAACAAGAATAGTCTGTCATGATGCTATGATACAATGTGACTGAGATGCAGAGGTGGCTGGAGGCTATTAACATTGTTGTTTGATTACAAACACTTGCAGAGACAATTTTACAGACAGTGTCCAAATAACTTGTAATTAGATATTTAGGCGTTTTTTAACCAATATTGTCCCACTGTTGGACAAAGGTCTGCTCCATAACCTTCAACTCTACTCTTGGTGCGGTTTCCTCCGTTCAAACTGTCATTAACATAAACTTTTACAACGATGTAGGTTCATAATTGCGTAATTAAATAAGCAACTTATTTTTAAATCACACATTTTGATTTGTGTTACTATATTCACTCATTAAGCATGGGCGCAATTAATTTTCTACCTTTGTTTAATTCACAGTCAGTTTTCTTCAAAACACACATAATCTTGCAATTCAAACCTTAAAAGCACCTTGTGTAAATGACCAAGACGTTCACTATAATAACTTCCAATAACGAAATCAGTTTCATACCTAATAACAGTCTACTGTAAGACACTGTTACACACCACACAGCTCCCATACAAGCCATACATCATTCACATAATGACACAGTACTCGTTTAGAACGTAACACGCATCTTTAATTCAAATACACTGTTAGAGACTTCCCTGAGGCATGTTACAGAAAAGCACAGAAATACCACTTTGTACATACAAAGCGAGTTGCAGTATGGTATCAAAAGAACTGTATTTATTTATTTATACTTGTCCCTCACAAAAATTTGCAGATTTATTACAATTAGTACACTGAATTTAGAAGCAAAATGCTACATATAGTCTTGCTTTTGCCGCAACTTGTCTGATGGGAAGAAATGATGCGGCCTAGAAGAAATTAGATTCAGTTGGAACTTTGAATAGATCCAGATAATAATGATCGGGGAACAGTAAATAAATTCTATAACTATATTTAGCAGATTTACCTACACCATATTAGTAATCCGTTTTAAATGTAAGGTGAGTCAAAGCAGCCCCGAGAGAGAAGAATCGACAAAATGACAGATTGTGTCGACAAAATGACAGATTTTTTTTTCTTTCTGTCTGTCATTTTGTCGATTCCTCCGTCAAAGAAATCTTGTCTACGGTGGTCATGCTACGGAAGCAGGAATGATTATAAATACCCTTATCACTCTTGTCTTTTCTTATTTCCTTACCAGAATCCTAATTTATATGTGTGCCTTTTAATCTTAGCAACTAAATGTGTGAGCCTTATCTTATCAGGCACCACATTCTCAGACTGAGCTTTGTAGAAAAGATATCTCTTCATTCTACAGATGAAAGATACTAAATGATGGATAACTTTCAAGTAATTATTGCTGAGAATTAATTCATCATCATCATCATCATTTCAGCCGAAAGACGTCCACTGCTGGACATAGGCCTCCCCCAAGTGTCGCCACATTGACCGGTCCCGTGCGACTCGCATCCAGCGGATCCCTGCAACCTTCACCAGGTCATCGGTCCACCTAGTTGGAGGCCTTCCAACGCAGCGTCTTCCAGTTTGCGGTCGCCACTCTAATTAATTCAATTGAAATCAATAATAATGTCAATGCACATGTCTGGGACTAAGGACTAGATACCTACATAAAGTGATAGTTACACATTTCTTTGAAGTTATATGGTAGACATATATAAATAAATAATACAAATGGGCATTCTTTATCTTTCTTCCTAGCCTGGGATCCGTCTATCATGTCACTTCGCGGCGCCAGACATATTACATAACAAAATGTAATATCTCGAACATTTTTTGTTCAAAACGAAAATATGAAGCTTATAGTTTCCGCATTTTCTAAGTGGTTCCCTGGGCTGCAATCCAGCTTACCCTATAAGGGCATGTGAATGAGTTATCGGCGCGCAGCTATCGTAATAGACTTGGAGTCAGTAACCACATGAATTTGCAATTTCTAAGAGAAGCAATAGAAAGAACTAAGAATGGAAGTTTTATTGTGTGAAAAGGTTTATTATTTTATGATTAGAAAAACTTTGCACTCAGACGATGTTATAAACAATGACATCAGAAGAGGGATGTCCAGATAAGATAACAGGAATACCAAAAATATTGTAAATTTTATATCCAAATCTACATAATTTATTATACCTATATGTAGGCGGTATTGTAGAACGCGATAAAAGAAATCTACACTCTAATCTGGAACGAGAAATTGCGCCATACCTATCTGTATTGTAGAATGTGACATTTCTGCCAGAACAGACGGTCTATGCACAGAGATACACGGAATTTTGACTCTTAAATGACGATGACAGAGAGCCGCTATTGGTAAAAATTTGTGAAATATACTGTAAAACTACATGACAGTGTTAGTTCATAAAATATTTTGGCCACGTACCAGAAAGTCATTGTACAGTCATATCACAAAAAGTTACCACAAACTGTCAATTTTCTCCAAATGATTGTAAACCATAAAATGTTGACTGTTAAGTTCGAAATCGAATGAGAAAATTTGACAGTTTGTGGTAACATACACTGGCGACTGTACAATTACATTGTAATAAGAATAACAAAACCTAAACAAATGAAACCACCAACAAAAGAAATTCGAAAGTTGGCTCCAAACAGACATAATCAAGTACTTTCCTCGCCACCACAATAATTGCCGTGTGCATCAGAATTACCAGGACTGCATGACTAGACGATGATCAGCGACAACGCCCGTAAATTAATCAGCTGGCAGCTAGCGGTGCATTTGCCACATACGCCTAACTGACGGTGGCTAATTGAACTGAACGAGCCTATCGACCTGGCTGAACCACTCGTGAGAATGCTACAGAAGGTTCACTTTTTCATAGTTTGAGACAATGTATTTCGGAGTATTCATGCAAGTCCCTGTAATTTAAACGCTGGTTTTTTTTTGCTGTCGCAAACTAGGCATGCTTTCAGCAGTTCAACCTGTTAGTGATATGAAAATCTTAAAGCACGTCGTTTTTGTGTTTGCCTTTGTACCTTTTTTCATCTCTGGCGAACATACAGCCACAAGAAATCTAAATCGTATAACATCAGCTTCAGTTTTTTAAGGTGTGCTTGACGTCAGTATCAAATCAAGAGTGAATAATCATCTTCTAGGCACGTTCGTTCCATCGTTGTTTTTATTCATCGCTTTCCAGGCCCATGCAAAATCGTAGTCGGGAGCAGGCACGTGTCCTAAGAATAAAATATTAACAAGCTTATTCAGATGTAAATCTTTTTTTTTAAGGCTTTTTTAAGTTTTATGTGTGAGGCTGGTAAACTCATTGTAACTCGTCTAAAAAGTAAAAAGTGGTACTTCTTCGCCAATCTGTCCTATAACAAGACGTTATAAATTAATTTATACAGCGTGGCGGCGCCGGCGCACTCTAACGCTAACTCAGATAATGTCATCTTGAATTATATCGCACATTGTAAAAACGTATTAGCTCATGTACTGTTATTTCTGTGAATGCTGGTCAGATACTCCCAGACGGACTTCTAATGGGAATTTATCAATTTGAACAAATCATAACTGTATACTAAGAGCTAGATTGCTATTGAATGCAATATACGGTACTCTAACTAAAGCATTGATTGATGCTCATTGTATTCGAAGCATTATTTGGCCAAAACGCAAGAAAAGGATGAAATATAGTCACAATTATGTATCTGCTATTAAAAGGAAGTGAATTTTATCGCTCTTGGATACATAAATCCATCCGAAGATGATTTTCGCATTAGCTATATATGATGGTAAATACATTGCTTTTCTTCTTTGTGGTCAAATTGTAATTTTACTTACTCTAAAATAGGGTTTAAAATCGCTAGTCAAAGAACAACATATATAAACCTTCTAGTACAATCAGATCCGAAGTAGTCAGTTGATAGAATAGAAATCTGTCTCGTTTCCCTACGAACCCACGCACCCATAAAAAGATTCATCAGTGGTTAACCAGGGTACCTAACATCAACCAAACGCAATCAGTTGTACTGAAGATTGAACAGCTCAGACACTCGATTGTCAAAGTAAATAACCAACGTAGATGGCTTTGTAATCGAAATAATGTGCAAAATACTACCCACGAGATCAACTAGCCTGAAAAGCCAAAAGACTAAACAAATTGTGATTTCGGAATAACTAGTTTAATGCTCACACATAAAGCTCAGTTTACAACACAACATCAAACATCTTTATGGCCCTGTCAAAAGTACTGGCCATTTTGAAGTCAGCTTAATTTACACATACGTAAAGTTGATATTTGTTAAGTGGAAGTGGTTTCAATTGGAAACTATCGATGTTATTTACCGTAATAAAGTAGATATTGGATAGTTACAGTAAAGTGTATATCATCTACCGTTTCCTTTACTGTCTTTTGCAAACTTAATCAGTAATTAAATTGAATCAAGATTATTCACTACAAGTTTCTGTAGGTATGTTATTTTATTATAGGAAAACTAGTAGTGTTAGTTCTGCAATAAAATTTAAATGGACTGCACCGGTTAATGCTTTTATTGAAGTTTAAAGCTAGGTGCAGACGAGTCAAGCCAGACTGTCGCTCTAAAATGAAAATAATTATTCATTTTATATAACACATCGTCTTGTAGTCAAAGTCGACGAAATATGGGTAATAGGGTACCGAAAAATCGAAACTATTTTGTATATGCCAGATCAAATTGTTTTGTTTTCAGCGTTTCATGATTAACATTCAGAGTTAAAAAACATAATACTAACACCCATATCTAAAGTCAAATTTAATTAATTACTTGAGTTTAAATAATTACTTATGCAAACTTTTTTATGTAATAAAAAAAAACGAAGTAAAAACCGTCAAAGAAAGCAAAGCTAAGAATTCTAACTTTAGACAGTTCTAACTTCAAGCAATTACTAAACTACGTAATAAAAATGGTATCTTAAATAATTATTTTTACTCAAGAAACCACTTGACTTTTTTATAGACACGGGTGCATGTACCATCGATATGTTGGGTCAATAAGAAATGACTTTAATGAAGCTCTTGAGCTTGATTTTAATTGACACCAGTCCAGTCTCAATTATCAAACTAAATAATGAACAATCACGTCAGAGACAATAATAAAAGCTGCTTTACTCTGAAATTGAATGCAGGAGATAGTTTAATAGTTCATTAAAGTTTGTTCATTAGGCTGTTCCTAAAATTGGGTACACGGTTGCCCGTTACAGTGAGCAGCGGTGGCCCAGTGGTGGCGGCCCCGGCTTACGAGCAGTAAATCGTGGGTTCGAACCCAGGCAGGCGCATTAGTTTGTGTAATTTATTTCATCACCACTGCTCTCAAAACGGTGAAGGAAAACATCGTGAGGAAACCGGCATGTCTTAGAACCAAAAATTCGAAGACATGTGACATCTACCAACCCGCACTGGCCCTGCGTGGTGGATTATAGCCCATTCCCTCTCATAGAGAGGAGGCCTGTGTCCCAGCAGTGGGAACATTATAGGCTGATTATGATTGTTAACAATTTGCATGCTGTTTGCTCTTTGTATTGTCAGAGTACTATCTTTTCAGAGTAATACATTATTAAATTATTTTTATTACTTGTGAGTTAAACGATCCAAAAAAAACGCCCATCTTAATAAATCAATAGGCAGCGCAGTCCGCCTGATTAGCAATCATAACTGAATTTTGTCACTGATCTGTCTTCCAGTCTAATGATGATGATGATGATAATTTCTGCTTCATGAGTTCATTGAGGACATTCAGATAGATATTGAAACTCTTTCCTTATAACATTGTCTCGTACATGCAACAAAATATTATGTCAAGACGTTCTCAGAGCTTCCACTCCAGACCCATCTAATTAAACGTAATGTGCAATTAAAAATACACCCAAAACTAGGTCATTTGCTAATGTCGTTACGGGCTATTACTTCGTGAATAATTCATTCATATTTAGACTATATCGCTTGATAAACATCGTGAGGAAATCGACATGTCCTAGTACCAATAATTCGAAGACATGTGACATCTACCAACCCGCACTGGTTGATTATATGCTGATTAGGCTGTGCTTATGCAGTCTAAATTATCAAACTAAATAATGAGCATTTACGTCAGACACCATAATGCATAATACTTTACTCTGAATGTGAATGCAGGAGATAGTTTAATAGTTCATTAAAGTTTGGTCATTAGGCTGTTCCTAACATTGGGCACACGCAAGCCTGTTACCGTTTAGCAACTGTTTACTTTTTATGCAAAACTAATGCTTAAGTATTCATGTAATTGGGACATATTTGCATGTGCAACGCATTAGTGGTCTGGTCGTTGCATTAGACCCAAATATGCACCGACATTCTTATAAGTTATCGTTTTATGTTAATGGTTTCAAGGAAGGCTGGGACTTGAAAATCGTTGAAAGGAAATCGGTATAAGATAGGTGCTCGGTGGGATATCAATGACGAATTTTCATGCTAATTTTCAACTGCTATTTAACACCTTTAGGGAATAAATTTTTCATAATGCTTTCTAGTGATTGTCTTAGTTGTTTAGTTTTAGTTGTGAAAAATGTCTTTCTAAAAGCATGGCAGGCCCAGCGATGTATGTATTAGTTAGAGTGTATTTAATTTAATAATAGCCTTTTGCTTCCGAATTTCGTACTTTATAACTTTATCAATATAAAAATTTTAAATTATAGGATATCACGTAATTCGGTGGTCCTTTTGGCATAGGCCTCCTCCAACAGTTTCCATTGGGCATTTTCCAGTGCCACCCTAGTCCCAAGAGTGATCCCAAGGTAAAAAGTAGTATAGAGTAATGATTTACTAAAGAAATGACAAATACAGCTCGCTATCGGTTGAAATAAAACAGCTGAAATGCTACGTGTCAAAACTAACGAAGAAACAAATGACAACATCAAATATCAATGGCGCGTAGAGACCAGCCGAAATTACAAATGGCGGTATACCTTTTTGACCATTTGATCTTAAAGCATTTAAGAATGTTTCTACGTAGTTACCAAGTACACGGTGGGAGGTTGTCGGCCCCAAAACATGGGAATCCGCACACTTTACGTCTCTGCTCCAAACACAAATGCCATGGTCAGAAGACGCGCGTAGAATTTTAAGAGGCCAACCAAATGCCGATGGAGTGATACATTTTTTTTAGCTCGGCGACCCATTGTGTCTGGAATTCTGCAATTTATCTTTCACATCTCTGTGTCGTGAGGGAGACGATGTGTCTAGCATTAATTAGGCGCATGTGTGGTTTTGTTTGCTAGACATTTTTGATAGATTTGGTAGTTGTAGGTACGTCTGGGTAAGTACAGACGCCAGCACATCAAGCTACTACAATCAGTCAAATTCTTTAATAGATTTTCAACTTTATTGCTTAAGTATTAGGTTCAAGGTTGATTGGGAAAATTTGTCAGTTTCGGTTAGCTTGATGTGCATCAGTTTGCCTCTTTATGTAACCAACACACAGCAATGTTGTGTTTTGGTTAAATGACTTTCGGCATGGGGTGATTTTGGAGATTGCAAATAACGTCCACGCACCCCAGCCAGAAGTGACGAGAAGGAACACTATGTAGCAGTAACATTCTGAAAGAATTCCTCGCCCGACTCATTGCGGATTTCCACACGAAAATAATATTTTTAAATGACTTTGAAATTAAAACCTCAACAGAAAACTAGTTGTTGTGTCGGTCGAAGTACTTTATGCATCAACGGCCTCTGATATTATAGTTCCCATGACGTATGACATCAGTCAGAAATCATTCATCAAGGTCTTAGTGAAGAACGTTAATAACTTTGTCGTGATTATTAGTAGCTGACATCATTCGATACCTTTTTCAGATCAATAGCTAGTTTATAACGAAGCCCTTTTTGAGGTAGGTATGCAGAAAACGCATGTATTTTATAATAGTGCATGCAAAGACATGCAGTCATTAAATAGTTATCAAAGTATTGGTTTAATACCAAATAAATGGGACTGAATAAGGGGCCTATACTACTAGCCCGAATTCTTGTTTCTGATAACCTAGCTAACTTTTGATGTAGTGATCGCATTATCTGACGAATATTAATGTCCTTACTATAAATAGTACAGGCAGCGCCTTCCATTACCTAACTGATCCCATGTTACAAAGGAGAGGTCCATCTGCCCCCATTTGGAGACAGGACTTTAATTAAAAAATATTTTATAAGTTTGGGGACAGATATCACGAAAATTCCCATCTGTCCCCATGCGGGGACAGACGGGAATACTCCTAGTAAGACGGTTCAGGTAATGCAGGGCACTACCTTTACACACTAATTTTGGCAGTTATGCGAAACAAATACCGGTACCTATATTATATGACCTGATTGCATGTATCCAGACAAGACAATCATTGTAATATAAAATAACAATTGTCTGACCTAAAATTATTTATGAATATTAATACCATTCAAACGCATGACTATCATTTATTTCCAATACCGTTACGATTTAATCACCCAAAAAGGATTCTTACAATACAAACGACGATAAAATAGTAATAAATCCATGACAGAATAATGTAAAGGTCATTTCATGATTCATGAGTTATGACGTCAAAATGTTCATGTATAATGGAACTGGCTATGATTCAGCCTTTAATGACGGACCATAGGGCATTTCCACAAAGCGTTAAGTGCTTAGACTACCAAGGGGCTATGAAGCGTCCCACGCAAAAGTGACATTTGCCGACCTCTGTCTTGAGGTTAATAATGACATTATTATGAGGGTGCTATAACGGTTTAATTGGCAATTTTCTTTAAAGTGTATTCTTTAAAAATAAAGAAAAGGAATTTCTCCTGTATCATGGGTGCGTTTACAAACATTTAAACTCACATACACAAACAGCCACATCCAGAACAACTACCTGAAGATTATACTAATATTTGTTCCGTGCGGGGATCGGACCCGCGACAGGCAGCGCAACAGCCAATCGCTCAGCCACTGCGCCAACCGTGCCGTCACGTACTTATCTCATTTGAATTAGACCGTTACTTAAAGGAACTTTTGAGCTGTCAAAAAGTCTGTCAGTCAGAAAATCGGGCTATCTACATTATTTATTAACACTACTTTCGTTCTTCGAAATTTCTAATTTGTGGAACTATGACGTCAGTTCCGAGAACTGCCCATTGGAATTCAAAGTCACGGAAAATGGTTGAAGGTGAGTAAGTTCAATGTTCATGGAACTTGAGTTCGTGAGGATTGTGAGAATAAAATGACAGAATGTGCCTACGTTTCGTGTTGCTGACGAGTGCTTTCTTATTTCTTCTTTAATGATAGGCCAAAATCAGAGAACATCGCCCAGTTGACAAATATCTTGGTATTTTCCTGAGAGGGAGATGTCGATGTAACCATATAAACTTGTGTTCTTTTGTAATAAAGCTCAGTATTGACCAGCATTCGTTGTGTCATTTACTCATAATATCGCCCATCCGTACATACTTCGTACTTTCCATGTAATTAGAAAAAAAGGATCTCCATTTCTCACTGAAAAAATCGCCAAATCTTACTTCTTACGGTTGGATAGATATTTGTTACTCAAACACGCCAGAACAGCTGAAGGGATCTGAATAAAATATGGCACAGAGATAGACTATAGTCTAGAATAGCACATAGGATACTTTGAGGCTATTACCGAACTCCACGCGAGCGAAGCCGCAGGTTTAAGCTAATATATCATAATTATGACACGTTGGTCTTGCAACTAGTTTTGTATTGACAAAATATAGTGTACTTGAATGAAATGTCTTCTAAGTTAATCTTATTTATTAACAAACCTACAATATTCAATTATTAGCTGTCTGATACCAAACTATTGACATGGCATGCCAATTCTCACGAGATAATATCTGAATTGGGATAACGAAGTAATCGGAGCTGACAATCGGCAGCTGCCAAATCGTTGATGGTTGAAATTATTGGCATAATGGATAAGGGGTATGATTGATCAGAAGCAACAGCTTAAACATAACTGGCGAAATGTGGGTATACTATTAGGTACCTCTGCCTATCTCTTCGGGGATTACAGGCGTGATGTTATGTAAGAAAAAAATGATGTGGACTATAAAGGATGAACGACTCAATGCAAGCCCAATCTTTTTTCTTACTACTATTATAAATACAACATAATTTATGCGGGCGAAGCCGCGGGCAGAAGTTAGTATTAAATATTTAGTGAAATATTATCACTAGAAACATCTTATTTATGTTCATCCATGTTTAAACATACCTTGGGGCCTATACAAGGTGACAATCTATCAGTGCTTTCTTAGCCCTCTTATTGCTTATTATATCATCATTCTCCTGCCCTAGTTCAACTTATTTGAGGTTATTACTGGTCATCTCAGCAGTCACCTCCTTTCTAGCCATATCATCCTTCACACTGTCTACATCGTTTCTTTGGCCCTCAACCATCGTTAATGGCCTATTATATCTCATTTATTCACATATTATAATTTTGGAAACCCTTGATTTTGGTTGCGGCTGCAGTCAGGTAAAAACTGTAGAACTTTCCGGTGATTTAATGATTTACATGGTGTATCAGTTCTCGTTGATGAAAGTTGTATTCAAATTCTACATGGTGTTTGTTGAAATCTGCATTCTACACGGTTTTATACCGTTATATAAAATGCTTTGAAATTTTTATGACTGCATATATTTTTTGGACCTGTCTGATTAAAAATTGTTGTTGGTTGGTAGTACATTATGAAACTTGTATGAGTGAGTAATGACCAGTGATAGGAATAGGTAGTGCCTATTTGCCTAAACTTCGAAGAACAGAGACAAGAAACGGAGACTTCCTTAGGACTAAATTTTTTCCGAGACATCTGTCCCGAAATTTTGATTTGGAAAATATTGTTATTTGGAATAAGTAATTCGTCTATATTTACCTAAAGTTTGCGACTAGATATATCATAATAAATAACATACATAGTCGTTACAACCATAAAATTTTCTGAATTTTTTTTGGAGAACATTTTGTAAATGACTTGTTGATCGTAATACACAATGAATCACAATGTTTGAATAAGAAGCCGTACACGTTTCGAAGTAAATATCTTCTTTCTAGCTCACTCTCGTCTACGTTTAATGAGATTTCTAAAGTTCAAGTGTAAAAAAGGCATTTTGTCTTTAAAATAATAAAACGGTAATTTTTTATCATTTTAGCATTCTCTATAGTAGAAAGAATTTATCATTAAAAAAAGGTATTTAAAATAAATAAATAATTTAGTCCTAAGGAAGTCTCCGTTTCTTGTCTCTGTTCTTCGAAGTTTAGGCTAATAGGCACTACCTATTCCTATCACTGGTAATGACTACACCTTCCGGGAATTAATTCGTCGAAAACAAAAGTTTACTCAAGGCTGCTACTGGCTAAAGGTGTGAAAGTGAACACTGTTTTAATCGATTTTATAAAAATGAATATAAAATCTATAATGTAATACTCAAGTAGGTACTTAATTAATTGTAAGTACAAATTGCTAAAACGTACAGTATTTTTTGACGCAAGAGTGAGAAAATTAAAGTTTCACCTAAAACCTTGAAAGATACTTGGGCTTAAGATACGAACCGAGACAAAAGTTTCCATGGCCATGGAACTTAGCAAACATAGGTACCATACAGTTGCTCCAGACTTCCGCACTTAGCAGAAACTATTTGTTCAAGAAAACGTCACATACCATGTTTACAAAATGTTTACTGAAAGAACAAACAAAAGCACTTATGAGTTACACGATTGTCACAGTGAAGAAATCTTGACCATTTTGCATATTATAATCATTTTCTGCCTAGCCTTTTTCCAATTATATCTTTGCATATGTGCAACCAATATGGTTGCATAAAAGCATAAAAAGACGACAAGATTAGTCTTGTTTAGTTAGATCCAGTCATCTAATCAACCTTTTACTTTTATGAATTTCTTATGTTATCATAGGATGTTTTTTCCATGGAAGGTAATGAATATTGCGAAGGTAATAATAATTCCGTCAGAACTGGAGTCAGGATCAGTCAGGAACGATGGAGGGACGTCTTTTCCCAGTAGTGGGAAAGAGCAGGCTAGAAAAAAAAAACATACCTAACTATTAAAGCTTGCGTATTGCTTCACTCTCTTCAAAGTCGTTTTTTCAAGAATTGTCTTTCTATTCATTTAAATTTATTCAGTAGACGGTGTCGAAAAAAACACATTCAGGAATTGCGTTCATTACCCGCTGTATATACGATAAACGTAAGTTAAAATCGTGACAAAGGGCCAGGAGTTAACCCGTCGCCGTCGCGTGATAACCACCACTCGCCCCGAAGGTTACAAAATCATTTCGATGCTATCAGACGCGACCAATAACGTTCAAATCGTAAGCGTAACACTTGTAACACAACCTTGAATATTTACTAAATTAAATATTACGCAGTGTTTGGGGGTTAAGCTTTTTTGTTTGACAGTGCTGGGGTTGTTTGAGGGGCTAATATTGTCATTAGGGGTTATACATTACAAATTACTAAATTTTTCAATTACCTTCGTGCTATGAAATGAACAATTGTACTTTATGGTAAACGGTTTAGGTCAACTTTCATAAATTACATTTTGTTTTGAGAAAGTGTCATTATTTTTGCGGTTGTTTTTTTTTGTCTTTGGTGTAATCTGTCTATTACGTCTCCTGCGCCAAATTCTGATTCTGAGTGGGTCATAACCTACCACGTTGAACCCGTGTGAATTGGTTCTTTTCAAGCACAAAAGTATTACCTAAAAATGTTGGTAAGCGACACAGAGCTTAATAATCTGAACTTAATAATTTTCCAAACAAAACAAATAAAAACTGTGTGTTTTTGCAGTTATAAGTTTTCCAATATATTCTTAGGTACTAAAAACGATGTCCTCAATTGCAACTACTTTCCATAAATAATTAAAAGGCTTCGTTCTACATCATGCGGTCAATTCAAACGATGTATTCTTTGTTATCGATCGTCCAGGGGTCAATGATTGAATGAATGTATTTATATACATACTTGCATGTGTGTGTGTTACATTATACAGTGTTTGTTTGAAAACTTATGCAACTCAAGGACACAGTTTTTAGTTAACACGTGACTAAATTGAAAATACATTTGAAGCCTGGTATAGAATTTTGAATTGAATTAAAGCTTCATGTTTTATTGATTTTTATTTCTTTTTACTATGTGTTTGTAGTAAGTAATAACGAATTGTAAAAGTGAAGTAGGTGATGCGATGTCTATATAAATATTTTAGGTCATGTTTTGTCTGTTAAAAAGTCTGAGTTCTGTGAAGTTAAACCTTCATGTCCAATGAAATCAGTAGTCGTAATAATAAACCTCTTGGTACTTCTGGACACGGCTCGTATTGTTAGGAGGTTCCTCTCTCTGGAGCCCTGACCGCCGGTAGCTTGATCCCTGTTCCCGATACGGGATATGGGCTACAATTTTTTACATATTTTTTTTTTTTTTTGTATTATTTTTTCAAAGGAATACTTTAAAATGTAATTGATTTGTAAAGATATAAATAAAAGTGTAAACCTCTCAAAAATTAATCTTTGAAAAAAAAAAGTTTTGTATGCAGATAAAGTATTCGTTTTTTCAATCGAATGCCATTTTACAACAAAGTTTATTCGCCATCAAAAACCGCAACACAACTCCAATCTAAAGTCCCAACTACCGAACATAATCAAGTTGACATCAACACGATGCGTAACAGACTTCACAAAGGCGCCGCAAAATTCCAAACGATAAAGACCGATTTATATCGATATACAAAATATTATTCAAATCGGAATGCCTTTGCAATCGATATAGGTACTGCAAACAACGTTATCGAGAACCAGGATCTCGAGACCGGTCGAATTTCTTTAATGAGTCACCGCTAACGATTTTCCGTCAGAAGTTAGAACAATTGGACATGAATAATGGAAAACATGGTTTACCTTCGACCTACATCTGGGTGAACGATTAGGTTTGTTTGGTCGCCAAAAAACTGCTCAACTGACCATAAGGCAAAATGATTTATTAAATTACGTGGTAATACGTCAAAGTTGTATAACCTACCTCGAATCTAAACTAAAAATCTACTTCAGGTATGACCTTTAGAACTGGCTGACGAGGGTATGATTTTATGACTCACAGAAGGGAAAAATTACTACTAAAAATGTCGGCTGAAATCCATCAGACCTGCATCAGTTACGAACTAGATACCAGACGACTGAATCTGGGACCACGAATCCATTTACAAATACTGTTGCCAAGAACCCTCTTTTTCAAACAAACCATTGGATTACGATACGCCACTCCAATATAAAAACAACACAAATACAATTTATATCCCCGACCTACATCAGATCGACCGATTAAGTTCAGTGGTCGCAAAAAAACAGGGTGAACTGACCATATCGAAGTGTTTTATTACGTAAAATCACGTACTTCCTGAGACCAGCTTAAGGTCGGTCGGTAGGTCAGTCGTTAGAGATTACCTATATTAACTTAAATTATGTTTCTAATACTATGTTTTGTTGGTACATTAATGTGGGTTGGAAACTGACCTAAGGGCAGTGAGGTCAGACGGCGGCGACCGTAAAAACGGAACCGACTATGGATGAGGGTATTGTTCGTGTGCTTGATAATGAGTGCGCCTAGTTACTTGATGGTAGTCTAGGTACACATCAGATACTGATCTGGTAACTAGCTTATGGAAGTAGCTCGTGTGGATGTCGGAAAATATCAGATGGGACTGTACTGTCGGGATTAAAAGTATTCTAAATATGTCTTATGTCTTATCCCAGGTCATAGTGTAGATGTGTGCCAAATTTCGTCGACATACGTACAGCTCTTAAAACGTTCCTTTGAAGACTTAAGGACTTATGTGATACACAGAATTACTTTCGCATTTATAACATAAGTATAGATAAAATGATATGAATGCCTATTTTAAGCTGCACTCATTTAAAGTAATTTATTTAAATAACCATTAAGATGGTGATTTGATTAAGTTAAACCTTGAATTGGCTATTTGATTGAGAAAAATAATCTTGATTTGATTGAGATATTTACATAATCCCATTTGACAAAGTGAATGAAGTTAATTTAAAGTTTCATTTTGGTAGTCATTTGATTCATTGAGTATTTGATGAGTTCGGGGCTTAATAATAATTAATTCAACTAAAGATTGTGTACTACCGAGTTCACTCACGGTCGACCACTTTTCAACCTTTTTACTTAGATCATAAGGGTGGAAAGTGGCACACCGTCAGTGAACTCGAAAGTACCAATACTTTTCTTTTAGAAAAGAACGACAATGATTAATACGAAAAAAAAAAATAGTAAAGTAAACTAACTATATAATTATTAATTAAAAACTATTAAATACCCTGAAATAAATAAACTAACAAGAGACTATAAAAGAGCATTTTTTGATGCACTTCTCCTCTCAACGCTGTCAACTGGTAATGTGCTCAAGGGACTGGCGGCGTTGCCACGTTGTATGGCAACAAGCCAAGGCTGGCTGACCCAAGGCAAAGTAAAACCCAGCTCTGGCCAAAGTAAAAGCCAGCCCTTGGGACCACGACCCCAGAGTTTCAAAACCAAACGGCTCGAAAATATAGTTTCCACAAAGGTTTCTTTATTTACGCCGCTTGAGGTTATCTGCAGCCGCAGCGGCAGCGAATACCTACTTTATTAAAAATGGATGAATCAAACGAAAATGTCGTAATACTTGAATGCAGTGGTCATTATCGATTTGAATGAATCGCTACGACTCACTGATGCATTGACCGACAGACAGCTAGACTAATAAATATTTCATGCACGTGTTGGCATTGACCTTCGGATGATTCATCGTTGATGGACAGTTAGAGGCTTCAATTAATTTAGTTGGAAACTAATTTATTGATTTATGAAAAATACAGCGTGAGTATGGAACGATGGTTTTTATATCACTTTGATTATAAAGGGTGTAAATAGACCCTTAACGAAGCCGAAAGGCACTTGTTCTCCCGTCTTTGCGATCATTTTTTTGTGCTAGACCATACCTGGGCACCTTCTAGTTACGGAGATATTGGGGGTCAAAGCTCCAACTTTTTCACAAGTCTTTTTTTAATACATGTTTTTAATGTAAGATGTTTACTTTAAACACCTCTATGACCCCTGTACTATATAATCCATTCAACAGCACAATGCTTTGAGTGCGTTCCATCGAGTCCTACCGTAAAACGTGACTTTTTACTCCAAAAAAGAGTCATTTCACAGCAAAAATTTTTGCGTAATGTTTCTTAGTTTGATGTACCTACAGAATGCTTGGTTGACGGCTTTGCGAAGGGTCTGTTTACACCTTGTATGTGGTCTGTACAAACAGTCTTACCAAGGAGTATAGAGATTTTAAGTAACTGGATTGCGGAGGACATATAGGCATTCACTCCATGTAAAATACTGGTATTCAGTAGCATCTTCTTCTTCTTTCTCGTGTGGTTAGTGCCTAACCTGGTGTGAGAGTTTTTCATACCGCCCATGGGCCTCGGACTTGGCTATACATGCCGTTGACAAATATCTCTCAGGCATGCTGGCTTCCTCACGATGTTTTCCTTCACCGAAGCAAGTATTTAGCAAGACTGGACGCTGACCCCAATATGACTGGGAAAAGACTAGGATAAAACGACTTCAGCATAAGTGGTATTTTCCTGTTGAATTTAGGTAGCTTAGAAAAAATATACATAAAACATAATATTAAGGAATATTGGTGGAGGAGCTCGTGGCTACATAATAACAGCCGCTCGGGTCGATCTTTACGTTAAGCCGTTGGTCCTGGGTGTCATTTGTAGATCTTTGACAGTCGTTAGGTAGTCAGTGGCCCAAAAAGTTGATGATTGTATTAAGAAATATCACAGTTATGTCCACGTTTTACAAGTACATTATTGTATAAAACAGGCGTCCTTCATAACCAACTGTTACTTATAATACCTACTAGTTATTACATAGGAACCGATAAATAAAATAAACAGGTAATAAAACACTTCAACTAACCGCTGAGAGCTTTACCGATACAATACTAACTTAAACTCGAGAAAATTGAACAAGTAATTATAAATAAAATACTTATTGTTAATATCAACTGGCTATTCTGATTTATAACTTAAGTAATTAAGAATAAGGAGAAAACTCAGTTGAGCAATCCTCAATATAATTGACTATTTAAATGGCCTATAACTCGCTGGTAATGGGACGATATCTGCTTTGTTTATATAATCCGCGTAGGCTGTGGTATGCACTCAGGCTGAGGACCCCTTCCAATAAATTGAGACACAATAAGCTCTAAATTTAGGAAAGCTTATATGGTGGGCTTAATATTAAAGTGACTGAGACGTAAGCTTGAAAGATAAAATCCATATTTTGTGTCAAATATGCATGTTCAATTCGGTTATGGTAAAGTATGACAGTTTGCACCTACACGTAGTGTGGTTTGGTCAGTAAATGCCATTTGTAGTAAATATCGTGTATTTATGTAAGTATTACTTACACAAGGCGGCACGCATATTATGATCATTTTGGAAACTTGATTCAAACTTTTACTTGCAAACATTCAAGAAACTTGTAAAGAATTTAATTTATTTATCCCATAGCGACACGGAAATTACGGTAAATTATGAAGTTTTTAATTAGAAACATAATAAAAATTGCAAAAAGTCGGAAATCACCACGCTTGCGCGGGCGCCGCTTCCTCTTCCACACAAAAGACATCAACGCGTTGCGCAAACGCATGGCTGGATTAGAAACTCCTTTTTTTGCTCATATCCGTCTAAAACTTCGCACTAAGCTCTCTTGATAAAATTGTATGAGTTAGATATAAAGTAAAGAGTATAGAACTTATTGGCACTAGACATTTTCATGGTTTTGTGTTTACATAGTTGCCAGCTGTATTAAACATTTGTTGGTTTAGCGATTCAAATTCTTGTTGCGCGTTTATTCGTGGTCAGGCGTAGATTGTTATGGGCATAATATGCTAAAAAGTTGCATAATATTATTTTTTTTGGATTTTAATCTCTTGAAATTCACGGACTGCGGCTACTCGTGGTTGTTGCCATACCATAAATTAAATTATGGGAAAATATTTTTTACAAATTGAGTTACCTTTTAATGTCGTTTATTTATGTTGTCCCTAAAGGAAATCATCTATAAAACGTCATTTAAGTTCGTTCGTTAATTCCTATTAGGACTGGTATTCAACAATAAAGCGTGCATCTACTCTCAAAATGACAACACCCTCAACTCAAGTCTTGCCATAAAAGAAAACACATTTAAAGTAATGCGTGCTAACGCCTGCTAGTCGTGAAAGAGCCTTAAGCCAGAAATTGGCAGCACGACGCGCCATTAGGCACTGCAGTCAGTGTCGCGGCCTAACGAGAGGACGCTATTGTGGCGATAACTAGAGATGGGACGCAATAACTAGAGATGGGGTGGACTCGATTCTGTAGTCGTTAACAATCGATTTATTTTATCGGATAGACTTTTGCCTGGTTTCGTTTTTTTTATTAAAGTCTAATGTGCTTGCCAATGTTTTGTTTTATTGGAGTCGTCTATGTTAATAGTGGTTTTTAAAGGAACTTGCAACATGTGATCTACGTTTCGATTCCCAGGTCGGGCAAAGAGTTATACATTTGAAAACAAACAAAAAAATTTGTTGATTTGTCTAACCAAGTCAAACTTCTAAAATAAATCCATTTAATGTTCTACGTAAGACATATCAATATAAACCGGGCAAGTACCGCCATTTAAGTAACGATCGTATTATGTTACGTGACGATTGATTCAGTATCATTTGGTATTAACCACTACTCAGCTGTCAAGCCGCCAAGTAGACGAAGACAGAGGGTATAGATTCGGGTCAAATACAGACACGATCTTGGCGTCTTATGACCGGGTTTACAACATCGCTGGAGAGATATCTTTTACCTTATATCTATTGGGTTTCTGTTTAAATATTAGCAAGTACAGTACTACAGTTTCAGTGAAAACTGTGAAAACGGTGAACCTTTGGTAACTAGTTAAGGGTCACGGAAGCAGATTTAATATTCATTGGTCAAATCAATATTTGAACCGACTAATGAGACAATTCTTGGGAAAGGGCAATGTCCAGCTCCGAACATTATTCGGCTGAAATAATGTCAAAGAAATGTAAGTTGATTATTTACCAGCTGAAAAAAGTCGATGAAATCTATGTTGGGCTTTTTCACAACGAAAAATTTTCTGAGTTTCCAATTAAATATTTTTGACTTTTAATATCGACAATTTTTTTCAGCACATCACTAGTGTAGTGGACACAGATAAAGAGTATAGATTGTGCGGGTGTCGGCCACGATCTCGGCATCTCGTGATTTGCTCAGCGAGATGGCCGGGGGCTAACATATTGCCTTCTATCATTCATTCCTATCGGTTCACTGCAAGACAGTGGCCCTGGTTGGTCAAAAAGAGTGGTATTGGCTAATTCTGAACAACTAGTTTTATTGCTCAAGTTAAACCTGTTATTTTCTCAATTTAAGGCTTTTGTTTATACACAAAAGTATGTTTAATATGTTATTGCTTCTGTTTGTAACGTCCTGCAGACAGTTAACTTCAGATTTTTCCAAAGTATCTCCCGTATTTTAATGGGAGGTTACTTATTTAAATTTGAAAGAAAAATATTTCATAAATTTTGTAATTTTATGTATTAATTGTACCCTACTGTCTAATAAGAGAGTCTAGGCCATCACTTCTAGTCTAGTTTACAAATAGCTGTCAATTATCGACTCATTTTTAAAGGTAGCACGTCCCATCACTAGTCTTATAGATAAAGAGTATTGATAGCGGGGTGTCGCACGATCTCGTGATCAGATCACGAGATCGCCACGCGCATCACATTGATGACTTTGACTTTAAACATCGAATCGTAAAAAAAAACTGGCAAAGTCCGCCCGTTTTTCCCGAAGGGTTTGATTTCGCCAGTTATGTTTAAGTCCCATGTAATAGAAGGCGAGCCTATTGCCATCAACCGGTCACTCATCTTGACTCCGGGCGGACTGCTATTAAAATCGTAGAACAATATTTTCAATACATTGTATTGTGCCAAATAAAATGCCTATACGAGTAGGGGATGACAAAAAAAACGATGGAAGAACTGTGTAAAGGATGATGTGGCTAGAAACGAGGTGACTGCTGAGATGACGAGTGATAGAGAAGTATGGAAGAAGACATGCTGCGAACTGAAATTAATTGATATGAAGGCAAGAAAATAAACACAATGTATCAAATACCTAACTAGTTTCATAGATAGTTAGTTTTTGTTCAAGATGCGCAAGCGCAGATCCGACAAAAAACTAGGTGATTCGGTTTTTAAGACAAACTACAGAATTTCGTAACCCGTAGACATTGTAGGTAGGCTGTATTCAGGAATAGTCGGCACGTCAGCGGTGATAAGTGGCCGATAATGGCGCGTTTCAATTGCGACAGTGGGCCACGATCGGGCCATCAAACGTGATTGGTTTTACGTCGAGCATCCCCGTCGGCTTATTGGCTTTAGTTAATCTTGTTTTATACTTAGTTTACTTATTAGATAGGTATGTACAACACAGGAAATGTTGAATTTCTTGATACATTTACAGTCATTTCATGATTAAAGTATCTACTTAGGAAGACAACGTCAGGCCTAAGCTGTCCTTCCATGCTTTTATTTTTTTTTAGGATGGGAAATCATCAAATTACCCCCCCCGCTCTGGGCGGAGCGGAAGGGAGTGTCAGACTTGTACTGACTAAAACCCATCCGTGTTCCTTCTTTGCCCTTTGTGTTCCAGGGCCGCGGTATCTCTTTCGAACAGTCCCGCAGCCCTGGCAGGGTCCTTCCATACTTAAGTGCTAACGCTGTAACATTATAATAGGTATTGTAAAACTAAATAATTTTAAAAGAGTAACCATGGAGTTTCTTGCATCTTTTCCTCAATCCTCATAGGAAATGACTAACCCGAACCGTACACGTTTCTAGACGTTTTATAAGTGCCCACGTAGGTCTATGTGAAATAAAATATTTTGATTTTATACCAAATACCCAGATAGGAATTCTAAGACCAACCGCTTATATGAGTCCTTGCGAAGGTATCAATTTAAATGGAAGATTCTGAAGGTTGATCACGTATTGGTTCAATTAGTATCGTAATACCTACGTGGATTATGGTTATTTTAAATAAAATAACTGTGGGATATTTTTAGGACTTTGTGGACGCTTAATGTTCCTTTGATGGGGCAAGGCGGAGGACTCATTAAAGCGGTCGGTCTATAAACCTAAATGAAAGTAGAATGACCTAAGAACTAATTTTCTGACTTACAAGATATCTATTTGCTTTACATACATACATAAACTCACGCCTTCCTCTCATGGATGGATAGGCAGAGACCACAGAACGCCACCTGCTAAGATCCTTACATACTCCTTTTGCCTCACTCTAATAGCTTTACACTTGCCTATAAAACTTTTCATTTGATTCTAGCTTCTCCTACTTCAGTATAGCTGTAAATATAGGTTTACTTATGTACACCTCAAACATCTATATTTACATAAGTACCAATACCGATACACTTACATATACATATTACTCATTATGGCATTCCTGAATTACGTAACCAACTCACAAATGGTAAACATAAAAGAAATACTTTTTCTGAACTCAAGAATCGAACCCAGAACCCAGTATGTTTAAATTTGGAAGTAACGTTCAACGTATAAGCCAAATCGTTATACTCAAACCGTGTCTCAGATAAATAACACAATCTTTAAATAAAAAGAAACACAAATACGGAAAATCAATCTCATTATTCCCCGGAGGCTATAAAAAGCCACAATAAATCATAAAACTGCAAATTTATGGAATTAAAAATTGATTTGAAATAATAAATTACCGTTATTGAAAACCAAACCCTAACTTGGAAAACAAAAAGTTCAAAACAGCTTAAAGGTAATAAATTCCATTCTAATACTACGCAAACTAAAAGTAAAAAGGTCATATCTACACTACTTACTTCATGATTGAGTTCAAACCATTTCGAATTCAAACAAGAAGGTATGTAAGCCGCCCTACAAAAATTCAAATTGGGCCATAAAATATTCAAATAACTCTTTGCTTTACTTATATCTGTGTTTATTTACAAAAGCGACACACGAGACATAGTTTTAACTTTTAAGTTAAGGCAGTACTTAATGCAGAGATAAGAGGATTACGGCTATCAACTTGAGATAACTTTATGTCAACATCAACTTGACATGCGCAATGCAAACAGAAAACACTTCGGCCTTTATATCTACTTACGGGAAGATTCAACTGTTTTGTTTTTAATACAAGCTTTATGGCAACGAAAGACATGCTTCTAAACATAAACAATAATTAAAAAATATAAGATAGTTGTTTCTAAGATACTGAACATTTTCTTACACTAAAGTATGACAAAAGTGTACTTACTGTTATCACGCAACAATTACGAAAGCTCCAGTTATCAACGATTATGTAAAAGAGGGCGCGCTCGCGCCTCCGTCCTGCCACTTTCCCTCAACTCCCGCCAAATCCGATACACGTCCCCAAGTCACTCAAAGTGCACTCAATCCTCCGTATGAAACAGTCAAACACAGTCAATAAACACACCGGTGTAAAAGTTTGTATGAACTAAGAACAAATGTTATTTAAGTTCGTGTGTGTATGCGCGCGCCGGGTCGTAGCGGCGCGTCCGTTGCGTGACTCCGCCCGTGCCGTACTAGAGTGGCGAGCAGCGAGAACCGGCCACGGCTACCGAGTTGAGGACAAGTCGCCGGCCGCCGCCGCCGCCCGCCGGCCTGCCAACCCGCCAAGCCCCAAGCCTAGCTCGCCCGCTGCCCGCTTACTTACACACATGAAAACCTACTATACTACCTATAACCAACCCATTCTTATTGCACGTTTTATCGCAGTGTCGACTTTTTGTAACGACTGGATTATGCGCCTCTAAAACCCTCAGAGTAGACTTTATACTGACGCTAATATCAACTTTCGGATATAAACTCCGCCACACAAAGAGTCCCTTTATCGAGTGATATAAATTTTATGTCTGTTATGTAGGAATGTACCTCGATAAAGATCGAACTAGAGTATAATTTTGTAAGATAGGGTATAATGGAGTAAACAAATCGAGCGCCTCGCTCGAAGTTTCATCTGAAAGTTAAATAAGGAGTGCTGTAACTCCATAACTCCAACATCTGGCTGGCCGAAGTTCGATGAGTATTTGAAGATTCGTTTCTGAAAGTTTATTCGTCGAAGAAAGGTCGACGCTACTGGTTTTAAAACATCTTTTAGTTCTGCGAAAGCTTCACATCGCGTGATGTAGGCACAGGGGTGAACCCTACGCGTCCGCCGACTTGCATGTAATTACTAACAGAAGGAGGTTTGCTTCTTTTCGGGGCCAGCGCGTGACTTATAGCCAACCCTCTACCTTAAAAATGTCATTATAACGTAATAAAGGGCACGTAAACAAAAACGTAACAAACGTAACATAAAGTTCCTTGAAAACAAATCAAAAAACCTTATGGCTCGATATAAATCTAACCATATTTCTCAATCTAATCTATTCATAGTTTTGAACTATGAATAATCGCTACAGAATTATCTCACCGGCGTCGATAAAAATTAGCTACTAATATGTCATTTGAATTGTAATTAAGACACAAATAAAATATTAATCAATTTTCCGTATCTATATTTTAATGACTACGAGAAAAGATGAGATAAAAAAAATGAAATATACATAATGTATGCAAATGAAGTCAACCGGGCAGATCGTCGAGAGCGGAGACGCGCTTAGAAAAACGTATCTTCTTTATTGCGAATGGAAGAATGCAATAAATATAAAGACATAAATAAAGTATTGTGGCAGTGTTGTGGGGCGACTCCACGGGTCGGCTGGCCGACAATGGTTAATCAAAAGGCCGTATCTCATTCCGCGAGACCTTGCCGGCACTGGACGTTACGCTATTTCGATTTCATTTGCAACTTGCGTTCTCGTGCGCGTTGTTTTTTACAACTTGTTGCTGAACGCGCCCACAGGTCATGCCTTGATCCCGGAGCCTTTGTTATTCCCGGAGAAATATGAGCCGAAGTCGGCAGGTACCTACGAATAAATGGGATTCTTTTGAGGTATATTGAAATATCTCTAGGCGATGCCGAGAAACAGGGAGATTAATTCTCGAATGATGAATGGTAAACGTAAATCTTGTTCGTAATTTACTCCTTGCTAGTTATCGCCTTTGTTTCGTATGTTATTATAATAAATGGAGTAGAATATTTTAGTAACAAGATATCCCTTTTATAGGGGAGTTGTTGAGGAAGAGTTCCGTGTCATCGCTCATTGTTCTGTAGGTCCGTTACTCGGTTAGAATATCTTTTTATTTTCGTAAACAAGCGGGGGAGTATAGAATGGATTTGTTTTCTTTTTGTAACAAAAAGTAATTACTAGTCACGAATCTCGTGGCCAGCGAAGCGGGTGCGCGTCGAGATTAATTGAATTCTTAGGTGTGAAGAGATGGAGCCAAGAGGAGGCCGACGAGCCTCACACTTTTTAGATAAGGAGATGTAAGATAGGAGCGGCAGCGACATAATGTATGATCTGTGCGATAATGGTCCAAGTGATTGCGTTAAATGTAGCTTAATTTTATTTTATATTTGTGTTCATAGGCTTTTCATATTATCATATCGTCAGCTGTATTGGAGGTCCCTGTTGACCTTTATGTGACATGGTAGCCCAACGTTGCAGAACAGCAAGAAACTATTTTTTATTTACAAAAACCTCACAGAAAACGTGTTTTCGTATTATGAGACATCGGCATTCTTGTAATAATTTATTTTCTACAACAATTTATTTCAAGAGGTCAATTCAATGACTTAACTAAAGCTTCGGCCCGCTAACGTTTCTTTGGTCCCAAGTTTGATCTCCAGTTCAAGCTATAGGTTAATTGGACTTTACTAATAGGAATCTCAGTTATTGCCGGAGATTAAAACTGTATCCGATAAATTGCAACAAGCTCGCTGTTCAGTACATATACGAATCACATTAAGCTGGGAATAGACTTCTAACACAACATGTTGCGCGACTTCTCATTGGTTATATTTCGTATTGTGAAGCAACATTTCGTCGTTTTGACCAATGAAAGCGCGTGGTGTGGTGATGGGTGTTACAAGTGTGTTTCAGCCTTAGTCTGTAGGAAGGACCGTTATTGGCGATCTGTAGGTTTACAATGATACGAGTCTCGTCTACTGTTCGCTTGTTTATTTGTATGAACATTGAGTGTAGATTTCTATCGGAGATGTTTCTAGAACATGGCTATCGTTTCCTGAAGTTTAAACTAATTATGAGATAGGTAATGTCTTTTGTGTTTAACATAAATTTTGCAGATATACGTAAGTGTCAAGTCTTGTTTTTGGACCGATAAGCTAAAATTGACTTAATGACGTGTAAAGCTTGCGATGAACGTGTGAAGCTTAGTCCCGTTTTCTGAAAGCTCTTTTCATTGAATATTTTTGAGGACTTATAGGATTTATCATCCAATTTTCTGATCAGATACCAATTGATAGCTAGATAGGCTATTATAGAAACTGACATTCTATCAATTGATAGAATGGCACTTTGTTATATTTAAAGATAGCATCATCTGCCTAGCCTTTTCCCAACTATGTCTGGGTCGGCTTCCAGTCTAACTGGATGCAGCTGAATACCAGTATTTTACATGGAGCGACTGCCTATTTGACCTCCACAACCCAGTTAGTATTGGGTAATGCGATACCCCTTAGTAAGACTGGTTGCCAGACTTTCGCGCCACTGACTACCTGTAACGACTGTCAAATATTTATAAATGGTAGCCGAGACCAACGGCTTAGTGCTTTGAGGAAACTCGATATGTAATGGGCGGTCACCCGTCCACGGACCAACCTAGGCAAACGCGGCTTAACCTTAAGATCGAGCGGCTGTTATTATTTAGCCACGAGCTCCTCCTATATTTAAAGACAGCAATGATGGAACAATCTGAAATGAATGGTACTGAGTTAAACCAAAGAAAAGCTTACGCCAATCTAAAAATTTGTATTTTTTTATACATTTGCGACGAGCTCGACCAGACCAGCGACCAGTGGTCCACATTGGCCCTGGATCAAAACAACTGGAAGTCATGGGGAAAGGTCTTTGCCCAGCTGTGGGATGACGCAGGCTAACAGTATCGGTACATATTTAAATTTATTTATATTTAATCCTATTGTAGTGTATTCTTAAGTCGTTGGAAGAAATACGAAACGCTTTGACAACAACCCTAAAGAAACCGCGTTCGCTTCTAACTCAAACTAATACTTATAATGTCCCGTCTAAGAGGTCCATCATCACTTGAATGTACGGCGCAAGCGCAGCCGATAGAATCGTAAAATATATACTTTATCACATATATTAAACGACCAGATTATAATTACATGCCAGGGACTTGAGACAAGCCGATGGGGCGTATGCGCATGTCTTATTGCCATAGATTAGACAATGCATAAAGAAAGGGATAGTATTTTACTATGATTAATTTAAAATGTCATAATAACATAACATAACGGTACGCCTGTAATCCCGAAAGATTAGGCAGAGGTGTACACCCACATTTCGCCAGTTATATTTAAAGTCCCATGTAATAGGGGGCGAGTCTATTAACATCAACCGGACACAAATCTAGACTCCGTGGCTGCTATTGCGAAATACCTGATGGAAACGCCCAATAACACTTTGCCTGACCGGGAATCGAACCCAGGACCTCATAACCTCATGTATAAAATAACATTAGTTAACAGTAATTTCAGGTTATTGAGCATATTAATATGTAAAGTTTTTTATTATCTGTTGGTTATAACTTACAAGGGATTATGGCTTCTTGATCACTGTTTTGTCTTTTGAATCCAGTTCCAATGCTTTAGTATGAATGTCGAAGTTCGATATACGACCAAATCGCTCTTTTGCGACAAGAGTGAAATAACTTAAAAATTTACATTTTTCAATGTTTTTGTTGAATATGAAATTAACGAAAGTAAGTATAAAATTAAGTAACGAAATACTTAAAATAAACCTTTCATCTTTTGACAAATGGTTTCCATGAAAAAAATTGGCAAAATAAAATAAATAAAAATTCAATGAAACAATGGTATGTTTGACACTTATTTCATTAAATCATCTTCTTCTATATAACCAGCACTATTAAAAAAAAGCAATACATCTACATCTTAAACAAATAAATAACACAGATACAACTTTATCTTCCACTTATCATTACCTACTAACGACACTTAGCACGTTTTTTAAACGTTAATGGTTCGCGTGGGTACAGAAAGGATTAAAATATCGATTATTGATGTTGGTAATTTCTCAAACTGCTATGATAAATGAGATCAATCCAACAGAGCGGACGTTTTTTGCGGAACATGGATAAAAATGGAGCTAGGTACACGAAATCCCGCTATTGTAGTAAATGGCAAAATTTTGTTGTTTTGGGTGGGTGTTGTACCTGATATTAGGACGTAACGTGAGATGAAAAATGTGGATCTAAAGCAAAATATATAATATATTATTTGCTTTACATGATAATTCATCATCATTCTCTTGCCCTTATCCCAATTCATTTGGGGTCGGCGCAGCATGTCTTCTTCTTCCATACTTCTCTATTACTCGTCATCTCATCAGACACATCCTTTCTTGCCTATATATTATATCATCCTTTACACAGTCCACCCAAAGTTTCTTTGGTTATCCTCTACTCTTATAGAACAGACATAAAAATTCAAAAGAACAAGTGAATTGATGAAGTCATCTAGTAGCTGTAATAAATATGATGCTAAAGCGAAGTCGCGTGCATAACCATTACAATGAATGACTAAGCATAATTCAAAATTTACCTCAAACATCGACAAATCGACGAAAAAAGCCTTGAACACGATTGTGTAATTCCTTAGTTTCCGGCAAAAATTACGCAATATACGTAAGTCTTCACAATCGATTATTTCACTCTTGAAGTTGTAAGTGAAAGAAATTTATGTCAACCACTCGCTGGACTGTCAGTAAGAAATGATCTACTGTTAAAACGATCGACACATCAAATTAACTGTTTTGTTATGTCGCTATTGTGGCCCAGATTTTTGATTAAATCGTGATTTAGACGGCAGTGATTATGTATGTAAGTCGGGGATTATTGTGGATAGATTTTGCAATCAAATTGCTCTGTAAATTACATCGATCAGTCAAAGATTTTAGATTGGTAAGTGACGTGAGAACAGATAGATAAGTGACGTGCAGAACAGAGAAGAATGACCGAAGAAAGGGGCGGTCATAACCAACAGTTTGTCGATATCTAAAATATTATGTGGTCTATAGACATCGGTTTTGGTGCTTCAAGACATACACACCCTCATGGACAGTCAGAAATTACAGAAAGACAACTTATAAATATTTAAATATTGCTTTATAGTTCCTTCTACTTTGATTCATCATCATCTTCATCACCTTTCTGCCCTTGTCCCATGTCATTTGGAGTCGGCGCAACACGTTTATTTCTTACACTTTGATTAAGAGTAGGTACAAATTCCAGAAATGCAATAATAACTATTAATAGTAGCTCTGTTTATCTAAAACATATGTAGGTACTCAATAGTATCAATATACATAATCTAATTGATATAGAATAGTAACAGATTAGTCCCCTGCCATCTAGCATTTAAACAATTCCATTTATATCAAACGACAATACGACCAAAATGCCAAACGTGCCACAGGGACCAATAAGATCAATCAATTCCAAACAGCCGAGCCTTCCCGAAGATTTACGAACGCGTATACGGGGTGTAGCATCGACTAAATTTCAATCATGTGCCCGATCCCATAGCGTTGATAGAAAGGCGTGTGCCTACGCATAAAATCAGTGGCTGCACACTGATACTTCATTACGGTGAACGAAAGCGTGTAAGTGCAGTGTCAAACGTTACATTACATGATACAGAGTCGTGTTACTGTAACTGACGGTTGTGAAATTAGTAAGTAGGTGTGTTATAGTTTATAGTTATGGCCAGTTGTATGGTTATAGTACTTTGCATGAATTGTGGACAAATATTGGATTCGAAAACCAGCGGAAAGTCCGAAGTTCCGAAGAAAATACATAAATCCGAAAGACAAAAAAAACCTGATACCGTGCAATAAATTGGACAATCCTTGTAAGATTTTTGATTACATACAGCGAGACAGTAAACTAAAAATAAAGCCATATTTAATTAATTGGAATTGGTGTGAATATTGCAATTTAATTGAGCATTGCGTGATTACTGCTGATAATCAACATCTATCATTTGCGAAGAAGCTATTCCATTTTAATGGTTGTTTTTATACTTTTGATTCTGTTTGCGTTATCCATTAACGATGCGATAACCGTCACGCAAGTAGGTTTGTTATTTACAGCTTTAGTTTCTATAGCACTATAAATTGACAGGGGTTTTATCCCTTCCCGACGAAATCTAATTTTTTAGTACGTTTTTTTGTGGATATTAAAAATATGTTGACCGACTGTTTTCAACCTTGTTTGATATTGAGGGTTACAGTATCAAATAATTATGATTTTGTATGCTAAAAAGATTGCGGGGCAAACTGTACAAGTTCCGTCAGAACTGGGGAAAAGAGGGCGCACGGGTTCGCGAGAAGTAGAAGGAGTGGAGGGAGGGCTTCGCCCAGGAGTGGGACAGAGCAGGCTAGGAAAATAAATTACGTTCTATTGAACTTTAGGCTGTGGTCCAAAATAAAATATACTTGTGGGAATATAAGGTTATGTGGCAACACTGATTGAATAAGGGAATGTAAAGGGAATGACGATTGAAAAGACGTTACGTTGGTTATGTTGTAAAAATATTGAAATAATTAAATATAAGAAGTAAAGTTTGCGTGCCCCGTTTATTTTTGAAAATCCCAATACACACACTACATTCATGATGTAGTAAATATAAAATATACAGTTCGCTATGCAGTTGCAGCTTGAAGCAGTTGGTCATGACTGCTTTAAGCTACCTCCGTATGATCTATATGTGAGATCTGACTCAATTAAAATGCTCGATAAAAGATGGCGTGTCGAGCTGAACTAAACCAAAATGAAGTGGTCCATATTAGCCCTGGACCGTTACAAGAAGAAGACATACTAAATGACACGACGATGTTTTGATGACATGGATATAATGCTTCTCCTTCTAACTCTTATTCTTAGCGTGTTGATGGCAATCTACGACGAGAAGGCTCCGAATTTGGCTACAAGTATAGTTTTGTTTTCGTTTGGTTGATAATAAATTTAACCCAAGACCTCATGCTCTGTAGTCGCGCTTCAACGAGGCAGCAATAAAGTACCTTGGTAGAAATAAAGCCATATAATTTTACTACAAATGTCAACCATCTCAAAATAACCTGATTGACTCATGGTATTTACGCGGAATTGTGGACAACTGACTTTTTCACATAAAAACATGGCGTATTATTATTGTTATTTTGAAGTGGCAAATAGCCTTGCACTTTGCAGCGCTCGCGCCGATTTCATCTTTGTGGGCAAGTAGTTTTACACTCTTCACGGAATTTTGTGTACGAACTGTTTCGTTGGTCTAGTGGTCGCAAGCGTTACTACTGAGCGTGAGGTCTTAAGTTCGATGCTGCGGGACTGTTCGAAAGAGGTACCGCGGCCCTGGAACACAAAGGGCAAAGAAGGAACACGGATGGGTTTTAGTCAGTACAAGTCTGACACTCCCTCCCGCTCCGTCCAGAGCGGGGGGGTCATTTGATGATCTCCCATCCGGAAAAAAAAGTCTTCAAGATTTCTACTTATTCCAGTCATAAATACAAAATTTATATAATTTGAACCCTATTTCTTTGAATTTCAAGTAAAAACTAAACATCCCTCAAACATTTGAATATTTCACACCTTAAAAGCAATGATCTAATAATAATTCCACCTATTTAGATATAACCATAAAATCCATATAATTAATTGCATATCATTACAAATTACTGGTATGCAGGTCACTACACTACTACGTGACCCCATATAAAGTCAATCATTACGCAAGGTCAAATCGCAAAAGGACTAAACATGCGTAATATACGAGCAATCCAATCGCCATTTTCCCATTAGCCTCGTATACTCCGATCGTCCTTGTCAATGCTAAAAATAAAGGGTTCCCACGCGACTTCACAAATGAATAAAGCTCGTTGTAACCTTTATTATTACGACTGCGATTGGCTATCCGTGGCCTCACGATACCATGGATTTATCGCGAGGACTCACTGAGGTCCAGCTATAAACCGATATGCGCTTTTAGGCCAACCCTATACACAAATTTACGACTATACAAGCTGTTCTTTTTTTTTTCCAAGAGGATTTTTTGAATTTGGATTTTATTACTTTTTAATGGCGAGCATCCTTGTTGAGGTTTTAGATTCAAGCGGTGTTAGCGCTTTTGAAGCTTTCGGTGAAACAAGATTATTATTTTTTTAGTTCTAGTAAAAATATTCGCATCTTAGATAAGTATATTCTAGTCGTGTTCAAATTTTAATGGGTTACGTTTTAAGTGGTTTTCAATATTTTAATGGGTTAAAAGTTTAAAGATTTCGACCAGTTCATTCATTCCACAACAAAGATGAACAATACCACCTAATTTATAAACAGACCATCACGTTTAAACTTTTTACACCAAATCTTCCAAACAAATTAAATCTCAGCAGAAAAAAGCCTCAACTAAATAAGAATGAAGCGCTTTATCGCTGGACGTTCATTTTGTTCCTTATCCTTGAGTTTTTTGGTGTCTAAAGCGAAGTGGGATCCATTAAGATAGGTCAAACGATACGCCTTCGGAATGCCATACTTCTCACTCCTCACTCAAATGGTTCCGTCGAAACGGACTGAGTAGCGGCAAATAGTTCGACAATGATATTTTCTTGATTGCTTTCAATTTCCTTTTGCTGTATTTTTTTTTTGGGAATTCTTTTGATTTACTTTGTTTTGGGGATAAATTGTGAAATATCCGGGTAGCAGATGGAATTAAATAGCTTCTCGAACTCGAAATAATGTTCATGACGAGCATCTACAATGTTTTTCTTTCAAATTAAGAGTTCATTACTTAAACACGATCCAAATCTAATTGGTAAGAGACAAAAGGCTTGACACACGATGAATCAACTTAACTTTCTATGCCATACATTCCGTAGGACGAAATGAATCTCATCCATCGCCTGGTATCAAATGAAAAATATCAATAAGCTGTCAGCTCACCTGACGATAATCCGTTACATTTGACGCCTTCGACGGACAGCCGAAGGGCACCAAAGCATTGACCTTGTAGAATGGGACTGGCCCACCTACGCATCTCTGGAACACATCAACATTAACCAGATATCTTGAAGCATTCTCCGTCACTGCACCACCGACACCGGTCCGATTAAACACATCCCACATTACCAACAATCCTAAGTAACTTAGAATAAAAAATCTAGACATCTTTGTCGGCGCTTTTATTACAGGTTTTGCAAGCCGCATTTTACGAAACATTTTTATCTAATAACAAATCAGCGGTCCCCTATAAAGGATTTATTTTAGCCGTCTAGTTTACTGCACAAACATGAAGTTCATACGAATTCACTGGCTTAGCCATAAGCAGGCGCATTATATTATATGTTACACATTAAAACACAACAAATCCTTCCTTATTCTGTCTACACACGAACTTTACTTCGTAGTAACGATCTATTAAATTATTATTATCGGGACCAGCGAAGCCGTGAGCATATTGTTTTCCCGTATCAATTTCTACTTTAACTACAGTTCCCCGGTTATCAAAAACTAGCATCTTAATCATAAAAAACTTTGTCAACGACCATTACAGAGAACTTTAGAGAACTTTAGAATACCGTTTCAACGCTTTTAAGACAACTTAGGAGCAATTCAGAGTGAAGTAAAACGAGCTTTTACCTCCCCTCTCGTCTAACCGTCAGTCGAGTCGGGTAAATCACCGCTTTGGGGTAATATTTATAGTGGTGTGTATTACCCGTCTTCAAAATTTATGGGACGTATTACGGTGTCATTACGACGTAAAATAGACGTCGATGCGTCGAGGGGTAACAGTCTTGTACAGCGACAAATATATTAAATTCAAAAGCAATAACGTAGCTTGAGGAATGCCCGCGGCAAGGTTTATCTGAATATTTTAAATATATGAGCTATGCGTGGTTGACCGGTTATGCCAATATCTCAATTTGCGGTTGAAGATGCGGTGAAGTCTCGCTGATGCAACAAACCGATGAACGCAACAGATCAATAATGTTGGACGTGACTTATAATCGATTCTGTTATGTTTAAGAGATAAAATATGAAGGTTTATGAGGGGTCTTTGAACCGGCATTTGTAATAGCATTGACATTGCTTCGGAATTTTAATATGATGAGATATTATTGTAAGATGTATGGTGACTGTAAAAATGCAATCGATGTCTAATAAATCGGGTTCGGTAATGGCAGTATTAAACCTAATGTATGTTATTTTTTCACGGGATGAGCTCAATTTCGAGGGTCTTACGTGAATAGGTATCATGTTACGGACATTACATGAAGATTACAATAGAGTATATAGGCAGTTACGTCCATAACAATATTTCGTATGATTATGCTGTCGCTTACAAAGGTAGACATCATCTTTGAATACATCATATTAGACTGTTTAAATTTCACTACTGAATTTATGGCGGCTCGATGTATCTGTTGCAATAAATCGCTAAATTATTGGTAGAATTGAATTACTTAGCCAAAAATTGTTCTTACAAGAAAGTGAAATGTTAACTAGCAAACTTCACTATGGCACATTCTTTTATTAGTCATCTTTTGGCACCCATTAGGTTAGTATGATCATTTCAAGTGTGCAGTTCAAGATGCTGTTGCTTGTCAAGAAAATTTGCATCGATATGTCAAACTTGGTATATTTATTTTAGCTCGGTTCTTTTTCTGTCTACACAGATACGTTGGTTGAAGAGACGAAGTGACATTACATCCTCGAAAACATTCGCAGGAAAGACAACATAGGCTACCAAAAAGTTTATGTTAATGCTGTCGAAAATCGTTGTAGAAATAAGAAACGTTTTAATAGCGATTGCCACTTGAGTTGCGGGCAAACCGGACGGACTAGAGAGCGGACTGGACTGCGGACTTTGACAGATAACATAACATAACATCACGCCTTGTAATCCCCGAAGAGTTAGGCAGCGGTGTACCCAACAAGTACACCCACATTTCGCCAGTTATGGTTAACTCCCATGTAATAAGGGGCGAGCCTATTGCCATCAACCAGGTACAAGTCCAGAGTCCATGGCTGCTACTGAGAAATTCCTGATGGAAAAACCTAATAACATTTTGCCCAACCCGGGAATCGAACCTCATTCCCAACAGTCATGCTTGCGGTCACTAGACCGAGGCGGACTTTGACAGACAATGTACTGAAATATCTGTCGCAGTCCAGTGTCCGCACCAAGACTGCTGTCCGGTTTGCTCGGTTTAGCCGCACCTTTAACTAGGCCGCAGAAGCTAGGGTCTGCTTGTGCACATCATTTTTCTAATTTTACAATCGGTAACTCCTTGAGGTATTCCAATCTCTTACAGCATACGTATAAATTACAAACCAAGATCATAAACAATTCCCTATCACTTTTAAATAACCAAACAGCCAGTAGCGATCCCAAGCACCGATAAGCCAACAACATTAATTCTTCACCAGACATCTTCACACATTTCTTTAAAAACCATTACATAAAACAAATCGTCACTTGACATTCGAAATACTTCCAATAAATCGAATACAAATTGTTCTAAGTAAATCTAAATTAAAGACCGGACAATCTTGGCGAAGTATCATGGCCTCATAGGCAGTCCGCCTTAGGGTTACCTTAACGATTCGAAATTTGAAAAGTTCTGACAAAGAAACTGGACATTTGCAAAAAATTCTTTCTTTTTTCGATCGTCATTTGTTTTTTTTTACACAACATAATATCATGCCTGTAATCCCCGAAATACTAATAGAGGTGTACTTAATAGTACACCCACATTTCGCCAGTTATGTTTAAGTCCCATGTAATAGGGGCCGAGCCTATTGCCATCAGCTCCACGCCCACTAGACCAACGAGGCAGTCCGGTAGAGGCCTGTTTTTTATTTCATTGACACGGCCGGTTAAAGTCTGGACAGAGATCTAAAAGCTGGACACATGGTAACCCTAGTCCGAGGTCTTGTTATCTCTAAGCAACTAGTTGCAGTCGTTTACAAATGTGAGAAGTCACGCGACGAGTCAGCAACCCGACCAGCAACCGACAACAGTAGCTTGTTGTGTTGTAGTGCTGTTGTTTCCTCGTAATTTATTGTGGTAGTGTTGATCGTAGGAATAGTAAAGGGATACTGGACAACGGGTGCAAGAATTGGTTCGATTCCTTTATCGAAGAACGAATCGTTTCATTACGAATAGTAGTGTAAGCGACAATCAGAGCATTGTATTTGCTCAATTAATAGCAACGAGCAGGCGAGATTTATTCTAAGTTCCTTTTTTTTAAGTTTATTAACTCATAAGTAAACTAACTATTTACATTATTAAATAAAAGACTATTAAATAACCTAAAATAAATAGAATAAACAAATAAACAAACTATGCATCAAAAAACTGCTCCTCAACACTGTCAGCTGGTAATGTGCCCAAGAGACACGTTGTATGGCAACACTTAGCCTCTGGCCAAAGTAAAAGCCAGCCCTTGGGACACGGGAAGCGTCAGTGTTATGGGGTTTTTCTGTCAGGATTTTTTCAGTAGCCGTATTCAATAATAATTGTGCCCCGTTGATGGGAGTAGATAGGCTCCTCCTCCTTAGCTTAACTGGCAAATCTAAATAATAATATTCTGCCTAACTGTGGTGATTACAGGTTTTATGCTGTGTGTTGCCTTTGCAGCAAAGGTCAGGGTCTTCTTTATGATTTTCCTTGTCTTTTTTTTTGTCATATTAGGCACCAGTTTTCGAGGAAGTCTTGCCTTTATGATACAGATGCTCTGATCGACGTAGTTTAAAATTATTAGTATACATACACACACACACACACACACACACACATATATTACACAGTATACTCACGTTTTACAGTATACATTTTTTAAATTTCTAAGCAAAATCTCATAATTTCATTAGCCTGTCTATGGTGAGGTTATGGCATGGCATGGACTATCGGCAAGGTATTAATAGTACCGGTTATTAGTCATTCAATTGATATGATACTTTCACTATCGACTTATTGATTGTCATTGGATTTATAACGCCCACACCGCATTGGAGGATCGCTAATGTTGTTGTAAATTATCGGTTGCAATGCAGTAGGTGTATATAAGTACTGTTTAAATGTATGTACAGTACTTGAGACTACACTGATACTGGGTAAATAATCTATTGTGTCAATGTTTTCGTAAATATTGTAATCCAACAAGGTTCTAAAAATATTGAAATGTTTTACAACGGAATAGTTAGGAAATCTAAACCATAAACATTGTAATCCACACCAATATTATAAGCGAAAGTAACTTTGCTAGTCTGCCTGTGTATTGCCATTTAACGCCTTTACAGATTTAGATGAAATTTGACACACGGATAGACCGACCATACTGTGATAATATCCGACCTAAAACATAAAGCCTTTGAAAGGACTTTGACATTATTTGTCAATGTACTGTCTAAACAGGACATTAGACATTGACTGTCAAGACGTTCCCATAAATTATAATGAACCTAGTACGTTTATAAATAGTAACCAAGAATGATAAACAACAGAAAGTACCCTACGAACTCACAGTAAACCGAAAACCGTGAACGCGTATGTTTGCGTTAGCAGCACGTGTAAACAGTAAACATGGTGTCTTTGTGCTGCGGAACGCCTAATGAAGTGAATTTATGTTGAGGCTCATTATACGTACATTACGTTCTGCCATAAGATTGGACGCTAACATCCTAGGCAAAGGTTTTTGTGGGAAGGATACAGTTGTGATAACTTGAATAGAAACATAAATCCATAGTTTTGATACTAAGTCTAAACTCAAAAACAATCAACAACAACTTAGCGTGTCGCATGTCGACGGCGATCTAAATTGATTCAGCCCAAAATTTGGCGACGAGTTTCGCACTTTCAGATGCTTCCACCAGCTCCTGTAATGTACAAACAACAGGACAGGCAGGGCATGATATTAAGTTCCTCATCGTTTATGGAACAAAACCACGGTAACACTCCAGGGCAGAGTCTACTATGAATCTTCACCTGAACAGGTTATCCTTGTTTGGGCCACCGTGTGTCCAGAGTCTATTTAAAGACTTCCATGTCAGCCATGGCAACTCGGGTCCAGGAGGAAGATTCTTTGTAAGTGGCACAAATGAGTTGGGTAAGGAAACACTTGCAAGCCATAGCTTGAGTATTTCTTTAGAGCGTTCGCCAGTTAGCGGGGTACACACTTTAAACCTATCATCAACTTATGTTATGATGCTTTCTGTTACTTGTTGATTCATGTGTGTACTTACTTATAAGTTTACTTATAAGTAAGTAGGCTATCGCTTGAATGGTTTACCATTCAAGCGATAGCCTACAATCCGCCCTCTCTCCGTAAGAGCTCCACGGTTTAACCGATTATATTTATTGTCGTTTCAAGTACATTTTTCATAAGCGCTACCGTCGGTTCATAAGCCTTTTGTCGGGCTAATAAATAAAACAGTAGTGTTTTTCATAGCAATGTACATTTTGGAAGACAACAAGAAATTTAGAAACTTTTGCTGCTACGATTCTTGGTAGTTGATTCAGGAGCTAATGAAAGGATTGTTATGTACTTCGACGATGATGCTCCACTTGGAAATTAACAGTAATATGTAAGCAAAATGCCAAATATTATCTAACCAAAGAGCGGTAAGGATCTATCACCCATCTCGGAAGCTTGGTAGTAAAGCCAGTCCCATCAAACCGGTGTGAAGTTGTGAACCCGAAGTATTTACAAGATCGTTATCTTTCATGTCTCAATTCGCACAGCCAGGGTTCATATCGTACCAGTTACCCACGTCAGATGAATCATTTTGATGATGAGGACCTTTTGCAGATTCAAAGGTAGATTTCCACGATTTCAAAGTTCATTTCTAAAATACAAAGGCTCCATAATTATCTGTCTAAATTGAGTAATGCACAAAATGTCTCATAAACCTTTCTTCATAAACTCTGTACGAGACTTTCTTCCTATACCAAGTTTTTAATAGCATCCTCTTTGATTTGTTCCCTCTTCCCTCGTATATTATAAGCCATTGTTTAGTTACTAGAGGTCACCTCTGAGCTCTGACTCTTAAGGAGTCGTGGTATGTCTGTCCGCTTGTTGATGTTTATGCAATTGTTTTATATTTTTCTATTACTCTGTCGAGGGCTGCATTTATCTTGCACCAAGAGTCTATCACTGACCACCTCCAACTTAAAATACACCGTATCTTTATTCAGTTACATTTCAAATTCCTTTGCAGTCAATTGGGTAAATAAGACTGTTGGTCCTGTAGTACCCAAGTATTTGAATCCGTCGTACTCGCCAGTTCTCTGTGGGCGATGGTACTGGACATGTAATATGAATTGTACTCCGGCTAGTGCAGTCCCCGCTGATGTCGATGTTGGTACGTTACCCGGTGCATCCCTATTCATATATCATAATTTTCTTATGAGAATTGTTTAGCTACTTCGTTGCATGCATGATTGTTTCGAAAAGATATTTTAGACTTTAGAAGTCGGCATTTGTTTCATGAGAGGTATCGTAAAATTGAACGAGGTGGAAGTTATTTTCCTATTGTTCTTAAATGTTAAGTGTTGGTATCTCTTGATTAGTTTTTTATGGGTCGTTAAAATTTTAATTATCAGTTAAGATAAGTTTGGCATTAAAAGGCGGTAAGTGATAAAGCAGTACCTAAGTGCGATAGGAAACTTGAATGTGTAGACGCTGTTTGATTTATGATTTTTTAAGTGGATTTCTGGTTTGGATAAGTACTTTTTGAAAGTGAGACATTAAATGTATAGTGTTACTTACTTGGTCAATATCCATGTAATCAATTCTACCATAAATCTTACCAAGATAATAACTTCATAGACAGTCGCAAAACCGTTGACCAGCTGCAAATGCTAATAGATATTTAAATTAAAATTCTAATTGTTTTCGGAAATTGCTATGTGATTGTCTTGTTGTCTACACCCGTGAAACATGCTGATACTGTTAGCCTGCGTCATCCCACTGTTGGGCAAAGGTCTCCCTATGAATTCCAGTTGTTTCGATCCAAGGCTAATGTAAACCACTGATCGTTGGTTCTGTCCAGCTCGTCCACCAGGTCTGCAGCTACGCCTTCTGGAAAACATAGAAACATACATAGATTGATATAGTCTTACAAAGACGTGTTTATCGATTCCAAATCACCAGTCATTCACAAGCAAAATTAAATCTTACATCATCTAAAACACCTAATAAAATAATAATATTCAATTAACACCGATAATAGGAACGTCTCTAGTCGTGTCTACTCGGCTCGTGATATTGTAGGACAACCATATTGTACTCATATAACGGGATTTGTCCTACATCTGTCTACTAATTTTACACGTCACATTAACTCCTGTATACACCGTGAATAAAAATAAATACCAGTATGTTTGCCCGACAATTCTGTTTGGATTGATATTTGGTTATTGTTTTTATTATATTTTTCTGTTTATCCGCGTTATTTATACCAATACTTACTAACTATGTGTGATATTTTAGAAGACGTTTGTTACTCAATCACGAATTTAAACGCCTGAATGAATATTAGCTAAATTTGGCACGGAAATGGAACAGGTTTTAGATTATTAAGTCTGAAACAGCCATTAAACCTAGAATACAAGAAAAACTGCAGGCAAAGGCTCGTATACACACCAGCTTGTACGTAGCTACAGTCAATCTATACTATAATATTATAAAGCTGAAGAGTTTGTTTGTTTGTTTGCTTGAACGCGCTAATCTCAGGAACTACTGGTTCGATTTGAAAAATGATTTTAGTGTTGGATAGCCCATTTATTGAGGAAGGCTATAAAATTTTACGCGGACGAAGGTCGCGGGCAACAGCTAGTGTTACATAAATTTAACTGGTTTATAATTGCAAAAAATAATAACCATCAATTTGCAACTATCCAACAGATACAATAACTTATCTCACAACCACGGAAATCCCTATTAGAAGCACTTAGCGAATAAGTGCATATCCAAGACATTAATATAGCAAAACAATGTTAAAGCTCTGTTAGAAAGCGTGCTATAATTATCTCAATACTAATTTAAACTGCCCTATTAAGTAATGGTAAACTAAGCTTTCCTAAACATTTACTATTTCCTAGCAAACTGTTCAGGTATACGTTTGTATAACTCACGATTTTTCCGCTCCCAAGATATATGGTCAGTTTGTAACAGCTATCTATATCTTCACGATTTAGACTCAACATTGAACAGAAATTCAATTAGTGGCCACACTAATTATGTTCTCACCAATCAGAGCCACGTTTTGCTTTAAAATCGTAGTAACAATCTGTTTAAGAAAGGATGGTGGGCTAATATTTTAAGAGAACGAATGGATGAAAGACTATGTTGCAATATATTTGGTTTTTAATCAAATCAAATCAGAGCTTTTATTTCAAGTACGCCAGTTACAGGCACTTTTGAATTGTCGAAACAAAGACAACAATGAAATATAGCTACAGTCCCAGTCACAAGGCACAAAAACTGTGAAAGTACTGCAGTTCCCCATTCCCTAACGTAGAGAGTCTCTATGGAGAAGAACGGGCAAGAAACTCCATGGACACTCTTTTAAATCAGGATAATTTTACAAAACCTTGGTTACATCATTCATGTTGAGATGGTACATTATGTGAGAACGATGTAGCAAGATGTGTACGTTAGAAGTGTCCATAGTAAAAACAATTCAAAAATAAAATAATTAATTTAAATAAGCAGTGGCAAAAAAGAGATGACCAGTCACAACTGACAGCACCCGTTCACGAACATAACGCATGTATCAGCACCATTAAAGTCAACCATTTTGAAGGGAACTTAATGATCCGACACACGTGCCACCATCAGCGAGACATTTGAGTGAGCATACATACTCCTAACCGCCAGGGCACATTCAAGTCAAGAAAAGACGCAGGTTTCCAGCGAATGACAGCTTTCTAGTACATAGTACTCACACTCCATATATGGGCTATGCGGCTATATAATACTAAAGAGATTGAATTTATATAATGCAAAGATAGTTGTACAATCTTCAGCAGCTCCAACAATACTATTTAATGCTATTAATTTATGCGCTCCTGTCCTTGTGGAGCAGGAGCGGCAATGAGCCAAGCATTTTTATCAGTGATATAATCGTCCAACTTGTAATATGCTTGCTTACATAGTGTGCGTTTAATACATGTGTTAATCCGCCTTTCAATCTGGCTACTAATTGAGCCAGTATTAACTGCTGTAAATGCATACAACAAATAAACCAAAACAGTGTGGACTCAAAACACATTTTTCATGATTATTGTTTATCATTTATTCTCTCTTCACAAAGCTGACTTCTAGTTAAGTACAAAAAAATGTCTCAGCTGTATTCCACCTATGTCAGAGAATGGTGCCTGATGTAGGTTTTTGCGAAAAACCTGTGTTACAGGTTACCAGGCCCTACCACCCACGGTTAGAATGAGCTTTTATGGAGATACCGTGTAAGAGTAGGTGTTAAACAATACACATAATAAAAATAATAACAAAGTAGGAATTAAACAATATGCATTACAAAAATAACACTTGAGAACATAGTGACAAAGATGTATCCAAGTAGAACTTAAACAACTTTGTTTGATATTTTTATTTGTGCAATGTTTGTACCTAAATGCGTGTAACAAGTAATGACACCAAGGCCTCCAGGTGGACCGATGAAGGTTGCAGGGATCCGCTGGATGCGAGTCGCACGGGACCGGTCAATATGGCGACACTTGGGGGAGGCCTATGTCCAGCAGTGGACGTCTTTCGGCTGAAATGATGAAGTAATGACATGAGCAGAGGCCATTTAACCCAAGACTCAAGAATTTCTAATAAAGGTACAGTACAGTACAGTAGTGACTATTTTATCATGCTTTATCATTTCCCTTCCAGGAGAGCCACTAATTCTAACCATAACCAATAATATTTCAAAGCTTTAATGTTCAAAACCATCTAAACATCAAATTAGACCTGCATTAAAACAAATTATTATGTATTTAAATGACCAATTTTCCAAGTTTATGGTCACTCTAGTGATACCCAAAGCGTTAATGGTTTTGTCTCGACACTTGGCGCCAAAGTGTTTCGACTATTAATATCAGTGCGTACTAACAATCTTTTTAGCATTCCTCTAGATTTGCTTCGCTGTTTCCTTAATGTGCTTCGAGACATTATTTTATGTCTCCGATTAAATTACGGGAAGATAAATTAAAGGACATGGAGACGGGAAAGGTCGAGTCTATATTGTATTTCGTATTTCTATTGTGGTCGGGTCATTGGTCAAACCAACTGAGTACTGGGAATATGATATGTAAAGTATAAGAAGGTACCTTTACCCTAACAAGAATTTGTGTGGTATTATACTACAAATAAAAAACCCGACTACTAAAAAAACACGCTCTAATTAAAATCGTGGTTTTCAAGGAAAAATCGACTACTATTTTTGAATTCGTTTAAAATGTAGCCTGTTTTACCCGGGCCATAATAACGAATCGATTGACACCTTATTCATCAAAATCGGATGAATAGTTTAGGCACTACTGAGGAACATACGTAAATACAAAAATTACATACACTGCTAAAATCATAACCATTCCTTTTGGCTTTGCCGCAGTCGGGTAAAAATAGCAACTCTTCCAAAGAATAAGTAGATTATTTTTGGTTGAAATATAAGGTCGTTACATCGAGGGGAATTCCTTGTCTCAGAAGTAGAAAAATACAGACGGAGGTCTGTATCTGTCAATGTTTTTTTTCGTAAGATGAGTGTTGCTGTGGGAACCTGCTATACGCCAACAATGTTACCATACATCTAATGTACGTTTTCTCTTTTGACATTTAGATTTAATAGGCTCCGATATCATACATCGACTTTTTCTCACAATTGTAAAATGATTGCCTTCACGTAAGCTCCACGTCATTCTGCTACTCTAGTACTTTTTATTAGGTAACATTTTTAAACTAGGTTTTACGAAACCAACGGAACTGTAAAAATATACTATTTTTACCGGTTTCTTAAGAAAAAATCGTATCCAAGTTCTCGATAAGCCCAAAAACGGTTCCTAAGTGCCAAAAAACACTAGGTGCAATAACATAATTTTTGTTGTATATTACATTGGAACAATGGTCCGTTAAAATGATCTCATACGCCCATTAGCCCGCTTGTTTCTATCAGATAACCAAAAACAGAGATTTGTTATACAATCTTCATACAAAACGCTGACAGATAACTGTAAGTGGTTATTGAATGAGACAGTTCCTGACTTTATAATGCTGAGTTAAGAATATGGGACTGAATAAAACAGTAGTTTTTGAAATTGTACTACTTATAATATAAAAGATACGATCTGAAAGGGTATGATATAAACAAGAACGTAAATATAGTCTGGATTTATTAGCAAGAAATAGACGGAAGGTATTTTGCAACTCGCAGGGGTCGAGCGCATGCTACGAGGTGTCACGCCGATCAACTACAAAACGTCACACACAAACAAGATAGGCAAGCAGCCTGAAAGGTATTGAAATTCAGACCCTATTCTGTACGTCGCTCGTTGAAAATTCAACTCGATTTTCTTTTACAAGCTTATTCCGACCTAGCACCTAAATCGTGTAGTTCAATTTTCCGGGTTCACACTTTCGATTTCGATCAGTTTTTGCATAGAATGGGGTGCCTACTCTTTATTATGAATCCCATATAAATTAACCGATGTCTGTATGAAGGGAATGTTTGAGATTTTTTTATAGTCAGTTAATAAAACGCTTTGCATAATATTTTTTCCTCATAGAAAATATAGGAGCGCTGCATTTTAAAAGATTCTCATAATGCATCTCGGTTACGAAAATGTTCATGTTCGTATGTTTATTTAGTGTTTGAAAATGATGTGAAAAGTTGTTGGCTGTTGAAATAAGAACTTTATATTTTCATGTAAAAGTTGAAGATGGGAATTTAATATGAAGCTGAATTCAGCTCACATAGAATAACACAACTTGGTGTGCTGGGGTACCTAAAACGAGAAGTTCATTTTGAAAATGTTTTGAATACTGAAGAATATTAAATTTACCTTTGTCTTTTCTCTAGATTTACAAATAGTTGAATATAATATTCAACACCAATAAATTGTCGAGATATTAACTAACAGAGATAATCGCCAGTTAATCCAAAGTTTTGACTTATTTTCTGTGAATGGTATCTTAAACTGTCATGGTCACTAACATTATTATTTAGACTTTAGACTTTTATAACTTCAGTTTATCCGTGATCATGGTGCTTGCAACAGCACCGAAATATCGGGAACTCAACAAAAACAGTAAACATGGTAAATATCACGTTTCTAGTCTAAATAATAATGGTATCTTTTTTCAAATAAATAAACTATCACACAATCATTCCTATTAGCAGTTCTGTGCATTCCATTTATATTAGAAGACTATTTTCCCTACTTAAAGTGTTTATTCTATTCAAACTAGAGAGTTCGAATAGAATAAACAGTTTCAACAAATTAATTCTATAGAATCGCTTTCGCTTGCGTCTCTTGAAACATTCATAGTGCAACACTGTTTACTTATTAAAGTCCTGTTGTCCGCGAAATCTCTTAGTGAACGAAGATACTTCAGAACAACACCATCTTATTAATTGCGGCATAGATTCAAATTTTCATTAGAAATATGAATTCGTGAATTTCTTAGATGTGTGATATGTCTTTTTAGTTTTTATATTCACATGAACTGCATTAGAGTTAATTTTCATTTGAATAATTTGTCAAATTGCTTTAAATGCGTGCGGAAAGTTTGAAGTAGAAGCGACGACACGGCAAATATAATGAACTCTTCACTCACGTTGCTCATGCCATGGTGTCTTCTGCCTCCCAAAAACATTAAATTTGAACTTGCAATATCAATTGTTTTCCTATTAAAGTCCTTGTGTCCTCAGCAGTTTTAACATTTTGTATGACTGCGAGTTGTCAAAGATGCTTAGGAGTTTGAACCTTTTATATGGCCACCTAGCAGACCTTCCCTCATACCCTTCCCGCTGCTGGGACATGCCTAATTGCCTATGTCCCAGCAGAGGGAACGGTGTTATGAAACTCCCTTTAGAGTCCCTTTTCTTTGTGGATTGTCATAATATACCACGGGGTTAGTAGATGTCACAATGTCTTCGATTTTTTAATTACGTCATACCGATTTCTTCACGATGTTTTCTTAACTATTTTGATAGTCTCCTCTACTACTACTCGAAAATATCCAACGTGCAATATCGACTGTTTCCCTATTAAAGTCCTTATGTCCGCGGGCTGTCGACGTCAGGCCAGGCGCCTCAACATCAACAAACTAATGCTATTGAAACGACAACACGATACTCCGTATTTAGACTTGACGGTTTTAATCGGACGGACGTTTGTTCTGTTACGTAGTGCAGAGGCTAATGGTTCACAGTGTTAGCTTAGATGTTTTGAGATTGAAGAGGTCTGCTGGAGGAGTTTGTGAGGAGGTTTATAGAGATCGGATTGTAGTTTAGTTTTCTAATGCAGTGGCGAAAGAATGGAAGAGCTCGTGGCTAAATAATAACAGTCGCTCGGGTCGATCTTCAGGTTAAGCTACGCTTGCCTGAATGGGTGACCAAACTTTACATACCGAGTTTCCTCGGTGCCTCAGAAAGCATGTTAAGCCGTCGGTCCCGGCTGTCAATTTTAGATCTTTGACAGTCGTTACAGGTAGTCAGTAGCCTGAAAGTTTGACAACCAACCTTACCAAGGCGTATCGTATTACCCAGTACTAACAAGGTTGTGGAGGTCAGACAGGTAGTCGCTCCATATAAAAATACTGGTATTCAGCTGCATAGGCTTAGACTGGAAGCTGACCCCAACTTAATTGGGAAAAGGATAAGCAGATGATGATGAAGCAAAAATCGAATACTGTTTGTGGTTTTTAATCAAATTCACTTTTAAGTATGTAAAGATTTCAAGTACTACATCACTTTAAAATATCAAGTCAACTGTAACATAAGGTACCTTGCAAGAATTCATAATCATGTATGTGGAGTGTGAGATCCCACAATAATTACCCCAGCTCATGTATATTTAAACCACCTAGCAAAGATTTTTTGCGTCAGCCTATCAGTCATGGACGACATGGCAGTAATTATATGTAACATGAATAAGCATACCAGTTCCAGTGTAATCTATATTTTCCCATGAGGACGCCAGATAACAAGTTAAAAGCCAAGTTAGAACTAGTTCTCATGTAATGGGTCCCTGTCATTGTCACTTCAGTCAGTGTATGCAGTTTCCTGACTCCATGTCCTGTGCCATTAAAACTAGATGCAACTTTAGACTTTGTTTGTTAAAATATAAAGTTGATATTCCAACGAGTGTCGAATTGTGTTCTCGCATCGTTTCAGATGCAGTAAGTACAGTCGTCACAATGTCTACAACATATGTTTGGCGGTGGCCTCTAAGACAGTGACAAGCTAAAGGCGGGTCGATGTGACATTAAAAAATATGGCAATTAGTAACCCAATTTGTAATAAAGAATTGGTGTCCTACTTTAGTCAAGGTCCATTGAAAGTACTGATCGATATGCGTTTTGATGTATACGTCCGCCAAACATCGATTACATATAACATAGAGGTCGAAGTTGGGATGACTAGATCAAACTGTCTAGAACTTCGGGATTTAGAAGTGAAGTTGGATTGTTACAGCGCTACACAGCGCTGCAGTCCTCATCAAAGCGCTATTGTTGAGAGTGTTTACCTATATCTTGGGATCCACAGTGAAGCAAACACTTAAATAGTGTAGTGCTAAGACTATCGTTGGGAAGCAAACAGAAACACTAACGGTTAGAAATTCCACTTATATTTAGTGTTTCATGTTGAGTAACAATAATTTTAGGTATTTGTTTTGTGTTTGTTTATTTTACCAAAGTTTTAGACATTCACACGTAACTTGACGTAATGTCTTTAGTCCCCGAAGACATTGACTCACATTAGCCAGTTATCTTAGGCATTCATGTTTTTTTTTGTCCATTTATTCCCTTAAATATTTATAGCGGAGTTCGCGTAGGGGAATTGCGGGCTAAACACATTTGAATATTTTTTCCATCGACACTTTAAGAAGAATTCTTGTCATTAAATATGCTGATACACATTTGAGTACTTCTTCATTATCATCACAAATTGTCTCAGGCTCATTCAGATTGATTCTGTTTATTTTCTCATCACCGCTTACTTTAAAGCCGTGATTCCTTTACCCCGCACGCCCGTGCATGTAAAGAACAAATGTATGATGCGTGCACATGAATACCGTGTCAGGATTCATCTCGCATTCAAGTCCCGGGCAAATCATTTGTTCGCAATTTTCTACGTCCAGAACAATCTCCGTAACAGCGAGATGGCGAAACAAGATGCCTTGTTTGGGTTTTAACAAAGTAATTTGTGTTACTGTATCTGTGTTTACCTATTCATTTTAAGCTCTGTTGAAATCTTTATTTAGGGTGAAAAGCTTACTTTAGAATTTTTTTATGATCCAGTGAAAAGATATTTTGCGGATTAACGAAATATTCACAAATGATGCTAAAATTTAGCTACTGAAACACAGATTTATTCATCAGTATTTACAGCATACCTTTTATTATAATCCTTTATTCAGCCTTTCGGCGAATTCATTACATTCTTAAATATTTCTTCAGCAGGGTCCAAGCTACCTGGGGTTAGGGCTCCAGAGACGGGAACCTCCTCACAATGCGAGAAGAAGGCAGTAGCCTTCTGATCCAACCGCCTAACGAGAGTCTCGACAGATGTTCGTCGAGGCTCTTGGTCATCAGACCATTAGCCGTAACGACAATCGGCACAATTATAGTTGAATTCACATTCCACATGTCGACAACTTCGTGTGCCAAGTCGAGATATTTTATTTAGTCCTCATATTAAAATGTTTCTTTTAGTCTTTCATTTTTCGGATAGACTTAGTACGTGAATTGAGAAATTAATCCAAGCACTTTGTACTTTCAAGTATTATTGGAACAATAGACACTAGACAGGTACTAAACCGATAAAATTACGGAACATAAAGTGCCATAATAAACTGAATACAATCTTCAAGATAGTTGAAATGGTCATTGTTCTTGATGAAAAATAAAATAATTACGTGAATGAGGAACCGCTAACGTTACGACATGTGAGCAAGACCGAACAAAAGCAAAAGGCGGAATCAATCAAAATAACGGTTATTTTACGAGTACTCTTACTTTATCTGTCTTTGCGTGTAAATTGCTTTTCGGCTTTTTTCTTATATTTTGTAGAGCACATCGTGGTTAATAGAATTGTCACTTTAAATGCGGTTAGTGTTTCACGTCATGTTTTGAGAAATTTAAAAGCTTTCTATTGGCTCTGCTGAGCTCTTTTCTCATTAATTCTTTCCCCTTTTGTCTTTATTTTTCAAAATACTTGTACTTTGTTTTTGATTTAATTATTGGGCAACTTACCAGTTTCATGTTAATTATTGTAGTCTAGCTTTTGCCTGCAGCTTCGCCCGCGTGGATGTTGTTGACGGAAACGTACCGAACAAACATAGTTACTTACCTTCATCCCCCTTTTTAACCCTTCGGAAGAAGAATTATCAAAAACGCTGAGACACGTATAAATTAATTTTCAATCGTCAACCTAAACACAAAACTATCATATAAACTTCCATCCCCTATTTTACCCCTTTAGGGGTGGAATTCCCAAAAATCCTTTCTAAGTGGATACTTACTCTTTACAAAGAACACACCCTCAAAGTTTCATGTCCCTAGGACCAGCGATTTGGTCTGTTTGTTGATATATCACCTAGTCAGTCAGTCAGTTTACCATTTTATATAAATAGATTTCACTAGTGATTTTTTGAAATTAAATGTCATTAAATACTATCGGTTTCTTTAATCACTTCATTCAATCATTCAACTCCAAATCGCCTAGGTCAATTCCATTATCCATTTAATACCCAACTATACCATCTTCAGCCACTTTGACCATATGTAGCTCCACTAATAACGTCAGAATATAATCATTAAAGCTACCGATCTCCCGGGTGTTGGCCTCACGGCGCTGCGATTTTCGTGCGGGGCTCCAACGATTTCCTTATTGCCCCAGGATCGGTTCCCAGAGACCAGTCGTGGTTCGCCTTTGTTGCGTTCACGCAATCCCTACACATACTGGTTTCGTGTTGTTTGAGATATGCCTGCTTATGTGTTTTACTGGTTCTCTTGTTATTCAAATTTATCTGGAAATTTTGTGTTGTTAAAAGGTATAAAGCATTGTTTTGTGCGGTGTGGTCGAAGTTGCTTGTGGATTTTATTCATGTTTGTTTCCTTGAGTGTCGTAAAGGGGTTCAGGGATTACATTTGACTAATGAACAGCAGTATCTTGTATTAACCTGTTTCTGTGAACAAGGGTTTTGTTTGTAAACTCTTACTCAGTCAGATAGAAATACTGTGGATTATGACTGCTACACACTTTACGAAAAATCATTAAGATCGGACGGTACAGTTTAAACTGCACAGTTTTCGTAGTGCCCACACATGTTACTAGAAAACTGTACGATTATGCATTCGTTGAGCTATGGCTTCGACTGACGAAGCGTTAGCAGTTATTGATTTATTATTCGCCATAAAAAAGCAAAAGGAAGAAAAAATCAAGAAAAAGAAAACACGTTTTTGGTGTACAGAATGGCTAATGAAAAGAGAAGTTCGTTCCCATGTTAGTTTATTGAAGGAACTAAAGGTATTTCCTAAAGATTGGTATATTTATTTACGAATAGATAGTGATACTTATTTACATCTGCTGTCCATGGTATCGCCAATAATTGAAAAGCAAGATAGAAAACTGAACGACTGGCACACACGTCACGATTATCGACACAGTTTCTTCCGATTCCGATTTATCTATCCAAAATTTCATACTGCTCCGTTCAACTGTACAGTTCTATAAAATCGGACAAACTGTACAGTTTTTCTCATACACACATGTAGATTTATCGTTGCAGTTTGAACTGTACCGTCCAATCGTAACGATTTTTCGCAACGTGTGTAGCAGCTATTAGAAATAGGTTTTAATTGCTTTAAACGATTTTACATATTATTTATTTGTCGGATATGTCAGGTTTTATTCCGTTAAGCTCGTACATGATGTGGGCAGACGATGGGTTTCGTGCTATGAAAACACACTAGGAGCGATACACTGTTTCTAGCAAAACTAACGAATTACTTGAGATTACAACTTAACACACAAGTAGGTCGGGTGACGTCACCACCAGTTCACTTGCGATTCATTTTATGTCCGTACTAATGACCGGATCCGACATATTAATGTACATACAAAATACTTAACAGGACATTACATTAAGATACGTGTAGAAAAGCACAAAGGTACTAGGCATAGGTATTAGATTTTGTGTTCTTTACGAAAATAAGTTTGCAGATTTTAATCGCCTATTCATTTTATCCTGTTGTTTCCATGTCATCGACGACCGGTTATTGTATATTTCGGGGAACCAAACGTACCATCCTTAACATCGAATTGATTGATAAATCTGTAACAGGCTCCCTGAAACCGCAAATAAATCCATCTGCTAACCTTACCTTACCTCTCAATATAATCCTTTTAAATACGTTCGCTCTCCGGTCAAAGGGGATGGCCATATTCGGTATTAGATATTTGCCGTAACGAGAACGTTATGTAAATATAGAACGTGAAAGTTGTTGTTTCCTGCTCAATTAGTAGAAGTCGATATTAATTAATGAAATCTTATCTAATTGGTCCTTTTACTTAAAGCTGTATTTTACGACAGTGGCAATTTATTGCATATTACATACATGACTGGGTCACAGAAGTTCCAATTTTGGATGGTATTAATTTCCAACACATTTGTAACACCTACGTTTGTTACCAAAAAGGGTAGGCAGACCTTTTTTTATTATCGCTTAAGACAGTGAGGAATTGTTTGAAGCCTATTGTGGTTTTGAAACTTTAAACTATCTACTGTAAAACATCAGTGATGTAATAACGTAACACACTGGTACGGACAATTGCTTTCTAATTGAAAATACAATACGATCCATTATTTGCTTTAATTCATTCAGTGTATGAAAAAGTCATTTGGAAAAAACAGTTTGTACGAAAATTAGATTGCAACCTAATGAAATTGTATTTCATTGATGTGATACGCAATTTAATTAAAGGTGTGTGTGATAGTATTGAAATATTGAGTTTTCCTGTCCCAGATTTGTAGTACACGTCTACGTACCAACAAAAACAAAAAAAACAATCAACAAAACATCAAGAATACTAAGACATGTTAGAGCCATTATGACTTCGTTACAAGAGCGAGATAGATCTATACAGAACACATATCACCATCCCTTTTCAACGCAATTGCAATAAATTACTTTTCGTGCCTGTAACAACAAAGTAAAGGGTTATTTAAAAAAACATTCAACAACAGGAAAGCCTGGTGTGTTAATAATATCGTAATGGTATCACTAATACACCTGCCAAGTATAGTGATTATGGAATTACTCTCGCCGTGATCTCACTGTTGGCTGTGGCCCGCGGCTGACTGTATTTTGTATTCAGTACACGTACACGTTTTGTTGTGTACCTTAATGTTCGTGTAAATTGATTTGGCTGAGGGAGGAACACGCACGCGAACTGCAATCTTGCTGCGGATTATAAATGAATAATAATATTTTTTTCTCTAATTCAATAATGCATAGCGGCATGCATATAGCGCTCAGAGAACACAGGTAACTTAATGCCTGATGTTGCTGAATGGTTAGGCAGAGTGATTATAGTAGGTTTACTCAAATTTCCCCAGTTATTTCTAGGACCCATATACTATGGGGCGAGCCAAAGAAATTCCTGATGGAAAAAGAATAACTCCTCTGCAGCTTTGTAAACATGTACAAAAATCTGAATTGAAACTCTAGATTTAAAAAGTAAATGTCGACTTTAATAAACCAATTATAATGTCAGATGTTATTGTTCTCTTTCAATCACAAACAATCATGGTACAGCATAATTATTTCTTAAAGATATCGCATGTTCAGGAAGCTTTCATATTCCATTCAAGATCATCATGCAAATAAAACAATGCAGACACTATACGCTTGCAAGTTATTATCCCAAATACAACAACAATACCTATACTGGGTGTTTTTTTAAACGTGGGCAAGACTTTAGGGGCGTGTAGTACTCATGAAAATAAGCAACTTTTACTATGGGACCGACCATGAAATCGCGAAAAAAATATCAGCTGATCCATACATTATTGGTCGCGTAACTCGAAAAAATGTAGGCAACAGCAGATTTTTAAATCATATTTCGTAGTAGCTAGTTAGTAGTAGGGTCTTAGTTTAGTCCCTTAGAGTATTGCCCACGTTTAACAAAACAACCTGTATAAACTCGGAAACTGGAGAGCAACTGGTCTCGGAAACCAAAGAGGTTTTATTATTAAGGCAGGCTTATATTGAGACAGTGGTAAGACTGAAAGCTGACCCCAAGGTTGTTGAGAAAAAGCTAGACAGCGCAAGGATTTGTACCTTCATGTAAACATTTTGCGCCAGTCCAGCTTTGGCAGACAGCAAAGACGCGAATAGAGAAGGAGAAGTTCTCTAGCGACTAAAATATACAGGTCTATTTTACCCGCTAGAGAACTCTGCTCGCCTGTGACTGTGAGTGTCGACAGTTGCTGTCTCAATAAAAACTAGCCTTTAGGATCCACTGTGATGGGCTGCGGGACTGTTCGAAAGAGATACCGCGGCCCTGGAACACAAAGGGCAAAGAAGGAACATGGATGGGTTTTAGTCAGTACAAGTCTGACACTCCCTTCCGCTCCGCCCAGAGCGGGGGGGGTCATTTGATGATTTCCCATACTAAAAAAAAAAAAAAAAAAAAAAGGATCCACTGTGATCCAAAACAAATGACTACCGACTGTTCTAAATTTAAATATATTCGCCATTCATATTCTAATTCTAAATATTCTTAATAATGTTGTTATACAAATAAGCCTTTTTACATCTCATTGAAACTGCGTTTTGAATATCAAGAAACTCTGCAGGGAGCCGGAATGTTAATAGTAAAAGAGTTGGATAAAAGATATCCCCGAAGGGACGTGTATTCGGAACACATGATTTAGGAAAAGGTTTCAATCTGTGACCCTTTGCAAATCAGGTTACTTAGATATTATATGGAGTATAGAATTTGTTGTTCGGGAGTTTTTATTGGATTGTTTTGAAAGTGACAAGAGAATTTTTTTTGGGTGTACATGATTCTGATCTATCAGAACTTTAATAAAATTAATAATAATTTTAAACTTAGGTTATATTCTTTCTAACTGTTTTTGTTAGCATTAAAATCAGTCTAATAATCTGCTGGATTTGATTGGCGTGCGATGGGAGAGGCCTATGCTCTCCGATTGAACCCCTTACAACTCAAACCTAGGTTACCCTCATCCTGCTGTTACCAGCCACCCTGTGAAGATCAAGGCTCCACTGTTTGACTTTTATTCACTAAAATAAAAACCAAAAAACCCTTGCACTTCCACCAGCATAAACATTCAATGTAACCAACCAGCTTCTCCCAACACAGGTATTTAAACGGAAGCCGTTTGCAGATGTACGTACACAAACGGCCGTCCCTGACCGGTGCTAATTACTCGCTTAATTTTATTGCAAGCCGGTCTTGCTCTCACTTTCAACGCGACTTTGCTCGGCGACGTCGAAACGACAAATGAATGCCGACAAGCATGGTTGATGCGTGAGTAGGGCTGTCCGGATTCGAGGAGAGTGTTTGTTTTTGGAACGGCATTCCAGACTTTAAAGCATCGAATCGTGTATTAATCTGTCAGAAAAAAAGTCAGAATTCGATAAATTTAATAGAGTAAGCAGCCTGCTGAAGTAATTTCGATTTGTCCAAACACTATGAAATTTTTGGGTCTGTGAAAGTGTAAATTTCGCGATGGATCAACCGCTAAACGTCGATTTGAGAAAAGGTTCGGCGCAGGTAATCGTAATTATTTGCGTAGGATGTTATTTGCATTTTAAATAAGTAATGGAACGGGATTTTTCAATGCAGCAGCAATATGTGATTAGACCTGTTGTCTCATTGCCATTTATGTATTGTTCTTACATACTAGCATCAACACAGTTACGATATAAATGATATTTTCCTTTTTGTTTGGCCCTATTTGATTTTATTGCTTAGTCCGTTCAGTCCTTCCAAAGGTGGTGTAGAAGTAACTGGCAGTGCCTTTGCATCCACATAATTAACAATACTGCAATAGTCGTATGTAATAATATCGGTGTACAATGAAGTATATCTATCTATCTCGATAGTTCTAAAATATTTTCATCAGCCCTGTCTCGACCCAGTGCCTGACAGGCACAACGTCACACACCGCTTGTAATTGGCTGCAAGCTGTGACTGCGCACAACTCTTGCTCTATAAGGCGATTATTTACACCCCAGAAATTTATGACAACAGATAATTTCGCTAACCCGATCGCTAATAAGGTATTAATTACCGGCCCAAAGTTTACGCTCCACGGAATACCCATTAAAAGTTTAAAGTGATTTGTTATAATATATTGACGGTATCAAGTCTGATTAGAAGTTACTGGGCATGGACTTGGTAAATGGAGAAGGAATCTACTGAGTACTCTAGAAACTTCGGCTACTCTGTTTGGTCCGGTCTTCTTCGTTTCGTGTGGTTAGTGCCTATCCTGGTGTCAGATTTTTTATGTCACCCATGGGCATCTGACTTGGCTTTACGTGGCGTCGAGAAATATCTCTCAGGCATGTTTTGTAGCCTCAGGATGTCTTCCTTTACTAAAGTTAGTGATAATTATACAATACGCACATGAATCCGAAAAATCAGAGGTGCGTGTCTTGGGTTCGAACTCGTGAACTATGACTTGGCAGTACATTGTTTCGGTCCGGTACATTGCTGGTAAAGAGAAACTGAAGTGGACTGCTTTTCCTGATAAAATCCAGAATATGATACGGCCTCTAGACTGAATATCGATGACTAGCCATCGCGACGGCTGGAGAAATAAGACAGCGCATAAAACTGTGTGCGGAAGTACACAGACTAACAGATGTTGAGAGAATGTACCTGACATTCTCTCAACATCTGTTATCACAGTCCGGTGGAATGGAGGAATAGATCTCACACGACTGGAGGGTTCAGGCATATGATCAAGAGCTAAACGTGCTTTCTGAGGTTCGAGGGTATCATCACACGAGCAGGCGGTGCTTGATAGAGCAGTAATGAAAACAAAATTGCACATAAAACAACAAATAGCACCTAAACGACTTCAATTTGCAAAGTACCTTAGTGACGTCACTGCTATGAAACTCTTGTCATATATTAGTTGATAAAGTTCTTTTCTTGATATCACAAAGTTAAATTACAAATTACCACACTTTGTACGCTTATGTTGGTAACAAACATAGGAAAAACAATTGTAATCAAACTTTTCTTTTTCGCTAAAGTTGCGCACATTTTGGCGCATTAGACAGCTAATTTAGTTGATAACTTTTGCCACAATCTCCGAAACAATGAAACCACGTATAATTGCGTTAATTGGAGCAATTCAATTTCAGAACTGTCAATTAAAAATTGATCTACTTTTCATTATATTGGCTCGCCTTGCAATTTAACGCTGAATCATTTCGGTTATCGCTTGTTCTTTAATTGGTATGCAACCTTCTTGGAAAAGAATACGGTCTGGCACGGACCCCACGACTAAAACATCGTTGGTTAATCCAACCTGTCACGCGCAAGACAAGTCTGGCATCCAAATGAATCAGGTTAACCAATGAGTTTTTTTTTTTATCGCAGGAAGGATTGGTAATTTACATGGGAGGCTATGGAACGCCTCCGTTACCAAATTGTCCACACCACTCGACTCTGACGGCCATGACCGCCATCCATTGTGGTCCGAATGCAACTCGAATCGGAATCAATCGAGCGCCAATGTCAAAAAACTCGATAAAAACTGTGAGAGTTGTTCTGGTAGTGTTTGGGTGACAACACTTTAATCAAGTATGCAATCGACTCCCCCACTGTCATATCCGGGGCTGCATACTTCGACATTTTTAATTTCCGCAGTTTTACTTTAGATCGTCGTCTTTTTTCTGAGCCAAAAATATATTTTGAAGCACCATTTTTCTCTTAGTGTTCACCACTTCAAATACTTTCATGTATATTAAATACAGCAATAAATAAAAAAATTGCTACCTCGTAAGTCCTGCGGAGCGGTCCTGGGTTCGGTTCCCAGGTCCAGCAAAGTTTTATTGGATTTTTCCTCAGTAACTGCAACGCAACATGGATTTCTGCCCTGTTGATGGTAATATTACATGGGACTTAAACATAACTGGCGAAATGTGGATGTACTATTAAGTACAAATCTGCTCAATGCTTCAGGAATTACTGGCGTGATGTTATGTTTAAAAAAGCTTAAATAAAAACTAAGGATCAAAAATGTTCTGATAAACTTACCTCGTCACACAGAAAAAGTATAACTCCATAATCTACTTAAATGATTAAGACTAGTCGGTCGTAGTATATAAATAAGTTCACGTAGCTTCTTTTGTTACGACTGCACCGGTTCGCCCCACCTCCAGTCTAGACAGCATAGGTGAAAAAACACCTCCCAGTACAAAAAAGCTGACCTCATTTGACAGGCACGTATTTAGAACATAACTGATTTTACCTGCAACACTAGTTAGTTTTTTGCATAATTTTCTTTATGTATTTCGATATTCAATGTGTTTAAAGGACAATGATGTTTGTTAGATTTAGAAATCCAAAGCTAATAAGTTAATTTCAAAATTTATTCCTTTCACAAAAAGTACTTAATCTAGTTTACAAATAAATGCTATAAACAGTATTATGTACACAAAAAAATTAGCATCTGGAGCCGAACAAGGAGGAACCTGTATTTCTTTATTTACTAAGAAAATCACGTTATTATTTATTAATCTCGATTTGACAGCCTCGTTGGGTTAGTGGTCGCCTCCTATCACACTAAGTGGGTGTACTAATTAGGTTCACCTCCCCCCCCCACCCCGGGTAACCCTTCTGGGATTGCAGGCGTAATGTTATATATGATGTAAAAATTCCAGAAACCAATTCCACCTCAATTCTTAAAAAATGAAGCTTCTGTGAATTAAGAGTGTGCTAATGATGACAATCTTCAATGGTTACAAAAAAATTGCAAACATTACTTTATCTACTTTGTTTTTAAATTATTTTTTTGAAAATCTGTAAAATTAACCCTGTTTGTTGGAACTCAACTCTTCTCTCTACTGTTGTAGTTAAGAAGACAATGAATAACGTTTTTGAAAAGCGTTATCTTTTAAAACAACGGACAAATAAAACCTCGTCGATGTTTATGATCATAAACATCGATTGATATCTCTATCTATATTCCTACGTACATCGCAGTGCCAAAAGAGTAATCTATTACAATAGCCACTGACTTTTGCTTTTATATAATTCTTAAAATAGAAAGCTTTAAATGCACCCGTAACGAATGTGGTTTTAGTTGTCAATTTAGACAAAAAAAAACAACACTCATCACGACTGTAATCCCCAAAGGGTTAGGTAGAAAGGTTGTACTTAATAGTACCCCCACATTTCGCTAGTTAAGTTTAAGTCTCATGTAAAGGGGCGAGCCTATTGTCATCAACCGGGTACTAACTCAGACTCCGTGGCTGCTACTGACAAATTCTTCATGGAAAAAACCAATAACACTTTGCCATACTCGGGAATCGAACCCTGGACCTCATGCTCAGCAGTCGCGCTTGCGACCACTCGAGCAACAAGGCAGTCAACACAACACTCATTTACTCATAATCTCAAACATAGGTGACATCGTTTTTCCACCAACAAAGTTAAAAAAATATATAAAAGTAACTCTAATGACTTCATAATTAGACACATAATCTTTAAATCCCTTATTACATAACACTCCAGCCATTAACAAAGATTATGTAGTTAATTAGCGTTTGTGAGTAAGTCGACATGTAACCTTCGCTTTCCACTGAAACAATTAAATCCGACTATTACAGCCTCAAACGTTCTAAGGCTTCAATCTCAAGTGAGCAATAAAAAATAATTTCACGTCGCAACAAATTGTTTTATTTCGCCTCACTGAGCCGTTTTATCTCTGACTTAAATGGCATTACATTTTATTGATGTAGGACAATTAAAATGTATGGTAGTCGTGATGATTTCAGCTTTCACTCTCTGTGCGCGCACGCATGCCACGCCCCCTTGGATCGAATACCGGGCAGTGACGCAACACTTCGCATGGCAATCGAAAGCTACAGTCCATTTGCATTACGGTGATATATTGAAATCAGTACACTGATTTATTTGTCCGCCCGGTCGCGATCCTCAATTATCAGTGCGATCAAATGTCAAATAGTATAATTCAATTCATTCGTTGCGGTTCGATCTACATGCTGTTTACATTATTGCTCATTCGGTAATCGAACGCCTACTGTTTTTCGTTACATAAAATTATCATGATGGGTCGTGTATTTAAAGCATGTTAACGATGTACTTTTTACAGAATACGTTATTAAAGGATTAGAGATAAACTTTATTTAACTAAACAAAATTTAACTTCCCACACTTATTATTTGGTGACATTAGGTAAATAAATTTAATATTGCGTAACTCCATAAAAATCAAGTGACTGTTCCATGTAAATAACTGGTATTCAGGTGCATCCGGTTAGACTGGAATCCCGCCCAACATAGGAAAATGTTAGATAGATAATGAACTTTAATTAAAATAAATAACAGCTAAAGTATGAAAAAAATCCGCTAACTTCGAGTCGGAATCGCGCATGAAGCGTCCGTACCATCGTAGTAGGCGAGCCCCCTTTAATTTTTAATTTATTTTTATTATTTGTTGTTATAGCATTCTTAAAGGTTTTCCTGAAATATTTTTTGTTTCTTTTTTTTAAATTATTGGCCCTTTTATTTCGGAGTTAAGGGGGGGGGGGACCATTTTCGCATATTTTCTTAAATAACTTCAAAACTATTTATCTAAAAATTATAAAAGAAATACGGTACGAGGTACGGAACCCTAAAAACAGAAGAACAGACATAAGTATAATTTTGCGGATGATAGTATACCTACCTTCAGCTCTAAAATTACCAACAATTGTTTAAAATGTATCATTCTCTACATTATCTCGCGAAACGTAATTACGTTGAATAAGTCCATCGATAAGGACTTCTGATATAAACAGCGTACAGTACAGTTAGAAACTTAAGCAGGTACTTGAACCTTAGTGCCCCTGTAATAGGACACGTAATGTTGATGACGCTTATTTACGGCAAATTATTGTTATAAAACAAAATTTAATACAAAACTGATCAAGTGTGAGACGCTTTTGAGGTTTTGCAGGCTATTGACGTTTGTTGTGAGGGTATCGGAGGAGCTCGTGGCTAAATAGTAACAGTCGCTCGGGTCGATCTTTAGGTTAAGCCGTGCTTGCCTAGGTTGGTCTGCGGATAGGTGACCACCCATTACATACTGAGTTTTCTCCGTAGCTCGGAAAGCACGTTAAGCCGGTGGTCCCGGCTGTTATTTGTAGATCTTTGACAGTCGTTAGGTAGTCAGTGGCCCAAAAAGTCTGACAACCAGTCTTACCAAGGGGTATCGTATTACCCAGTACTAACTCGGTTGTGGATGTCAGATAGGCAGTCGCTCCATGTAAAATACTGGTATTCAGCTGCAACCGGTTAGCCTGGAAGCCGTCCCCAACATAGTTGGGAAAAGGCTAGGCAGATGATAATGTGAGGGTATCGATATTAACCTGTCCTAAGTTCTCCTTAGTCTGCAATAATCTGGAACTCAAGTAAAGTTGGCAAAGTGAAATAGACTTTAATATTTCAACAACAGATAATATTTAGGTTTCTCATAATAACATCACGCTGTATTCCTAATAGTGCACCCACATTTCACCAGTTATGTTTGTCCCATGTAATAAGGGGCGAGCCTATCGCCATCAACCGGGCGCAAATCCAGACTCCGTGGCTGCTACTGAGAAATTCCTGAAGGAGAAACCCAAACACTTTGCCCAACATGGGAATCGAACCCAGGACCTCATACTCAGCAGTCGCGCTTGCGACCACTAGACCAACGAGGCTGTCGATTTTAGGTTTCTACTGCATAAAAATGCTATGACGTTCCCACTGCTGGGACACAGGCGACCCCTATGTAACAGGCACAAACCTACATTATCTTTACATACCAGCTACCTTTCTTACGGTACCGTTTCTAGGATCTAAGACAGAAATATTTACCAACCATAATTTCTGAGAAAGATGCACAAACAGAAGCAGACAGGAAACTACCGTTATTCCACAAAGCAAGCCCATTCCCCGAACTACAAGTACCTACATCAAAACACAGAAAACCCATATCCATAAAATAACATCTAGTTTGTACACATAATTCTCACGCATCTAATTAAAGACCAAGTTCGCGTCGTCCTCATAAAATCTACAGAACATATCTCCAAAAGTACAGTTACACACAGCTCTCCGTAAATTCCTTTGACTATCGTTAAAAAGAATGTGACTGTTAATCAGGCACTTGCATGACGTTTATAAGGTCTCGTCAGGAGTGATGTACAGTCAAGATTAGTCGGAATCGGTCCACTTGTCACTCAAGAAGTGTCGTCGCATGCCATTCATTAGTTTAATGATACTGGCTCTCGGAACTACCCAAGACCCAAAGCAATTGGAGTGGAACAAATTGGTGTATTACGAAGCCTATAATGTTTATGGAATGGTTGTTTTCTAAAACGTTGAATGGGGACTTGTGACTTGTTAATGTGTGTCAAAGCTTTTTGTTGATAGCGGTAATGGGGGTAAATATTGCTTTTTCGTTTCCTATTTGAAGAGTCCTATTAGTACCTAATTTGTAAAATGACATGAACAGATGTTCTCGTGGAGCTCGTGGCTAAATAATTACAGCCACTCGGGTTGATCTTCAGGTTAAGCCGCGCTTGCCCAGGTTGGTCCGTGGATGGGTGACCACTCTTTACATACCGAGTTTCCTCAGTGCCTCGGAAAGCATATTTTGCCGTTGGTCCCAACTGCCAATTGTAGATCTTAGGCAGTCGTTAAGCAGTCAGTGGCCCGAAAGTCTGACAACCAATTTTACCAAGGGGTATCGTATTACCCAGTACTAGCTGGGTTCTAGCTGGTACCCAGTAATAGCTGGTGGTCAGATAGGCAGTCGCTTTATGCATCCAACACAGTTGGGAAAAGGCATGGCAGATGATGATGACATGGCCAGATGTACAAAAACAACCTTCAAAATTTGTTGTACTGCGGTCAATCTTACGGTTTTCATGAAATTATGCCAAACACGATACCTTCTGAATGAATTCTAAGAATATTTCTGTTACATTAATAACTACATGGACTCAATTACAGTAACTGTTAATCTACTAACGCAGCTCACAGTCTTAACTTCTAATTAATTTTATAGATCTCTTACATAGCATGTTAGTTACTCAGTCCCCCATGTAGACCATTTTACGCAAAAGCAATTAAATCCGTTCATAACTCAAGCACCAGGAAACATTAACATATCACAGTTCAAAGTTCAACATATGCACTGACATTTAATAACGAAGCTAAATATACTAGGAATAAGGAATAACTTAACACCAGTGCTATTTCACACTACACTGTCAATGGCGAGAGTTATGGATTGTGACAAAACGTGTACCTACTTTTGTGCGTGTATGACCAGATGTATGAACGTGGACGAGCCGCAAGGAGTATGTAAGGATCGTAGCAGGTGAGGTTTTGTAGTTTCTGCCTACCCCCATGGGAAAAAGGAATGTGTTTATGTATGTGTAGGTACTTCGACTTTGGCAAAACAATATCTGTGTCTTTAAATACGAGAAAAGAAGAAGCGTCATTCTTTCTGTCTCTTTTTCTTATACCATCGACACTTGTAGACCATTCGCTGATCTCATTATTCCTCACATCAGTTCACTCAACCCGTAGTAAGCTTGTAATTGTCCCTTGGCTCTCTCAAGTTGGTAGGAATTCCCCGTCACTCGGAAACCTCGCTAAAAGTTGGTTCTGGACCTGATCTCCGGTTGCTGTCCCATCATATGAGAGTCCGGGAAGAGAGAGAGCACCTGTGTTTGCGCAATAATATCTCCCGCGTCGACAGTCTCCGCTGAGATTGCCTGCTATGACCAGAAACGGTAAGGAGAACTATTCATCTGGCAACCGTGGAGTCTAAATATAACTCTAAAAATTCATATTATGCTTTGACATTAGCAGCTTTGGTTCTAGCAGCTAACACTGTACTCCATAACTGCGTGAGGTCCTTCCAAGAAATGGTTTTCTGGGCCTGTAATAGTCATTGATCAGATCAATAGGTATACGAAACCCGAATTAAACAATTTGAACAGTCTGAAACCGAACCCGAAATCTTCTGTAGCTAGTTTGCAAACAATTCCATTGAAATTCGGTTCACTACACGAGAATATTAAACAATAGTTACCGATGTCAAACATGGAATTAGTTATAATTGATGGGTAATTCCATTGTAAGGGTCAAAGGTGCTTTATAGGAATTTAATTCGCGAACCTTATAGTTCCTAGAAGAATTTTCTATAGTAGGCTTAGGTAAGCTGGTTAACGATATCATGGTTATCGCAACGTAGACCTAGCTTGACGCCATCACCTTTACTTCTATCTCATCATCATCTGACTGCCCTTGTCAGGAATCAGGAAGTAGCTCATGAATTTGTAAATTTCTTTACCGATTATTCTGAGTTAAAAGAGTGTCCATGGAGTTTCTTGCCCGTTCTTCTCCATAGAGATCTACGTTAGGGAATGGGCAACTACAGTACTTTCACAGTTTTTATGCCTTGTGACTGGGACTGTAGCTATTTTTCATTGTTGTCTTTGTTTCGACAATTCAAAAGTGCCTGTAATTGGCCTATTTGAAATATATGATTTTGATTTTGATTTTGATTTTGATTTTGACTTGTGCTTTGTTACTTGGAGTCGGCGCAACACGTTTTTTTCCTTCCATTCTTCCCAGACAACCGTCACGCTGTCATTTACTCCTTTCATTTATTTATTTTTTGTCCTGTTTGAGTCTAATAAATACTTTTTCTGTCTTCCTTTTTTATGACACACTTAAAAATATATACAAATTACAAAAATATAGCTGATGTACGGCGAACTCAAAATATACAAACAATAATTTACCCAAAAAATCTTTTATATTTCCGTTCCATTAAGTCCCGGATGAGCACATTTAAAAGTAGCACAGATATAAATCAAGATCCAATATTTCGCGAATCTGTTGAACACTATCAATTAATCATACAGTGGTCGGATAAGCTCGGCTAAATTCGGGCAATTTCGGGAACAGTGGTATATACCGCCCGTAATGTGGATCTGACAGACCTACCAACATCGAAGTACCTTGGTTTACAGTCCTTTGAAAATTTCATTCATGCATCGCATAGCAAAGAGGTTCTTGTTAGGTTGCTATCACTGTCAAGTGTATCAAAAGTGAGCTTTATTTTCGTGTGCGTAAGGTTGCTGTTGGCCTGCACCTGTTAGTGGTAATTATCAGTGAAAAGACTGTACTTGCTAACGTTACCACATTTATCAAAAGAGCCAGTTGATATTTTTGGAAACTATTTTCTAAGAAGGTTGTTTTAGAAATTAATTTGACGGAAGATTTATATCGGTGATTAAATCAGGCTTGGTTTATAGCTACAGCTATGAAATGGATCATTTGAAGTTGGGAAAGAAATTATGAGGCGAGATTTTACAATTTTCGTCACAGATTTAGGAATAAAACACTGTCGCATTAGGTACGTAATTAATAATAATAATAGACTGTAAGTTATTAGCAAAAACATTATTTCATAATGCATAGCATCTTTCACAGCATCATTCATAGCATCATTCATAGCATCATTCATAGCGTCATTCACAGCATCATTCATAGCATCATCCATAGCATCATTCATAGCATCATTCATAGCGTAGCGTTGTTTTTTATATGTATTAGTATATTATTTTATAAGATTATTTTGTGTATTTTTATCTATGGGCCTCAGTTGCCTGATAATAAAATGAATGATTGATTGATTGATTGATAGCATCATACATAGCATCATTCGCAGCATCATTTACAGCATCGTTCATAGCATCATTCATAGCATCATTCGCAGCATCATTCGTAGCATCATTCTCAGCATCATTCGTAGCATCATCCATAGCATCATTCATAGCATCATACATAGCATCATTCGCAGCATCATTCGTAGCATCATTCTCAGCATCATTCGTAGCATCATTCATAGCGTCATTCATAGCATCATTCATAGCATTATTCATAGCACCATCCATAGCATCATTCATAGCACCATCCATAGCATCATTAGTAGTATTATTCATAGCGTCATTCATAGAATCATCCATAGCGTCTTCCATAGCATAACATCATAGTATCATTATTAATGGGTGTAAAAATATTCATTCAGAATTTCAACTCATTCATTAAAAATTCATGATCATGTATAATTATTATCATCACAGCATACTCACACGCGCCTCAAAATCAGTTTGCAATAAATATTTCATAAGCAAGTATGTGTTAATTTATTTTAAATAGCTTGATAACTGCTTACCCTAAAAGTCAGTGGTTGGCATTCATTACAGCAATCACCAAAGAGACGTGACACATCCGCCGATGGCTGTTAAAGTAGCTACTGATTGCTTGTTCAAAGTTTTTTGCCATCACTTACTTGTAGCGTTCTTATTAGGTTGGTAAATTGCATAAGACGTGCTTTGATGAGTGCAGAATTTATAATAAAAAAGATACCTTCTTTCGGTAATTGGTTGCAGGCCATTAAGGGCCGTATGAATAAATCGGCTAACTTTTAAAGAGTTTATTCGTCCTCCGAATTCTCCACAACCCACTTAGTACTGGGTAATACGATACCCCTTGGTAAGACTGGTTGACTTGGTAATCTAACGACTGTCAAAGATCTACAAATGGTCCCGACCAACGGTTTAACGTGCTTTCCGAGGCACGGTGGAAACTCGGTATGTAATGAGTGGTCACCCATTCACAGACCAACCTGGGCAAGCACGGCTTAACGTAAAGATCGACCCGAGCGGCTGTTATTATTAAGCCACGAGCTCCTCGAAAAAAATTAATTTCGATTTAAATTCGATGCGATGTAATATATCAAATCAAAATCATCATCATTACCATCTGCCGTCTTTTCCCAACTATGTTGGGGTCGGCTTCCTGTAAAACCTGATGCAGCTGAATACCAGTATTTTACATGGAGCGACCAGGGACGGTTACCGTTACCACAAAAATACCGGTAAAATTACCAAAACCTTAACGTTATGCTACGTTAACTAGTAACGTTAAAAATTTCGTTAAATCATAGGATTTACCGGTATTTAAATAGCGTTACCAGTAGCGTTATTTCGCTAAAAACTAATAAGTTCTGATGCGACGTTGCCAAACCGAACGTGCGCCGCGAGTTCTTTCGTTCGGCTCTTCTAATCGGAGAGGCAACAGCTAGCATTTTACGACGATCGGACAGATACCTACGAAAACGCGACGGCTCGCGCCTTTTTCATTTTGTAAGACGTCTGGTCACACAAACATGGCGAACACCAAATACATCTATTTGTTTGTTGTTCTAATTATTAGTTGTTTGTGTAAAAAAATATCATTATAGGCCGAAAGAAGTGCAACAAAGTATATCAGTATAACTATAACTTTTTAAAGAATAATAAATCTACTTACCTTCCTACTTTAGCCATGGTAATGGATCATACGAAAAGTGGTATAGTTTATGAAAAAAAGACCTAGAACAATTGATCACAATCCTTCGCCTAATCAAGCCTTCGGGACCCGGTGGGATGAGGGAGTAGTAGTGTAGGGAACACCATGGGACATCTCAATGGCATTGACCTTGAGATCAAGGTCAAAATTCCAAAAGTCAAGACCCGCGGTTCTCAGGAACAGTAACAGGTCATTTATATTCATGGTTAGTGACCTTGTGGTCAAAATCCAGTGACCGTAGGGTCAAGGACAAGTGACTTTGAGGTCAAGATCAAGTGATCCTGGAGGTCTTGAAACCTTGGAGTTCAAGGTCGAGTGACCTGTCTTTTGAAATTCCAGTGCCTTGACACTCCCGACCCCATGACTTCGAGCGCAAAAACAGTGTTTCTTTTTCTTCTAAATTTGCTTATATCTCGAAAACGGTGTGTCATATCGCAAAAATAATGAAAAATTCGCCCCCCTTTATTAATTACGAAAAATTCGAATTTTATTATCCATACAAAAAAATATGCAGGCTTATCAATTGTAGGTGCCTTTATTAAAGGATTCCTTCGACATCGTTTTTACGACAAACGGTTGGTCAGCCAAAAAACACCAAGACGCTTTTATCCTAATATTTAGGTGGTATATACGATAGAATCGAGAAAATAAACGATTTGCTAAAATAACAGTTTTTTGGCTAAATTTTTCTGAGTCTTTTTTTCTCAGTGTCCCGTTACATACACTCCAACCGAATGTTTAACTATGGAACTGTGAAGAAGGTACCAGAAAGTTGTGGAACTTTCTCGAAGGATGGTTCAGTATATAAATAGCTGTCGTGTTTGCGGGAGTAGTCAGCCGCCCGATACAAACCATCACGTATCAGTATGACTCGCCAACCATGGTATACTCTAATCACCCCCGACGATCCCATCACCCTCCATCAGGAAAACAGTAGGGAAACCTGTAATTTACGCAAACACAAGCCGGCATCATTGCGACCTCACCGTCTATTTCCGTCGCGAAGTAAGTGTGTTCAAGTAATCATTGCAGATGCATTGCAGAAACAATACCTATTACACGCCGAAGCTAGTTTTACTAACATCGTAAGATGCTAGACTCCCCACCGACATCGTTAGAAAGAGACAGGCGAATAAATTACCGGTATACGTATTGTTACTTTTACTGATACTAATATTAGTTATTAGGTAACGTTAACGGACTTACGGGTATCGTTATAAATATCGTTACTTTTTTATCGGTAATATAACGGTAATCGGTAACGTTAAGAAAAAAGGTAACGGTAATTCGGTCCCTGGGAGCGACTGCCTATCTGACGTCCAATACCCAGTTAGTAATACGGTACCCCTTGGAAAGACTATCGGGCTTCTGACTAATGTGCCTAAATGACTTAGTTACATATAAATAATTCAGGTCTGGAAGTCATTCTACCAAATACAACTTATTTGCTATTAGTATTAATATTTCAACTCACCGTTTTTACATGTTCAATATGTACGTACAGTCTACATACCCACACATAACCAGAGATAGGTATATAATAGGCTGTGATTACAAGATCCTTTACATTTCAACCCACGGTTTCAGGAAGCAACTCAATCCTGCTCGACTCGTAATTACTCGATCCCTAAAAGGAGTTCATATCCTTATCGCAACCCGAAGAATATCAAAGGAGTGTAGGTATGTACTCCTTTATTATTGATCTCCATACCCTACCCAATGTGGGTATACAGTGTGTATTAGAAATGCGTGGTCATAGTGAAGGATATGTATGGTACAGGTCATATAACTAACCATTTTTTTCCATGAGCATGGCATGGGTTTTTTTGAGGGCATTAGGCTCGCCCATTATTTCAGGTGACTTAAAGATAACTGGCGAAATGTGGGTGCCCTGTTAGGTACACGTCTGCCCAACCCTTCTGGGATTACAAGCCTGATGTTATGTTATATATTTCCATGGGACCAACATCGTTGTCGCGACAAAATAATTAGCTGGTCCAAAAAAACTTGAAATACCTACTCAACCTAAATGTCCAAAATTGGGTTGAGTTGAGTAGTAAAAATGATCAGCTCTTCCATCAAGTGATCATTTTTTGAGTACGGTATTAAGGGTGTGCCCTTAATATGACCACCCATTTTTGAAACACGCTGTATAAGGACCAATAATGGTAGTACCTATTGGGGATATTCTGCATTTCCCTCCCTTAACCGGACATGGTATCATCTGCTTATCTTCAGACTTTAACGCCAGTTATGACATTGGTAATCGCCACCCCTTACATTAAAAAGTCCCCGATTTTTATCAAAACATTTTACTAAATGCGCTTTGGTCTTGCAAATGATCGTGGAGATGATTATGGCAATATTTACAAAACATGAACGTTTTAAGTGCAGTTCTTATATCAA